>CM076572.1:178052696-178700976 GCA_034641835.2 Pinus albicaulis | reverse complement strand
TAATATGATGGCTAATTGGATCTTCCGACATACTATGTGTTAATGTATCACTGCTACTCCATTATTGTGTTTACATATTGTTGGATCTCCAATTTGAGAATATTATAAGATATTCCTAACATTGTATATTTTCCCTATTTTTGGATATTACACCTTTAGCCATGTCTAGTCAGCAGCCTACAACATCCATTAGTACTAGTCATGATCATGAACAGGCTGGACCATCGACCGTCGAGGTTGCACCATTGACTGAGCAGGCCTCGACTAATATTGCTTATATTGATGTTGTACTACCACTAGTTGATCCATCCATCAGTACTAGTCATGATCATGAGCTAGCTCGATCATCGACCATCGAGGCTGCACCATTGATTAAGTAGGCCTCCACTAGTGCTGCTATTGATGTTGTACTACCACCAGCTGATCCATGACATTTGTATTACAGTTGTATATTTTTAACATTATTGAGTTATATGTGTGTGTGTATATATATATGGTCCATGTATTTTATGTTCATGTTGCAGTTGTACTTAATTTACATGTTGGTGATCATCATGATGTGGAGCATATTGTTAGGTCATGTTAGATATGTTCATTTAATGTTTAACTTGCAGATAGATGTGTATATGTGATAGCATGAGTTATTTAACATGAGATGTATATTTGATGTTTATGTTGTGATGATGTTAATATATAATGTTAATTTGATGTTTGAATGTGTTTTTTAGTCGAATATGATGTTTGTACGATGGTTATCATGATCGTGATGACGTTTATTAATTAATTTAATATTAAATGACCATGATATTCATTAAATATTATGTCATGATTGTAATTGAAATTGAAATTTTAATTGTATGTAAAATTGTAAAATTGTATTTGTATTTGTACTAATTGTAATTTTAACTGTAATTGTATTTAAAATATTTATTAATGTAAAATTTTAATTGTAATTGTAATATTTAATTTATTCTGAAATGATTGTAATTGTATATATGAAAAATTGTAAAATTGTAATTGTATGTAAAATTCTAAAATTGTAATTGTATTTCAAATATTTGTAAAATTTTAATTGTAATTGTAAATGTAATTCTAATTCTAATTCTAATTCTAATTGTATGTAAAATATTTGTAAAATTTTAATTGTATTACTTTGAACTGATTGTAATTGTAAATGTAATTGTATGTAAAATTAAAATTGTAATTGTAATTGTAATCGTAATTGTATGTGAAATTGTAATTGTAATTCTAATTGTAATTGTAATTTTAATTCTAATTGTATGTAAATTATTTGTAAAATTTTAATTTTATTAATGTGAAATGATTTTATTAAAATATTTAAATTTGTAAATTTGTAAATAATTGTAAAATAATAAATCTAGAATAATATGAATTTTTGTAACATAATAAATTTTAAAAAATAATGAAAATAAATTCATCTACTTTAGAATTATCATTACTTTATTATGATCTTACATACAAAAAAAAAAAAAAATTATACAGTCCGGTGCACTTATCATCATACCACACACTAGTGCATATTATTACTCAAACGCACCGTTGCATCATAAAACATTGCGCCAAAACAAAAACTTTGATCTTACAAACTGCCCCGGTGTGCCTATAAAACAACGTGCACTGGAACAGGATTATTCTGTAAAGTGCAGTATTGGAGCAATGGAGGGTTCGAATCGCGGGAAAGAATTTTTCTGAGGAGATGAGGGTTTGAAAAGATGAGAGTTTGAATTTTGGCTGAGAAGTTTATAGCAGAGAAAATGAGTGATTCAAACAGAAAGACGGACAAAGACACTTACAGGGATGCAGACGGCTACAGATCTTGACAAAGTACAAAAGGAGTACAGGTTGAGACTGGTAGAGAGCATTCGGTTGAGGCCGGTGATAGGGTTAAGAGGTCCCATGATGGAGAAATGGAGAGCAGAGTTGATAGCAGAGAAATATCAATCGAGGCAGTTGATAAAGCCAAGAGGCACCATGAAGGGAAGGATTCTCATTCCCTTAAGGAAAACAGAGAAAGATCAATTGACGTTGTTGATCGAGTTGGTAGGTCCCATGAAGGGAAAGATTCTCCAGATTGTGTTTAAAAGCAGCTGGGAGTATTATCCGAGCTTCGGTTGGCTTACATAAACTTTTACCGGCAAATCTGACATCGCATAAAATCACATCTTCGGCTTTCAATTGAACTTGAATTGCATCTCTAACTTTTCTGAGTTGTGGTCCTATGGATGAAACCAGTAAAAGTCTTGCTTGTATTATAAATGGAAATCTAGTGACCATTTCTGTGGGAAGAAAAGCATAGATACCTGCAGCTACCATATTTCCACCTGCAAATCAGTTTCCCATTGTAAAAACTAATGTAATAGCCTATTTTGTAATGTCTTTCCTCTACTCAACCCTATACTCATTTTCTATGGGAAACCATTGCCTCCACATGTAATAACTGCATCGTCTTGTCGAAAATCGATTTTCTTCTGCTAATAAATGCATAATGAAGGACTCGTTGTCATTGCTCCCAGAACATTACCCTTCTGCAGATTATATGTACTAATTGCTGGAAGGTCATCCGTCTATCTGCAGATTATATTATAAAACATACTGGTTTCAAATAGTTAAGTGTCAATTATAACAAGTTCACATGCCACAATTGCCCAATTGGGCCCTGTAGTATTTCATATTCACATGCCCCACATTGCATTCTCTCCACATAATCAGTGGGGACCTCCTACAATAAACAAAATGTATTAGAAGAATAGTTATTTCCATCAATAATTTATCCAATTCCAATTCTCAATTTTAATTCTAATTCTAATTCTCAAAAATAAAAAAAATTATAATTCTCAATTTCTATGGTTTGAGTTCACTAAATTTTGGTTTACACACCTAAAAGTAATTTCGGTGCCTTAACCACAAATAGGTGCTACTGTACATATAACCGCACCAATGTCGGTGTTACAAAAAAACACACCGGTGCGGTTCTATTAAGTGACGCACTGGTGATGAATAAACGCAAATAAAAAAACACAACTCTATTTTCTTTAAGTGAAAAAAAAGCGGCAAATTGAAAAATGGGCGGCAAAATATTTTTTAAAATCTATTTTCATAAAAAAAATATTTAAATATGAAACACTTCTCATTATTTCACTATATTTGCTAAAATTTTCAGCCAGATATTTGCAGGAGACATACCCGGAGCAAGAGAGCATGAGGGCACTGTGGAGCAGCGAAATACGTTCGAACACAAGTATTCATACAATCAAAAACCAAACCTCTGGTGATTCAAACCATGTATCATAGAATTTAAAACCATCTCGTGATTATATTTTATTTTATTTTTACTTTTTCTGTAGTTTTTTACTTTTTCAGTAGTTTTATCTATTTTTACCCTAAACCCTTCATTTTTTTTGTTTTTTCTCGTTCTTCTCCCTATTTCTCTGATTTCATAATTAGGGCAATTCATTTTATATTGACATCCAACCCACAGGACGACTTGCATAGTCGGACCCCAATCCATTCGACCATTGCATAAGTTTTTGGAAAAAATGGATTTTTTTTATCGATGTACCCTGCGTAACCTAGCACACTAGTGCACTATATTATAAAGCACATGGTGCAATTATTGTGTAATAAAAAAATTGAAAACAATTTTTTTTTTAAATCAGTGCACCATATCTGAAATAGGGCACTGACGCTCCATGTTACGAGGGTAGCGTTGTACGGTCTATTACACTATTTGTGATGTGTGTTTATAATAACCCACCCAATGTACGGTCTATTATACTATTTTGTGCCGTGTTTCTTCTGCAGGTGGCACCGATAAAGTACATCTGAAAGCGCACACGGTGCCTTGAGATTTTTTTTACCCAAAAAATTAACAACTTATTTATAAATATATTAATATGTTGATATGGTACGGGTTTTCATATTGATAAAAATGAAGAACGAGATCAAGTAACAAGAATACTGATAACACATCAAGAAAAGCAAAAAAGACAAGTTCTTTGTAAATTTTTTACAAAAAATATATTTTTGAACTATATATAAGTTTAAATAATATATATTGTTTAATGTGTATCATGCAGAGCCACAAAATGATGAAGCTCGATAATATTATTTCTGATCTAGGACCAGAAGAACGTATAAGCTTGATGGAAAAATTGCAAAAGGATGAATCAGGTGAATGAAAAAATACTATCGATCCAATATGAGTTTCTTTTTTTAATTATCATTAATAATATACTTAAAATTATTAGATAGCATGTGCTAGAATAATTCATTAATTCACATATTGTTAATGTTCTACAGGGACCAACAACGAAGAAAAGGAAATTTGTTCTAAGAAAAGAAAAAAAAATAGAACAAGCAAATGAAAATGAATTTCTCCTTAGCTCATCTGGAGTCATGCTGGAGGTTAACGAAAGGGGGGGGGAGGAATTTTACAAAACTTTGAGGGATCTAGTGGAACCAATTTTATAGACATTCTTTCCACTTACAACATAAAAATCAATCCAATGATTCTAAGAACCAAATTTTATTTAAACTGGGGAAGAGTTTCCGGAAGGTGAGTCGATGAGACATAGCGAAATTCAAACGGAAAAACATACAACAAGAAAAAAGAAGGAATGAAAAAAAGTAATATTCCTTTATTTCTCTAGAATTATTTATAAGCATAACTTTTATTATGTTACTTTTCATATATCAATATAAAATTAAATATTTTATTTTGATATTATTTTAGAGACATTGTGAAAATCTCAAAAGATGAATGAAAGTTTTATATCATAAATATGCCAGTAGGAATGTCCGAAAATGTGTACAAGGAGATGGTCAAAGAAATGCACAAAATTGCATCACGGGAGGAGCCATCTCAACAAAAACATGCTTCAAATGTAATATTTAATCATTGAATTTTTCAATCATTAGGTACAATAAATAAACAATTTAGCATTAAATATTAATTTTCAAGTGTTTTCTTGCAAAAAAGAAAAGAAAATGGAACCCATTTAGCACATAAAACAGGACGACAAGGAAGAAAAGGGTTGATATCTAAGTTGTGAGTAATTGTTACTTTCTTATAACAACTTAACTAGATTTCATTTTTGTATTTTTTAAGTTGTTTTACAAAAATCATCATTGAACGTCTTCAAACAGGTGCTAACACACAAAGAAGAACCATCAGATGAATTGATTGAAATTAGGTTAAATATGGGTTATGAGTATATGTTGGCATATCAAAAATTAATTGTGGAATTTGTAAGCATCGATCGATATTGTTTTACTTAGCTCTGTCTATAATTAACAGAACAAAAAAATCTTTTGTATGAAATATATGATTTATTATGGGGTATAAAACTTGCAGGAAACAAAGTATGGAACTGCTCCAACAGATGAAATTTTGAAATATGGCATGGTACATGGTTTTGAAAGAATGTGTGTGGTTTATGAGTCAATTGTCACTATGGTATGTCATTTTTATTTTCGATTTTATTGCTGCAATGTATATACACTCATTTAGTTTATTTTATGTTTGTAGATAGAAGGTGAAGAAGAATTAAAAGCAATCAACTTATAGTGAACAAAACATTCACGAAATAACTAAGTCATGAGTAGCTCACAACGGTGATAGCGATTCAGCGAGAATTATCACTATGTTTGGGATATGGAAAGTAAGGCGTTGTATTTTTGAAATATATCTGTGAAATTAGACATTTTGTTTAATGTAATGGACATAGTGTCCCAATTGAAAGACAAAGGGATACCAATAACTATCCCATTTTGTATGATGAAAATCTGTCTTATATATATATATATATATATATATATATATATATATATATATATATATATATATATATATCATAAAATATGTTTTAATTTATTCTATTGCATTCTCCATTGTCGTTCTCAAATGCATTAATAAAAATTTAATTCATATGAATATTGTTATAAGATATATATGTGTTGACTTTTGATGAATAATGAATTTTAAAAAACCACAATGATTATGATATGATATAACAAATTAATCCAAACATCACATTCAAATGCATTAATAAAAAATTAATTAATATGAATATTGTTATAAGATGTGTCGATTTTTTATGAATAATGAATTTAAGACAATCACAATAATTGCATTTTCACAGGTCGATGTTTCTAAAAAATACAAAATTAAAACCAGTGCTTGTCAGTAACTATACACCGGTGCATTTTTATTATGAAGTGCACCGGTGCGTTTCTATGACCTATGTGCACTGAACAAGTCACAAAACCAATTAAAAATATCTTTGTGTTTGTGCGGTACGATGCATCGATGCGTTTATGTGTCTATACGCACCGGTTTCATTGTACGATCTATGGGCACCGCATGAATATCGATACCAATTATAAATATCGATGCCTTTCTGTGATACTGCGCACTGGTGCGTTTCTATAACTCTACCCACCGGTGTGTTGATACGAACTATGGGCAGTACACAAATCAAGACCACTTAGAACAACCCCATGCATGGTATCACCAACACTATGTCCGGTGCGATTTTATACCTTAACGGCCTGGTGCATTCCCCTTTGACTGCCTCGGGGTGCCTTCTACATGTACGCACTGGTGCGTTAAAGCCAGAGTAGCGCACCGATAAAAAAAAATATCTGTAATGACCTTCGTCCGCCCATTTGTTTTTATTTGTGTTGAATTTCTATTAAAAGCTCCGCCAAAACATCCATAACCATAAAAGGATGTTGTAGCAATTTTTTTTGACAATTTTGGCCAATTTTATAACACTAAAATTCTCCTTTATAACCTCCGCTAAAGGGTATTTTCCTTGTATTGGAAGCTTCGTATGCGACTACATTTCTCAATATTACCTCTGTGATGTTTTTGTCCAACTTTACTTGTGGAAGGTAAAGTGTGGCAGTATTTTCGTCAAATTGTATCATCTTCAGATCACCATTTGTAGGAGCGAATTTTATTCCCACGGAATATAATTCGGAAACAAATGGAATGGCTAGTTGTTCCCCCGTGGGTGGTATGATCTTCGCGAATGATTCTAATTCCCCTTGCCCCTCCTCCTCATTTTTGGTGGCATTTTTATTTAGAAAAAGGGCCAAGGGTCTTTTCAATGCACTCAAAGTAGGTAGGTTCCAAAGAGTAGAAAGAAGACGTAAGGGCAACGTCATCATGACCTGCCCAACCCTCCAACTGAGCACTCACCAAGTGAAGCTCATGATAAATCGAAGGGGTCCAACGTTTAACGAGGAGAGAGCACTCCATAGTGAACTGAACGCTCGTCTAAGGGTTGAAATTTCCTTTTCAACGGGCTCCTCGTTTTCTTTCTCATTTGAAATTATATTTCCTTGCTGATATCAGGAATGATAGCGTAGTACAACACCTCTAGTAGGTGGCTTCTCTCTTTTGCATGGATCTTCAAATCTTCTGGTATTTTGAAGCTGAATGGCGATAATTATCTGCACACAAGGCTTAGTAGGTTGTAGAGCCTCTCCTCCACCATTATTTTAGAACCCAACTCCAAAATATTTTGCAATACAAAAATTGGTAGTTGATTTTCAAGCATTATCAGATCCCTCAAAACGGAGTTGTGAGTCACGCCGGTGCCGATAGGATGTAGGAATAACCCTAGTTGCTTGATGCACGTGTTAGAGGTCTTTTCATGTCTCACATAAAAATACAAACACTCGAGAAGGAAGGTTGTGTCGAGAGCCATGAGCCATGCCAAGGTTTCCTCTTTATATGTGATGTATTTTCCAATCGTGTTTCTTAAGTTCCTGCATCACCATGGACTCGAATTTGCGATCGTCAATTTTTTTTTTGGAAAACTACCGGTAACTTCAAGTTGTAGTGATCCATCTGGAACAACTCTAATCTCCAGTGGTGATGGGGGCCAATGGAAATCGATTGAGGAATGTACGCCTCCGGCTTTGCTACCAAAAATTCTTTTGGGACATTAAACATGGGCATAAAGAGCTTCAATTCTGCATCTTCTTCATGCTATAAAGCCATACTTCTTTTCATCTGAATAACCCAGCCTCTCTCATTGATTTAAAGTTGAACATTTGTGTTCAATTCCATGCTCGGGAGTGGCTGAAAATCCACAACAGGAAAGCAAGGGGAATAGGTAGGAAATATGACACAGGTAAATGACTAGGCAATTTTTGTTGGAGCTCATGTGGTCAATGAACACTGAGAGTGGAGGTAATAAGCGAGCCCTTCTTACAAATTTTCTTCACTTGCACTTGAATATAAATAAGAGTTGAACATTTTATTCAATGCCCAACAATAAGAGGTCCGTACAACGTCTTTATGAACACCAAAAACCCTTTCGGCACCTGAAACTCCAAAAATTCGTACTAAATACAACACAACGAGTAGTCTATAGTGTGACTTTTTGAAGGCTTTTATAGTGGTTTTTTCCGGTCTAATTTCTCTAAAATCCTGCTGGAATTCATTGAAAATAGAATTTTGATGGGTAACTTTGCACAACCGAAGTGTCCTAGGACTTTTCTAGGGTGATGAATCCATATGTAGAGTCAAAAAACCAGTTTAAATAATAGAAATCAGGATTTTAGCTCAAATTGTTTCACCGAATTCCGACACCTGAAACTCCAAAAAATTGCACTAAAGACAACTCCTTTTCACATTGTTGCCTTTCGTTGTTTTCATTTGGCAGCCATGTGCACATAAGTTAGTGCCTCTGTTTAAATCACATTGTGGGGCTTTGGATATGCATGATTTCAACGCACACATTTGCAATGGAGTAGAGATACTCGTGGTTGGAGTAGTGTTTTGTTTTTATTTATTTTTTCAAAATTAGCAACTTGGAATCAAAGTATATAATTAATTTTCAATTCCAACATCCTGAACTTGTTTACAAAGACCTATAGCATTTTACCCAATCAAAATATTTTACCAAATCAAAATATAAAATACTCTATTATAAAAATAGTCAATAGTCAAAGTTTCAATAGACAGTGTTTGATAGATTTTACAAATAAATATAAAAGAGTGGTAATATCAAGTATTAATATTTATGAGGGATATTATCAAATGTTAATATTTATTTAATAGATTAATATTATTTTTTTTAAAAGGAGTAGCATGGGAGAGGTTGTAGTATTTTGACATCAAAATTCTAATGTACTTGAAATATGGGAAGGATAATAAATAATAAAGCCACATAGCACAAATTATGATTAGCTCTCAAATTGCTTAAAATTGTTTCTAAGAAGTAAGTAATTGTGGTAGAGGAATGATGGGTAACAATTAGACTAATAAGCAATACGTCATACCATAAACGTGGAAGAAAAAAATTATCCAAATCTTCATGTGAGGTTATCAAGCATAAGTAGATAGTTTGATTCAATAACAAGTTTTCCAGTGAATATAAGACTCGACTCTTTGGTTAACAAACTAGCCAACGAGGGAGTCAACTGGAAGTTTGGAAACTTAATAATATGGAACGCCATTTTTTTCCCTCCCCTATGATGAAGCCCATTGAAAATGTCAATAGATCATGCTACTCACGTATGTTCTCTAGCATGAGAATGCTCATACTCGTAAATTCGGGGCATAGCAGGAAATTTGTGAGAAATTTCATGAATTTAAGTGGGTGGATAAGAAGGAACTTGGATGATGACACATGCAATATGTTGATAACATTGTTAATGAGAAAGTATGTAATGAAGTCTTTCAATGGGATTTAGATTGCAACATGGAACATGATAAGGGCATCAATGTAACACCCTCCTCCCACATTTACCCAAGCTAACTGGTCTACTGAGGTAAACATGTGATGAGAGTTTATTAAGATGTGATTCAACTCCCCATTTACAGTTAAGGAAGTGGAATCGACAAAACTAAACTGAATAAACCTTCCACACATGCTATAGAACCTCTAGGAGGTAACCAACCTTTTTAGGTGACCAACCCCTATGGAAACTTAACTTTTTACTGATCTAACACCCAAAATTCTCCTTTTAAAATCCACGCATGCGATTGTAGGCCTCCAATCACTCCCACGGAAAGGGAAAGCCAGCGACTATGGAATTTTTCTCCTAGTTATGTGCAAGAGACCCCAAATTATATGCCACATTTTTAGGGTTAGGACTCAGGTCATTTCCAAAGACTTCATGAAAAATTCAGAAATGATAAATGAAATTGAGACAAAGGTACTAATCCAAACATTTTACCAACAAATTCACTAGAACTCTACTAGCCATGATAGGCATTTCATCAAACATGTCACATATATGCATTCCACAGGTCATAACAATAGATCTGAGCAAAGATGACTCATACTTATCTCATAATCACTAAGAGGCATTGATGCATTATCATCTATTAGTTCATATATTCATTTCTCATTCATTTACAATCAAAACATCATGAGATCCATACATCAAAATTGTCATATAACATACTCATAATCAACATATAAACAAAATAAATAAAAAGGATATAACATCCATAAATGAGACATATGTACCAGTACATTTGCAAATAAAATACCAATGAAAAGAGCTCATATTAAAGAATGAAAAATGCAAACAAGTTTGGGACTTCCATGTAGAACCCGACCATAAATTGATTGAACCATATCTTTCTTTAGACCAATCACCCCCATGCCATATCTAAAGCATGAATATGGGACTCATAACTAAAATCAACTAGGGCTTCCTGAGGTTAAACTACCTCACCATCATTAATAGAACCAGGCTTTACCATGATCCCCACTGGATCACTAGGCCCTAAACAAGCATGGATGCCACTAGATTTCTCCAATTACATCGTGAGTAAATTTTCTCTCTCCTTGTCTCTAGGATTTACCATACATCCTGCCATAAAACAGTTGAGGATCCCTAGGACTAATAAATACTATAGTGTCTAGGCTTTACCGTATATCCTGCCATTCACTGGTTGAGGATTCGTAGGCCTGATGAAGACTCCACCCTCCAGGATTTACAACAATCCCCACCGAATCACTTGACTTGATAGAGGGCACGCATCTAGGATTTCCCATATATCCTGACATTCATCATTTGAGGATTCCTAGGCCCACTGAGGCACACAATATCTAGGTTTATCACAACCCACAATCTAGTTCTGGGGTCACTAGACAAGTGGCATTACCACAATACAAAATGTGGTTAGGGATCATTAGGCCATGCGTTTATTCATTTAGAGACCACCTCACTCAGTTTCAAATCCATCCAACAATACATCTCAACCAAAACACAAGAACCCCATGGCACCATGGCTATCCCCAAATGTCAAGGCTAGATTGGAAAAAACATTGTTACACCTCAAAAAACCTATGCCAATGACAACAAGATAACTAATAACACACACCATGTATTCCAAAACTAGAAAGGAAATCACACATGAAACTCGATACCTAAAAATAATCTCGTTGCAGCCACTTGATCATGCTCTCCTTTCTTGATTGCTACTTCCTCTTTGCCTTTTTTTCATTTCTTGATTCAATGTTGAAGTGCTCCAAGAAAAATCTACTTGTCCAAGAGTGTGAGAGAGATATAATAGAGAGAGGTCCAAAAATGAATTGAAAAAATTCTTTGAACTGATCCTCAAAATAATTTGTATCAATGAGGCCTTTATTTTCTTCAATTTCCATTATTTTCCTTCATTTCCGTCCTCACATGTAATTTGTGACCTTTCACCTTCCTTTTCTCCTAATTTCCATTATTTTCATAAATAAATTGCAAAAAAAAACCATTTTTCCTTTCCAAAGCCTTTGCCATTTCCTTAGCCATAATAAACATATGGACACCGCACTAGAATGTCTTTGCCCAACATTCATCTTGGAATAAGTGTCCCATAACCGTGGTTATTATTTTTCCTTTATTAACTTTTATTACATGGAATGTTCACAAGGTTTGTTACAAAATCCTCTCCTTGTGGAAACATCACCCTCCATGTTTAATGACACCTATAACCAACAATATTGTTGAAAGTAAAATATACTTCCCATGAATCTTTATAACTTAGCTCGTTACAATATTTACAATGATCGACCTATTCAAAAGCAACCCAACATCAAAACCATAATGACGTGATGCCCATACCACTTATTGGAGCTTTATAACATAGCTCATGGTGATATTTAAATCCATATACATATGTACATTTATAAAAATATCACATCAAAACATATACCAAAAACATTCTCTCAACCAGCAAATAGAGAACGATATATAGTCTACATCTGATCCACCATCTCCCATGTAGCTTCATCAGGGACAAAATATTTCCACTGCACCTTAACCTGCTCCATTTCTCGGTTCTAAAGCATAATAACACTCTTTGTATAAAAATACTCTCTAGGAACATTTCTTCTATTTGTTAATAAAGAGTGGACATTTCTCTGGTTGAGACTGCAACACATCTTCATAAGCCTCCATTTATTCCAAACTGCAGGTTTGAAATAATGGTTTTACTAAATATTGACAAATGGTGAACAAGATTGAAGTTGTGTCTTGATGGGTTATTTGAGGAGATTGACCAAGTGAGATTGGAAATTATTGAGGGGATTAGTCCACAATCCTCACTGGCAATGTGAGGGACCAAGTTATCTGCCATTCTAAGAGATGTGTTATTGGGAGCTAGCATGCACAAGAATCAAAGTTAAATCCAAATCTTCTATCCTACTGGAACCTATTTTTAAAAGGAACAAAACACTTATAAGTCAATTCATCAATGTTATAATTTAGAGGTGTTCATGCTTCGTTGAAGGATGCTTGACAGAACTTTATTTTGAAGGAATGACCTCAGAGGGACCCTCATCAAACTTCTCAAGAATGGTCTATTGAAAATTGTTGGAGGTCATGAATTCTCATTACTTTGCAATTATTGAGGAGATGATGGAAGGTAAATTTTGGTTGAAATATAAGACCAATATTGTACCATGAAATGCTTGGGTAATAGATTCTTTTGGTTGTTCATCTAAAATGGCATGTTTACTTTGTGTGAATAAATTGTTGGCTTGACTTGTGATTTTGCTTGTATCTTTACAATTAATTTTTTTCTCTCATACTGTGTATTCAAGGGCTTATGGGGTCATTAGAAAACAACTTGGTTGGGAAGAAATAGCTAAAACATATACTGTGCATTTTCCCAAAGAAAGTTCAGTTGCATTGTAAATGGGTCTATTTTTGGTAGAAGTTTATGCTCTTCATTTTTTAAACTTGAATTGTTGAGTCAATGGCTCGAATTGATTAAATTTTAATGTCATTAGACACTCTAATACTTCGTTGTTGATTTATTTAGTTACAAATAAATCATGAAAGCACTCAATAATAACGAACCTTCCAACACAAGTGTCAGTCAAGACAAAAAAATGATCCACTTTTACTCAAAGACAGTCCATTTGGAAGTTGAATATTACTTAGAAGGAAGCTAGGTTATTTGGTTTGTGTATTCGTGTTTTAACATCCTTCTTGAAGATTCTGGTGAAAAATCCAACTAAATGAAGTTCCTGATACACATAAAACTACATATTTCAGAGACAACAATCTAATAAAAATATAACCACAACTGCAAAATAACTAGAGTGGTAGATATGTACCCAGAGTTTGAATACATGCCCACTTTTTCATATCAAACAGGTAACAAAAGATTAACCCATAACTGGTAAATAAGATTCCTTCTTTCTTGGAAATCATTTGTATACTCATGCATTATAATGTTATGCTGTCACTATCATCCAAGGATCTAAACTTCATTAAGTGATTTCCTCCTAAAAATTCCCAAAGGTTTACTTCAAGTTGCACGTGCTAATGAACTTAGTGACAAACCATGACACAATGTTCACACTTTATTTATTTTGTTGCATAATCACTATAGTGTAGTTTGAATTTGTATTCTTGTACTTTTCTATGCACCATATGATTCTATTCACTTATACCAAGTAGTCATATGAGAAAGAAATTCAATATGACTAGGTGAGGTTTAGGTGCCTCAAAATTAGAGTTCATAAAAAACCTTCACTCAATTTTAATGGGAATAGTTTGAATATTCAGACGGGAACCTTCACACATTTTTAATGGAAATAGTTTGAATATTATCAGGAAAAATGAAAAAGTAACTTTATTTTGTAATTTACTTGGTTAAAAAAAAATATCTATATTTACAAATTGATTTTGTATCTCGTGCATTATTTAGACTAACAGATCTCCAGATAAAAGCATAAAGAGCTGCAAGACAAAGGATGTGATATTTTTTAATGTGAAAAGACAAACTTCAAAATCTTCCCCTGCACATGAGTACTCTTTACATATTAAACCATACCTCATGAAACGCCTCAAAGATATCAATCCTAGGTTGATGAATTGTGTAGAAAACAGTGTGGCTAGTATCAACAGTTTTCTGTATTGTTCTCATTACAATAGTCACAGCTCGGACATCGAGTCGTGAAGTGCTTTCATCCATGAAGATAATTGATGGGTTTGCAACTAATTCAACATCTATTATAAGCATTTTATGTTTTTCAGTTGAAAGGCCATCTACGACAAGAAGACCCACAAGAGATTGTCATAGAGGTTCCAGTTCCACAAGTTCCATCACTTATTCCACAAACATCTACAAAGACAATTGTAAAGGCTTCCATGTCAGCTTTGGTGCCTGTTTCGAATTACAATCAAGTATCCTTCCCCTTTGAATGAGGGCTAACCAACGTACCTTTCATGTTTTGGGACTGAACACCATACATTTAATGTTTTGGGATCTACTTCTTAAAGATCAACTTCATGTTTTGGGATCAACTTCGTAAGTCAATCCAAAAAAAATAGTTATTGTGGACAGCCCAATAAAAATATAAAAAAGCCATCATTTTTCATATGCATTATGAGTTCTATGACTTCATTTTTTTATACACCACTAGAAATACATCTTCAAATTATCATATTATTAAGATGTTACGTATTGGTGTTATTTAGTTAGAATTTGATTTTGTAGGGTGTTGTATTAGTTGCTTCTATTAAATTTTAAATATGTAATATGAGATATTTTGATAATCAAATAGGATATTTTCATGGCCGTCATAGTATATTTGTGAATAAACTGAATTACTTTTATTTGGCAAGGTATATTTCTGAATAAACTGAATTATTCTTTTATTTGACATGTACATATATTTTAAAGGATATTTGTCAAGATTACAATATCAAATTTTAACAAGATTATGATATTACGATTTTATAATAATAATAATAATAATAATAATTTAAATGTTGCAATTTAAAAGTTATAATAAAACTAGTGTAATGTTAATAAAATATTATTAATCGATAATAAACATAAAAAACTTCTAGATATTTCAAATTGTTAAAATTAAATAAATCCTAAATTATCTAAATTTTATTTTTATTTAAAATATTAATGATATATTACTATAAATATAAATACAAAGAATTTGTATAGAAGTAAAACATTTATTTCCTTTTTTTAAAATATGTAACAAAATTCCAAAACAAGAAAATGTAACAAGATTAAGCCTAAAACAAGGCAAACGTAATCTTCTTCATACATCCTCTATAGTGTCGATCATCCCGTTCATGAAATCGGTGTATCGCCGTTTCTAGGAGCCAATTTTATTCCCGCGGAACATAATTCGGCAACAGATGGAATGGCCAATTCGTCTCACGTAGGCGGTATGATCTTCACAGATAATTCTTCCCCTTGCCCCTCCTCAGTTTTGGTGGCATTTTTATTGACAAGAAGGGCCAAGGGTCTTTTCAACGCACTCAAAACAGGTAGGTTCCCAAGAGTAGAAAGAAGACGTAAGGGCAACTTCATCACGAGTTGCGTCTCCCTCCCCGTGAGCGGTCGCCGAGTGAAGCTCTGAGAAATTGAAGGGGTCAAACTTTTCAGGAGGAGAGAGCATTTGTCGAAATGTCCTTTTCAACAGGCTCCTTGTTTTCTTGCTCATCTGAAATTAGATTACCCTTGCTGATATCGGGAACGATAGCGTAGTACAACACATTCAGGAGGTGGCCTCCCTCTTTTGCACGGATCTTCAAATCTTCAGGCAGTTTGACGTTGAATGGCGATAATTCTCGGCACACAAGCCTTAGCAGGTTGCAGAGCCTCTCCATTGCCATTGTTTCACAACCCAACTGCAACTCCAAAAGCTTTTTCAATACAAAAAGCGGTAGTCGATTTTCGAGCATCATCAGATCCCTCAAAACAGAGTTGTGAGTAGCGCTGGTGCCCGTAGGATGTAAGACTAACCCTAGTTGCTTGATGTCCGCGTCTGAGGTTTTATCAGCATGTCTCACATAAAACTAAAAACACTCGAGAAGGAAGACTGCGTCCAGAACCATGAGCCACGCTAAGGTTTCTTCTTTATAGGTGATGAATTTTTTGATATCAGCTCCTTATTTTCCAATCATGCTTCTTAATTTCCTGCACCACCACGAACTTGAATTTGCGACCGTCAATTATTTTATGAAATCGATGGGAAGCTTCAATTTTGTAGCGATCCATATGGAATAACTCTGATCTTCAGTGGTGATGGGGGCCAATGGAAATCGATTGAGGAATGTACGCCACCAACATCGCTGCCAAAAATTCTTTAGGTACATTAAACACTGGCATAGAGAACTTCACTTCTTCATCTTCTTATTGTTGTAGATCCATACTTCCTTTCACATGAATAACCCAGCCTCTCTCATCGATTTTCAGTTGAACATCTGTGTTGAATTCCATGTTTGGGAGTGGCCGAAAATCCACAACAGGAAAGAAAGGAGAATATGTAGGAAATATGATACAGGTAAATGACTGCGCAGTTTTTTTTTGAGCTCTTGTGGTCAATGAACACTGAGAGCTAAGGTAATGAGCGAACCCTTCTTACAAAACTTGCTTCATTTGCGCTTGGAGATAACTAACAGTTGAACTTTCTATTCAATGTCCAACAATAAAAAGGGAGCCGTACACCGTCTTTATTAACACCATTTTCACATGGTTGTCTTTTGTTGTTTTCATTTGGCAGCCATGTGTGCATAAATTGGTGGGTCTTGTTAAATCACATTGTGGAGCTGGGGATATTCATGATTTCACAACACGCGTTTGCAACGGAGTAGAGATCTTCCTGGTTGGAGTAGTGTTTTGTTTTTTTTTGTTTTTTCAAAATTAGCACACTTGGAATCAAAGTATATAATTAATTTTCAATTCCAACATCTAAAACATGTTTATCAAAACCTATGGCATTTTACCAAATCAAAATAAATACTCTGATATAAAAAATATTCAAATTCTCAACAATTATAACAGGTTAAAAAGTCATAGAAAAGTCACTAGCATTTATCATAAGAACATTAACAATATTTACAAATGTTTTATAGGCCGCAGTAATGCTTCTTTTAAGTATGTATATGTTGTTTTTTGTATTTATATGTTGTGTTTTCTATGGAAGTGATAATTTCATCTCAAAAAATCATTTTAATTGGTATATTCTTTGTTTCCAAAAAATTATAGCCAAACTGTGTAATGTACGAATTATCAAGAACTAATCACTAGAAAGTCACCAAAGATTTGTAATCACTAGACTTATTTGAACATTGCAAACTCAAGGATGAGCCAAAACTCAATTAATTATGTTTTATTATCACTTAAGGGCCAACCCTAAGTTGAAAAAAAAATGTGATGGTTGTTAAAGTGAAATATTGTTCTCCATCGAGATACATTCGTGGCATGACTTTTGTCTCCATTAAAAAAACCTCAAACCATAAAAGTATCTATCCTTGGTCCAGTTGAAACTTTGTTCTTTTCCTTTACACTGAATTCCTTCATTATTGTTTTTGTTCTACGTACCACATGTCTTAGATATACGACCTGGTTATAAAA
Source organism: Pinus albicaulis (assembly GCA_034641835.2). Classification (NCBI taxonomy): domain Eukaryota; kingdom Viridiplantae; phylum Streptophyta; class Pinopsida; order Pinales; family Pinaceae; genus Pinus; species Pinus albicaulis. The sequence goes on along the minus strand of CM076572.1, from coordinate 178,683,089 downwards.
GAGAGTCATATCTTGTGTAACCATATATGCCAAAAGAGGAATCTTGGTTGTCCACTTTTTGAAATATTCCCCAACAATCTACCCTACCAAGTTTGCTAATCTTACTTCTGTGCAAAACCGTTGTGAATTTATGCACAAGGATAAGTTCTTTGAAATAATGATAATGTGCAAAATTCTGAAATTTGATATATGGATATATTGGACATAATCTTTAGCGGAATGTACTCACTTGGAACAACCTAAGTAAAAGGGGCTTCCAGGGGCTGGGACTCTACCCTTTTTGCAGACAATCAGATGAAATTGTCTCACACATTGTCCTTCAATGTACTATTATACTTGATGTCTGGTTTTTGTTTACTAAAGTTTTGCAGGACCCCAACTGGCATCCTATGGGAATCATGCAATGCATCTCCTCCTAGGCACATAAGGAACAAAAGTATTGTTCCCTCCCTTATTTCTTCTTTTGGGAAGTTTGGCTGGCTCAAAACAAGATTATCTTTGAAGGCATGCATGTGGAAGTGCATAAGATACACAGGGCAATCACGGCATGGCTCAATCCCAATGATGCTCCTCCTAAATTGCCATCGGATCTGTCTCTCTGATTGCACCCTCATCTTGTGCTTTTTCTTGCAGGATACTTTTTGTTGAGATTCAACAAGATGATGATCCTAGTGAAAATTAAGCAGCTACACTAGGTTGGGCCCACAGGCTATTTTTAGGTGATACATCTATTTTTAGAATTTGGATGAAAGTCTATTTTTAGCAGTAATATATTTATAGATGGTTGAGAAAATTATATGGATGGATGGGCATCTATTTTTGGAATGCATGTGCAAAGTTGTTTTATGGAATGCATGTCTAAGAATATAATGCATGTCGATTATTGTTAGCCCTTAACAATAATTAGATAATAAATAATAATATATTCTCTTGAAGCACTTGATTTCAGTTAACTGATGTGGCAAACCAGTTAATTGAAGGAATTTCCAGTTCAATGGTTGGTTGGTGGGACATGTTAGTGGACTTAGTTGTAACTGAAGGATATGAAGTTGTAATAGAGTTGGATGTGTATTTATGTGAGTTGTAAAGTAGTTTAACTCAGTTAAGTGAGTTAAACTCAGTTGTGCTAGTTGTAACTAGTTGTAACTAAAGACACACTAGTGAGAGATCAGTGAATTAAATACTAGATTAATTCACAAGGATTTATCTCACATGCAACTGAATATTTACTACTATTAACTACATGCATGTCACATCTAGTGGAGACCCAGTTGAAAGATAGGTGAAAGGGATAATTTGACTATCAGTTGTGACTATAGTAGGTGCACAAGTGCAACCAAACACTCATTGGATATGCCAATGAGGACTGCACAATCAAGGCAAGGCAAGATCGAATTCATTTAGGGATTGTGATCATTAGGAATTGCGTAGTGGAGGCAAGCTGTTAGGTGGCAGTAAATTGATGCATGCTTATGCCAATTTTTCTATGATAATGTGAGACGATTGTATATTGTACTAAGAGCTTTTGGATTAGAGTTTTGTATGATATTGTTTCATGATCCGTGATATATACATAACATATGATTGTGGGGTTTTTATCTTTATGCTTTCCCAGTAAAAACATTTGTGTTATGTGTGATTGATCTTTCTTCATGTGTTTTCAATTGGCGATTAAATTTCCGCAAAGAATTTAAGTAGAAGGATTATGTATTTGACAGTGGCATATAATTGTTAGATCAGGAGAATCCGACATACATAATTGTATTAAAAATTTCTACATGGTATCAGAGCAAAGAAGATTGCAATATTAAAGCAGTAGCCAAGTTTGTTGGGGGAAACAATTCAAATTTGCTGCAAGAATTTCTTGGTGCGATAATTGAGTAAAAATCGAAATGGCTTTCAATGGTTTGTGGTTAGAGTATGCACTCAAGGGCAGCTCAAACTAAATTGCATGGAAGGATAGGATGGAGGCGGTGCTTGAAGATAATGGCTTGAATGAATTCATTGACAGTGATGTTCCTAAGCCCACTTCGATGAATGCTGCATTACTGGACACATGTCAAAAGAAAGAAGCGAAGACGAGAAGGATTTTGTTGGAAGGTGTGAGGGACCATATTGTCTCAAGCCTTCGTGGGAAAGCCACTCCATTTGAAATGTGTAGGCCTTAATGGATATTTTCCAAAGCAGAAGCAACCATAGGAAATTGGCACTGAAGGATAAACTCAGAAATATGAAAATGGAAAAGGGTGAAAATATTCCTAATTATCTCACAAAGTTTGTCCAATGTCGAGATGAACTGGGGAGTGTGGGAGTCATGGTTTCTGATGATGATTTGGTGATTTTGGCTCTCTTGGGACTTCCTAAGAGTTGGCACAATTATCAAGAATCTATCAATGGATGGGAAAAACTATCGGATTTGGAATGACTATGGTCGGATCTAGTGGAGGAGGAGTTCAAGAAGAACACCAAAGATGGCTCTTCATCAAAGCATGATGATGAAGAGGATTGTGCTTTGGCTGCCAAAGAAAGGAAAGGGAAGGGGAATAAATCCCATTCAAAATCCAAGGCTAAAGGAAAGAAGCTAGATTTTTCCAAGGTGAAGTGTTTTCACTGTCATGAACATGGGCATCTCGCCACTAATTTCCCACAGAAAAAGAAGAACAAGAAGGATACTGGAGCTACAGCTATTGAGGCCCTTGCCTCAAAATTTGAACTTGATTTCTCTTTTATCGCATGCTTGGTTTCAAGCGCAATGGGTTCGGTGTGGTATCTTGATAGTGGTGCTTCCTTCCACATGACGGGAGATAAGGAGATTTTTAGTGACTTGGAGGAGAAAGATCTCCAGATTAATATAGAGATGGGAAATGATGGACGATACAATGCGACCGGCATTGGTACCATTACCTTTGAGAGGGAGTCAGGTAAACCATTTCTGTAAGATTTTATGCATGTTCCAAGTCTAAAGAAGAACTTGTCTCAGTCGCGATGTTGGAGGATAGAGGTTATGACGTTGTTTTCAGTGATGAAAAATCCTTCCTACGGCATAAAACAACGGGTCAAACCAAGAGGATAGGGATTCAAGTCAATAATCTCTACAAGCTAGAGGTAGATGGCTATGCTGCAATGGTGGGAAAAGCAGAAGAAGTGGTGAGTCGGGATGAGGGTGAATTATGGCACAGGTGATTGGGCCATCTTCACCATGGTGCCCTAAAGATTTTGTAATAGATTTCTACTGGAATTCCCAAGGGTACACTTGCGCATTTAGATTAGTGCAAGGGATTTACTATGGGTAATTTTGTGAAGACCACCTTTCATAAAAAGGAGAACCGTGCTTTGGTGATCCTAGAGAGAGTTCACACAGATGTGTATGGACCATTCTCAATTTCTTCAACAGAAAAATAAAGGTATTACGTTATTTTTTTTTATGACTATTCTCGTAGATTCTGGATCTTCTTCATGTAGAAGAAGGATCAAACATTTTCAAAGTTCTATGACTTTAAAGCATTGGTGGAGAAAGAGTCAAGGAAGTAAGTGAAGGCTCTGCGGAGCGATAATGGTGGTGAATACTTCTCAAACGAATTCAAAGATCTCTGTAGCAAAGAAGGAATTTAGAGAGAACTCATAGCGCCTCATAACCCATAGGAAAATGGGGTCGCAGAGAGGAAGAACAAAACTATCGTGGGTGTTGCACGAGATATTCTACATGATTAGGGCCTACCAATGCACTTGTGGGTAGAAGCATGCAAAACTGTGGTTTATGTGAAAAACCGTTGTCCCTATAGAGTACTTGGCATGAGTATACTTGAGGAAGCTTTTACTGGTAAGAAACTGGATGTTTCTCACTTTAAGATTTTTGGCTCATCTGTTTATGTGCATGTGACCAAGAATTCCAGGAAGAATCTGGAGTCGACTGCTGAAGTTGGGATATTTTTGGGGTACACAGAAACAAACCATAATTATCAGGTGTATTTTCCAAACAGTCGAATGACTGTGGTGCGACGAGATATAAAATTCAATGAGGAGAAAGCCATGAATTTGTCGCTTGAGAGGGAGCTAGACTTGCATGCAGAGGAGGAACTTCTTGTTCCCAAAGATGAGTCTCTAGATGTGGATCAGTCACAGGAGGAGGTTCATGGAGTAGAGGAGTCCACTCACTCAGAGGAAAACATCAGAACTGGCAGAAGGCATACCACAAAATCTGAGAGGCTGAAGCTTGATGCGACATAGAATGTAGGATTCCATACTTCACAGCGCAGATAGAGATAATCTCTTGACTGATTCACTGGATACATGGCTCACATGAGAAAATGTATTGTGATTGAGCCATACTCCTTCCAGGAAGCAGCGCGGGAGCCCACATGGGTAGATTTAATGGTGGAGGAGTATAACTCCATTGTCAGAAAAAGTGTCTGGGAAATTGTTCTAAGGTCGGTTGATAAATCAGTGGTAGGTTCAAGATGGATCTACAAGGTAAAGCAAGCTATTGATGGGAATTTTGAGAAGTATAAGGAAAGATTTGTGGCTCGGGCTTCTCACAGATCGAGGGGATTAATAATGAATAAACCTTTGCACCTGTCACATGATATTCTTCCATAAGGACCATCCTTTCTCTCTCAGCACAAATGGGTTGACAAATTCATCAGATGGATGTGAAGACTGTGTTCTTTAATGGGATAATTGAGGAAGAAGTGTACATTGAGTATCCTGAAGGATTTGAGATCTTTAGCAGTGAGTCGCATGTGTGCCGACTCAAAAGAGCGACGTATGGGCTGAAGCAAGCACCCTGTGCTTGGTACACTCGGATCCACAGCTATTTCACCGAACTTGGCTTCACCAAGAATGAGGCGGATGCAAACCTATACCAGATTGTGGTGGAGGGTAATATTTTAATCATTGTTCTTTATGTTGATGATTTAATATTGACTGGTGGTGAGCAACTGATACACTCATGCAAGGAAGACCTAGCAAAGGAGTTCGAGATGAAGGATATGGGCCTCCTTCACTATTTCCTTAGATTGGAAATATGGTATCGAGAAGGTGAACTATTTGTGTCTCAAGGAAATTATGAAAGGGAGATGCTCGGTAAGTTTCACATGGACGGCTGCAAACCCATTGATACTCCTCTTCCTGGAAACTAGACGAAAGAGGACGCTACATCTGGAGAGGTAGTGGATGCTATTTTCTATCGATAGTTGGTGGGTTCACTCATATATTTAGTTAATACAAGACTGGACATATGCTATGTGGTGAACCATCTTAGTCAAGCGATGGTTCAGCCTACCAAGCTCTTCTTGAAGGCAGGAAATCATTTCGTGAGATATCTCAGGGGCACATATGAATATGGATTATGGTACAAACAGATGGATGAGGTGAAGCTGCATGGCTTCATAGATGCAAATTGGGCAGGCAACCCAACAGACAGAAAGAGCACATCATGAGGGGTTTTCAGTATCAGATCTATAGTTGTTTCTTGGTACAACAAGAAACATAGATTCGTGGAACTTAGTTCAGCAGAAGCGAAATACATGGTAGGAAGTCAAGCTGCATGTGAGGCTATCTAGATGAGGAAGATCCTGGTCAGTTTATTTGGTTCTCATTTAGATCCTACAGTGATTCATTGTGATAATCAGAGTTGCATTAAACTCTCGATTAATCTTGTGTTTCATGATATATCTAAGCATATAGATATCCAGCATCATCATATCAGATATTGTGTGCAGCGGAAGATCATGGTGCTTCAGTACATTCCTACGGAAGATCAGGTTGCAGATCTTCTGACGAAGGTGCTCACCAGGAGAAAATTTTAATACCATAGAGACAGGATCGGGGTGAAGGATAATCCCTTTCTTGTTGAAAGGGAGTGTTCAGATTCAACAAGATGATGATCCTAGTGAAAATTAAGCACCTACACTAGATTGGGCCTGCAGGATATTTTTAGGTGATATGTCTATTTTGAGAATTCGGATCAAAGTCTATTTTTAACAGTAATCTATTGATATATGGATGAGAAAATTATATGGATGGATGGGCGTCTCATTAGGGGAATTTTGAGGTCTAAAATGGGCCTCCTAAGAAAAATGTACAAACAAAATAAAATTTATAAGAACCAATAGGATTCAAGATGATGATGTCAACCATGGGGGATGATTCACCATTTTTTAAGTAAAAGGGTAAAAAGATTAAAAAATAATAAAATAATAAAATTGTTTTTTCAACTCGTATTTTCAACTTATCTCCCAAATTTTTTACTCAAATTTTGAGCGGGAGTACTCGTTGGATGCAAAATTTAATTTCTCATCCAAAGAGTACCCATGTTTCATACTTTTGATGGACCCTGCCACACAAGAAATGAGAAATACATGAAAAAACATGATTTCAATCACATTTATCATGTATTTCTCATTTTTCATGTTGCAGGATCCATTAAAAGTATGTAGCATGGGTACTCCTTGGATGAAGAATTAAATTTTGCATCAAATGAGTACTCTTGATCGAAATTTGAGTACAAAATTTGGGAGATAAGTTGAAAATGCGAGTTGAAAAAGTAATTTTTCTTTTTTCCCTCTAAAATTTGATGATGTAATCAAATATTATTTTATTATTTCCATTATTATTTTATAGTTTCTTTAGGAGGCCCATTTTAGACCTCAAAACTCCCCTAATTATTTTTGGAATGCATGTGCGAAGTTTTTTCGTGGAATGCATGCCTAAAAATAGAATGCATGTTGATCATTGTTAGCCCTTAACAATAATTAGACAATAAATAATAATCTATTCTCTTGAAGCACTTGATTTCAGTTAACTGATGTGGCAAACCAGTTAACTAAAGGAATTTTGAGTTCAAAGATATGTTGGTGGGACATTCTAGTGGACTTCATTGTAACTGAATGATACAAAGTTGTAACAGAGTTGGATGTGTAGTTATGTGAGTTATAAAGTAGTTTAACTCAGTAAAGTGAGTTAAACTCAGTTGTGCTAGTTGTAACTAGTTGTAACTAAAGATACACTAGTGAAAGATTAGTGAATTAAATATTAAATTAATTCACATGGAGTGATCTCACATGCAACTAAAGATTTACTACTGTTAACTACATGCCTGCCCGATTTAGTGGAGACCTAGTTGAGAGATAGGTGAAAGGGACAATTTGACTATCAGTTGTGACTATAGTGGGTGCACAAGTGCAACCAAACACACATTGGAGATGCCAATGAGGATTGCGCAGTCAAGGTAAGGCAAGATCAAATTAATTCATGGATTGTCATCATTAGGGATTGCGTAGTGGAGGCAGGTTGTCAGGAGGCAGTAAATTGGTGCATTCTTATGCCAATTTCTGTATGAAAGTGTGAGACAATTGTATATTGTACTGAGAGCTCTTGGATTAGAGTTTTGTATGAGATTATTTCATGATCCATGATAAATACATAATATATGATAGTGGGGTTTTTAGCTTTATGCTTTCTCGGGAAAAACATCTATTTTATGTGTGATTGATCCTTCTTCATGTGTTTGCAATTAGCGAGTAAATTTCAGCAAATAATTTAAGTAGAAGGATTATGTATTTAACAGTGGCATATAATTGTTAGATAAGGAGAATCCGGAAATACATAATTTTATTAAAAAAATATATACTTTGATGGAGCTACAAAAGATGGAGATTGTGGGTGTGGCGTGTGGATCAAATTGGACAAGAACAATATTGCTTATTCTAGAATGGTGCTCGGGGAACCAACACAAGGGCTAAGAATGTAGCCCTTTGGATTTTACTATGGATCGTATATAGCTTACAACTCCCTTTTATTAATATATATGGTGATGCCAAATCGGTCATTGATGGCTTCAAGGATCTGAGTGACTTCTAGCCCTCCAGACTACACTGCTCAATCAACAGGGTATCCTATCTTCTCCAGTGTTTTCAGCATCCACTCATCGAGCATATTTATAGAGAACTAAATACTCAGCCAGATGGACTGTCTAAAAGGGCTCTACTTGACCTTTTAGGGCACATGCAGGTTTGACATTTCCAAGGTCGCTAGCTATTGAACTCTTTCTCCCTCCAGAATCCTTAATTTTGGCTTTAGGTACTTATAAAATTTTGTATGCGGGAGGGTATATGGTCTCACTGTTTTTTTCTTAGTACTGAATGCCACTCTGGAGGCCTTCCTAGGCTCATGCTGCAAATATTTGAACCAAGTCAAGATTTGTATCATGTGTGAGGTATACTCTCATCTTTGGATGGATTGTGTCTCATGTTTATCTTCTCATTCGTCATTTGACTTGTATCTGTTGGGATTTTGCAAGTTGTCTTAGAGTGTTTTGTCTAAAATTGGATGTCAGAAGCTTTGGGATGCATATTACTTCCTTGGGAACACATTTCAGTCTTGATGTTGAGAAATTGTTGAATGATATACTATGATGCATGTACGTCTTTTGTGTATTTAAAATAAACAGAACCAGTCTTTTTTCCCTCTGAAAAAAAAAATTGATTTTGTGTATTTAATATAAACAGAACCAGTGTTTTCTCCCCTTTGAAAAACAAATATATATTGGACATGCATTAAAAGTAAAATAAGGATAAAAAGATCTACACAGTATCTATTTCATGGGACTTAGTTTAAATGTAACTAAATCAAAGAAAATTTATGAAATTCTAGTTAGTGTTAAATGTAACTGAATTAAAGTAAATTTATGAAATTCTACTTGGTGTTAAAGTTTAGAATTGGGATCATTTAAATTTTACTGATTGTTAGATTCACATATTTGGTTATTTATAATTCAACATTGTTATAATGGAAAATCCAATCATACCCAACAATAATAATAATAAATTTTTGATTGGTTACTCATACACGCATGTTCCAAAGTAGGATTTGCATATATAAACAAATTGATTAGAAAACTACCAATATAATTTTAAAATAGATATTTCAATCCCCGAAATTGCATAAGATGTGTCTTCATTGCAATCTCCAGAATTGCATATGATGTATCTCTCATTTACTTATTAGAAAGATCTCTTGTTTACATTCCAATCCCCAAAATTGCATATGATGTATCTTTGGTATTAGAAATATCTCTTCTTTTTTAAATATTAGAAAGAAAATGGAAATTTCATCATAGTCATCATCAAATCTGCTAATTCCATGGATAGATATACAAAAAAATAAATTGCAAATGTGATTTTCAACTTAAAATCAAATGCTTAATATTTGTCTGAATAAGAATTTTGAAGTTTAATGGATTATTAAGACAAATAAATATCCTTGTGATAAATCAAAATAGAATTAAATATACAAATTTAAATATTTTATAAATTTAAATTTAAATATTCTATAAATATTTATATTTTCATTAAAAAAAAATTAATATATGTTTTTGGAAAAGTTTGGAATGTTGATTAAAAAATAATGAGTTAATAAGAAGTCAACACCATGAATAAAAAGATAGATAACTACCTTGCAGAATGAGCAACTATGCATATAAATTGGTTGATATAATATGTTTTTAATAAATAATTAAAACAATTAGTCATTTAAGTTTAATATCTAGATATTTATTTTATTATTATTTCCATACATCATTATTATGTTGCCAATAAAATCTCGATTATTTTTTCAAGAGAAGTTTATTATTTGATTTGATTGTTAAAAGGATTTAAATCCAAAAGACATTTTTAATTTTCAGATATACCAACATCTTTCATTATCAACAAAAACTTAAAATTTATTATTAATCCAAAAATATCTTCTTCCACCTCTAATAAAATTAATGTAGAATTTTGTAATTATTTCAAAAATATCTTTTTCGAGTTTCAATTAGTAATACCTCTAAATAAAATTAATTTACATTCTTTAAATAAAAAACCCTATAGTAATATTATTTCACTCAAATATATAAAATTTTTAACTCAAAATCTAATCTACTTCTTTAATAGTCATGTGATAATCATGTGATCTCATTCAACATCATCAAATTTATAATATATTAATTTATATGCAAAAATAAGCTTAAAATGAGGCACCTCTATGACACAAATATTATTTATCGTCTTAATCCAAATTGCCAAACATTAGCTTAAGTTCAGTGTTCCATGGTTTGCACTGAAAAACTTTGATGGTCGTGTTGTTACCTTGGTGCTGCTTAGGGAGTTCGGGCTTTTTCACAAGGAAGGAACTCTCAGTCCTCATTTAACACTTGAGGAAAATTAACTTTGCACTCATTTAACACCCCAGTCTCTCCTTTGACAAGCCATGCATGCGATTGTAGGCCTCTAGTCGCTCCCACAGAAAGAGCCATCTAGTGACTGTGGACTTTTTCAGCTAGCTATGTGCTAGTGACCCCGAATTCTATGCCACATTTTTAGGGCCAGGACTCGGGCCACTGCCAAAAACTTCATGAAAACTTCAGAAATGATAAATTAAACTAAGAAAAATGTATTAATGCAAACATTTGACCAACGAAATGACTAGAACCCTACTATCCATGACATAAATTTCATCAAGCATGTCACAAATATGCATTCTACAGGTCATAACAACAGATCTGAGCAAAGAGGAATCATACTTGTCTCAGAATCACTAAGAAGCATTGATGCCTTATCACATTAGCTACATTATCATCTATTAGGTCATATATTCATTGCTCATTCATTTACAATCAAAACATGATGAGATCCATACATCGTCATTTTCATAAAACATACTCATAACCAACATATAAACACCAGAAATAACAAGGACACAAAAACCATAAATGTGTCATATGTACCAATACATTTGCAAATAAAATACGAAGGAAAATAACTCTTATTAATGAATACAAATTATAACTAGGTTTGGGACTTCCACGTACAACCCGACCATAAATTGACTAACGATATCTTTCTTTCATCCAATCACCTTTGTGCCATATCCCAAGCATGAATGTGGGACTCATAACTAAAATCAACTAGGGCTTAAGGCTAAACCACCTCACCCTCATCAATAGAACGAGGCTTTACCGCAATCCCCACTGGATCACTAGGCCATAAACAAGCATCGGTGCCACTAGATTTCTCCACCTACATGGTGAGTAATTTTCCTATCTCCTAGTCTTTAGGCTTTACGTACATCCCACCATAGAACAGTCGAGGATCCCTAGGACTAATCAAGACTGTAGTCTCTAGGATTTACCATATATCCCGCCATTCACGGATCAAGGATTCATAGGCCTGATCGAAACTCCACCCTCAAGGATTTATAACAATCCCCACCAGATCACTAGGCCTAACCCAGGGCACACACCTCTATGATTTACCATATATCCCACCATTCACCAGTCAAGGATTCCTAGGCCCACCGAGGCACACAATATCTGTATTTATCACAATCCATAGTCTGGTTTAACGGTCACTATGCCAGTGGCTTTACCGCAATCCACAATCTAGTTTAGGGATCATTATGCCATGTGTTCATTCATTTAGAGACCACCTCACTTAGTTTCAAATCCATACAACAATATATCTCAACCAAACATGAGAACCCCATTGCACCACACTTAACCAGAAATGGTAAGGCTAGGTTGAGAAAAACATTGCCACACCTCCAAAACCCATGCCAATGACAACAGGATAACCGATAACACACATCCATAATCATGTATTCCAAAACTATAAACGAAATCATAAATGAAACTCGATACCAATAAATAATCTCATTGTAGCCACTTGATCTTACTCTTCCTTGCTTGATCTTTGCTTCCTCTTTTCCTTATTTTCCTTTCTTGATCCAATGTTGAAGTTATCCAAGAAAAATATAAGTGTCCAATAGTGTGAGAGAGAGATAATAGAGAGAGAGCTCCAAAACTGAACTGAAACAATTCTTTACACTGATCCTCAAAAACATTTATGGTCAATGAGGCCTATATTTTCTTCAATTTCCATTATTTTCCTTCATTTTCCTCCTCACATGTATATATGTGACCTTTCACCTTCCTTTTCTCCTAATTTCCATTATTTTCATAAATAAATTGCAAAAAAAAATCCATTTTAGCTTTTTAAATCCTTTTCCATTTCCATTTCCCATTTCCTTAGCCATAATAAACCATATGAACACTCTCACTAGGATGATTTTGTCAAAAATTCAGCTTGGAATAAGTGTCCCATAAGCCTAGTTATTATTTTTCCTTTATTATTTTTTATTACATTGAATTTTCAGAAGGTTTGTTAGATAGCCCTCTCCCTTGGGGAAACATCATCCTCCGTGTTCAATGACACCTATAACCAACAAGACTGTTGAAAGTAAAGCATACTTCCCATGAAGCTTTATAACTTAGATCGTTGCAGTGTTTATAATGATCAACCTTCTTAGAAGCAACCCAACATGAAAACCATAATGACATGACACCCATACCGCTTATTGGAGCTTTATAACATAACTCATGATGGTATTTACATCCATATACATATGTACATATATAAAAACATCACATCAAAACATATACCAAAAACATTCGCTCAACCATTGAATAGAGAAGGATACATATCCCGCATCTAATCCACCATATCCCATGTAGATTCATCGGGCCAAAATTGTTTCTGCTGCACTTTAACTTGCTCGATTACTCGGTTCCGAAGGATGAGCATATTTATCTGCAAAATACACTGCGGTTCCAGCTATAATCATCCTTCAGGATCCACCTGTAATATAGACTATTCAATCACATGATCAACATATTTAGCATACTTCTTAAGTAATGACACATGGAAAACATCATGGAATTTCAATATTGGACACTATGAAAGTCAATAGGATATTGGTCCAATCATTTCAATAATATGTAAATTTCCAAAAAACCGAGGTGCTAGCTTGGTACATGATCCAATCCACAAGGACCTCTTCTTGGGCTTGACGTCCAAGTACACCTATTCCCCAACTTGAAAATCCTTAAACTAGTTGTTCCTATCTGCATAGTTTTTCTTCTTTTCGTATGATTCCTTTAGATTCTTATTTATTACCTACATTTCATGTTCCATTTCTACCAACATGTCTGGTCCAATCAAGACCTTATTCACTGATTCCAACTCCGCCCATACAATTTCTCAAACAAACTCATCCTTAGTGATTCCTATTAACCATTGTTCTAAGTAAACACAACCAAGGGAAGGTACTCATCCCATCGCATTTGCGGATGCATCACATACATCCTCAGCATGTCAAATAACCTATTGACCCTCTCTATTTTTCCATCTTTTCGTGGATGATAAGTTGTGTTGAAAGCCAATTTTGTACCAAATCCTGTAAGAAACTCCATCCAAAACTTGGAAGTTAACTTTGCATCCATGTCTGACACAATATTCTTCAGATGACCATGCAATATGAACACATCTCTAATGAAGACCTATGCTACATCACTGGTTAAATACTTAATATTCATTGTAATGAAGTGTGCTACCTTAGTCAATATGTCTACTACAACTATTATGGAATCATGTTGTTTATATGTCCTCGAAAAACCTATAATTAAATCCATGGAAATGACCTTCCATTTCCACTCTAGAATCAGAATTGGCTATATAAATCCACTTGGATGTTTACACTCTTCCTTTACTTGTTGACAATTTTTTTTCATGGTAAATCCTCTCTACAAACAGAGACAATCCCTCTAGCCCTAGTGTGGGTCTAGTAACAAAGGGAACAAGAAAATAACTTCTTTCTTATATTATAAATGAAATATATATTGAAGGATATGACCTACCTCGGTCTGATGCTACAATGTTGCTCCTCGTTGAAGCTTTTGGGTCTTTCATTCTTCCAAGCTTGATCTTCACTGCTACTAGCATTCAATTACCTGCACAAGTGATAAAAAATGAGAAGAAAAATAGAATTGAAACATGCATATAACAATAATAATATATATAATTGATCAAGGAATGCAAGAATTCTTAGCATAAACATGTACAAGAATGGAATATAAATATCAGTTGTATCATATTATTAAAAAGATAGAAGTTACAACTTGCACCTTGATGTCGAAGTTCTCCTTCGGTGGGTCTGAATCTGGGAACGTCTCCAAAGAACTCTTTTTCAAATTAGTGTGAGAAGGCTAAAGGTCTCAACTCTCTCCTTCAATGCCTATGACAATATTCAAACCTTTCTCTGTTATTCTCTTCTATTCTCTTCTAACTAGGCGAGGCATTGGGAGGTGATTAATTTTTAGTGATGGAGGAGGGGAAATGGATCCACTTAAGGTAGGAAAAAATAAAATACCATTGGGTGGTTTCTCTTTTATAGGAACAAGAGGCCCAATGGAGGAAGCTTGACCATATCGTGATCAACAAACATCGAGCTCTTCACCCTCGAAGCTTCTAGGCCATGAAGCTTCATTTACATTTTAAAAAATATTCAAGAAGTTGATCAGAATGGTTATGAGGTCCATACTAGTGCTGATCAATTATGGTCATAGGCTAAGAATGGGCCATCAGTGCTGGTGAGACACAGAAGGGCCATGCTGCTCCAAAAAAGATGGGTTTTTAGGGAGCTACTCCAGGAATGATCAAAATAAAGATTGATCTTCAGACTATAAGGTATCCAAAGGCATGTTTTCATGATGGAAAAAATACATAGGGATCACCATAAGGGTTCTAAAAAATTATGGAACATGGATTACAGGAATAGTTTTAAAATGTTGTGTAATAGATGCCTCGTAAATAATGAAGGTAGAACGAGAATGAGGGGTGAAATTATTTACGAGTATGTTCCAGGACAAAGATGCCTTCGTCGGAAAACCTGTGAATCAAGTACATATATACAATTGAAATATCTCATATAAATACATGAGTATATGGCATGGATTCAGCCATCCGTAAAAGAGATCATGTAATAGGATCCATGTTATGGAAATAGCCATCCAGCAATAAGAAGGATCACAAATATGGACTCAGGTATGGTCGCAACCATTTGTTAAAAAGATCCATGTATACAGTCATGACTAACTCATATCGCCTCACAATGTGGACTTTATAAAAAAAAATCCATGGTCTTGCAATCCCTCACGACCCAATCAAGTACAAATTCAGGCATGTGAATGAGTGAGTTGAAGTTGAACATGCAAGAAAATCGCCTGATTTCCAGTCAATGATGTAAACTATTTAGCGTGAGAGAGACCACCAATAATGACAATGACCCTAAAGGTACTAGAAATAAAATCCATGAGATGTGAAGAAGGAACTAAATTCGAACGTTTGTGAAATAACCTGGTTGAAGGCCAATGAGGTGAATCTGTCGTCAAGTGTGAAAAACCTACCATTAGGGCATGCAGGCTCTAAGGTACTAGAAGAGGAGTCTCTATATCAACTTCTTGGATAATGAGTTGAATTCAAGAGGAAGCGATCCATCTAAGGAGGGCCATGATGTATTCCACATCATCGAAACTAGATAGAGGAACAAGATGGTTGTAAATCATGACTGAACAGAGAATCAAGTAATGAACAAAATACATAAGGAATTGCTCTTGAAAATATCGACAACACAACTACAGAGTATGGCATTGTTTGACTCAAGTAGGATCATAGGTCATGTTGACGAGATTGGTAATCAAATGAGAGACAAATAGATTTCCCAAACCCATGGAGGAAAAGTGACGAATGTAGGATATCCCCAACCTGACATGAATTGGAGATCAGTGTTATGTTCAAGAGAGACATTTTGCCGACACAAATAATAAATAATTCCATTTCTCCCCCACCATTTCTTGTGAGTACCCCAATTATTTTTGAATAAATGCTTGAAGGGGATAGCATATGCTTGTCATATAAGTTTTTCCTTCGGAAAAATCCATCCTAGTATATTTTACAAGCCCTAGGAAAGAGGAACATAGTAGCGGCATGGGGAAAATTCTGACAAAGGTGAAACTTGACACCTTTTCATGTTTAGAGAGTTTGAAAAGAGGTTGAAAAGAAAAATCCATAAGGCCCTTTTCGTAGATAGTCCCTCGCATCCGAAAAGGTAGAAAATTAAGTTCAAGAGAATATCTTAGTCGAGATTGACTAAGGTATTCCTTTTTCATAAATAGTTAGTTTATCCCAACCCCAAAAAGGGGTAAATGTATACTAGGTAAATAAAATTTTGTTTACTTTAACGAGTTCAAAATGACAAATAATCGACAATATTTTCATTTTTCGAGAGTCACGAAAGAGATTAAAGATGACTCCAAAGTGGGTGAATTTTTCATTTGTTTTTACCGAGTCTGAAAAAGTAATAAACTAGAATTGGTTCTAATATCATCTTTCAAAATTTTACCCTGTTGCTGCACAAAAGTAAACATATTATATGTTTTCAAGGAAAAATAATTAAAATATTGAAAAAACCCTAACAATGACTTAAACATTTATAAAAATTTAAAATTAAAAACATTTTTCACTTTTCACTTTCATAAGCCATTGGAGGAGTTTTTACCCCTTTTTACCTTGATCCTTCAGGAGCTAACCACAGCTGATCCAGGAAGCCAATCGGTGAACCGTCTATGCCAGGTAAGTGCCATTCATACTGTCTTTGATTTCATGTATTTTTTTATCAATTTTCATGGTGTATTTTGAATTCTTGGGAAGAGATTTTAAACTCATTTTCGTTGAGGATCAGCGCTAGTATGCCCTTTGGGCTTGCGTCGATCCTCGTTTTTTCACATGGGCTACGGACTGATCATAGAGATCGAAAAAACTAGAATATTTTTCCCAAAAACACCATTCAAACAAGATTTTTAGGCTCATATTTTTAACAATATGTTATAAAATTGTTGTGACAGGAAGAAAATAGCAAGAAAAATGGTGATTCAATGGAGGGAGAGAGAGCATGAGGAAGAGGACAAAGAAGCCATGTAAGATCTATACTATCTAGCTACCTTGAGGAACTATGGGATACTCAAGTTCTTCTTAACTCCAGCCTTAAGATCTCAGCCTGATTTGCTCCAATATCTTGTAAGCATTTGGGACATAGGACGAAAAAGATTCATAATTGGTGATCAAGAACTAGAGATCGAGATCTCTGACATCTATTTCATTATTGTATTGTCACAGAAGGGGGAATGAGCTCATCTAGCAGGAAGCCGAATCATGGGTGAGAGCATGGATATGTTGATAGGGAGGTACTTCCCAGAAGCAAACAAGTCTTCCAGTGGGAAGGTCGACATAAGAACCATAAATAACCTACCTCTAAAGGTAGTCCTACATACTATAACATGTGTTGCTACGGCACAAGCTCCACATGAGGTTACCAAGTCTCAACTTCAGACTTCCATAGACTGAATGGCACCCACGATCTTTAAATGGTCAGAAGCAGTTTTGGCCAACTTGAAGAAATAGCTCACCAAGTGCAAAAACGACTGACTCAAGCAGTTTGGGTATGGTTCAATTCTAGCATCATTCTTCTTGGAACGAGTGACATTGTTCCAGTTTCAGTGGGCAGAAGTGGTCATGTTGGCACCATGAGATCCTCGTATGATCTGATGGAGCGAATTGATGCCTCACTTAGGAGGCGAGCAACACATGTCATATAAACCAACTTTCTTTGTAAGGCTGAGGCGCCAACTCATTGTAGTGGAGGATTGGCCACATTCTGGGACAAAATTTAGAGGCAACTCAGATCTTTCAATTCCAGAGGGTGATCATTGGGATGATAGAGGTAAACATGTCTTTTGTTAACTTTTTCATGTTTATATTTTTTTGGTATACATGTTCTAATGTTTTAAACTTATATGCTACATATGTTGGACCACGAAGACTTGCTGGTATTTCCCCCATAGTGAGGAGAGTTATGATGGAGTTCGAGGCTAATCCTTATGAGGAAGGAGCATATAATGAAGAGGAAATAGCTCGAAAACTTGAGGTATTGACTACTAGGATTCCGGAATACGCCCATGTCCCTAATATCCCTCGTTGCTACCAGAGGCACACTATGGGAGTCTTAGACTCCATCCATTAGTTTCTGACTTGAGTTATCCGAGTAGTGACTTTTTATCATGAACATCATGCTTATTAGTCCACTTTAGTTTTAGTTCTACATTTTTTGTTTTTGGGACTTGCGAGTCATTTATGTATCAAAAACATTTTTTGGGACCATGATGAACTGAAAAAATTTGCAAACATTATCGACATATATATATATATATATATATATATATATATATATATATATATATATATATATTGTATTTTCTTGTTTTAATGTATGATGATGATTCATGGTTTTACAAATTCCGCAAATGTATATCTAAAACATAATTAGACAATGCATCTGTTAATGTATTCATGTGTCTTGGAATATTTTGAAATGTGATGTAATCAAAATTTCTTTCTAAGAAATGAACACACAGATACATTCTCAAAATTTGAGGTTTCTGACGGAATATTTCCCATTGAGTGTAAGGACAACAAACTGTGAGTCAAGGTTTACAACCAGTTCTCTAATGCCAAAAGTAATAGCTTCTGAAAAAAGTTCAATGACTGCATTATACTCAACAATATTGTTGGTTTTATGATCTAAATAGATACCTTGTAGATCAAATAACTCACTATCAGGGTCATATATTAACCATGCTTCAGAGGATAGGTTCTTGGTGCTACAGCAAGCACCATCAACAAAACCGAAATAAGGAGTTAAAGACATCTGCAAACCAAGTAAAACAAGATAAGCAGGAAAACTGATTACAAAAATCACACCAAAACAAAACTTGCAAAACTTAAAACACACTAATGTACAAAACTAACTATATGATACAAATTACGCATAATACTTTTTGAGGTAAAGCCCATTTCAGGGTTTATCTAGGGGGTTTCCTTCATAATCAATTAACTCATAGGCCCCTTTTTGAAAACATGTTTGACAATGTATGGCCCATGCCACATAGGTTCTAATTTTCTTGCCACCAGCTTATCGTGATATTGGTCATATAGAATAAAAAAGTCTCATTCAAAGAAGGCACGCAGTGAAACAGTCTGATCGAAATGGGCTCTGGCCCATTTATTCTGAGCTTCAGTGACTAAAGTGACAAAGCGACGAGTTTCGTCAAGCCTTTAGAGATATAGAATACATTCCACTTCTGGTGAGGTATCTGGGAGTAATTCAAAAACTGACTTGAGTGAAGCGATCTTCCATTCAATTAGTAAGGTTGCTTACAGACCATATACTAACTAAAAAGGAGTAAATCTGGTAGAATTTTTGGATGAGGTTCGGTAAGCCCAAAAAGCTGAAAAAATCATGAGATGCCAGTTTGACTTGTGCATCCTAATGGTGCGTTGAAGCATGGTAACCAATACTTTTTTGATTGATTCAACTTGGCCATTGGCCTGAGGGTAATAAGGAGTTAAGTTGTTGTGTCGTAGACCGAACTGAGTGGTCAGATCAACCATCATGTAATGGCGGAAATGGGATCCATGGTTGGTGAAAATGGCTTGAGGAACTTCGAACTGGGTGATAACATGATTGAGTGGCAATTGAGTAGAAGTTTTACCGTCAACAACATATATAGGCATCACCTCAGCCCATTTGGTAAAGTAATAAATGACGACGATAATATAGACATGCCCCTTGTCCGAGTAAGTTTTACATGTCATAAAATCAATGCCCCATTTAGCGAAAGGGCTAGCGGTAATAATTGGGTTTAAGGGTGCAGGTGGGGTGCACATTTTCCATTGATAAATCTGGCAGGCATAACATTTCCGGACGGCAAGAATGCAATCCTTGAAGATGGAAAGCCAGAAATACCCAGGGTGAAGGATCTTCTGAGTAGTCACATATCCATACATATGACTGCCACATGCCCCAGAGTGGCAATCATCAAGTTATCTCTTAGCCACTTTGAAAGTTAAATATTGACAAAGAATCTAGTCGACGCCGATGGGGTATAAAGTATCTCCTATGATGCTATAGGGTTGAGAGTGACATCAAATGCGTCAATGATCAGATTTAGTCAACTCATATTGAAATGTTTGAGTTTTGAGATACACGAAGATATCATCGTATGAAGGGTTGATAGTGTTGATAAGAAACAGAGTATCATCCGAAATCTTCTCATCAAAACTAGAAGAGACAAATGCGGAGGGAAGGGAGCATATTAACTCGGCAAAGACTAGTTATTTTTAGATTTGGAAGTAGTAAATTCCAAATCTAATTCCTGTAGGATGATGATCCATTTAGAATACTCCCCCCCTAGTAACTAATGTGCCAAAATGTAGGTCACAGGGTTTCAATCAGATATCACTGTAATTGTGCGAAGTAAAATGTAATGCTAAAAACCTTGAACATCGTGAAATGTAGCTAAAGCTAATTTCTTGACATGGGCATATCAAGTTTTAGTATCCATGAGGTTGTGGCTAAGGTAGTAAAAAACGTGTTCATTGTCATCATCGTCAACTTGGACCAGTACCATGCCAATAGTACTGGAAGCAATTTCTAGGTAAAGGAAATAGTCACGATGGTAATTCGAGGGATGCAGTAAATGAGCATTGATAAGAACAACCTTTAAGGCATCAAAGGACTTTTGAGCGACTTCATCCCATAGAAATGGGATGCCTTTCTTAAGAAAGCATGTAAAACCTTTAGCTAGCTCAGTGTAGTTAGGTACAAAACAATGAAGGAAATTGGCTTTCCCTTGTAAGTTCTGTAGTTGATGTAAAGATGAAGGAGGGGGTAAGTTAAAAATAGCCTCAAATTTTAGAATATCGAGGCAGATGCCATTATTGGAGGCAAAAAACCCTAGAAGCCAGCTAGATTCAATTAAAACGACACATTTATGTGGATTAAGTCAGATATTATAGTGTCTATAGTAGAGAAAATTTTCTCGAAGGTGAGCAGGATGGTCACGTCGCTTAGCTGGATCAACAAGTAAATCATCTAGATATGGTTGAACTATGTGCCTAATATCATGAAAGGCATATGACATTGCCTGTTGAAAAGTGGCGCCGACATTTTTTAGGCTGAAAGGGAGCTTCTTGTAGGAAAAAGTTACTCAAGGATAGATGAAACAATTCTTATGTTGATCGAATGGAAGGATGTTAATTTGGTTGTACTTACAAAAACCATCCATGAAATAAAATATCTCACTCCCATCACATTCATCAATTATTTGGTCAACTAAAGGAGTGGGATAGTTATTTTTAGGGCAGGCACAATTGATGTCACGATAATCAACACAGATGTGGATAATACCCTGCTTTTTATCGACATGGACAATATTAGAAACCCAATCTGTCAAAGGGATCAGATATATGAACTCAACTTTGAGAAGTTTCTCAACTTCTCCTTTTATAGTGGCTTCCTTTTTAGGTTGCATGGGGTGGAGTCATTGATGAACATGCTTTGCGTTAGGATAAATTGGTATATCTTGCACCACTATACTGGGAACAATGCCAGGAATTTATTCATATGCTCATGCAAAGACATCCTGAAACTCTTGAAAAATACTGGTGTAAATCTTGATCTCATCCGGAGAGAATGTTATCTCGATATGGATGTTCTCAACGATTCCTGGTTTAACATAAATGTTGATAGGAATCGTAGCAGTGATGTTTCCCATGTTTCCTTCAGAAAATACCTCATGTGTTAATATTATTGTATGAAGTGGACAAGTCAGAGCATGGGAAGAAAATTTTTCAAGACACGAAGGAATTTCTCCAAAACTTGGAAGAAATGAAGAACGATGATGGGTATCACCCCAAGGTGTTTCCTTGAGAGACATGGTTTCCATGATACTACCGTTGGAAGGAAACATCTCATTCAAGGGATCAAAAGAATTTGAAGAACCAAGCCAAGGAGATTTAGAATACACGTCAATGTTCATACTATGAGTAGTATGATCAAGATCGAGAGCTGAAGCTGAGATAATTTCAAAATAATTGATTTCAATAGGGCTTAACGACATAACATCGTTGAAGGAATCAATTTTATCAGGGGAAGGAACGACCCAAGGATTAGACGAAGTAGATATCACGTTTATCTGAGTAGTGTTCAACGGTGGGACAAAAAAAATATCCATTAAGGTAGAATCTCTAAAAATTCCTTCCCCCACACTCTCATATGGTGATGTGGTATGTTCCACATACGTCACATTTATTTCCAAGGAAGCAAAAGAAAAAAAGGACAATCAGTCGACAGTGACGACCTTCCCTTGATGTGGGAAACGAAGGACATGAAACAGAGTGGATGGCACAGAAAGCATAGTTTGGGTCCAACTGCGACCGAGTAGAATATTGTAATTGAGTTTAGCGTCAAAAACCTCTACTTTCATATTGATTTTTTTGCATTCCAAAGTGATAGGAAAGTTAGGGAGAATACCAAAAGGACCAAAATCTCTTCCATCAAAAGTCTCCAAGGTGTTTGGATATTAGCTAAGAGTTGGAGAGCCAATGACTTTCCAACAAGACACATACATGATGCAAGTGGATGCACCCTCATCCACAATTGACCGATGGATTGTCTTTCCATTAATGATGACTTGAATGAGGAAAGAAAGCTAATGGGGAAGGTGTGGAACATGGTTTTCTAGATCTAAAGTGATAATACTCGAATCATTCGAATCAATTCCTCAGATTGTGGATAGTAATGATTTCCATTGTGAAGGAAAAATATGAAGAACCTCTAATGCATACATAGCAGAAGGTGCTTCAGCAAAGTCCTCAATGATGTTGTAATGTTGAGCAGCTCGAGCATTCCGGTTATAAGAGGATTTTTGAAGCACACCTTTAGAGAGTGGTCGGAAAATGAGATCGAGACTAGGTATTTCTATATGAAGAGGACTGGAAGTGGGTGGAGTAGAAGGAGAAGGAGAATCAAAAATTTCTTTCTTCGTCGATTAACGAGAATGAGTTGAGTAATATTTAGATTTGATGGCCATGGAAATGGGTGTTGTTCCATTCATAAATAACACTTGGAAACCTAATGAGGAAGAATATGGGGATTGGTCTACCATTTGATTTTTTTGAGGTAGAATTTTTTCTTTGAGGATAGTCGGAGTTCCTTGAGGACCTTTGAGTAAATGACTAATTTCAGCCCGTCGAGGGCAGTCTTTAGTGTAGTATTCGTCATCACAGATTAGGCAAGGGTACTTAGGCTTATTCTTAGTTCCATCATTAGTATGAGGTTTGGAGAATCCTGTTTTGGGGAATCATATTTTTATTTTCCTTTGCCTTTCATTTTACCTTTGGAAGTTTTGTCTACTGCGGTAGACTAGACGACATTAACCTCCATAGTTTTGCTAGGATTCGAAGGATTTTGCGGGATAGAATCAGATGAGGAAGTTGATTTATACTTACTAGAAGCAGAGGAATACTTTCGATAAGTCTGGGTAACTGACCCAATGATTTCATCGACAAGTCGTGTCATTAGAGTTTTTGAGGTTTCAGGTTTGGTAGAAGTGCGCGGAGCATCAGGTAAGAGATCATACAACAAGTGAGATTGGGAATAAACCAGATCAAGATATTGTGCACGAGTAACAAATTTTTCTTTTTTCATAAATGCCCCCATAGAAATATCGTTGGAAATCTCACTGAAGAAGGATTTAGTGAACCATTTGGTCAAGAGTTGATCAGAAATTTCGAATTTGTTCAAACGATGTCGTCATCTCCATTTTTGGATGTGATCAAAGATGTGTGTATCAGTATCATGTTTCAAGGATGTGAGGAGGTGAGTTCATGTTTCATAGTGAACAAGTGATTGGAAATGTGTGAGCAAAGCCATAGCTATAGAATTGAAATTTTGGAACATTCCACAAGAAATCGCGATGTACCACTTAGCATCGGGACTAGTCAATGTTCTATGGAAAAGATGCAGATGGACGGAATCATCAACCTAGGAGTTAGAAGAACACCAAAGATGGTAGGTCATGACGTGTGCCTGGGTGTATTCTCTAGACTTGCATTCAAATTTAGGGAAATTTATTGGGATTTTAGTAGGAACAGGAATCTAATATGGATTATGGAGAATCAGATCATTAGTCAATCTCGACACATCAGGTAGTTCGAATGTTGCAAGAAAAGTGAATTTTAGATTAAAAGGCATAATTGGGCTTTGATAAAGGCCCATTTCAGGATTCCAACCAGGTTGGGAGAAATTAAACCCCCATGGGTTTTGTCTAGAAGGATTTTTCCCATAAGGATTGAAATGTTGGTGATTTTGACCATATCTTGGTTGTGGACCAAAAAAAAAATTTCGACCTACAACAAACCACTGAGGTCTAGAGGCTGATCATAGTTTGCAGCACACAGATTTTTCTGTTGTTGAAACTTTTGGAACACGGTACCTTGAGGTTGACCTTGTGAACCCAAAGGTTGACCTTGTGAACCCAAAGTTTGACCTTGAGGCTATTGAGGATTGGACATCATAGTACCTTGAGGCTGACCTTGTGAACCGAAAATCTGACCTTGAGGATTTTGCATCATGGTACCTTGAGGTTGTTTAGGTTGGCCAAGTTTCCCCTGAGACCCAATTTGACCTAGGTGAAAAAAAGGTTGTCCTTGTTGAACAAAAGTTTGTTCCTATTGAGCATAGGAAAACTGACTCTGGTGAGAAAAAGGTTGACCGGATTGAACATAAGGCAGTCCTTGTTGCACATAAGGTTGACCTTGTTTCACATAGGGTCATTGTTGAAAAAAAGTAGGCCCTTGCTAATATACATAAGCCCCTAACTGAATCCCAGACTAACCTTGAAATAAGGTTTTTGGTTGAGTATTTGGTTTTGAAAAGCTTGTTGATACGGATCATAAGTTAACCCCGCTGGAATAGATGATACGAAAGGCATAGGGATACTACCAATAGGTTAAATATATCTCGAAATGTGGGTTTGTAATCCATTCATAGACAATCCAATTGAATTTTGAGAGACACTTAACAGTGATGGTTGTCCCTCGACAATTTGAATTGACAAAATTGACGTTGGTACACTGACAGGAGGTGCTAAAACACTTAATGCAGACAATTGGTTGTGTTGGAACAGATGTAACTATAATTTGAGCATGGATAGTAGAGGATGCACTAGATACAAACGGACTAGATGTAGGTATCGTTGTACTTTTCCAAATGGTGTTGTGGTACAAGGACATGGCACGTGAAAGACTAGAAACTAGATGTCCCAAGGATGTGTAACCAGATGCAATCGATGGCTAGGTAGAGGGCTGAGAGGCCTACCCCCCATAAGAAAAGTGTTCAGGAGGGAACTGATGCCCTTCATATAAAGACTCATCCTTACCACTAAGAGAACTTGAAACTTCAAGGGGAGATGATACCTCACCTTCAGAAGCCATAGGTGGAAATAACTGACGAGCGACAGCACAATGTGTAGGTGGTGAAGGCACCAAAGCTATGCTTGGTGTATCGAACGAGCTATAATGGTGTTGAGGAGAGGCTTCTACATAGTAAAAAAATGGATTATGAGGAAACAAAATGTAGCTAACTCGCTCGTCAGGAGGAGACTGAGTAGCAATAGGCTGAACACTTGGAGGGACTGCAAGCTCAACACTTTGGGCTCCAACCCATGGGGAAGTGTCATAAGAGACTTGTGGTGATGTCCCTTCGGTAGTGGATGAGGAAGGTGAAGCTAAAATTGATGGTTCAACCACAGTGACTTTAACTTAGTAGAAAAAGAGAAAAATAGGTGATTTATTTAAGGCTTTCTTTTTAAATGTATTTATAAGGAGTTACTCATGATGTGGCCAAGAAATAACTTTACAGGTCCACCATGTTATCGTGGGTAAATGATTTCGAAAATTAAAAGATAAATAAATAAAAAAGGGATTGTTCTAGGAAAGTGGGTTTACCAAGTATCCGTGAATTAGATAATACCTCCCGGCAAACCAAGAAATATGGGAAAGAAATCTCCATGAATGTTATGTTCGGTGTATTAGGTTTATGAGGTAGAGGACTCAATTATCTGTGGCTAAAAGATAGCAACCTAGTGGGGTCTCGCATTATATACTCGATGGTACAGGGAGCACAAGTCCATGCTGGTGTTGTCTAGTGTGTAACCGTTCAGTGAGAGTGTCCCCATATACTTATCATATGTTCCACAAATGATATATAATTTCTTATGTGAGACGGGGTTTCACTTCCGGAATGAAACACAAGCTATCAGCAATAGCTGCCAGGTTTATAGACGTTGGAACACATCTCTAGCCTAGACCTCTAAATGTTTTGCATCGGTTTGCAAATTCTCCTTAGATTCATTGAATAATTTTAAATTTTATCTTGAATTTAGGTCTCAGTTTTAAGGCCTTACCAACGTCACCTGTCTCCCTAAAATGAAACTATATGAGAAAAAGACAACTATTCAATTCAATGAAAAACTAAACTAATTGAGAGAAATAGGTTCACAAAATCAATGCAGTAGTCAAGTAAATGCATCAGATGACAGATTTTAACTACTTATTTATGTGCATAATCCAAAGGAAAATTAAAATCTCTTTCACTTTCCTAGTTTTCACTAAATGCACTAGAAGCAATCGAAATGAAGTTTTTTCATTTTACATGCAAAATGAATGCAAATTTTTTATTTTGTTTTTTATATAAACACAATGCAAAAAGACGTAGAATGCACTTCAAATGTAATCACTTTCTTTGATTACTTCTCTAATGAAATTACTCAAAATGCTACAAGATGAAATAATCAAAATACCGAAGAGAAATCCCAAATAATTTCCTCAAAACAAATCATTCTTCAATTCTCACATTGATCGACGTGAAAAGAAATATGATTCACTTGAATACAAACAATGTGATCTATGCTTTTTGATGGAAGAGAGAATCAAATTCACATAGAATGGAAACTTGAAATCCTAATCACAGAGATCAACCGAAAAACAAAAAAAACAACCAAACCAAAAGGTTCAAAATAAAAGAAAAAACTGACTCAACAGCAGGACCAGAACCCAACGAAGCATGCAACCATTCAAATGACTCAAAGCACCTAAAAAACCTAGGATGATAAGGATGCAGAGTTCAAAAGAAAGAAGACCAATGATGAACTTATTGAGACAATCAAGTCATTGAACATAACAGAACAAGATTAATCTGAGCAGAGAAGGAAGTATAGAAGGGTAAGACGCACTGGAAACCAATGAAGGGAAAGAAAAAAAAATTACACAGAAATCGACGTGCTTGTGAGGCTACACCTTGCACTAGAAGGGGTTAATAACTTCTGTGTTAAAACATATTGTGGTGATCAACATGTCTGTCAAAGAATTAATAGCACCGATCAAGGAAAATGACAAAAAACAAAAGGGTTTGTTCAAATGAAGCTAGGCTTATCACTTAAAAAAAGAGATAGATGACTATAAGTAGTCACAAAAGTGAAAAACAAAGGAGAGATAGATATTCAACAAAATATGGACAAAAAATCAAAATCTCAAACAGTGGAAAGAGACTAGAGGCAATGACTCCCCAATGAAGTCGCCAATTTTTTGTCTTGGTAAATCCTCTCTGTGGACAGAGACGATCCTAACAACAAAGCGAACAAGAAAATACCTACTTTCCTAAATTATAAATGAAACATAGATCGAAGGAGATGGCCTACCTCGGTTTGATGTTGCGATGCTGCTCCTCGTCGAAGCTTTTGGGTCTTTAATTATTCCAATCTTGATCTCTGTTACTACCAATGTTCAATTACCTGCATAAGTTACAAAAAATGTCAAGAAACACATAAGTGAAACATGCATATAACAATAATAATCTATCTAACTTATCAAGGAATGCTATAATTATTATCATAAACATGGACAAGAATGGAAAATAAATATAAGTTGTATCATGTTATTAATAAAATAGGAGTTACAACCTAGGACTTGATTTCAAAGCTCTCCTTTGGTGGGTCTAAATCGGGGCATGCCTGCAAAGCACTCTTTTCAACTTTGTGTGAGAAGGCTAAGGGTCTCAACTCTCTTCTTCAATGCCTATGAAAATATTCAAAACTTTCTCTGCTATTCTCTTCTATTATGTTCTAACTAGCTGAGGCATTGGGAGGTGACCAATTTATATTGATGGAGGAGGGGACATGGATCCACTTAAGGTGGGAAAAAGGATTATCTCCTTGGGTGTTTCCTCTTTTATAGGAACAAGAGGCCTAAGGGAGGAAGCTCGACCATATCATGATAAACAAACATCCAACGCTCCACTCTCGAAGCTTATAGGCCATGAAGCTTTGTTTCCATTTTAAAAAATCTTCCAGAAGTATATCAATGTGGTTATGAGGTACATACTAGAACCGATAGGTGTTGGTCACAGGATAAGGATGGGCCTTCAACGCTGGTGAGACACATAAGGGTCACACTACTCCAAAAAAGATGGGTTTTTAGGGAGTCTCTCGAGGAATGATCAAAAGAAAGATTGATCTTCAAACTGTAAGGGATCCAAAGCCATGTTTTCATGATGGAAAAAAATACACAAGGATCATTGTAGGGGTTCTCCAAGATTCTGGAACAAGGAGTACAGGGACAGTGAAAATTTTTTTTGTAACAATAGTCGCAACATCTAACCACCAACTCAACCACGTTCTTCTTCATATTTTTCCAAGGATAAAACTTCTTTACTACTGTCAATGTCTTCTCATATCCTGTGTGACCTTAATATAATTTGACATGAAACTCTCTCAAGATAGTCTTCTTGAGTTCACTGTTGTCTGACACATATATCTTGTCCCTAAATCTGATCAATTCATCTACTGAGAGACGATATTCCACATCCTGTGCACTTTTACCTACACCTATACCCGTAGCTGGACTTTTACATGTATCACTACCTATACCTGTACCTGTACTTGTACCTATACCACTACTTGTACATGTACCTACACCTGTACTCTACTGTCACCTATGCCTAAGATCCATGTACATGTTATCCTGTTGTCTTGCCTCTAAGATCTGATCATGTAAGTCTATCTCATCAGAATTCATAGCTGCTATATGATTCACTTGTACTCTCCTACTAAGAGCATCTACAACCCTGTTCTCTTTACCATTTATCTACCTGATCTCAAAGTGAAACTCGTTAATCGTGGCCAACCATCTAGATTTCCTGACATTTAGATTCGATTGGACAAACAAGTATCTCAACCCATTTTCATCACTTACCAATACAAACCTCCTACCAAGAAGATACTTCCTCCACATATTCAACACATGGATGATCATTACCAACCCAAGATCATTTTTCAGATAATTCTGCTCATTCTCATTTTGTTTTTGTGACTCATAACATACTACTTGTCCTTCTTGCATAACGACTCCTCCATGTCCTCTCTTACAAGCATCTGTAAACACCACAAACTATTTTTCCAGATCCATAATATTTAACACTGGAGCATTTTTAAACGATTGCTTCAACTGTTCAAAACTCTTTACTCATTCCTCTGTCCATTCAAATTTCTTACCTTTTCTCTACATTGACATATTAGGATATGAAATACGAGAGAAGTCCCTGATGAAACTCCTATAGTAACATTCTAGTCCCATGAATGATCTTACCTCCTCCACATTTCTAGGAGCTTCCCACTCCATGATAGCCCTTATCTTTTTTAGGTCCATGATTATGTCATCCTTTGAAACAACATGTCCCAAGTAATGTATCTCTGTCTGAAATAAATTGCATTTATTGAGCTTAGCATACAAATGATGCTCTCTTAGCAATATCAATATTGTTTCTAAGTGATTAACACATTCTTCCTCATTCTTAGAATATATCATGATGTTATCAATGAATACAACAACAAACTTGTCCAAATAAGGACGTAACAAAGTATTCATCAAGAACATAAAAGTAGTTGGAGCATTATTCAAACCAAATGGACCTATAACAAACTCATAAATCCCATACATGGTTCGAAATATTATCTTGTAAATTTCCTCTTATTTGATGCATACTTGATGGTATCTTGATTTCGGATCAATCTTACAGAACAATGTTTCTCCCTTCGACTAATAAAATAAGTCATCAATCCTCGAAAACATATACTTGTTATTGATGGTCACTTTGTTCAACTTCCTATAATCGATGCATAACCTGAGAGTACCATCATTTTTCTTCACAAACAATGCTGGTGCACCCCACGGTGATACACTTGGCCCTATGTATCCCTTGTCAAGCATTTACTTCAACTGCAACTTCAAATATACTAACTCAGTAGTGCTCATTCGGTACGGTGCCTTTTATGTTGGTGTTGCCCCTGATGCTGGAGCTACCCCTGGTACTAGCTCAATAGAAAATACTACTTCCCTGTGAGGGAGGAAATCTCAAATCTTTTTTCGAAGCACATACTAGAACTGTTGTAAAACCGAGTACCTTCTCAATATCTCTGCATCTTCATCCTCCTTACCTTTATCACTAGAAATGTGCACTGCAAATATGACACACCCTTTTCTGCAACTGCATTTTTCCTACATAATTGTAACCATTATGATTGATGTTGTCTTCTTCTGACCTTGCAAGACTATTTATTCCCCGTTGTCATCCAAGCACTCAATGGCTTTGTCATAACAATCCACTTTGGTCCTATGAAGATACAAATAGTCGATACCCAACAACACTCTGGATGATTCCAATGGTAATACATTCAAGTGTGTTAATGTAAGCATACCTTCTTATCCAATGATAGACTCTCTTCTTTGTACCTATAGCCAACTGCACTAACCAAGATTTTGCATGCACTTTTTTATTCAAACCACACTTATCCACCAAGCAGGTTTAACATAGCTATAAATAGATCGAGGGTCAATCAAAATAGAAACAACTTGTTCAAAAATATTACCGTCCATCTCAATGATAGATGCCTGGTGATATGCCTGCATATTATCCAATGTTGCATAGATTCGTGGAATGCTCTTCCCAACATCACTAATAGTTTGTGCTTCATGTGCACTGTAGATATGATGCATACCACCCTGATTCTCTGGAAAATATCTCCTAACATGCTCCTTACCACATGTCAAACACTCCAACCACCCTATACCATCACCTTTATTCTACTGTTGTGACCCATGTCCCTGTCTAGTCACGTTGAACTTCTTGTATGTTGCAACATTCTCTTTCTCTTCTGCATTATGTGGCCTTGTTCTTTTCGGCTGACATTTACCTTTCCCTTTCCATCCTTTCTGAGATTCATTTTTATGCTTTAACTTCTCATAAAATTGCTTCAATTTCCAATAAATTCCTCAAGCGACCAAGGCTCATCATACTTAATCTGACCTCTAAAAGCTAATGGAAATCCAATGAAAAATATCTAAATTTTAGCCTTTTCATCCTTAAGATACAATATGTACCTCAACAGTTCAATGAACTGAGACGAATACTCCTCATTTGTCATTGATCTTGTCTTAAGATCATATAATTCCTTGGCTATGTTGTCAAAGTACCTTTCTAAAAAGTATTTATTCCTGAAGAGTCTCTTGAATTCATGCCATCTCAACTCTTTTGTCGTGATGTCTCTCACCAATTTTACATCTTCCCACCAGATGTCTGCTTTCCCTTTGATGTTGAAGATAGCTATTTCGACCTTCATATTCTTTGTGTACTCATGTAACTCAAAAAACTTCTTCATTCCAAGTCGTCAAGCCTCTCCATCCTCTCATTTTTTCAAATCTACATCAAAAGTAGATGCCTTAGCTTTCTTGAACTCATATGGAAAATATCCCCATTCACTCCTCTTGTAAGGATGATGAGATTGGTGATCATAGTGTCTATCAGAACCAAAACTAGAATAGTACCTGTGTCCATCACCCCTCCTATCTGGAGTATTCAAGAGCCTTCCATCTCTAAACGTGTCATCTATATCCGTCCTGTTATCACCATGAGACCTATTTACATATGCCCCATTAGTCCTATCTTCTTAACCATGGCTGATCCAAAGTGGTCCATGTCTCTGCGATTCTGACAAACTCTAAAGGATTACCGCATTAATTTTTTCTTGTTTCTCCTATGCCTACATGGATGTGCCATTGTCTTCTTTATCAAAAGAATTCCCACCACCATGTTTCCCATTTGATCCATAAGGAGAATCTAGTGAACTGTAATCTACCATCTTACTAGTACTCTTGATTTCTTTGCTGTAAGGCATACTATCTTAGCTAAACCAAATCGTAAACAAAAAAATGTACCTCTATATAATTCGGGGAGGGTATCTCATCTTAAAGTCAACCAGATTTGTGCAGTTCATGTATAAACATAATCATAAAAGCATATAGATACCATGCTAACCATAGTCTAGTCATTAATGCATTACCATATCAATTCTTGTCACTTGTCGTATCATCGTGAATTTGTGTCGAATGGTACTATTTTTCATCCCTGGTAGAAAGGAAGATGGGCGATATGTTGGACACTTGTTATCTTTAAATGGATTAAAGATTATGATGTTATTTTGTTTATTGTTTTTACACTGAAAAACATTTTTATTTCACATTTGAAAGAATAACAGTAACATACATGAACCACCTGTATGATTCTCGGGCGTACCTCTAGTTTTGTAAGAGATCAGAATCACTTAAACACTTATTGGAATCATATAAAAAGCAAAAGGATTGTAAGCAATTGAGGAGGAAAAGAATTGAAATAACTATGAGATACAGGAATTGCCATGACCCGAATATATGTTCATTCACAAATTCCACCACAACAACATTCCATTTTCTATTATAGTATCTCATGAAATCCCTTATAATATTGTCCAAATATCGAACCTTTATGAGACAAACCCACTTACCCATACCGTTCCAGAGGCCCGCAACATCTTCGTCGCTTTGGAGGTGGTTCGATATAATTCCACTCTCTCTCAACAATCTCACGTCGTCTTTGGTTTCGATCATCTCATTCATGAAATAGATGTATCACATAAAAACCATCGCATCGGGTGCGACCAAGCTTCAAATGTGTCTAGATTTCTGAGTATTACCTCTGTGTTGCTATCCAACTTTACACGTGGAGGGTAAAGTGTGGCAATAATTTCGTCAAATTGTATCGTGTTTAGATCGTTGTTTGTAAGTGTGAATTTTACTCCCGCAGAATATAATTCGGCAATAGATGGAATCGCAAGTTTGTCTCGCGTGACTGGTAAGATCTTCACGGATGATTATTCTCCTTGCCCCTCCTCTTCAGCTTTGGTGGCATGTTTATTGAAAATAAGGGCCAAGGTTCTTTTCAACGCACTCAAAACATGTAGGTTCCCAAGAGTAGAAAGAAGGCGTAAAGGAAACTTCATCATGAGTTGCGTAGCCCTCTATGTGAGCGCTCGCCGAGTGAAGCTCCTGAGAAATTAAAGGGGTCCAACGTTTAAGGAGGAGAGAGCATTCCAAAGCAAACCAAAGGCTCGTGTAAGGGTTTAAATGTCCTCTGGAATAGTCTCCTTATTTTCTTCCTCATTCGGAAATATATTTTCCTTTCTGGTATCGTGAACGATAGCATAGTACAACACCTCCAGGAGGTGGCCTCTCTCTTTTGCATAGATATAGAAATATTCAGGTACTTTGAAGATGAATGGCGATATTTCTGGACACAAGACTTAGCAGGTTAGAGAGCCTCTCCTCTGCCTTGGTTTCAGAGTCCAACTGCAACTCCAAAAGCTTTTGCAATACAAAAGGTAGTAGTTGGTTTTCGAGCATCATAAGATCTATCAAAAAGGAGTTGTGAGCAACCGTAGAGCCGGTAGGATGTAAGACTAACCCTAGTTACTTGATGTATGCGTCTGAGGTTTCATCGGCGTGTCTGACATAAAACTGCAAACACTCAAGAAGTAAGGTTGCATCGAGAGCCATGAGCCACGCCAACATTTCTTCTTTATAGGTGATGAATTTGTGATAGCAGCTCCGTATTTTCCAATATTGCTTCTTAAGTTCCTGCACCAAGACAGACTCGAATGCGACCATCAATTATTTTCTGAAATCTATGGGAAACTGCAAGTTTGTAGCGATCCATCTGCAACAACTCTGATATCTAGTGGTGATGGGGGCCAATTGAAATCGACTGAGGAATGTGTCGCTCCGGCTTCGCTGCCAAAAATTCTTTCGGCACATTAAACACAGACATAGAGAATGCCACTTCTTCATCTTCTTTATACTTCCTTTCATCTGAATAACCCAACCTTTCTCATTGATGTTCAATTTAACATCTGTGTTGAATTCCATGCTTGGGAGTGGCCAAAAATCAACAACAGGAAAGCAAGGAGAATAGGTAGGAAATATGACACAGCTAAATGACTGCGCAATTTTTTTACGGAGCTCGTGTGGTCAATGAACACTGAGAGCGAAGGTGATGAGCGATCTCTTCTTACAAAATTTTCTTCACTTTCACTTGAAGATAAATAACAATTGAACTTTCTATTCAATGACCAACCACAAGAGAGTCATACACCGCCTTTATGAACACCATCTTCACATGGTTGTCTTTCGTTGTTTTCATTTCGCAGCCATGTGCGCATAAGTTTGCGCATCTGGTTAAATCACATTGTGGGGTTGCGGATATTCAGGCTTTCACCGCACGTGTTTGCAACGGAGTAGAGATCTTCGTGGTTGGACTAGCGTTTTGTTCTGTTTTTTTTATCTTTTCAAAATTAGTTCTTGAAATCAAAGATCATGTTTATCAAGAACTATGCATTCTACTAAATCAAAATATAAAATACTCTGACATAAACATAGTCACAGTCTCAATAATTACAACAATTATAACAGGTTCAAACCAAAGTATATAATTAATTTTATATCAAGGCCAATGGCATTTTACCAAATCAAAAATATAAAATATTGTGACATAAAAATAGTCAAAGTATCAATAATTACAACAATTATAACAGGTTAAAAAGTCTCTAGCATTAAGAACATCAACAATATTTACAAATGCCATATATGCAGGAGTAATGCTCTCTTTAATATTTTAATTTTTTTGTCGGCATCAAAGTTGTGTTAATCTTTTGTCTTCATCAAAGTTGTGTTTTTTTATAGATATGTGATATTTCTAATTCAATTTTTTTTTTGTAATTGGCAAACTCTTTGTTGCCAAAAATTTAGAGCCATGCTGTGTAATGTACCAATCACTAAGAACTAATGACTAGAAAATGTTAAACACCATGTTGAACACACACATGGTCTATGAGGAAGATGAACACACACACAAGAGACTCAACACACAGTGAAAGATAAGTGTGAGGCTTTCTTTTTTTTTCCATTATACATAATGTACATTTATAATACAATGGTGTGACTCTTGGTTTCATATTCCGAGGTCACTTGGACTCCATTGTGACTTTTCGCATTCCACACCTACCCATGTAGGATTAGGTGTTCCAACATCCCCCCTTAATCTAAAGGGGTATGTGTGAGTCCAAGAAAAGAGTTGTAATACAAATCTGCAAAGTATACATGGCAGCACTTGGGTTGAATCAACTCTCTAAAATGTTGGAAAAAAGAGGTGGTTTAAGAATGACCACCAACACTGGAACGCAAAACTTGTTGCAGTTCCCGGAATTCTTCCAAAACTGGCAAGAAGCTGAAAGCTTCTACTAGAGGAATTATCTCTCATAAAAAAGGGACACCTTCAACCTAAAAGAAGGGAGGTCTACTACATGTGATGGTTTTAGGATTACCAACAACTCTGGAATGCTTTGAAACATTTCCTGGAACTCAACCAAAGCTGGCAAGAAGCTGAAGGCTGCTAAGCTGAAGGCTTCTGCTAGAGGAAGTGTTCCTCATATATGAAAGGGATACCTTCGACCTAAAAGAAGGGAGGTCTACTACCTGTGGTGGTTTTAGGTTATCCACCAACCAAAGATGATGGTTTAATGTTGTCCACCAACCGAAGGCATTCTCATGGGCATCCATGTCTCTGGCTACATCTTTGAATCCGAAATGACGAATTGTGGCTCAGGCTCGCTTGAACTGCTGTGTCTCTGGCTACAACTATGAACATGGAATGAGAGATTGTGGCTTAGGCTCGCTTGATCTGACGTCGAAGCTTGTACATGACCACCATTT
Source organism: Pinus albicaulis (assembly GCA_034641835.2). NCBI lineage: Eukaryota > Viridiplantae > Streptophyta > Pinopsida > Pinales > Pinaceae > Pinus > Pinus albicaulis. The sequence goes on along the minus strand of CM076572.1, from coordinate 178,647,126 downwards.
TCCCCCCTGTCAGGGACAAGGTGAGATGATGGTGAAAACTCAACTACAAGTTTTCTCAATATCCGTGAACAAGTTCCAACATGTGTCGTAAACATCTTCTTGGCTGCTGATGCCCATTGCCAAGAAGCGATCCATCCAAGATGAATCTTTGTTCTTGCAGGAGGCTTGTTTTTGAAGCATCTGTCTGAAGAATGAGTGTGCCGACCACAGTGCTTGCATGGATGAAGATCAAAACAGTGATGTTTCATATGGCCAACTCGATCACAATGTTGGCATTTTAAAATCTGTTGTGGAAGTGGAGCATGATCTGGAACAACTGCAAGTGAACTATCATATAGGAATCCGACACTTTGAAATATAATGGGCTTGGTGTAGTCTGGAATATGAAAGGTCACATCCTTGCCATATCCAAGACCAGTTCGGTGCTTGTTGTGGACAAGCTCTTCCCAAGGTCTGATGATGGGCTTGAGAAGTGCAGGTTGAACTGTTGCATCTGCATGTACATCTGCTCTAGTACAATGAACTGAATGGGAATCATTTGCAACTTTATCTTCTTTCTTCTGATGAGAGTCATTCACAATCTTCTAAACAGAAATAGGTTCAGAATGGTGACTCTTTTGCTGAAGTTCTTCTTGTTGGAGCTGAGATTCCAACTGCAAAAACTCAATATTTTCTTGTGCATCTTGTAAACAAATCTCAATATTACAAAGAGCATTCTTGCTCATTTTTATCATATCATCAACATTTGAATGAATGAGGTTACTCAACAACTCTAATGCCTCATTGATTTTAGCCATTTCAACAACTTAGGCTCAAAAAATGAAAGTGTGTCGGCTTCAACCGAAAATGCACCCATTTACTATGTGATTCAACAAATACAAATGACTCAAGAGAACTTCCAACTATGGAAATTTCAAAGTACAAAATCTGCTCCTCAAATGATGGAGGGAAATCAACAATCCAACAACTCAAATTTACTTCAAGTCTTGAATGAAGATGCAAATCAATGTCAGTTCAATACATATCTCTGCAAAATATGTGCAGTTGAAAACACTATGCAGCACAATTTTTTTCTTCAAATAACTATTTTCAATGATGGCAAACTTGTCTTCAAATGTGAAATTCTTCAAAAAATCACCCTTTAAATCAATGCCACAAATCACAATGTAAATCTGCAACTTTCTCTATGTATTCAGTCCATCTGCTCACATGTCATTTTCTTCATTTCTTCTGTTTATATCCTCTCTTTGCTCTTCCTCTCTCTCTGCTGTTTTTTTTTTTTTTTAAATTAAAAATTAATTAAAAAAATGGGAATAATTAAAAATGGGGGGAATTAAAAGGTCGAATTTAAAACAATTGTGAAAAATATTATAAGGGAAATGTTAATAATAAAGAGATTATTAAAAAAGAAAAGGGGGGGTGATTTAATTAAAAGGAAAGGGGTATTAATTTTAAAAAGGATGAGTTAAAAAGGGGATTAGTTTATAAATGGGGAGGAAAATTTATTGATAGGGGGAGGTATTATATGAAAGAGGGGCGTATATTTAAAAATATTTTAAAAATTTTTAAAAAATGAGATGGGATGAGCGTTTGTGAAATTTGAGGAGCGTGGGAATGTGGAACGGTATTGTATGAGAGGGGGGGCGGTATTGTAAAATGGGAGGGCGTAATTTTAAATGGAGAGGAATGGTGGATTTAAAAGAAGGGGGAATAATAGAAATTAAAATTAAAAAAACGAATTTTGAAGGGCTATGGGCGGGAAAGGCCGAGTGGCCAAGGGAGAGAGGGAATGGCATTGGAATGAGGGCGGTGGAGAGGGCACAGTAAGCGTATGGGAGGAGTCGTGGGTATGGTGCGTGCAGAGCTGGGATGAGAGGTCGTGAGATGTGAGAGCAAGCAGAGAGGGGTGAGTTGAGGGCTGGCTGTTATGCCGTGGGTTGAGCGCAGAGGTGGGGAAGGGAGATGAGTGGCGGTTGTAGAGGAGCGGTCAGTGAAGTGTGGAGCGTAGCAGAGGGAGCAGGAGTGATAAGGGGCAGCGTGGGGGTTAAGGAGGGCGTATAGCGAGGGGAGAGGGGTTGGATCATGCGCAGGGTTGTGGGTTTGAGCGGGAGAAGAGTCGTGGTAAAGAACCCACGTGGGAGGGAGCTCGAGCGAGGGTTAGGCAGCGGGTAGAGCCGTAGCTTAGGGAGAGGCTGTCGAGGAGTGGGGAGGGCGGAATCTGTTGCAGGGTGAGTGTTGCAAGCGGTGAAGGCCGAGGGGTAAGTTTGTAGTGCATAGTGAGGGGGCGTAAGGAAGTGTAGGGAGTGTGTGGCAGAGTTGAGTGGTGAGGCTGAGAGACAGGTTTGATTCAGAATTTTTTATTTATTTTTTTATTTTTTTTATTTTTTTTTTTTCAATTTAAAAAAAGCAGAGAGGAGATTCAACTTTAGAACAGCTGGCAAAAATTGCAGAAATGAGGGCAATAGTGAAAAGTTCAAGTGCAGAAATACAACAGCAGATTGCCAATAAAACCCAGAAATTTTTCCAATAGCCCGGCAGCAGAGAATATTTTCCGGCAGTAGAAAAATTCAGAATTGCAGAAACTTTCAATGGAAAAACTCAGAATTCTTTTCCATTAAAAACCAGAAACTTCTTCTTCAGAAATCAACTTTAAACAATTTTTCCAACAGCTCTCCAAAATGCAGAATTTAATGGGCAGAAATTGCAGAGAAAAATTAGAATGAAAACCTTCAGATGGGCAGTGTTTCCTTTCTTCAAAACCAATGCTGGAATGTTGCCAATTTCTGAATGCTGCTCCTTCTCCAAAACCACTCTCTGAATGCGGCAAAATGTCTACTGCAGAAAATTTGAGTGCTGCAAAAATTATCAACAATTTTGCAAATATGCACAAGCCATAAACAACAAATGGCTCACTCAATTTGGAGCAGGGCCAGCAATCGTCCGCTTTGATACCATGTTGAACACACACACAAGAGACTCAACACACAATGAAAGATAAGCGTGAGGCTTTCTTTTTTTTCCATTATACATGATGTACATTTATAATACAATGGTGTGACTCTTGGTTTCATATTCCAAGGTCACTTGGACTCCATTGTGACTTTTCGCATTCCACACCTACCCATGTAGGATTAAGTGCTCCAACAGAAAATTACCAAAAATTTGTAATCACTGCATCTATTTAGACATTCCAAACTCAAAGATAAGACAAAACTCAATTAATTATGTTTTATTATCAATTAAGAGCCAACCCCAAATTGAAAAAGAAAGTGTGATGGTTAGTCAAATAAAATATTGACGTCCCTCACATGACTTTTGTCTCCATCAAAAAAAACCCTGAAGCCTTAAAAAGTCTGCCTTATAAATATCTATCCTAAATCCAATTGAAATTTTATTCTTCTTTAAATCATTTACAAACATTTTACACTAAATTCCTTCATTATTAGTTTTGTTCTATGTACCACCAGTCCAATATTTAAGTCCTATATTTAGGACTTAGTTATAATGAGAGTTATATTATTGTCTAACCATATATATACCATGATTATAAAAGAGAGTTATATTCTTGTGTCTAACCATATATACCAAGAGATCAATCTTGGTTGTCCACTCTTTGAAACATTCCCAACAATCTACCTTACCATGTCTCAAAAAAACCGTTCCATCCACACCACCTTGTTTACCGCTAATCTAAGACCTGCCCTGGTCATAAAAGAGAGTTCTATTTTTGTGTAATCATATATGCCAAAAGACGAATCTTGGTTTATCCATTTTTGAAACATTCCCAACAATCTACCCTGCTAATCTTACTTCCGCGCAAAACCATTGTGAATATATGCTCAGGGATAAGTATCTTCGAAATAATGATAACGTGCACAATTCTGAACTTTGATATATGGATATATGGAATATGCGTAAAAGGAAAAACGAGGATAATAATATATTTTGATTTTCTAAGCGAAAGCAGTAAAATATATATATATATATATATATATATATATAATTTAATTTAATTAATATTGATATAGTAAAATAAATAAATATATATATATATATATATATATATATATATATATATATAATTTAATTGATATTGATATTGATATTGATAATGATAAATTTGCTTTTATATTTAAAAACGTTCACGGTAATAATATACCTCAATTCTGAAATCACAGGCCAGTGTATATAAGATAAGCGTACTCGATCGTTAATTTTTCTGGTAACAAACGGATTTTGTTTGTATAAAAAATATATAGATCTTCAATCTTTGTAATCAAAATTAATTAATTAATTAATTTATATATATATATATATATTTATATATTTTGTTCATATTAACTTTTTCCCATTTCGTAGTTCTTAATTTATAAATCTTAAATGGCTATAGATAATTTTGACTTGAAGCAAATGGAATTTTCCATGTGGCGAGTCCAGCAATGCTTTACTTTCCACTCGTTTATAGTAAATGATTTTGTTTTAATTATGTGGACTGTTTCCTTAAGTTATACTTCCTTTACGTTTCACATGTTTATACATGGTTGGATTGAAATGGTATTGAATGAAGTAGGTAAAGGAATTCATCAGATAGGATTTTAGTAGGGATTGTCATTATTAAATAGATGGTGTTTGATAGATTTTGCAAACAAATATAATAGGGATATATTTATGTTATGATTTGTCATTATGAAATAGATGATGTTTGATATATTTTACAAATAAATATAAATGGAGTGGTATTATAAGTATTAATATTTATAAAGGACGGATATTATCAAATGTTAATATTTATTTAATAGATTAACATTTTTTATTATAAAGGGAGGTAGGATGGGAGGGGTGGTAGTTGATTGAGATGAATATTCTAATATACTTAAAATATAGGAAAAACAATCAATAATAAAGCTATATAGCACAGATGCCTTAAAATGATCAAAATTGTTTTCAAGAGGTAAGTAATTGTGGTAAAGGGCTCATGGGTAACGATTAGACTAATAAGCAATAAGCATATCATAAATATGTAAGAACAAAATTATCAAAATCTTCATGTAAGGTTACCAAGTATAAGTAGATAGTTTGATTCAATAACATGTTTTCAAGTGAATAAAAGACTCAACTCTTTGGTTAACAAACTAGAAACAAGGGAGTCAAGTGGAAGTTTGGAAACTTAAGAATATGGAACAACACAATTTTTTTCCCTCCCCTATGATGAAGCCCATTGAAAATGTCAACAGATCATGCTACTCACATATCTTCTCTAGCACGAGAATGCTCATAATCCTAAATTCGGGGCATAGAAGGAAGTTGGTGAGAAATTTTGTGCATTTAAGTGGCTGGATAAGAAGGAATGTGGACGAAGACACATGCAAGATGTTGATAACATTTTTAATGAGAAAGTATGTAATGAAATCTTTCAATGGGATTTAGATTGCAACATGGAACCGGATAAGGGCATCAGTGTAACACCCTCCTCCCACATTTACCCAAGCTAACTGGTCCATAATGGTAAACATGTTACAAGAGGCTATTATGATATGATTTAACTCCCCATGTATAGTTAAGAAAGTGGAATCGACGAAACTAGACCATACTGACCTTCCACACATGTTGTAGAACCTCCAAGAACCAACCAACCTTTCTAGGAGACCAACCCCTGAGGAAACTTAACTTTTCACTAATATAACACCCTAGTCGCTCCTTTGACAAGCCATCCATGCAACTGTAGGTCTCTAGTAACTCCCAAAGAAAGGGAAAGCTAACAACTATGGACTTTTTTAGCTAGTTCTATGACCATGGCCCCAGATTCTATGCTACTTTTTAAGGGTCGGGACTGAGGCCACTACCCAAAAATTCATGAAAATTTCATAAATGATAAATGACACTCAGACACAGGTATTAATTCAAATATTTGAGCAACGAATTGACTACCCCTACTAGCCATGACAAGGATTTCATCAAACATGTCACAAATATGCATTCTACAAGTCATAACGACATATCTAAGCATAGGGGACTCATACTTATATGAGAATCGTTAAGAAGCATTGATGCCTTATCACATTAGTTACATTATCATCTATTAGGTCATATATTCATTGTTCATTCATTTGCAATCAAAACGTGATGAGATCCATACATCATCATTGCCATAAAACATACTCATAACCAACATATAAACAAAAAAAATAACAAGGATACAACAAACATAAATGCCATATATGTACCAATACATTTTCACAAAAAATACCAAGGAAAGAAACCCTTATTAAAGAATGAAATATCCAACTAGGTTTGGAACTTCCACGTACCACCCGATCATAGATTGGCTGAACCAAATCTTTCTTTCAGCCAATCACCCTCGCGCCATATTCCAAGCATGAATGTGGGACTCATAAAAAAAATCAACTAGGGATTCTTGAGGCTAAACCACCTCAACTTCATCAAAAGAACTAGGCTTTACTGTGATCCCCACCTGATCAATAGGCCCTAAACAAGCATGGATGCCACTATATTTAGCCACCTACACCATGAGGAATTTTCCTATCTCCTAATTTGTATGCTTTACCATACATCCCACCATACAAATTTCGAGGATCCCTAGGTCCAATCAGGACTCCAGTCTTTAGAATTTACTGTATATCCCGACATTCATCGGTCGAGGATTCATAGACCCGATCGAGACACCACCCTCTAGGATTTACCGCAATTCCCATCGGATCACTAGGCCTGACTGAGGGAACACACCTGTAGGATTTACCATATATCTTTTCATTCATCGATCAAGGATTCCTAGGCACACCGAGGCACACAATATCTAGCTTTACCACAACCCACAGTCTAGTTCAGGGGCCACTGGGCCATTGGCTTTACCGCAATCCACAATCTGGTTCAGGGATCACTAGGTCATGTGTTCATTCATTTAGACACCACCTCACTCAATTTTGAATCCATCCAACAATCTAGCTCAACCAAAACATGAGAACCTCATCACACCATGGTTATCTGGAAATCGCAAGGCTAAGTTGAAAAAAATTAGTCACATGTGGCAAAACCCATGCCGATGACAACAATATAACCAATAACACACATGCATAACCATGTATGCCAAAAATAGCAAGGAAAGGATACATGCAACTTGATACCTGCAAATAATCTTGTTGTAGCCGCTTGATCCTACTCTTCCTTGCTTGATCTTTTCTTCCTCTTTGGATTCTTTGCCTGTCTTGATCCAGTGCTAAAGTGTTCCAAGAAAAATCTAAGTGTCCAAGAGTGAGAGAGAGAGAGAGAATAGAGAGAGAGCTCCAAAACTGAAATGATAAAAATTTGTGAACTCATCCTCGGAAGCCTTTTCATCAATTAGGCCTTCATTTTCTTCAATTTCCATTATTTTCCTTCATTTTCCTTCTCACATTTAATATGTGACCTTTCACCTTCCTTTTCTCCAAATTTCCATTAGTTTCATAAATAAATTGCCAAAAAGTCCCATTTTTCCTTTCCAAATCCTTTCCCATTTTCTTAGCCATAATAAGCCATATGAAAAACCACACTAGGATGTTTTTTTCCCAACATTCAGCTTGGAATAAGTTTCCCATAACCGTGGTTATTATTTTTCCTTTATTACATGGATTTTTCACTAAGGTTGTTATAGAACCATCCTCCTTGGGGGAACACTTTCCTCAGTGTTTAATGACACCTACAACCAATAAGGTTGTTTAATGTAAAACATACTTCCCATGTAGCTTTATAACTTAGTTCATTGTAGTATTTACAATTATCAACCTACTAAGAGTCAACCTAACATGACAACCATAATGACATGACACCCATACCGCTTATTAGAGCTTTATAACATAGCTCATGGAAATATTTACATTGATATACATATGTACATATATAATAAAGTCACATCAAAACATATAGCAAAAAAATTCGCTCAACCAGCGAATAGAGAAGGATACATAGCCCACACCTAATCCATAATCTCCCATGTAGCTTCATCGATCTCAAAGTGTTTCCGCTACACTTTAACCTACTCGATTACTCAGTTCCAGAGCATGAGCATCTTTCTCTGCAAAATACACTGCATTTTTGGCTAAAATTCTCCTTCGGGATCCACCTACAATACATACCCGTCAATCACATGATAAAAATATTTAGCGTACTTATTAAGTAATGAAACATGGAAAACATCATGGAATTTCACTGTTGAAGGCAATGCAAGTTGATAGGCTACTAGTCCTATCCTTTCAAGAATATTGAAAGGTGAAAAAAACTGAAGTGCTAGCTTGGCACATGATCCAATCTACAAGGAGCTCTTCTTGGGCTTGACGCGCAAGTACACATGTTCCCCAACCTGAAACTCCTTAAACAACATGTTCCAATCTACATAACTAAATTGTGTGTCATATGCTTCCTTTAGATTATTCTCTATTACCTGCATTTCCTATTCCATTTATGCCAATGTGTTTGGTATAATCAATACCATGTTCACTTGATCACTCCAAGTGATGGGAGTATTACAACTCTACCCATACAATGTCTCAAACAAACTCATCCTCAATGACTCCTGGTAACCATTGTTTTAAGAAAAATTGACCAACTGAAGGCACTCCTCCCATCTCCTCTCCTGATGCATCACATACATCCTCAACATGTCCTCCAATATCTCGTTGACCCTCTATGTATGTCCATCTCTCTGTGGATGATAAGTTGTGACGAAGGTCAACTTTGTACCCAATCTTGTAAGAAAATCCTTCAAAAACTTGGAAGTTAACTTAACACCCTTGTCTGACACAATATTCTTCAGAACATCATTCAATATGACCAGATCTCAGATGAAGACCTGTGCTACATCATTGGTTGAATACTTAGTATTCACTGGAAGGAATTTCACTACCTTCGTCAATCTGTCTACTACAACCATGATGGAATCATGTTGTCTAGATGTCCTCAAAAACCTGTAATGAAATCCATGGAATTGACCTTCCATTTCCACTCTGGAATTAGAATCGGCTATAGAAATCCACTTGGATGTTTTCACTCTACCTTTTATTGTTGACAGTCCAAACATCTATCCACAAACTCAACCATGTCCTTCTTCATATTTTTGCAATGATAAAAAATATTTACTTTTGTCAATGTCTTCTCATATCCTGGGTCACCTAAATAAAATTTCGCATGAATCTCTCTCAAGATAGACTTCTTGAGTTCACTGTTGTCTAAAACATATATCCTGTCCCTAAATATGATCAAGCCATCTACTGAGAGATGATAGTCCACATCCTTTGCACTTGTACTGCACCTATAGCTATACATGTACCTATAACAGTACTTGCGCCTGTACTTGTACCTATACCACTAATTGTACTTGTACCTGTACATGTACTTGTACTCTATTGTATCCTATGCCTAAGCTCCATGTATATTTTATCATAATGTGCTGCTTGTTCGATATGATATTGTAAGTTTGTCCCATAAGAACTCATAGTCGCTATATGATTCAGATGTACTCTCTTGCAAAGAGGATATGCAACCATGTTCTCTTTACCCTTGATGTACTTGATCTCAAAGTCAAACTCACTAATCATGGCCAACCATCTATATTTCCACACATTCAGATTTGACTAGTCAAATAAGTATCTCAAACCACTGTGATCACTTACCAATACAAACCTCCTGCCAAGAAGATAGTGCCTACACATCTTCAATGCATGGATGATTATTTCCAACTAAATATCACATGTCCAATAATTCTACTAATTGTCATTTATTTTATGTGACTCGTAGCATACTACTTTTACTTACTGCATAAGGACTCCACCAAGTCCTCTCTTGCAAGAATCTATACACACCACAAAATTTTTGTCCCAATCTGCAATCTTTAACACTTGAGCATTTGTCAACAAGTGCTTCAATTTTTCAAAACTCATTGCTCATTCTTCTGTCCACTCAAATTTCTTACCTTTCCTTTGTAGTGAAATAATATTATATGTAATTTGAGAGAAGTCCTTAATGACCCTCTTATATTAACCTGCTAGTCCCATGAATGATCTTACCTTCTCCACATTTCTAGGAGTTTCCCACTACATGATATCCCTTATATTTTCTAGGTCCACTGTTATGCCATCCTTGGAAACAATATTTCCCAAGTAATGTACCTCTGTATGAAACAAACTACATTTATTGAACTTAGCATACAACTGATTCTCTCTCAACAATCTCAATACCATTGCTAAGTGGCTGACATGTTCTTCCTCATTCTTATAATATATCATGATGTTGTCAATGAATACAATAACAAACTTGTTCGGATAAGGACGCAACACACTATTCATCAAGCACATAAAGGTAGTTGGAGCGTTATTCAAACCAAATGGAAATACAAAAAATTAATAATGCCCATACATGGTTCGAAAAATTGAATTGTAAATGTCGTCTCCTTTGATGCGTACCTGATGGTTTCTTGATCTCGGATCAATCCTCGAGAACATTGTTTCTCCCTTTAACTAATAAAAAAATTCATCAATCCTCGACAACAGATACCCGTTATTTATGGTCACAGTGTTAAACTTCCTGTAATCAATGCATAACCTGAGAGTGCCATCCTTTTTCTTCACAAACAATACTAGTGCACCCCACAGTGAAACACTTGGCCTAATGTATCCCTTGTCAAGCATATCCTTCAAGTCCAATTTCATCTCTACTAACTCTGGAGTGATCATGCGGTATGGTGCCTTTGATGTTGGTGTTGCCCCTGATGTTGGAGCTACCCTTGGTACCAATTCAATAGAAAAGTCTACTTCCCTATGAGGGTGAAACTATGAAATATCTACTGGAAACACATCCTGAAACTATTGTAAAATCGGATACCTCTTCAATATCTCTGCATCTTCCTCCTCCTTACCTTTTTTTAGTGTCCTGTGATTTGGCTGATTGGCAAGCCAAATGACAGTGTAACATCAAACCAGTCTTTGGAGCCTAAGGACCTAGCCTTCCTAGACTCAGAGAGGGCTCTCTCTATTTGTGTAAGGGATATCTGTGTGTTTGCTTATTGTGTTTTGATTTTAGGCTAGTTATGAAGTAGGTTTTTTGGTTTTGGTTTTTAGGTTGTGAGGGATGAAACTGATCAAAGATATAAGATAGGTAAAATGATGTCAGATTAACTAGGCTATGGGGTCGAAAAGGTCAAGAAATCTATTAGATGGTGATACAAGGCTATTGAAGGGCCGATTTGATTCAAGGTAGAAAGGATCTTTGGACAAAATGGAATAAAATGGACATCAAGTTTGTGAACAACAAATGATTTCAAGCATAACTAGTTTAATAGCAGACATAAACATGGTAGGGCAAACCATTAATAATGAGAAATGTAACTATAAGCTAATCAATACATAGAAACAAACATTCAAGCCATGCATAGAGATGTATAACTCTCTAACTTTGGGAAATGGCTATCAGACTTTAGGGAAATACACTTAAGACAGACAAACAACTTAAAACACTATGCCAGAATGCCTAAACACAATACTTCAAGTTATTGGGCACTTTGAAAACAATATTTCACAGTCTTAGACAAAGGGAAATATCAGAACAAGACCTCCTTGGTTCAACAAATGACAATCTAATCAGTCAAAGAGAAATTTCATGGATGGAGCTATGGCTAGCCATAGGTAAGCAGGGTGTATCGTAAGTCATACTTAGCATGCATAAAACCATGAATGAAATAAGCAACAATATCCTTAAGTTGTTAAAGAGAAATCAAGAATTCTTTAATGTGACTAAGGATGAAAAAAACATGGAAGCTATGAAGAAACAGGAAATTTGAGGTGCCTCCAAGGGCATGTCTCAAATTTTTTCTCTACTGATATATAGCAAGCAAGAAACATGTGTTCGTGAATGAGAACTAGAAAACAAAACAAAGAAAGAGACACTATACCATTCTACAAAGTCATGGAATCCAACAACAATCCTCTTTCATCATCCAAGAGCATCCAAGAGACTATCCAAAAGCATGAGACAAGTATTTCTTCCAAAGCTTATATGACCATATATTGCTTCTATCATCAAGTTCAGCCTTGTTTACATTGAAAGCCCTTGGAATATATAGGCTCAAGTGAGGAAAACCTCTTAGTTCAATTTTCACTCTCATTGGCCTATTCAAAATATCTAAACTTGTCCTTGAGGCTTTGCAAATCCCAAGGCACAAAATATCTCATAAAATATCTAAAAAATGCTAAAAGAGGGAAATAAATTGACTTTTCATAACTTCTCATGTGCAAAAATAGCTAAACGCACATGAGGAAAAAGCAGTTTTTAAAGGTTCAAATTTTACAAAAATACTCAAACATTATATCAGCAAAAGGTCCCCTGACTTGCCGACAACCTTTGGTTGCCTTCCTGATGTCAAAACGAGGCTCATGATAGCTCTTTGGAAAACTCTGTGTGTCTACTTTCTGGAGCAGCTATAATTTTCCCAATCTGATGCCTGAAAGTCTTCCAAAAACATGCATGTGTCTAAAAAACTAGAAAATAAGGTTTGCTGATAGAACGGGCAAAGTGTAGAAAAAGTGGGTATTTTTCGCCATTTTGGGGGAGAAAATGATCTTCAAATGTCCTAAAAATCGCTAAGTGTGTGCTCCTAAAATTATGGCATCCAATGATACCATTCTCCTCCTTTGATGATCCCCCAAATTGAAATGGTGAAGCCCATGAGTTTTGGCCAAAAACCCAAAAATGACAAAAAACCAAAATATGTCGAAAATCGCCCAAAATTGGTGAGTAGGACCCTCAAGGGTTTTTAGAAACATTTCTAGAAGCAGAGGCGAAAAACAAAAGTTCTGATATGTCTTTTCTCACTTTCAGTGCCGGGTGCTTCCCTTTAGCCTCCTTGAGCTTTTCTTGGTTTTCTTCCTTGTTGTTTGACATTTTAGCTTTGGTGAAGAAGTCATGGCCCCTTGCCTAGGAGAGGCAGTTAGCACATGCTTTGGAGAATGCCCTCCATGCTCTATGTTTTGTGTTTTCTCGCCCTCATCATGGCTTGCTTGAGGGCTGTCTTATCTATCCTTGTCACTGCTTTACTGCCCATCACTTTGCTCTTCATCATCACTGCTATGTTTAGACTCTTCAGTATTGTGTTTGAGCCAAGAGGTCTTTATGAAGACATGTTTGTGGTTTCTTTGAAAAGAAGTCTCCTTTGTTTTAGAACAAAAACCCTCCCCTCAAACACTGCTTTTATGAAGCAACTGTTATTTAAAAGACTGAACAAAACCCCTTTTAAACTGTTAAAAACACTTTTCCCAATCAATACCTTCCTTTGTGAGATCACTGCTTCTTTTGGCTTTGATGGACATGGTGCTCGTTGAGATCATTGTTTTCAAAGACTCCTTCAGATCTGTTAAATACCCTCTACACACATTCTGTTTTGTTTTCTTAGAGATTGTGTGAATATTCAATTCTTTAAAGAAATAAAACTCTTTTTTAAAATAACACACTGACATTCCTTTTTAATAAATATGATAAGTCTTTGAAAAAACAAGTGCGCTTTCCCTTTAGATGTCTCCTAGCCCTTTATAAATATTCAACAAGCCATTACCCTTCTATCACTATTTCTCTTTTTGATATCACTGTTTTGATCAAGGCAAGTTGGTTTCAAATGCTGTCCAAAATATCTTCTTTGGCATTAGGTCCCTGCTCCTTCAAAACACTGTCTTTTCTCCCTTTGTATGCCAATCAACAAGTAAATTCAAGAACAAATACATAGTCAATAAAAGATATACACAGTCAAAGGGCCACTATGTTTGGGTAAGGTTACCCAGCGCTTTGTGTTTTTGGTGTGAGAACATACAATTTTGTAGCAGACAAACATCAAAAACCTCTCACAATCAATACACTGCTCTTATGTTCACTACTCCTCACACAGATTTTGACAATACTTCCAAATGACATTTTACAGCCTTATACACTATAGTTTGTTTATGGAACAATTGGCAGCCTTGACTCTATTCTTCACCACAAGGAGGAATTTCTAAAATAAAAAGGCACTCATATAATGATCGTTGTAGCTGAAATTAGGCTCACTGTTTTTCTTTTTAAACCCTGTGTTTCTCGTTCCAAACAATTCCTTCACCTTTTAATATTGCTTAGAGGACAGTTAATTGGGTCCTTTGTCATCCATCAAAATACATTACTTTCACTATGACAGTGCTAGGCAAACAAAGCCACTGCAACCTTTAGTTTTTGAGCAAAAATATCAACCCTTATTACCACTGCTTTGTTCCCACTATTTTCAGCTAACAGAGGTATTGTTTATCTCAGTTTTAAGTGCATTTTTAGGTTCTAAGAACGACCACGTTTCTTTCAACCAGCTGTAACAATAGCCCTCAAAACTCTCTCACACCGACACACCTTGACTTACACCAAAGGTTTCATTTTTTTTTCACCATTTACTTAGTCCTTTAACAAACAAACATATGATCACCCTTTAGAAAAATTAATATACTAAAGAGGCACTTAAATACCTTGAAACGTGATGGCAGCCTTGTTCGAGGAGTTTGATCAGCTCTGAGATTGGTTGGGAAGGTGTTTTGACCACTTGAACATGCGTGAAACGTTTGATAGGAAAGGTGCCACGCGAATGGAAAGGTGTCGGGTCACTGTCGGGCCCTTGTTACTGGAGGCTACAGGCATGCCACGCGCCGCTACAGGCGTGCCACGCAGCAGAGAAATCCTTTGGAAATTTTCTGCCTGAACGCGCCGCGCAACTTTGCAGCCCGTTTTGGAGGCCTTCCCTGTGTCAGAATTAGGCGCGAGATGGCTCGTTGGAAAGCTATGGAAGTATAATTTCCATAAAAACTTGATTTTTTTCATTTGGAGTCCATTTGTGTGTTCAAAAATTCATTTTCCCAACACTGGTCAAAACTGGTGAATCCTGGTGCAGAAATGCATAGTGTTGTTTATAGGCCACTTTTGGATGCCTTCTCGATGTCAGAATTGGGCCCGAGATGGCTCGTTGGAAAGCTATGGAAGTATAATTTCCAAATATACTTGATTTGTTTTATTTGGTGTCCATTTTGGTATTCAAAAATTTATTGTCCCAACACTGGTAAAAAATGGTGAATGCTGGTGCAGAAAAACATAGTGTTGATTGCAAGCTACTTTTGGATGCCTTCCTGTTGTCGGAATTTTGCCCGAGATGGCTCGTCAGAAATATATGGAAGTATAATTTCCAAAAAAACTTTAATTCTTTCATTTGGAGTCCATTTGGTTGTTCAAAATATGACTTTCCCAACACTGGTCAAAATGGTGAATCTTGGTGCTGAAATTCTCCCGTGACATATGTATTTTTCACATTTCTCACACAACATGATACATGTGTAGAAACTGAAGGAGGTTTTTCTTCTTGAACCTATGAGGGACAAAAACCTCTCTCACTTTTGTAAATTTCATCTCTGTTTGGTCAGAAAATCATTTTGAAACAAACTTCCCGGGTGCTCCTTAACCCTAATTTTACTGTGGCAGAGGTATGATGATTCAACAACCATGCAAATTTTACTATCCCTTTGTATTTGTTGAGATGAGATATTTGAGCCTTCCAGATATTCATGTCTGCATCCAGAAACCTTCTATCTATACCTACAAAGAAGTTGTGATATTTTGATAATTGATTCAAAAAGAATGAAGGAGGACCCTTGTTTCATTTGCAGGGATTTAGGCTTTTTAAGATTTGCAGACCCAAACTCATTCAATGAAGGCCCGTAATTCAAAATACTCTCCAAATGAACACTGTATTTTATTTTTAAACTAGGATGATTCCATAGAAAGTATTTCTAGGATTTTTTTCCAGTTAGATGCTTGATATGATTGGATACCATCGGTATATAGCCGTTGGGACATTTCAATCGACAAATGTCATATTTCAAAGCCATAAGTACCACTGAAATTTATTTCCAAATCCTTGTTTAAACAAAAACTTCCTCTCTAATAGAAAGTATAGGTGTTCTTTCACAATCTGGGGTAGTGTTTTAACCATTTTTTCATTTTTCTTTAAACAACCCTTCTCCATAATATTTCTACATTTCTGCTGGTTCCTTTCATTACAGTTTTTACACTGTTTTCCATAATGATCTTTGTAAGCCCTTGTCACCTTCAACCTGAGACCAAAATCTGTTTACACTTTTGCCATGTTGAGGAGACCGATATATGAGATCTGGAAGGCTGCTAGAATGACGCACAGACACCAAGGATTTTATTAACTATTTTCCTCCTAATGGAGCTTCAGTAGTTAGAGCAATAGCCCATGCTGTTCCAGAAGTCAATAACCCTGCTGATTTCAATTACTTTTCAACTCTGTTTTGTTTAAAGGAACAGAGACCTGGCCCTCTGCTTATAGATGAAGGAGGCCTATTTTGACCACTATCTGGTTTCCTTTCAAACTCTGTTTCAACCAATTGCAGAATGTTTGATGAATCATACTGATATTGGTTTCCCTTATACATGATGGCAGAAGCTAGTTAGAGACTAGGATTGTTGGACTCCTT
The DNA here is from genome assembly GCA_034641835.2 of Pinus albicaulis. Lineage (NCBI taxonomy): Eukaryota > Viridiplantae > Streptophyta > Pinopsida > Pinales > Pinaceae > Pinus > Pinus albicaulis. The sequence continues at coordinate 178,630,591 of CM076572.1, read as the reverse complement.
TAGCTATCTGCTCAATAATGTTTCTCCATTGATGATCAACTCATTAGATTTATATTGTAACTCAATAATAATGGAGTTTATGCAATCAATTTTTGAAAAACGCCACTGCTTTACCTTTGCCTTTAATCATCATTTTCATGCAAAGACCTTCAGTTGCTGTCTCACTGTAAACAAAGTTTGTCTTTCTAGTTAGTGAAAAACTTTAAACAGTTTTTACCTTGGGCCCTCTGCTTATAGATGAAGGAGGTGCTTTCCATCTTCAAACCCTCTGCTTATAGATGAAGGAGGTTTTTCGATCATGTCATGTCATCAACCTTTTGACAGTGTTATTTTTCCTTACACTATCCTTCATGCTTTGACTGTGATCACAAGAGCTTAATGAAAAAATTCTGTTCTATAGCTGCATCCCAGGCTCAAGATCACATTGAGAAGCAACTGTCTTCTCATGTGGAGCCAAAAATTGTCTTATGGGTTGCTAATATGCCTCTGTCCTTGAAAGATCCATTAAAAAACAATAAAAACACCTAAAATCAGTTTGACCTATGGGACAAGTGCTGTTGAGGCTTGAGGGTTTATTAGTGGCGCGACCTAGGTTTGTAACCAACATTATTTGCAGAATAGGAAGGTCTGTTATGACTGGTTTGTAGCAGATGGAGGTTCTTAGGCTTTAGAGTGGTTTTCCAAGGGAGGAATGCCTTAAAGCGCCACTACCTAACTTATTGGAAACTTCTTTGGACAGATTTGGACTGTTTCTTTGGAGCTGATGGGAAAACTAGTATGGTTGAGGGTAGATAGGGCTTGATAATGAGGCTTCATCTCGTCATGGGCGGATTAAAAAGGTAGGAGGGAAAAAAATGTTTATGGATGTTTTCCAGCTGGAAAATTTGACAAATTTTTAGATCAGCTGCTAGAAAACTTGGCTGTTATAACTAGTCATCACTAACAACTGAAAAATATTGATGACTAACAGTGGCTCCATTTGGGGAAGGCAGATCCTTTTCAGGAGATGTCTAGAATTTCAGATCTTTGGCTTATGAAGACCAGTGCCTTACCCATTGGCACAAATTTCATTCTTCATTGATGCCACTTCTGAAAAGATACAGCATGATCAGCATCAATGATATTTCTACCTACCCCACTATCTTTCCTAACATTTTTTCTTCCTTTGGGTGCATTTGGACTAGCAACCCTTTTGACAATATATATATATATTTTTTTGAAAAATGAACCTATCTAGTTCTATACTTATATCTGTCGGGAGTTCAGATTAAGCTGATGAACTCCTTCATTACTCTACCTATGCTAGATCAACTGTCAAGGTTAAGCTGTTTGACAGGATTTTGTTCTCTAATCTAAAACATGAAATTTAAAATGATCAAATCACGGTTAAATAGTCTGATTTGTCATGTACTTGCGGCATGAAAGGACAAACTTCACAAAAATATTATTTTGCAAAAAGGAAATCTAGAAAAATGGGGCTAAGATGCACAATCTGTTTTTCATCCCCGCTTCTCTCTTTGGTTCTATTTTAATCATGTGGAACCAGTATCTTTTCCTAATATACTCTCTTTGATAAGTCAATCTTACACAATGTTGACCATCTTTTTCACTCACTAACTTATTAGCAAATAAATTTAAACATGTTCAGTTATGATTAGGCTAGATAACTGAGCAAGACATTTGAGCACTAGTAGTGGAATTTAGACTTGCGCGCTTTCCGAATGAATATTTTTTGAACATGGGGCTTTACCATTGCTTTTAGAAACCACCCTCTTTTTCTACTTTCTACTGTTTTTTGTATTTTCTGATTTTTTCACTTTTTCTTCAAACAATGTAGAACTGAAAAGATGCTCACAAGGCTGAGCTTATTTTCTATTGTTTTTTATCTATCCTAATCTAATCTATACACAATAGACATTCATTTGGTGAAATCTTCTTTCCAATATAGCCAATCAAGTTGATGATTGCATGGTTGATCTTGGTTTAGTTCTTTCATGATGCTGAAGTAATGAAAAGGCCACTCCCATTTGGCTTGTTTTTGGATAGTAGCGCTTAAGTTTTTTCTCATTCTTGGTAGCAACTTGTTCATGATAGAACCCACTACTCCTTCAGATTTCTCAAGGAATACAACAAATGGATCTTGGAATAATATATGATCTAAAGGATTTGATATATAGGCTTCTTTCAAGACTACTCTTTCTTCCACTTGGCTATATTTGGGACTCTCCCGGTAAAGCCACTCTTCCCCTTGCTCATGTTCACTTGAACTGTCAGACTCATCATATATTGCAGTGTAGTTCTCTTTCCAAGCTAATGTGTTTTGATAGGGCGGGCTGAAAACTGTGTGAAGGTCATCAATTTGATGGGCAAGGATACTCTTTGGCAACAAATCTTCTTGAGAAAGAAAAGCAGCAACTTTATTGTGATCATCAATTTCCAAGCCTTTATTTGCCTCCAAATTTTTTGAGCTTTCCTCATCACTGTCATAGCTGCTATGTTTTTTTTGGTCACTTTCCTCAAGTTTATGAAACTGAGCTTCCTCCCAAAAATAAAAAACTGAGTATTCTACAAAGTTAGCTTTTGTTTGGAAATCATAATCATCAACATATTGATCAAACCTCGGAGAATCATTAATATAAGTAATGTCACCAGCCATGCATATTGGACTATTAGATTTCTTTTCTTCAAATTGATTTACAAATCTATTTTTTGACTTATGATATGCAAGATTAACAAGGGAAAGATCAGAAAATTTTTGGTTATATGAAGTTTCAGAGGCTGTCTGCATGTTTATAAGTTGATCTATTTCCTCTTTAGTTAAAAAGGGAGGCATTTTCATTTCTCTAAAATAATCCTCTTTCTCTCGGGAAATCTGATTTGAAGGATGAATGTCTTTTTGGGCTTCACCTATGAGAGATGATGAATCATCACTTATGCCCTTAGAGAGATCCTGTGGGTTCTCTTTCATTTCTTTCTTGTTTTCATATTCAACCAATTCTTTTTGATGTTGAGGATAGTTAGCATGTAATTCATGAGTTTTTTTTGATAGATTTCTAGGATGCCAATTTTCTTTTATGAACTCAAATGACTCCCAGCATAAAGGTAGAGATCCTACAGGTTTTGCTTTATCTTCTGTTTCGGATTTGAATTCATCCTCACTCAACTCTTATTGATGTTTGGGATAGTAAACATGGGATTCATGAGTTTCCTCTGATGGATTATAAGGAGGCTAATTTTCTTTTATGAACTCAAATGACTCCCATCATAAAGGTAGAGATCCTACAGGTTTTGATTGATCTTCTATTTCGGATCTGAATTCATCCTTACTCAATTTTTCTTGATGCTTGGGATGATAAACATGGGATTCAAGAGTTTCCTCTGATGGATTCTGAGGAGGCCAGTTTTCTTTTATGAACTCAAATGACTCCCAGCATAAAGGTAGAGATCCTATAGGTTTTTCTTTATCTTCTATTTCAGATTTGAATTTCTCTTCAATCAACTCTTCTTGATTTAGGTGAGATTTAACTTGAGCAGGGTTTTCTTGAATAACTGCTGAGAGATATTTAGGATGCAAATTTTCTTTCAAAGTTTGGAATGATTTAAAGCATAAGGGTAGAGAACCTAAAGGTTTTGATTCTTCTTCCATCTCAGAATCTGTGATTTCAAAATGGCTGATAGTCTCTTTAGAATATTCCTCTATGTTTTTATTTGCAACTTTCCCATTAGGCACATTTTGTTTATAACTCTTGTCTTGTAATAGTTGAGTGTGTTCATCTTGAGGAAGAAGTGTAGGCTGGTTTAAATAAGCAGTGTTAACCTTAAATTTGTTTTTTTCTCTTTTCTTGTCAATTAGATGCTCTAGTTTGCCGAACATACATACCAATTTTTCCAACTTTTCCTCTGAAGATATTAGTCTCGCTTGATTTTCTTTGTCTTTCTCTATTATTCTTAGTTGTGGCTCCCTATTCAGTATGTTGAATTCTACATCAACTGCTATCCTTTGAATTTATTCTAGGGTCAAAGGATCTTTATTTCTTATCCGGAAAACCATCTCTGGGTCAAAAGAATCTAGGTAATGCAAGAGAGCACATCCGAGGAGTGGCTTTAAGTTGGCAGGCATTGCATGGTATACTTTATTGAACCTAGCTAAAAAGTTTTGTATTGTCTCCCCTGGTTGTCTTTTTAACTTTGTATTCCTTTATGATGAGAACTTTATTACCCATGACCACCCACCTATCTAGGAAGATTTGAGTGAACTGATGAAAAATCGTAATGCTTGCAGCTGGAAGGTCTTTAAACCAACTCTTAATTTTCCTTGTAATGATAAGGCAAACATTCTAATACGCACATCATCTTCTTCTATTTCATAAAGGTCAAGTAAATCCTCAAGATTTTGAACGTGCTCTTCAGCAGTGACTTTGGAGATTTCTCCATCAAATCTGGGTAATTTATTTTGAAGATTTGCAGGGAGGGCTCGGAAGATGGGAGGTAAAACCAGAGGCTTGTATCTTTCTGGGACCTTTGTGGATATAGGTAGTGTAAAAATAGATTCATGATTGTTTGAGGTTTCAGCCAGAGTGGGAAAGGTAGCATGATGCTCATGTTTTGCTAGGTTTTCCATAGGTGAATCTAGGGTAAGCATAGGTGTATAAGCCTTCTCATGGCCTGAAATTTGAGGCTTCACTTTTTGAGGTTTGAGATCCTTCCAATGATCAATGTAGATCTCATCGGTGTATTCTTGATCAGGCTCAAAGTAGGATAGAACATAGTTATAGATAAAGACAATAATTTCTTGAATCCAACTAAGGCCTAAGTTCTTTTTCTTTCTAGGATGACCGGTCATGTTTTAGGTTCTTCCTCCAGTGGAATCTTTAGGTCTATTGAGAGCTGTGGAGTCGCCAGGTGGAACTTGGTTGTTTTTACAGAGATGTAGCTATGGTCCACCACCAATAACTAGGAAAAACCAATCTGGGGATGTTTTTGGGGTTTTCTGAGTTCTTATGTGCAGCCTAGGGTAAGAGTGTTCTAAACCTAATTCATCACTTTGCTAAGATGGTGAAACAAGGAATTTACTCTAGAGGATTCTATAGGCTGATGGTATGAGTTTAGTGTTGAAGGACTAAAGACTCTATAAGAGTTTTCTAGACTATTATGTACTCAGTAAGTCCCACTGTGATCGCCATTATGTTAGTGTGGCGATGAGGTGGCTCAAAAGGATAGTAGCCTAGAGTTTAGTAAAGTAGTAAGGCCTACTGGAGGCTAGTGGAGTTGCCAGGTGGATTTTTAGTTTTTTTTAAGGTATATGTGTATGGTCCACCACCAGTATTGACAAAAACCAATCTAAGGGATTTTTTGGGGTTTTTCTAAGTTTTTAGGTAGTCCTAAGGTTTGTAAGAGTGTCCCATGGCTAAGTCATCATTTTGCTAGGATGGTGAGACAACCAGATTCTACTCTTCTAAGTTTGACTGAGAATTTGAGAGTTCGTAAGGGACACCTAGGATGTTTTGACTCAAAGTCCCACCATGATCGCCATTATGTTAGTGTCCCATGATTTGGCTGATTGGCAAGCCAAATGACTTTGTAACATCAAACCAGTCTTTAGAGACCAAGGACCTAGCCTTCTTGGACTCAGAGAGGGCTCTCTCTATTTGTGTAAGGGATATCTGTGTGTTTGCTTATTGTGTTCTGATTTTAGGCTAGTTATGAAGTAGGTTTTTTTGTTTTGGTTTTTAGGTTGTGAGGGATGAAACTGATCAAAGATATAAGATAGGTAAAAAGATGTCATATTAACTGGGCTATGGGGTCGAAAAGATCAAGAAAGCTATCAGATGGTGATACAAGGCTGTTGAAGGGACGATTTGATTAAAGGTAGAAAGGATCTTTGGACAAAATGGAATAAAATGGACATCAAGTTTGTGAACAACAAAGGATTTCAAGCATAACTAGTTTAATAGAAGACATAAACATGGTAAGGCAAACCATTAATCATGAGAAATGTAACTATAAGCTAATCAATACATAGAAACAAACTTTCAACCCATGCATAGAGGTGTATAACTCTCTAACTTTGGGAAATGGCTATCAGAATTTGGGGAAATACACTTAAGACAGACAAACAACTTAAAACACTCTGCTGGAACGCCTAAACACACTACTTCAAGTTATTGGGCACTTTGAAAACAAGATTTCATAGTCTTAGACAAAGGGCAAGATCAGAACAAGACCTCCTTGGTTCAACAAATGACAATCTAATCAGTCAAAGAGAAATTTCATGGATGGAGCTATGGCTAGCCATAGGTAAGCAGGGCGTACCGTAAGTCATACTTAGCATGCATAAAACCATGAATGAAATAAGAAACAATATCCTTAAGTTGTTAAAGAGCAGTCAAGAATTCTTTAATGTGACTAAGGATGAAGAAAACATGGAAGCTATGAAGAAACAGGAAATTTGAGGTGCCTCCAAGGGCATGTATCAAATTTGTTCTCTACTGATCTATAGAAAGCAAGAAACATGTGTTCATGAATGAGAACTAGAAAACAAAACAAATAAAGAGACACCATACCATTCTACCAAGTTATGGAATCCAACAACAATCCTCTTTCATCATCCAAGAACATCCAAGAGACTATCCAAAAGCATGAGACAAGTATTTCTTCCAAAGCTTATATGACCATATATTGCTTCTATCATCAAGTTCAGCCTTGTTTACATTGAAAGCCCTTGGAATATATAGGCTCAAGTGAGGAAAACCTCTTAGTTCAATTTGCACTCTCATTGGCCTATTCAAAATATCTAAACTTGTCCTTGAGGCTTTGCAAAGCCCAAGGCATAAAATATCTCATAAAATATCTAAAAAATGCTAAAAGAGGGAATTAAATTGACTTTTCATAACTTCTCATGTGCAAAAATAGCTAAACGCACATGAGGAAACAATAGTTTTTAAAGGTTCAAATTTTACAAAAATACTCAAAAATTATATCAGCAAAAGGTCCCCTAACTTGCCGGCAACCTTTGGTAGACTTCCTGATGTCGAAACGAGGCTCATGATAGCTCTTTGGAAATATATGTGTGTCTAGTTTCTAGAGAAACTAGAATTTTCGCAATCTGATGCCTATAAGTCCTCCAAAAATAGGCCTGTGTGTAAAAAACCAGAAAATAAGGTTTGCTGATAGAATGGGCAGAGTGTAGAAAAAGCGGGTATTTTTCGCCATTTTGGGGGAGCAAATGATCTTCAAATGTCCTGAAAATCACTGAGTTTGTGCTCCTAAAATTATGGCATCCAATGATACCATTCTCCTCCTTTGATGATCCCCCAAAATGAAATGGTGAAGCCAATGAGTTTTGGCCAAAAACCCAAAAATGACAAAAAACCAAAATATGTCGAAAATCGCCCAAAATTGGTGAGCATGATACTCAAGGGTTTTTAGAAACATGTCTAGAAGTAGAGGCCAAAAAATGAAGTTCTGATATGTCTTTTCTCACTTTCCGTGCCGGGTGCTTCCCTTTAGCCTCCTTGAGCTTTTCTTGGTTTTCTTCCTTGTTGTTTGACATTTTAGCTTTGGTGAAGAAGTCATGGCCCCTTGCCTAGGAGAGGAAGTTAGCACATGCTTTGGAGAATTCCCTCCATGCTCTATGTTTTTTGTTTTCTCGCCCGCATCATGGCTTGCTTGAGGGTTGTCTTATCTATCCTTGTCACCGCTTTACTGCCCATCACTTTTCTCTTCATCATCACTGCTATGTTTAGACTCTTCAGTATTGTGTTTGAGCCAAGAGGTCTTTATGAAGACATGTTTGTGATTTATTTGAAAAGAAGTCTCCTTTGTTTTAGCACAAAAACCCTCCCCTCAAACACTACTTTTATGAAGCAACTATTATTTAAAAGACTGAACAAAACCCCTTTTAAACTATTAAAAACACTTTCCCAATCAATATCCTCCTTTGTCAGATCACTGTTTCTTTTGGCTTTGATGGACATGGTGCTCTTTGAGATCATTGTTTTCAAAGACTCCTTCATATCTGTTAAATACCCTCTACACACATTCTGTTTTGTTTTCTTAGAGATTGTGTGAATCTTCAATTCTTGAAAGAAATAAAACTCTTTTTTAAAATAACACACTGACATTCCTTTTTAATAAATATGATAAGTCTTTGAAAAAACAAGTGCGCTTTCCCTTTAGATATCTCCTAGCCCTTTATAAACATTCAACAAGCCATTACCCTTCTATCACTATCTCTCTTTTTGATATCACTGTTTTGATCAAGGCAAGTTGGTTTGAAATGTTGTGCAAAATATCTTCTTTGGTATTAGGTCCCTGCTCCTTCAAAACACTGTCTTTTCTCCCTTTGTATGCCAATCAACAAGTAAATTCAAGAACAAATACATAGTCAATAAAAGATATACACAGTCAAAGGGCCACTATGTTTGGGTAAGGTTACCCAGCTCTTTGTGTTTTTGGTGTGAGAACATACAACTTTGTAGCAGACAAACAACAAAAACCTCTCATAATCAATACACTGCTCTTGTGTTCACTACTCCTCACACAAATTTTGACAATACTTCCAAATGACATTTTACAGCCTTATACACTATAGTTTGTTTATGGACAAATTGGCAGCCTTGACTCTGTTCCTCACCACAAGGAGGACTTTCTAAAATAAAAAGGCACTCATATAATGATTGTTGTAGTTGAAATTAGGCTCACTGTTTTGATTTTTAAACCCCGTGTTTCTCCTTCCAAATAGTGCCTTCGCCTTTTAATATTGCTTAGAGGACAGTTAATTGGGTCCTTTGTCATCCATCAAAATACATTACTTTCACTATGACAGTGCTAGGAAAACAAAGCCACTGCAACCTCGAGTTTTTGAGCAAAACTATCAACCCTTATTACCACTCATTTGTTCCCACTATTTTTAGCTAATAGAGGTATTGTTTATCTCAGTTTTAAGTGTAGTTTTAGGTTCTAAGAACGACCACCTTTCTTTCAACCAGCTGTAACAACAGCCCTCAAAACTGTCTCACACCGACACACCTTGACTTACACCAAAGGTTTCATTTTTTTTTCACCATTTACTTAGTCCTTTAAAAAACGAACATATGATCACCCTTTAGAAAAATGAATATACTAAAGAGGCACTTAAATACCTTGAAATACGATGGAAGCCTTGTTCGAGAATTTTGATCAGCTCTAAGATTGGTTGGGAAGGTGTTTTGACCACTTGAACATGCGCGACACTTTTGATAGGAAAGGATCCACACGAACGGAAAGGTTTTGGGTCACTGTTGGGCCCTTGTGACCAGAGGATAGAGGTGCACCGCACGCCGCTACAGGCACACCACGCAGCAGTTCAATCCTTTGGAAATTTTCTTCCTGAACGCACCGTGCAACTTTTCAAACGCGCCACGCAACTTTGCAGCCCGTTTTGGAGGCCTTAATGGTGTCGGAATTGGGCGCAAGATGGCTGGTTGGAAAGATGTGGAAGTCTACCTTCCATAAAAACTTTAATTTTTTCATTTGGAGTCCATTTGGTTGTCCAAAAATTAATTTTCCCAACACTGGTCAAAACTGGTGAATCCTGGTGTAGAAATGCATAGTGCTGTTTGTAGGCCACTTTTGGATGCCTTCCCGATGTCAAAATTGGGCCCGCGATGGCTCGTTGGAAAGATATTGATTTATAATTTCCAAATATACTTTATTTTTTTCATTTGGTGTCCATTTGGGTGTTCTAAAATTGACTTTCCTAACACTGGTCAAAAATGGTGAATGCTGGTGCAGAAAAACATAGTGTTGATTGCAGGCTACTTCTGGATGCCTTCCTGTTGTTGGAATTTGGCCCGAGATGGCTCGTCGGAAAGATATGGAAGTATAATTTTCATAAAAGCTCTAATTTTTTCATTTGGAGTATATTTGGTTGTTCAAAATCTGACTGTCCCAACACTGGTCAAAGTGGTGAATCCTGGTGCAGAAATTCTCCTGTGACATCTGTATTTTTAACATTTCTCACAAACCATGATACCTATGTAGAAACTGAAGGAGGTTTTTATTATTGAACCTATGAGGGACAAAAACCTCTCTCACTTTTGTAAATTTCATTTCTTTTTGGTCAGAAAATATTTTGAAACAAAATTCTCGGGCGCTCCTTAACCCTAATTTTACTGTGGCAGAGGTATCATGATTCAACAACCATGAAAATTTTACTATCCCTTTGTATTTGCTGAGATGAGATATTTGAGCCTTATAGATATTCATGTCCGCGTCCAGAAACCTTGTATCTATAACTACAAATAAGTTGTGATATTTTGATAATTGATTCAAAAACAATGAAGGAGGACCCTTGTTTCATTTGCAGGGATTGAGGCTTTTTAAGATTTGCAGACCCAAACTCATTCAATGAAGACCCATAATCCAGAATAATCTCCAAATGAACACTGTCTTTTATTTGTAAACTAGGATGATTCCATAGAAAGTATTTCTAGGATTTTGTTCCAGTTAGATGCTTGATATGATTGGATACCATCTGTATATAGCCATTGGGACATTTCAATCGACCAATGTCATCTTTCAAAGCTAGAAGTACCACTGAAATTTCTTTCCAAATCCTTGTTTAAACATAAAATTTCTCTCTAATAGAAAGTATAGGTGTTCTTTTGCAATATGGGGCAGTGTTTTAACCATTGTTTCATTTTTCTTTAAACATCCCTTCTCCATAATATTTCTGTGGAGGCCTTTTTAACCTAAAACACCTTTGTGAGACCTTTACCAAAGCTATACTATTTTGAACAACTTCCAAAAAATTATGGCCAACAATCTTTGTCAATGATCACTCATGTGTTTTCACTGTACCAGGAAGTGAAAAAAATCTTTTGAAATCTGCCTTTGACCCTTTCAAGTCATTGGATGTTCTTTGCAGACTTTGTAAGATAACAGTTTGATGTGGTAATTTCCCGACATTATTGATAGCCTGCTTATGCTAAAGCTTCCTTCTATCCGGCATTTACTAATCTCTGTGTGACATCCTTACAACTTGCCATGGTGTATAATTCAAATTTTTCATGGCAGTCTAACACTTTTATATCATAAATGAACACTGTAGGATATTTCTACATTTCTGCTGGTCCCTTTCATTACAATTTTTACACTGTTTTCCATAAGGATCTTTGTAAGCCCTTGTCACCTTCAACCTAAGACCAAAATCTGTTTATACTTTTTCGATGTTGAGGAGACCGATATATGAGATTTGGAAGGCTGCTAGAATGACTCACAGACACCAAGGCTTTTATTAGCCATTTTCCTCCTAATGGAGCTTCAGTAGTTAGAGCAATAGCCCATGTTGTTCTAGAAGTCAATAACCCTGCTGATTTCAATTTCTTTTCAACTCTGTTTTGTTTAAAGGAACAGAGACCTGGCCCTCTGTTTATAGATGAAGAAGGCCTATTTTGAAAACTATTTGGTTTCCTTTCAAACTATGTTTCAACCAATTGTAGAATGTTTGATGAATCATACTGATATTGGTTTCCCTTATACATGATGGCAGAAGCTAGTTAGAGACTAGGACTGTTGGACTCCTTTGGCTATCTGCTCAATAATGTTTCTCCATTGATGATCAACTTATTAGCTTTATATTGTAACTCAATAATAATGGATTTTATGCAATCAATTTTTGAAAAACTCCACCACTTTACCTCTGCCTTTAATCATCATTTTCATGCAGAGACCTTCAGTTGCTGTCTCACTGTAAACAAAGTTTGTCTTTCCAGTTAGTGAAAAACTTAAAAATAGTTTTTACCTTGGGCCCTCTGCTTATAGATGAAGGAGGCGCTTTCCATATTCAAACCCTCTGCTTATAGATGAAGGAGGTTTTTCGGTCATGTCATATCATCAGCCTTTTGACAGTGTTATTTTTCCTTACACTATCCTTCATGCTTTGACTATGATCGCAAGAGCTTAATGAAAAAATATCTATTCTATAGCTGCATCCCAGGCTCAAGATCACATTGAGAAGCAGCTGTCTTCTCATCTGGAGCCAAAAATTGTCTTCTGGGATGCTGATATGCCTCTGTCCTTGAAAGATCCATTAAAACACAGTAAAAACACCTAAAATCAGTTTGACCTATGAGACAAGTCCTGCTGAGGCTTGAGGCTTTATTAGTGGCATGACCTAGGTTTGTAACTAACTTTATTTGCAGAATAGGAAGGTCTGTTATGGCTGGTTTGTAGCAGATGGAGGTTCTTAGGCTTTAGAGTGGTTTTCCAAGGGAGGAATGCCTTAAAGCGCCACTACCTAACTTAGGGGAAACTTCTTTGGACAGATTTGGACTGTTTCTTTGGAGCTGATGGGAAAAATAGTATGGCTGAGGGTAGATAGGGCTTGATAATGGGGCTTCATCTCGTCATGGGCAGATTGAAAAGGTAGGAGGGAAAAAAATGTTTATGGATGTTTTCCAGCTGGCAAATTTGACAAATTTTTAGATCAGCTGCTAGAAAACTTGGCTGTTATAACTAGTCATCACGAACAACTGAAAAATACTAATGACTAACACCTTTATCGCTAGAAATGTGCATAATGTGCAACTGCACTTTTCCTGCATAGCTGTAACTATTATGACTGATGTTTTATTCTTCTTACACTGTAAGACTCTTTGTTGCCCATTTTCATTCAAGCACTCAATGGATTTGTCATAAAATCCACTTTGGTGCTATGAAGATACAACCCATCCATACCCGACATGATAATGTATGATCCCAGTGGAAATACATTCAAGTATGTTGATGTAGGCACAACATTCAATTAAAATTCACAAGCTCTTACCCAATGACAAAATCTCTTCTTTGTACCTGTAGCCAACTGAACTAACAAAGATTCTGCATGCACTTGTTTATTCAAACCACACTTATCCACCAATTTATGGTTAACATAACTATAATTAGATCCAGGGTCTATCTTAATAGAAATAAATTAATCACAAATATTATCATCCATCTCTATGATAGATGCCTAGTTATTTTCCTACCTATTATCTAATGCTGCATAGATCCATGGAATACTCTACCCAACATCTCAAAAAATATGTGCTTCCTATTGATATGGATTTATGAAGGAACACAATAAAATACAAAAACAAGCATAAATGTAGAGATGAAGAAGAAAATATACTTCATTTCATTCATATCAAATAACTGAAATAAGCATATAGACATAATGGAAATAAACTGGCTCGGGCGATGGTAGCTTATCTCTAATAAGAGATGTGGTGGCTACATGCCTCTGAACTATCTTACAATGAGGCTCAAGGGCCTTTTTATTATTTAGAAATAATGTAAAACCATAAACATCTAGAAACCTAACCCTAGGAGAAGAAGCGCAAAAAATATGGGCCTCGTTTGGGTAAATTGGCACATTACCTACCCGAGGATGTAAATTTGGCATATGATCTTCGTTTGATGCACATAATACCTCGTTAGAAAGATATATCTGAGGACTAAAAATTTCAAGGGACCAACATCGGTCCATGACCCATGTTGGTACCATGGTGGACCAACACCACCGTTGTGATTTCTTTAACGTATATATATATATATGGCAGAGTTTTTGTTGTGTGGTCGGAGCGGCGTGGTCATGGCCGCCAACCCCACCAATTATACTAGTTTATTGTTATACGGATGGGGGGTAAGGGCAGGGGTCACGACCCGCCCTTATTTTAATATATTTTTTTTTTCATATTACCCCATGTGGGTATTTTATAACTTCTCGAATTTTGACTGTAGGAGTATTTTTAAGGACCCCGCAAATTTTCTCGGAATCTAGTGGAAGCTAACTCGAATTTGGCCACCGAAAAACTTCCAAAATTTTGCCTCCTTAACCTACCACAGCATCAAGTCAACCCAAAAATTTTACTAGCTCTAACTTTCACATACGAACTTGGTTTGACGAAATTTTCATATCGTTGTGATCAAGACAATGAGATCTACGCTCTGAAACTAAGTTTGTAACGTTTCGGTCACTTTGATTTTTGAGATTTCCTAAGCCCTCTTTGTCTGGTGTGTGTCTATGGAGCCACCTAGATCATACCATCACCAAGGCTATAGGAGATAATTATTTTGAGCTTGGTATTCTACCATTCCTTATTATACACCCTCTTTTTAATGTATACCTCCTTCGGCCCTACTTTCCACCATTTATGGCACATTCGACATTCTAGAACAACTCACACCAACATAATTAAACCCAGACTGCATAGAACATGCCACAATTGATTGGATCATGGAAACACAGATCAATAACACCCACCAAGAGAAGATCCAACTATATTGGGTTGTTAAATTTGGCCAACTCCTGCACCAAGGAAGGTGGCTCACTAGGGACCAAGTTCAGCAAAAGTTTCCTCATCTCATGGAGGAACTCAATGCAATGGGGACCATTGCTTCCTAAGGGGGGAGGACTAATCTTGATGGATATTGGTGACCAATCACCTATTCCACTTGGACCCCCACCATTTTTTCTTTTAGTTTTTTAAGTTATCTTAATCATACCACAGTTTACTATTTTTGGCAGTTTTTTGGGTCCTGAACTTCTGGAGCTGTTTTGAGGCCCTAAACGATGTTTTTTCACTCAAAAGTTGTATTCTTTGAATATATATTTCTAACAAGGTATTGTGCCTCATATCTATAGTGCACAGGTGATCCAGGTGGATATTGGTGGCCACCCGCCAATGATGAACTCTCTTCTTTATACCTGTAGCCAATTGCACTAACAAAGAATCTGCATGCACTTGTTTATTCAAACCACACTTATCCACCAAGTCAGGGTTAACATAACTATAATTATATCCAGGGTATATCATAATAGAAATAAATTAATCACAAATATTATCATCCATCTCAATGATAGATGCCTACTGATTTTCCTACCTGTTATCTAATTCTGCATAGATCCATGGAATACTCTACCCAACTTCTCAAAAAATCTGTGCTTCCTATTGATCTGGATTTATGAAGGAACACAATAAAATAAAAAAATAAACATAAATGTAGAGATGAAGAAGAAAATATACTTCATTTGATTCATATCAAATAATTGAAATAAGCATATAGATAGAATGGAAATAAACTAGCTCAGGCAATGGTAGCTTATCTCTAAGAAGAGATGTGGCGGCTACATGCCTCTGAACTGTCTTACAATGAGGCTTAAGGGCCTTTTTATTATTTAGAAATAATGGAAAACCATAAACATCTAAAAGCCTAACCCTAGGAGATGAAGCGCCAAAACTATGGGCCTCATTTGGGTAGATTGGTACATTACCTACCCGAGGATGTAACTTTGGCATATGATCTTCATTTGATACACACAATACCTCATTAGCAAGATCTATCTGAGGACTAAAAATTTCAAGGGGCCAACATCGGTCCATGACCCATGTTGGCACCAATTTTCCGTTGGTACCGTATATATATATATATATATATAAGGCATAGTTTCTGTTGGGTGGTTGGGGCGGCGGGGTCATGGACAAACCCACATTCCAAAATTTCAAGGGACCAATATCAGTTATGACCAATGTTATTTGCAGTAATTTTTCTCATATTTTCACATGGAACGTAATGGAATTATCAGATTCTCATTTTTAGTAGTAGTTTTGCATATTCTCTGTGGAGGAGATTCTTTAAGAATCTTGTGTGAATCTTTCAAATTCCTTGGAGGCCGAATTTGGCCGACGTAAAAATGAGGTCAAATTTATACTCATTCTTCTCAGAATTTCGTAAGGATCTCAATGGTGAGATAAAATTCCTCTCTTGAGTTGCATATTTCCAGATTCCATGTGGAGAAACATCTTTGAGGAATTTAAGGGGAATCTAAAAGATTCCTTACAGCCCAGATTTCGACAGTGTCAGACTCGAGAATATTGACAGTTGATTCTACAGCACTTGGAGACACGAATCCAAGGGTGCAGTCAAATTTTCCATTTGAGCCTTATATTTTTCGGCCATTTTCTCGCATGGGATGACGCTGTCAGATTTCAACATGTGAACAATCGACTTCTTTCCATTTGACACCACTTTTGCGATGGTGCATTCAGATCTAGCGACTAAGTAGCCTATTCTTCAACGAGAATTAGAGTTAAGATATATGAAGTGTTGTTGCCATGTACTTCATTGATTATTGTTGTAGGATGCTTTATGTCATGTCGATTCCTGCTTGATGTATGATGTAGAATCATCATGTTTATTTGATTTTGTTGATTCCTGCTAATGTAAGATGCAGAATATTTATGTGTATTGATGTGGTATGTAGTTATCATGGATGGTGATTCATGTTGTGGGACCCATTTTTTGCCTTGATGGCAGGATACTCTTTGTCACCATATGTGAAGGTGTCATGCTTATAGGAGGTTTGTGATCAATGCGAGTTCCTTGTAACATGACGCCTTGTGGAGAGACTTTGCCACTCATATTGAGGGCTTTTCCTTGTATGAAATGTATATAGCATCCATGTACATTACCACCAGTTACAACACTGAATGAAGCAGCCAACACCGTCCAGACATTGAGGCTAGGAGACGTAGTCCACAGTGGCGTCTTAAGGACAAAGCACCTGTGCAGAAACCAATCAGTGAATATGTTCAACAAGAAAATCCACCACATTCATCGTTGTTCACTTTGTTGGAATGGTTCTTCTAGTGTGTCATGGCCATGTCTTGTAAATCCTGTGATGTATTTCTTTATGTAAAAGTGATGATGTGTTTTCCATCCTTTGAAATGTGGCAATGATGTTTTTGGCCTTGTAATAGCTGGGGTATTATTAATTCCATTTTGATGTAAACATGACCACCGAGTATGTGTCATAAACTCATGGAAAGTATAGAAATGTGTGGGTCATAGTGGCCATAAAGGAGCATGTAATTTGGAGGATATTTTACTACAGGTCTATAGAGGATGCAGGTGTCAGCTCATTGTTCATGGCTCCGAAGAACAAAGGTGAAGGAGATGGAAGGGTGACCTTTTCAAGACACTTGTGGTGCAGACATAGTACACAACAATTGCAGATTATTTTCAATGCTTTTGGAGGACCAAAATTTCCTTAGTGGGGAGGAATGATCCAAGTGGCTCCAGAGACACACATAGGACAAAGATGCTTAGGAAAGCTCAAAAATCAAAGTGACTAAAACATTACAAAATCAATTTTAGATCATAGATCTTGTTGTCCTAATCACAACGGTGTGAATGGTTCGTCAAACCGAGTTCGTATGTGAAAGTTAGAGCTGGTCAAAGTTTTGGGTTGACTTGATGATGTGGCAGGTTAAGGAGGCAACAATTTGGAAGTTTTCCAATGGCTAGATTCCAGTCATCTCCAGCCATATTCCGGGAAAATTTTTGGGGTCCTTAAAAAGACTCCTACAGTCAAAATTTGAGAAGTTTTAAAATACCCCCATGGGATTATATGAAAATATATATATATATTAAAATAAGGGTGGGTCGTGACCCCCACCCTTACCCCCCCATATGTATAACAATAAAATAGCATAATTGGTGGGGTTGACGGCCATGACCATGCCGCTCCAACCACCCACACACACACACACACACACACACACACACACACACACACACATATATACGTTAAAAAAATCACAACAGTGGCATTGGAACATGGAGCAGGTCGGGTCGGGCCGCATGGAGCGAACCCACCCACCCTCCTTTCCCTATTTTTTAATGCGGTCAACGTAGAAAGGGAGGGGCAATATTTGATCCCCCCACCCCTCTCCTCCATTGCATGATCTTAACTGATGTGCCAACTGACAGACCTTATAAGGTTCTCCCAACACTTTATATTTAAACCCTCAGTCCACATATGCACCTAGGCAGAGGAGACCTGAGCACACAGTTCGAGGCAGAGGAGGTAGAATGGTGGCACAAATTTCGAGATGAATAATATTCCCTTGATGCCCAAAGATTCTCTAGGGGAGGTAAAATTTCTATTTATCAGAATATGCTCAAGTTTACAGTCTTTTTCCCAAAGTTTCGTAGGGAAAATCATGGCATTATTAGATTCGCCCTTTTAGTAGCGATTTTTCAGATTTCCTGTTGAAGAAAATTTAGGAATATTGAGGGAATATTTTAGATTCCTTGGAGGCCGAAATTCGCTGGTGTCAGAATGAGGTCAAATTTATACTCATTCTTCTCAGAATTTTGTAAGGATCTCAATGGGATCAGATTACTATCTTGAGTTTCAGATTTCGAAATTCCCTATGGAGTAGCATCTTTGAGGAAGCTAAGGGGAATCTAAAAGATTCCTTACGGCCCAGATTTCGACAGTGTCAGAATTCAGAAAATTGATAGTTGATTCTACACCTCTCGGTGACACAAATCTGAGGGTGCAGTCAGATTTTGCATTTGTGCCTTATACTTTTCGACCATTTTACCACATGGGATGACGTTGTCGTATTTCAACATGTGGACAGTCGACTTATTTCCATTTGATGCCACATTTGTGATGGTGCATTCAGATCCAATGACTGAGCAGCCTATTCTTTTGCCAACATAAGAGTTGAGGTATATGAAGTGGTGTTTCCATGTACTTCATTTATTATTTCCGTAGAATGATTTATGTCATGTCGATTCCTACTTTATGTATGATGTGGAATTGTCATGTCTATTTGATGTTGTTGATTCCTACTAATGTAAGATGTAGAATATTTATGTGTATTGATGTGGTATGTATTTATCATGGATGGTGATTCATGTTGTGGGATTCCTTTGTTGCCTTGATGGAGGGATACTCTTTGTCACCATGTGTGAATTTTTCATGTTGATAGGAGGTTTGTGATGAGAGAGAGTTCCTTCTAACAGAACATCTCATGGAGATACTTTTCAACTCATGTTGAGGGATTCCATGTACATTATCACCAGTTACAACACTGAATGAAGTGGTCAACAACATCGAGACACTGAGGCCCAGAGACATAGTCCACACTGGACGAACTCCATTATTAAATGGCTTGCATTTATGTTCTATGATTCTTGACATGTGTTCCTCTTGATTATATCTATGTAGGTTTTAACCCTGAACAGAAATTATCTACACATGAATATTATAACATAAAATAAACAATAGCAATAGCATAAAACATAAAACAGATAAACACAGAGATTTTCCCCTAGATCCCAAATTGAGATGACCAGCTTGATTTTTCATTATATTCCTTTTAGTGTTACAACACATATATATACATATAGAAGCATACATAAACCCCAATCCATTAACCCTGGAGTAGAACATAACTGTAGTTCCCTTGACCGGATCTACAAAATAGCAGGGGCCGAAAACCATCATACCCAAAAACCATGTGAAAACTAATGCACAAAACATGGGTGGGTCCACATATGAGTGGGACCGCATACCAAAAAAAATTTCACTGGGGTGCTGCCGCCCCCCATGTGACCCCCCTATTCTACCCGACGCAATGTACAACGCGTGAGGCTACTTGTGGAAAGAATATAACACATACCCAACATTCTCCCACTTGTTGTTTGCTGCAGGGGCCAGGGGAGAGCTTAGTCATTGTGTGGTCTTACTTTTAATTGTTCTCTACACCAAGAAGGGGCATGGTCAGACTTAAATGATACCCTTACGCAACATTCTTCCAGTTTCACCTTTACCCGACTGTTCCCTTTTAGCTTCTATTGCTCTCCATAACAAAGTGATATTAATTATCAGTATGCTTTGTCTTTGAATAAATAAACGGGGTTCTTGCTTCAGTGCACTTTGGCTATCACAGGCTATCCTTATAGCTTGTTTTACCAACCCCATACTTGAACATAATCTCTGCAACCAAACTGTTTCCTTGCTTACATGAGTGGCTGCTATGTATTCTGCCTCTGTAGTTGAAAGCGCCACTACAAACTGTCTTTTACTCATCCAACTGACTGCACCTCCAAATAGGCTAAAAACATACCCACTTGTAGATTTTCTTTGGTCCAGATCTCTAGCCCAGTCTGCATCAACAAAACCATGAATGTCAAACATTCTTTCCAATCCTAGTCTTCCCTGGTAGCACAAGCCATAATTACTAGTGCCACGTAAATATCTGAAAACCCGCTTCATTGCTATCCAATGCTCCTTCCCTGGGTTTGACATAAACCCTCAATACTCCCACTGCATGTGAAATATCTGGCCCAGTACAGACCATTGCATACATAAGGCTACCCACTGCACTTGCATATGGAACACAGGACATATCCTCCTCTTCTTCTTGTGTCTTGGGACACTGTTCAGCAGATAGATTTACACCTACAGGAATAGGAACTTTCACTGGTTTACTATCCTGCATATTGAATCTCTACAATATATTCTTGACATACTTCCTCTGGTTTAACCAGAGCTTCCTCTTTGTCCAATCTCTCTTAATTTCCATGCCCAAAATATAGTTTGCAGCACCAATATCCTTCATGTCGAATTTGGAGAACAGCTGGGTCTTCAAATCTTGGATAAGTTCTTTGCCATTTCCAATCAACAATATATCATCCACATACAAGACCAAATAAATAACACGGTCACCAATTAATTTAAAATAAACACAGTGATCCTCCTTGCTTCTAGTGAAGCCAAGTCCCCGTATATAGGTATCAAATTTCTGATACCACATCCTTTTCGTCTGTTTTAACCCATACAAAGACTTTTTTAACCTGCATACCAGCTCTTTCTTACCCTTCACCGCAAAGCCTTCGGGTTGCTTCATGTATATCTCTTCTTGTAGATCCCTGTGAAGAAATTTTGTCTTCACATCCATCTGTTCTACCTTAAAATCAAAAGTAGCAACACCATATAAAAGTAATCTAATAGAAGCTACCTTGGCAACAAGAGAAAAAATATCACCAAAATCAATTACCGACACCTAGGAATAACCCTTTTCTTCATAACCAAGGTTTATGTTCTCCACCTTGCCTTCTACATTCTTCTTCTTCTTAAACACCCATTTTCTCCCGATGGGCTTCCTTCTAGCCGGCAACTCCACCAGATCCCATGCCTCATTTTTATGCAAGGATGCCATTTCATCCATCAGCGCCTCTGTCTCAGGATTTTCTTATCTGGATCTACCTCCTGAAAGTTAGGATCATCATCGGTTATAGTTAAGGAAAAACACGAAGAAGAGAAAGCGGATGGACTATACCTTTCTGGTTGTCTTCTTTCCCCAAGCGATCTTCTCAAACACGGGGTTTGTGGCTCTTCCTCTTCGGGTCTTCTTGTTAAGTGCGTTCATCACTCCTTTGTCAAAATCATCTTCTCGGGTTCCTGTGATCGGGCTTCATGCTGCCTGTTCACCTCTATACACCACATCTCCATTTCCTTCACACAACCTTCCTTGTTTCTAGGTTCCAAAGCTTGTAACCCTTTAATATCATATGTGATAAGATACCTTTCGGTTATTATCCAACGGTTCTTTTCTCCTTTAGAACATGTACATATGCATCACAGCCAAATACACTCATATGTGAAAGAGAGGGTTTCTTACCAGTCCATACCTCATGTGGAGTCTTATCCTCCAATGCTGATGAGGGTGATCTGTTAAAAAAGTAGAATTCATTCTCCACTCCCTCTGCCCAGAATTCATGTCCTAATCCAGTACCACTGAGCATGCTTCTTGCCTTTTCCATAAACGTCCTATTCATTCTTCCTACAACTCTATTTTTCTGTATGTGGTAATATTTTGTCACGCTATACCACAGTTCTTATAGAACTCTTCAAATTCCTGCTTACAAAACTCACCACATTATCTATCCTCGGTGCCTTTATCTTCTTCTACGTACGGTTTCCACGGTGCCTTAAATTCTTTAAATTTGTCAAAGAATTCAGATTTCTTCCTCAAGAAAGCATAATATGTATTCTGAGGAAGGTCATCTGCTCTGGAATAGAAGCATAGTACACAGACTTTCCCGATGATTGGAGATGACACAGGTCCAAACACATCCCTGTGCACAAGCTCTAATATCTTGTTTGCCCTCTTAGCACTAGAAGGAAAACTCACCCGATTCTGCTTCCCATATACACAATGTTCACGGAAATCGAAATCCAGAGAGCTATTAAACATACTTTCTACCATACAATTTCCATGCAGTGTCTGAAGGCCCTTCTCTCCAATATGTTCAAGCCTTTGATGCCATAGCATGGTCTTTTCTCCAAAGACAGCTAGGCTTTCCGCTCCTCTTTTAAGAACCACAGAACTGTTACACCCATCAATAACAGTGCTACCTTGTAGCTTGTACAGAGTTCTAGTTCGAACTCCTCGCATTAATACCAGTGCTCCCCGAACCATCTTGCAGGCATCTTTCTCGAACATTGTTTTTACACCTACATCATCCATATTTCTTACAGAAATTAGATTTCTGGCCAATGAAGGAATATGAAGAACACCAGGAAGTGTTCTAATCTTTCCACCTTGTAGCTTCAGCTGAACTTTCCACGTCCAGGTAAAATAAGCCTTCCCTGTCACCCCTGGGAAGACATCACCATCATATTTCTCATACTCGCGAAACCACTCCCTGGGAGTGATGAAAAGATGCACACGAGTCAATCAACCATGACTCTGGAAGTCATCAATAACAGAAAGAAGCCAAATACACATCCCCACCTTCATCCGAGGTGGTTTTTTCCTCTGCAGAAGGAGCATCATCAGATCCCTTTCCTTTCTCAGGAGCTTTAGATCTGCATTCCTTTTTTTAGTGTCCTTCCTTTTCGCATTTCCAGCATACCTTTACAAACTTTCCAGGAGATTTAGATCTCCCTCTAGATTTAGATCTCCCACTCAAAACCTTATTCTTGTTTCTATTTTGGGATCTTCCTCGTACAGATAAGGCATCTCCATTTTGACCCTCCATATTTGTCCATCTCATTTCCTCTGACAACAAGGTTGAGACAATGTCATCAAAATTCAAGGTAGTTGTATTGCTACATATTTCAATAACCAGACTATCCCACGAGTCTGGTAGAGAACACAACAAACTGATGCACTTATCTTCATCTGAGATTTTAATATCAATAGATGACAGCTGACTTACCACAGTATTGAAGGCATTCAGATGCTCATCAACGAGTCTCCTCTTCATCCTCGGGTTATCTGACTTTTCATAGGAAAAACTTGTTCACCGAGAGACTTAGATTGGTACAAAGTCCCAAAGTTTTCCCACAAATTCTTCGTCATAGCTTCCCCGGACCATTCCAACATCTTGAATGCGGTGATACTTTATCGTATGCCTTTTAAGCATACAGTCCGGTTTCATAGGGTCTTCATAAAATTACGGTTGGCTTTATTTTGGATCTCCGTGATCCCTTTGATCTTTATCCATATAGGGTCCTCATCAAAAAAACTACCGCTCAAGCTGCGGCCATTAAATTTCTCGATCTCTATCTTTCCACCGCTCGCCATATTCTTTCACCGCAAGAATCGATCCCGCAGATCTCCCACTGAACAGGGTCTACCTCAGGCCTAAGAAAAAAACCCTCAGCAGCAAAGGTGTCCCCTTGAAGCCGAAATAGCTCTGATACAAAATGTAGGTTTTAACCCTGAACAGAAATTATCTACACACAAATCTTATAACAGAAAATAAATAATAGCAAGAGTATAAAACATAAAACAGATAAACACAGAGATTTTCCCCTATATCCCAAATTGGATGACCATCTTGATTTTTCATTATATCCCTTTTAGTGTTACAACACATATATATACATGTCGAAGCATACATAAAACCCAATCCATTAACCTCGGATTAGAACGTAACCGTAGTTCCCTTGATCGGATCTACAAAATACCAGGGGCTGAAAACCATCGTACCCCAAAACCATGTGCAAACTCATGCACAAAACATGGGTGGGTCTGCATATGAGTGGGACCGCATACCAAAAAAAATTTCACTGGGGCGCTGCCACCCCCCCTGTGACCCCCCTGCTGCACCCGGTGCAACATACAGCACGTGACACTACTTGTGGAAAGAATATAACACATACCCAACAATCTGCATGTGTTCATTAATGCTTTTGATAAGTTGTAAGTATAACACATCAACCGAAGTAATAGGTCTTGGTTAAAAGGGTGTCAAAAATTTACCTGTATCATGGTATATGGCCCTTATCAGAGCAAGTGAAGCTTGCAGTGGGGCCCAACGAGGTGCTCCTTCTGCAGATGTAGAAAAAGTTTGTCGCCCACTTGGAAATTGTGTGGCAACCAATGTTGATCATGTCGCTGCTTGTACTTAGTATTGGCTCTGTCCAATATGTCATGGACCTATTAGAAAATCTGTTGAATCCACTCAATGAAGTTGTTCGCCTTGTTGCCTTCGAACTAGACATGAGCCAAAAATTCCTTAGTAGCTGCAAATGATATGGTCACATCAATGGGACATAGTGGCTGGAATTCCAATCCCACCTGAAAGGGGTTGTGTCTATTTGAGTTGTGGAGAGCTAGGTTATAACAGTGATGGAAATATGGGAGGCTTTCATCCCATTTGAATGGATGGTGCAAGTTGTACATGCGTTGAATGTGTACAATCATCTTGTTGATGACCTCTATTTGGCCATCAATTTGAGGGTGGAAACTTGTTGACTTAGTGAGCTTGGTGTCCAACATCAACCAAAGACTTGACCAAAATGTACTAAGGAAACTATTCTCTTGATCTAAGATAATGGACTGTGGGATCCAAATGTGTACCCACACTCGCTCAAGGAAGAGTTTAGCAGTGGCTTCTGTTGTGATATTCTTCTTGCATTATGAAATAATCGACATCTTAGAGAATTTGTCGACGACCACAAAAATGTAGTCATTTCCATCGTTGGTAGAAGGAAGGGTCGACATGTAATACATGGATATGGATTCCCACAGCTGAATAGGAGTAGGAAGCAGAGTATATAGGCCTTGCTTCTTGATGGTCAGTTTCGAAATGACACAAGCAGTGCATGATATGATGTACTTCCCGACATCATGTTGATGGTCCAGCCAATAGAAATACTTATGTAGTACTGCCATTGTTTTCTCGACCCCAAAATGTCCAACGACCTGAATGTAGTGTGATTCCCAAATCATCTTGTAACCCTTTCTTGAAGGAACACAAAGGTGTCCCAGGTGTCATAATAGAGCATCCTAGAGGTGAAAATCTAGAACTTGCTTACTCTTCAGGAGCATTTGGTATGTGTTTCTCAATTCTATATCACTTTTGTAGAGATGCGGCCAGCTCGAAGTTTCGTTCCCACAAGAGTCGAGCACAGTGGTTAATGCCATGATCAGCAGTTCACTAAGGCAGTCTACAAAATTATTGGTGCTTCCATTCTTGTACTTGATGATAAAATGGAATTGTTGCAGATATGTACACCATTTTAGATGGCAATCATTCTGCGACTTCCCTTATGTCTGTATGAACTACATGGGTTAGTGATATGTGTGGATGATCATTTCCTTCGCTAAAATGTAATGCCTCCATTTTCGACATGCCTACACAATGAAATACATCTCTTTGTCATAGGTGGGATACTTTCAGACTGTGTCGAAAAGTGTCTCACCATCGTATGCCACTGGATTCCCCTGTTGAGTAAGTACTGCCCCAATAGCATAGTCAAAGGCATCTGTCTTGATCTCAAATGGTTTCTAAAACTCCAGTACTATGAGAATTGGTGCAAAGCAGAGGCGATTCTTCAATTCTACGAACACCTTATGTTGAGATTCATACCAAAATAAATTTTCTTTCGCTCCTCCCTTGGAGACTTGACTCAAAGGACAAGTGATATGAGATAAATCCAACATGAACTTGCGGTAGAAATTGGCAAGAGGCATAAATATGTGGAGTTATGTTAGAGTGGTTGGGGCTGGCCAATCCTGAATGACCTGGATCTTAGCTGGGTCCACATGCACCCCCTGCTCATCAATAATGTACCCCATATATTGAACCTGGGTCATGCCAAAATTTTGTTTCTCCAAATTGGCACACAACTTGTGTTGTTTCAATGTTTGGAGGACCTATCGAATGTGGTGGAGGTGCTCTTCCCAACTCTATCTGAAGACCAGGATATCATCCAAATACACCACCACGAATGAGTTAGTGAATATTCATAAGATGTCTCCATTAGCCTCATGAAGGTTGTGGGAGAATTTTTCAACCCAAAATACATGACCGACCTTTCAAAAAGGCCATCCTTGGCTTTGAAGGAAATATTCGACACATTAGATGGTTTGATTGGTACCTGGTGATACCCAAACTTAAATTCAATATTTCTGAAATATTTTCCCCCCTTGAGATGGTCTAGAAGGTCATCAATCTGTGGGATCGAATATCAATTATGGATAGTGATCTTGTTCAACACCCGATAGTCAATATAGAGTGTCCATGTTCCATTCTTATTCTGCAAATACACGATCGAGCTCCCACATGGAGATGAACTTAGTTGGATGTTACCTTTCTGCAAAAGTTCCTTTGCCTCTTTATTTCATCGTTCTCTAGAACTGAGTGCCGATATATTGGTCCATTGGGTAGTGACACACCTGGGGTCATATCAATGGAGTGCTTGACCTGACAGTGCAGAGGAACCCCTTCAGATGAGGTGAATATGTCCCTGTATTCCTCTATGAACTTGTCCATTTTTTTTTTCCCTACGGAGAAGCCCTCTGTGGAGGTCGTGGCCACAATATTCTTCTTTCCCTGAGGGTGGATCTTAAGGAAAAAAAATTTCCTAGTTTGGAAAATAAGCTTAATACATTACTTCATTGTGATCAAAGAGATGGTAGTAGGCAGTGCTACCTCTGGTATTCTCATTAGGGAAATTTTGAGGCCTGAAATGGGCCTCCTGAGAAAAATGTACAATGAAAATAAAATTTATAAGATCCAATAGGATTCAAGATGATGATGTCAACCATGGGGGATGATTCACCATTTTTGGGGTAAAAAGGTAAAAATATTAAAAAAAATAAGATAATAAAATTACTTTTTCAACGTATCTCCCTAAGGTTTTACTCAAATTTCATGCGAGAGTACATGTTGGATGTAAAATTAATTCCTCATCCAAGGGGTACCCATGTTGCATATGTTCGATGGACCCTACTACAAGAAAAATGATAAATACATGAAAAACGTGATAATACATTTTCCATGTATTTCTCATTTTTCTTGTAGCAGGTTCAATTAAAAGTATGAAAATTGGGTACTTCTTGGATGAGGAATAAAATTATGCATCCAAAAAGTGTTCTCGCTAGAAATTTGAGTAACCCATAGGGAGATAAGTTGAAAATACAAGTTGAAAAAATGGTTTTTTATTTTTTCCCTCTAAAATTTTTAAGATTTCCACTATTATTTTATAATTTCCGTTGCAGGCAAATTTTAGGCCTAAAAATTCCCCTAATGGTACAACTTATTATCGAAAGTAACAATAACAGCATGAGGCCGAGAGTCATACACAACATATCGTTTCCACAAGTATGGTTGGCCTAATAATGCATCACAGACTTCAAAGGGCACAAAATCACATAATAACTCACCCATGAAGGCCTTGATTTTGTAGGGAAGGCGACACTGCTCGCTGAAACAAAGATCTCGTCCTTGGTGAAGCCACTCGATGGTTTATGGTTGTGGGTGTGTTGTGATCAACATACCCAAATGCTTCATGACCTCTACTGAAATGAGGCTCTTTTGGATGCCGTTGTCGATAATGAATTGCAACGGGGAACCCTTCACCCACATTTGGGAATGGAAGTGGTGCCCCCTCCACTAGATCTTTGGGTTCTTCCTTCTGGATCTTGGTGGTAGCAATGATGGAACTAGGATCCACATCAATAATATGCTTCCCTTTGTCATTCTCTTTGTCAGATTCTGACTCAGAGTCAGAACATTCATATGATTCATAAGTCTTCATCTTGGCCACCAGTGACTACTTGTCCCGACCCTCACTTGTGTTGTGAGTGGAGATCTTATGGAAATCACACCACCTTCTCATGCCCTTCTTTAGCTTTGTGGTTTTTTTCTTCACTTGTGGCTTTGACGAGTTGTCCTGGGCTGCCAAACCTTGGCATTTTCCTTTGTTCTATGGTTTTCAGGCCCCTTTCCCTTGCTTATCAGATCCAAAGTCTCACTTCTTCTGTTTCAATTTATTCTCAATATTGGCAACATACCAGTATGATGCACCAAGAAAGGAGATTTCGAGGAACTACATTTCCTCCTAGATGTATTTGTGTAGACAATTGTGGTACTCAAGCACCAAATGTTTCTTCGAATATTTGGTACCCAACTTTGTGCACAAGATATGGAACAGATTCATCAGCTCATGCACATCTTGATCCCTTTGCTGTTGTAGCATAGTCCATTTTATGTACTTGTGCTCATAGCTCCGCATGGGGTCGTATTGTTCCTTGATGGCATCTCAGAAAGAATTCCAGGTCAATGCAGCTTAGAACATGGAGGACTCTCCCTCGTCCTTTTTTTCAAAGTAGGCTTCAAACTGGTCCTTGAAATGGGTGGCAACTTTGAGGAGCAAAAATGTAATATTTTCCCTATAGCTATACCTGTACCTATACCACTACTTGTGCATGTACCTGTACCTATACCACTAATTGTACATGTACTTGTACCACTAATTGTACCTATACCTATACTTGTACCTATACTTCTACTCTATTGTAATATGTACCTAAGCTCCATGTACATTTTATCCTAATGTGTTGCATGTAAGATATGATATTGTAAGTCTGTCCCATAAGAACTCATAGCTGCTATATGATTCACATGTACTCTCATGCTAAGAGGATCTGCAACCATGTTCTATTTACCCTTGATGTACCTAATCTCAAATTCAAATTCAATAATCATGGCCAACCATCTATATTTCCAGAAATTCAGATTTGACTATTCAAACGAGTATCTCAACCCACTATGATCACCTACCAATACAAACCTCCTGCCAAGAAGATAGTGCCTACACATCTTCAATGCATGGATCATCATTTCCAACTAAATATCACATGTTTGATAATTATACTCGTTGTCATTTAGTTTTTGTGACTTGTAGCATACTAATTGTACTTACTGCATAAGGACTCCACCAAGTCCTCTCTTGCAAGAATATGTGCACACCACAAGCTCTTTGTCCCAATCTGCAATTTTTAACACTTCAACATTTGTCAACAAGTGCTTCAAGTGTTCAAAAATCATTGTTCATTCCTCTGTCCATTCAAATTTCTTACCTTTCCTTTGTGGTGACATAATATGACATGTAATTTTAGAGAAGTCACTGATGACCCTCCTATATTAACCTGCTAGTCCCATGAATGATCTTACCTCCTCCACATTTCTATGAGTTTCCTACTACATGATATCCCTTATCTTTTCTAGGTCCACTGTTATGCCATCTTTGGAAATAAAATTTCCCAAGTAATGTACCTCTTTATGAAACAAGCTACATTTATTGAGCTTAGCATATAACTAATGCTCTCTCAACAATCAGAATACCATTTCTAAATGACCGACATGTTCTTCCTCATTCTTAGAATATATCATGATGTCATCAATGAATACAATAACAAACTTGTCTGGATAAGGATGCAACACACTATTCATCAAGCACATAAAAGTAGTTGGAGAATTATTCAAACCAAATGGAAATAAAAAAAACTAATAATGCCCATATCTAGTCCAGAAAATTGTCTTGTAAATGTCCTCTCCTTTGATGTGTACCTGATGATTTCTTGATCTAGGATCAATCTTCGAGAACATTGTTTCTCCCTTCAACTAATAAAAAAAGTCATCAATCCTTGACAACAAATAGCTCTTATTTATGGTCACAGTGTTCAACTTCTTGTAATTGATGCATAACCTGAGATTTCCATCCTTTTTCTTCACAAACAATACCAGTGCACTCCACAGTGAAACACTTGGCCTAATGTATCCCTTGTCAAGCATATCCTTCATGTCCAATTTCATCTCTAATAACTCTGGATCATTCTATATGGTGCCTTCGATGTTGGTGTTGCCCCTGATGCTGGAGCTACCCCTGGTACCAACTCAATAGAAAATTCTACTTCCCTATGAGGGCAATACTATGAAATATCTACTGGAAACACATCCTGAAACTATTGTAAAACCAGATAGCTCCTCAATATCTCTGCATCATCCTCCTCCTTACCTTTATCGCTAGAAATGTGCATAGTGTGAAACTACACTTTTCATTCATAGATGTAACCATTATGACTGATGTTTTATTCCTCTTACACTGTAAGACTCTTTTTTCCCGATTGTCATTCAAGTACTCAATGAATTTGTTATAAAAATCCATTTTGGTTCTATGAAGATACAACCCATCCATACCCAACATGATAATGTATGATCCCAATGGAAATGCATTCAAGTGTGTTGATGTAGGCATACCATTCAATTAAAATGCACAAGCTCTTACCCAATGATGAACTCTCTTCTTTGTACCTATAGCCAACTGCACTAACAAAGATTATGCATGCACTTGTTTATTCAAACCACACTTATCCACCAAGTTAAGGTTAACATAATTATAAATAGATTCAGGGTCTATCATAATAGAAATATATTGATCACAAATATTATCATCCATCTCAATGATAGATGCCTAGTGATTTTCCTACCTGTTATCTAATGCTACATAGATCCATGGAATACTCTACCCAACATCTTAAACAATTTGCGCTTCCTATTGATTTGGATTTATGAAGGAACATAATAAAATACATAAATAAACATAAATGCGGAGATGAAGAATAAAATATACTTCATTTGATTCATATCAAATAACTGAAATAAGCATATAGACATAATGAAAATAAACTAGCTCGGGCAATGTTAGCTTATCTCTAAGAAGAGATGTGGCAGCTACATGCCTCTGAAAAGTCTTACAATGAGGCTCAAGGGACTTTTTATTATTTAGAAATAATGGAAAACCATAAACATATAAAAACCTAACCCTAGGAGATGAAGTTCCAAAACTATGGGCCTCTTTTGGGTAAATTGGTACATCAACTACCTGAGGATGTAACTTTGGCATATGATCTTCGTTTGATGCACACAATACCTCATTAGAAAGATCTATCTGAGGACTAAAAATTTCAAGGGACTAGCATCAATCCATGACCCATGTTGGTACCTATTTTCCCAAAAAACATCGTTTACAAGCTCTAAACGGCTCCGAAAGTTCATAACCTGAAAAAATTCCAAAAATGGTAAACTATGCTACAATTAAGGAAACTAAAAAACTGATAGAAACAATGGTCGGGGTCCAAGTGGATTAGGCAGGTGGCCACCAATATCCACCTGGATCACCTGTGCACTATATATTTGAGGCACAATAACTTGTTACAAATATATATCCAAAGAATACAACTTTTGAGTGAAAAAACATCGTTTAGTTAGGGCCTCAAAGTAGCTCTAGAAGTTCAAGACCAGAAAAACTGCCAAAAATAGTAAACTATGCTATGATTAAGCAAATTGAAAAAACTAAAAGAAAAAATGGTGGGGGTCCAAGTGGAATAGGTGAGTGGTCACCAATATCCACCAAGATTAGTCCTCCCGCCTTAGGAAGCAATGGTCCCCATTTCATTGAGTTCCTCCATGAGATGAGGAAACTTTTGTTGAACTTGGTCCATAGTGAGCCACTTTCCTTGGTGCAGGAGTTGGCCAAATTTAACAACCCAATATAGTTTGATATTATCTTGTGGGTGTTCTTGATCTGTGTTGTTAGCCCCCTATAAATGTTTGACAAGAAAACAGGGGGCTAAAATGTTTTTGAGCCTTCAAGTAATGCATTTCCTCTAAAAACACATCATCCTTGAAAGCCTCCTTGTGCCTTTGTCTTTTGGTAAAATCCCCTCTGCTGATTCCCACTGTAAAGCCTCTCTAATTGAAAAAAAAATTGTGCTCCAAAAGGCCTTTCATTTTCCCCTTGTACCCTTGCAGAATTCTTCATTTCATCCCTTTTCCCCTTTTTCAAAGCCTCTTTTTCACCCCCCAAAAAAAAACCCCTCCCTTAGTCCCCCTGACTATCCCAAAGTCCCCCTCGAAATCCCACAAACACCCCTGATGTGGTCTAAATTCCCCGTCTTTCCCCTATTGTTACCCTTTATTGGCCTTGAAATGCACTAAAATGGGCCAAATAACCATATTTTTCATGTCTGTGGGCTTAGCACCTTTCGGCCAGCCCCCTTTAGCCTTTTCCACCACGTGACCTTGGCGCTAGAATCAGGCGCCAAGGTGGAAGGCGCTTATCGGTAATGTATATCGAGAGCATCTTGAACTGTCGATCTATATAGATCGAATAGTCGTCGCGATCCCCACAACGTCCATCGCTTGACCCTTTCACCTCCCATTAATCACATCTCCACCGTTCATTTACCCGCTGATCCGATGGCCCAGAGTTTACCCACCCCAGTGGTCCCCACATCAACACGCCCTGTGCAAAAATCGCTGGTTTTTATCGCACCACCGTTGGAGGGTGGGGTGGTATTTTATTTTTCACAGCGATTCCACTCACCGCGGGACACGTGGCTCTGGCACAATTTGAAAACCACCCCCCCATCACGTGTTAACATTTGGTTGAAGACCTGGCATGGTTGCATGTGCACTGTCCAATCCAGAGCTGTCCATCCAATGACGATCACACTGCGAAGTTGCGCAGACAATAACCGAAGCAAACAGTACACCTATCCCACCATCAGTCGCCCCTCGATGCATTTTCAGCCGTCAATCTCCTCCTGAGATCGGACGGTCCAGATTAACTATTAGCCCCGCCATCGCCTAGGTCCCGCCACGTCACCTTTCCACGTGTTTTGTCACATTTTTCCTCCACCCTCTATATATTCCATTCATAAGTCAAATTTTAATGTTTTACGTTAAAACTTTCACCAAACCATCCACCATCGTTTCATTGCATTTTTCTCCACCACCCTGCATTGTTCCACCATTTCATCAGTCTACATGTCCATTCTCATTGACCCCGCTACATTCACCATCCCCATGCATGGTTTTCCTAACGTGTTTGCGTGTTTTGCAGGGTTACGGGTGGTGAAAAACCACCATGATTCACAGTCTTTATCACAGTAATAGAGAGCACAAGGAAGGCCATGTGCAGAGATTGGAAATTATGGAGAAAGGCCTGGGAAGGCGATATGAGAGGACCTTTATTAAAGGAGCAGGTTCAAAATCTGTAAAACCTCTGCAGAGCCATTAAAATGCATATTTCACTGACAGAGACAGTTCGAAGCGGCAAAGAGTATCAGTGAGGGAATTAAAGGTCTGAGGCACATTGTTGAAGATCTTAAGCCTTAATCCAGTGTTTAAAGGTCAAGGTACCAGAGTTGAAGACCCCATGGATCGCTCGGAAGGTCCAATGCACAGAAGACTATATCATCAGGATGTTCAAATCAGTAGAATATTTTTTCTTGAGCAAGGACACGGTACACATTATTGTTTCAGTCTACATTGTGTCCAAGTGAATTTTCCCCCCCTGACAACAGTCCTATGCTATCAAAAGCATTTGTTGCACAGTATGGCAGATCTTAGCATCATGATTCTATGTTTTTGTTTAATTCACCAGAAGAATTACAGAGTGTTGCAGCAAAGTACAATAGAGACATACCTGGAGTAAAATGCAGCCTGACGAAGATCACTCTTCCAGCCAAAGAGTACTAGAGATAAATTCCCAGGATTTAAAACAGAATGGGGCTTCGGCCCTCTTTCTCTTCTGAGTTTTAATGCTGCATTTAGTTTTCCATCTACCTTCTCTACTCCACTTGAGCTATAAATTTCATGAAGAAACCCCTTATTGTGGTTGATCGGTTATCAGAGAATTGAAAGTTGTTTCCTTTGAGACACAGTCTCTGTGTAAAGTTGTAAGATGGGCTGAAGAAGATGTTTTTAGACTGAACATTCAGCTATTGGTAATGTTGTACTTGACTGGTGTTTCTCTTTAATATGATAAGAAAATTTCTTTGGATCCTGATCTAAAGCAGCGGTGATGTTTTTCTATCTCTGTGTTTGTTTTTAAATTGCAGTTCATTTCATTTCATTTCTACTGGCTTGCATCAGAAATTTGTCATAGGATTTACCCTTGTTAGGTACTCTATGTTTCTGCTCTCCTTGCCTTTGATGTTTTCTACCAAATTTGTTATCTAAGGGTTGATTTCAGTTAATTTAACCAGTGTAGTGAATGTATTTCCTGCTAGCTGATGTATGAATTAAATGAATCTTTTCTTATATGTTCTTGTTAGGATTTAATTGAATGAATTGGGAACACTGGGAGGTTTGGAACTCTATCTCTGTCTAACTAGGATCCTTTTCAATTAATTGAACCTTTCTAAGATCCCTCAAGCTGGAGACCGAAGCATTGAGAGTTCAAAGTCTCTCTCTAATCTCAGGTCTTTAACTTTGTGTTCTAAGTCTTTATTATTTCCTCCTCTCTTACCATTTCATTTCACATGATCATCTTTAAGATCCGATGCTTTAGATGACTAGCCCAACTGAAAGCTTGCATATTGAATAGCAAGTAAACCCTTTCCCGACTCCATTGCCCAATGGTCTTGAATGTTATTTGAATTACATCTCCTTTACCCCAGACCCTCTTGCTCAGCCTTGTCTCATACTAAACTCTTCATTCCTGATTCCCAACAACCAAACATACATCAAACAAACAAACCCTGAGCCTTATAACTAGCCTAATATCTTAACACTGAGCTTCAAAGACATAAAACCTTTGCTTATATAGAGAGATCCCTCTCTAGACCCAGGAGGGCTAGATCCTGAGGTCTTAAAGTGGTTCTGATGTTGTCTCATCTTTTGGTCTTGCCAATCTGGCCAAAACATGGGAACCCCAACATAATGGCGATTCCACTGGGGAACTTCTGAGTGTTTTTCACCTTACTACATCATAAGAACCTCAGAAACCTATAAACTCTGGTTAGGTTGGTATTTAAACACTCCTTTTCATAGATCAACCTCCACACCATTTGTTGTGTTTCTCCCACACTCTTAGATAGAGTCTGGAAAGGGCCAGGTAGCCTCCAGATCTCATCCTCCTTTAGAGGTGGCATATCCGGTAAAATCCCTCCCAGTCAATCCCTGGTTAGAGTTTGTTGTGTTTGGAAGCTGTCCTTGAAAGGGGACATCTCATAAGCACTATGGTGGACAGTGTACCCTCCAGAAGCATCCTAAACCTTCCACCTGGCGACTCCATAACTCCCTAAAGATCAAAGACTCCACTAGTGATCAGTAGGCCTGTTGATTATCTTGGTTCACATAATGGCGAATCCACTAGGAGACTAGCCTTTATAACAACATCAGCTACAATAGAAGGAACAAGTAGGGTTAAGTTGCTTGGTTAGAAGACAACATTCTCGCTTTCAGAACCATTCACACAAGAGCTTACCCTAACCCAAACACCCCTGAAATAGTTGACAACCCTGAGAGCATCCTCAAGAGATCTCCTGCACCTATAATACCAACTATTTCTAGCCACATCCATAGATATAACTCTACACCAGAAGATTTTACAGCTCTATTAGACCCATTTTTTGACCTAGGCACTCAAAACAGTTTACCAAGAACTAGGTCATTAAGTGTCCTAGACCAGCCAGACCTTGAATTTTCTGGTTCCCCATCTCAAAGTGGTAAACACCTCAGGGATAGAGATACCCCTCCATCTACACCTCTTTATATTCACTTTATTCAAAACTTGGGGCTTTTCCACCCTAAATCTGCGCAAAAAGCTTCTGTTGGTCCTAGTATCCCTATCATCCATATACCAACTACCCAAGCCAACCCTTTACCTCATCAAAACATCATCATGGCAGCCTGGTATGCCCCTCTGGTTTTACCCCAGCCTCTAGTACCCTTACCCAATGATTATCAGTCAAATATCCCACACTTCACTGCGAAAGAGCCCACCACAGCTCAACACCATGTAGATAGGATGGAAGATTATTTTGACTACATGGAAATAGATGACGATACAGTAAAAATGAGAATTTTTGCCCAGAGCTTAGGAGGTGATGTGAAGAAATGGTTCAAAAGCCTACCTCCTAACAGTATCCAAGACCTTCCTGCTTTATATCAGACCTTCATAAATAAGTGGGAAGTTAAGGCCAACCCTTTCCAAATCCTAGAAAAATACAAGAACCTAAAAAGAAACGTAGGAGAGAGTGTCCAGGACTACTCTACAAGGTTTAATAGCGTTTATAATGCTCTCCCTCCACACATGAAACATCCCCAAGGTATGGTTCTAGTGAAATATCTTGAGGGCTTGGATGCTGACATGGCCTACCAGCTTAGGGAGAGGGACTACAACACATTGGAAGACATGCAAAAAGGAGCAGTGAGTGTAGAGGCAAATCTGATTGATAATAAAGCAAGATTGAGAGCTGAGAAAAGGGTAACATATAGAGATGAAAATGTAGCTTCCACATCTGATCCCAATTATGACCGTTTATCCAAAAATATGGAAAAGCTATAATAAATGATGGAAAAATGGTTGTCACAATTAGTAACCAAAACAGAAATCAAAACCATAACCAAAACCAAAACTTTAGAAGAAACAATGCCACTCCCAACAGATAAAGAGAATCATATCAGCAAGTTATTCCACCATTCCAAGAGAACTTTCTTGATGAAGATGAGGGAATCCTAGAAGAGTCTGAGGGAAACACAATAAACATGTTTGAAGCAGAAAACTCAATCCACAACTGTTCCACAGAAGAAGATCGGCCCTCACCCTCGCATTTGGAGGAGCAATGGTTAGAATCTGAGGATTACAGGTTAGGATTTGAAAATGCCATGATGCAGGTCAGAGAAAAATATGAACTTAGAAGCAAAGGGAGCCTCGACACTTCAAAACCAAAAGCTTCTGAGGTTACCATCAAGAAAAGGCCTGAGAAAACTTCTAAAGTGACTGCTGAAAGTAACAAATCAGCAGTTGAGAGTTCTGGGAAGGACAAAGAGAAAGACAACCAAAACACTGATAAAAAAATCCAACCAACTAGTAGCACTAGCACTGCAGTTAGTGCTCCTAATAAAAAAGTTTCTAACACTGTACATAGTGAGAATCAACCCACTGATTCAACCACTAAGGTAGTATCTAACAAAACAGAGTTGAACATCCCAAAGAGTCAGCCCACTTTCAATTTGGAGAGTGAGATTGCA
Source organism: Pinus albicaulis (assembly GCA_034641835.2). Taxonomy (NCBI): domain Eukaryota; kingdom Viridiplantae; phylum Streptophyta; class Pinopsida; order Pinales; family Pinaceae; genus Pinus; species Pinus albicaulis. The sequence continues at coordinate 178,593,418 of CM076572.1, read as the reverse complement.
AATATTAAAATCTCTATCCCACTTTTTGAGTTGGCCACTCAGGATGTATATAAAGGCCAAATTTTGAAAGCATTAAATCTAGGGGAAAACAGTGACACTGTCAATTTGAATGATGATCAACCAGCCCTTCTGTTTGGTCCAAAGATAGAAGGAAAGTTTCAGGAGGGGGTAGTGCTACCTTTTTATATCAGTCTCAATATCCATGATAAGATCCTTCATAATGCAATGCATGACTCTGGCACCTCACACAACTTGATGCCTAAAGTAGTCATGGAAATATTAGGCCTAGAGATAACCTGACCCTACAAAGACTTATATTCATTTGATTCTAGAAGGGTAAAGTGTCTTGGCCTAATCAAAGATTTATGTGTGAGCCTTACCCAGACTCCAGCCAAGTGTATGGTCATGGATGTTGTTGTGGAAGATGTGCCACCCAAGTATGGCATTTTATTGTCAAGATCATGGGGATCCAAGCTTCAAGGAACAATGCAGATGGATGGGGCTTATGCCACAATTCCTGTTTTTAGCCAACTTAGAAGACTGTATAGAGAGGCACAAATGAAATTCCTGGTCAGTAGCCCTGAAAAGCCTGAAAATTCACCTTTATACTCTGTACATACAGACCTTGACTCCTTCATCCTTTGTAATGATGAATTCTTAGAGGCGTCAGAGTCCAAAAATAGAGATACAAACAAGGAAATAGATCCCATGGACTTTAACATAATGGCTACTCTAGACTTGGAGGAGAATTATGAAGGAAACTTTGAACAGTGCACTGAAACAAAAACTCAAAGTGAACCAGAAACAGAATGCAGTCAGCTGATTAGTCACCCTTCACAAACACATACACCACACCAAGAACAAAACGATGATAAACCCGAGAATGAAACGTTATGGGAAATGAATTTTTATGGGTCATGCACCAAGAGAACTGTTGGGGAAGGAGTGTGGATACATAACACAGAGAGTGATTACGGAGAGAGTAACCTGCACTTCAAATGTACAAACAATATCACAGAATATGAGGCTCTGATCCTAGGCTTAAAATTGTTGAGAAAATTAGGAGCTCGTAGGATAACAATGCACAGAGACTCTGAGTTGATCATTAAATAGGTGAATGGTGAATACACAGCAAAACACCCCAGGCTGAGAGCATACAAGAATGACACTCTAGATTTATTGAAAACCTTTGTAGAATACAAGCTGGTGTTTGTCCCTAGGAGTCAGAACGCAATTGCAAATGGATTAGCCTGCATGGCTAGTTCATATCATAAATCTCCCAGTGACCAACAGATCATCATTCAGACCAAATTTAGACCTGCAGTGCCGGATAATGAAAAATATTGGCAGGTCTTTGAGGGCGATAAATAGATTGAAGATTTCCTGGAAGGCAAGGACGAGTTTGAATTTTCTGATTCAAGTTCTAAATCTGACAGTAGCTGCCTAAGTGAAGAGTCCTCAGATGAGGAATAACCACCCTGTAACATAGAAATAAACACTTTAAATTAACAGATTTGAAATCCAAACGAAAAATGAAAAAACGCAGATAGTGAAGAAGTAGAGGTGCTGTAGGCCAAAGATAAGAACATACCTCGAGGTTTGGCACCTTTAGAAGACCTTTTTGACTTTGATGATGTAGCAAAAAATCCCACTATAGAACATGCAGACTTTGATGTCGAGGAATGCAACATAGGCACCGAAGACAAACCCAAAATGATTAAATTGGCTAAGTCCCTCCCTGCCAAAATGAAAAAGAAATGCATCGACCTATTCAAGGAATTCATTGATGTGTTTGCTTGGAGTTATGAGGACTTAAGGGCCTACGACACAAACATCATACAACACAAAATACCTTTGAAAGAAAATCAGAAACCCTTCAGACAAAAACTTCGCAGAATAAACCCGAAACAATTGCCTGCAGTGGAAAAAGAGATTAAGAATATGTATGAGGCAGACTTAATTGTGCCTGTGAGGTTCTCTGATTGGGTATCAAACCTAGTGGCTGTGAGAAAGAAAACAGGGGAGATCAGGTTGTGTATTGATTTTATGAATCTTAATAGAGCCTCACTCAAAGACAATTACCCTTTGCCAAAAATGGAACACATCCTTCAGAGGGTAGTAGGCTCAAAAAAGATCTCCCTTCTAGATGGTTTTTCAGGTTACAACCAAGTTTTAGTACTCCCAGAAGACCAACTCAAAATAGCTTTCACCACTCCATGGGGCACTTTTATGTATGTAAAGATTCCCTTTGGACTGATGAACGCTAGTGCAACCTTCCAAAGAGCAATGGACATATATTTTTCGTATGAAATAGGACACTTCATTGTCATATATCTGGATGACATAATAGTCTATTCCAAGACTGAAGAAGAACACCTAAAACATCTGAGGAAAGTGTTTGAAAAATGCAGAAGGTTTGGTCTGTCACTGAATCCCAAAAAGACTGTATTTGGGCTGCAAGAAGGTAAGCTTCTTGGCCACATCATATCCAAGAAGGGGATTAGGATAGACCCATAGAGATTTGAGGGAATACTGCAAATCACACACCCAAGAAACATCAAGGAGTTACAGTCCTTCATTGGGAAAATCAACTTCCTCAGGAGGTTTATCCCCAACTTAGCTGAACACCTTAGGAATATGACTAACATGTTAAAGAAAGGTGTAGGAGTTCAGTGGATTGTCGGGGCTAAGAAATCTTTTGAAACAGTTAAACTTGCACTCACCCAGGCTCCTGTCCTAATCAGTCCAGATTTCTCAAAATATTTCCTGATTTTTTCATTTGCCTCGGAGCATACGATAGCTGCAGTTCTACTGCAGAAAAATCTAGAGGGAATGGAACATCCCATTTCTTTCTTCAGCCAAGCACTCACGGATGCACCCTTAAAATACAACATAATGGAAAAACAGGCCTATGCTCTGGTTAAGGCCTTGAAAGAATTTAGGGTGTACATACTGCATTCCCGCACCATAGCCTATGTACCCAATATAGTGGTTAAAGACATCTTGTCCCAAGACCCAGATGGGAAGAGGGGAAAATTGATTGATGTGATCTTAGAATATGACCTTGAGATAAAACCCACCAAACTGATCAAAGGTCAGGGCTTAGCTCAACTGATGGTTGAATCAAATCTACAAGCCCTTGATATTAACATGATGGATGCCTTGGATGAGCAGCAGGGGTTGCCTGATCCCACTGTTGAGGAGAAGTTTCAGAGCTCTCCTTGGTATTCTGACATTCTGTATGTGCTTACACACTTCAATGCCCCTCCTGAACTATCAAAGACTAAGGCTAGATTCTTAAAGCTAAAAGCCATAAGCTATTTCATAATGAATGAATGCTTATACCGGAAAAGTACAAATGACCTATTGCTTAAATGTTTGCCTAAGTCTGAAGCAGGAAGGATTAAATAAGAGTTCCATGCAGGAGAGTGTGGAGGTCACCTAAACTGGAAAGCCACTGCTAACAAAATACTCAAAGCTGGCTACTATTGGCCCGCACTCTTTAATGACATCCATAAGATGATAATTTCCTGCCACAAGTGCCAGATTTTTGAAGGAAAAAGAAAGCTCCTCCCCTTACCTCTACAACCCATCACTATTGAAGGTCCCTTTATGCAATGGGGCCTATATTTCATAGGATAAATTCACCCTGCTTCTTATGCACAACAAAAATGGATCTTAATAGCCACAGACTACTTCACTAAGTGGATAGAGGCCATACCTACTAGGAATTTCATAGATTCAGTCATCATTAGGTTCCTAGAAGGTCATATCCTCTCTCAGTTTGGCTTCCCAAGGAAAATAATCATTGATAATGATGTTGCTTTTGGATCCAAGAAAATGGTTGATTTTTAAACAATTATCAAATAGCACTCGGTCATTCAACTTCCTACTACCCACAAGGTAATGGCTTAGCTAAATCATCAAACAAGAGCCTCGTGACCATCATCAAAAAGCTACTGGAAGAGAACAAAGAGTCATGTCATAATAAGTTAGTGCACGCCCTGTGGGCTGACAGGCTTACAACAAAGAAATCCATTGGCATGTCACCATATCAGCTTGTCTATGGAACAGAAGCAGTTTTCCCTACCAACCTTGGAGTGCCAGTGATCAAACTTGTCCAAGAAATTCAGACAGAAGAAGATAGCATGGTAAGGAGGATAAATCAAACCATTCATCTCCAACAAACAAGGGAAGAGGTCTATAACAGAGCCCTAAAGGTTCAGGAAAATATAAAGAAGTTATTTGATAAAAGAACTAAGGCTTTTGATTTCAAAATTGGAGATAAAGTTCTGAAGTGGGACTCAAGGAGAGAGGACAAAGGAAAGCACGGCAAGTTTGGCAGTTTCTGGCAAGGTCCCTACATCATCCAGGCCACTGTGGGTCCAAATGCCTTTTTTCTACAAGAGTTAGATGGCACGAAGCTGTTTGGGGGTCCTGTCAATGGCAAGATGCTCAAACACTATTTCTGCTGATTTCCAATTTCTAGTTTCCACTTCCATTGTAAATACCATTGATGTATTATGCTTTCAAGAAAAAAAGAAAAAATGTTCCAAAAATCAGAAAGAAAGGAGAGGTTCAGACATGCTCAAAACATGAACCTTAGAAATGCAAAATATCGGCTCTAATATGATCAAAACCTGAGCCAAAGAAGGAAAGCAGTTGGTTCTAACATGTTCAAAATCTGAACCAGCAATTAAGGAAGGAGAAACAACTCTAACACGCCCAAAACCAGAGCTGAATGAAGAAGAGAAAGTGACTCTAACAAGCTCAAAACTTGAGTCACAAAATAAAGAAGGATGCTTCAAAATTTCATATTTCAAGCCTTCAAGACTTTGTTTTTAGTTTTCTACAAGTTTCTGTCCATGTGCAATTGTCTTTATGCCTTGGATCCATAGCAAACTAGACTGTCTAATCCTAGTTTGACTGTTTTTAAATTTCTGTTGTAGAATGTAGAGAAGAAATATGCTGGACAGTCTAATCCCAGTAGTTATTAGATTAGGTAGAGAAACATGTGAGGCCAATAGTTTAATCTGGTCTCATGGAGCAATAAGGGTAGAAATAGAATAGGTTTATTTTCTGGTTTGTAAAAAATAAAAATGATGTAAAGGGTCTGTGAGCTCAAATGCACCGTAGAAGAAAAAATGCTAGGATTGTAGGATGGGTAGGTAGATTGTTTGGAAGAGTTTTATGCTAAATTAATGTCTTCATAATTGTGGCAGCTGAAAACCAAAGAATAAAGGTGGCTCAAGCAACAGGCATCTGGCCTACACCAAAGATCATTTCTGAATTCTTGACTCCTTCAAGAAGAAGCCATCCCCATGTGGAGCCACTGTTAGCCCCCTATAAATTTTTGACAAGAAAACAGGGGGCTAAAATGTTTTTGAGCCTTCAAGGAATGCATTTCCTCTGAAAACACATCATCCTTGAAAGCCTCCTTGTGCCTTTGTCGTTTGGTAAAATCCCCTCTGCTGATTCCCATTGTAAAGCCTCTCTAATTGCAAAAAAAAATTGTGCTCCAAAAGGCCTTTCATTTGCCCCTTGTACCCTTGCAGAATTCTTCATTTCATCCCTTTTCCCCTTTTTCAAAACCTCTTTTTCACCCCCCCAAAAAAAAACCCTCCCTTAGTCCCCCTGACTATCCCAAAGTCCCCCTCGAAATCCCACATACACCCCTGATGTTGTTGAAATTCCCCATCTTTCCCTTATCGTTACCCTTTATTGGCCTTGAAATACACTAAAATGGGCCAAATAACCATATTTTTCATGTTTGTGGGCTTAGCACCTTTCGGCCAGCCCCCTTTAGCCTTTTCCACCACATGACCTTGGCACTAGAACTAGGCACCAAGGCGAAAGGCACTTATCAGTAATGTATATCGGGAGCATCTTGAACCGTCGATCTGTATAGATCGGATGGTTGTCACGATCCCCACAATGTCCATCACTCAACCCTTTCACCACCCATTCATCCCATCTCCACCATTCATTTACCCGCTGAGCCGACGACCCAGAGTTTACCCGCCCTGGTGGTCCCCACGCCAACGTGCCCTGTGCAAAAACCGCCATTTTTTATCGCACCACCATTGGAGGGTGGGGCGGTATTTTCTTTTTCGCAGCGATTCCACTCACCGCGGGACACGTGGCTCCAGCACGGTTTGAAAACCGCCCCCCCCCCAATCACTCGTTAACGTTCAGTTGAAGACCTGGCGTGATAGGCACGTGCACCATCTAATCCAGAGTTGCCCATCCAATGGCGATTGCACTGCGAAGTTGCGCGGACGATAACCGAGGCAAACGGTACACCTAGCCCACCATCAGTCGCCCCCCGATGCATTTTCGGCCATCGATCTCCTCCTGAGATCAGACAGTCTAGATTAACTGCCAGCCCTACCATCGCCTGGGTCTCGCCATCTCACCTTTGCATGTGTTTTGTCACATTTTTCCTCTGCCCTCTATATATTCCATTCATAAGTCAAATTTTAATGTTTTACGTTAAAAATTTCACCAGACCATCCACCATTGTTTCATTGCATTTTTCGCCACCGCCCTACACTATTCCACCATTTCATCAGTCTGCATGTCCATTCTCATTGACCCCGCCGCATTCACCATCCCCATGCATGGTTTTCCTAACGTGTTTGCGTGTTTTGCAGGGTTACAGGAGGCGAAAAACTGCCATGATTCACATCTCTGTCACAGTAACAGAGAAAATATGGAAGGCCATGCATAGAGATTGGAAATTATGGAGAAAGGTCTAGGAAGGCGATATGACAGGACCTTTATTAAAAGAGCAGGTTCAAAATTTGTAAAACCTCTGCAAAGCCATTAAAACGTAGATTTCACTGACAGAGACAGTTCAAAGTAGCAAAGAGTATTAGTGAGGGAATTAAAGGTCTGAGGCACATTGTTGAAGATCTTAAGCCTTAATCCAGTGTTTAAAGGTCAAGGTACCAAAGTTGAAGACCCCGTGGATCACTCGGAAGGTCCAATGCACAGAAGACTATATCATCAGGATGTTCAAATTAGCAGAATATTTTTTCCTGAGCAAGGAAACGGTACATATTATTGTTTCAGTCTACATTGTGTCCAAGTGAAGTTTTCCCCCCTGACAACAGTCCTATGCTATCAGAAGCATTTGTTGCAAAGTATGGCAGATCCTAGCATCATGATTCTACATTTTTTTTTAATTCACTAGAAGTACTACAGAGTGTTGCAGCAAAGTACAACAGAGACATACATGGAGTAAAATGCAGCCTGACGAAGATCACTCTTCCAGCCAAAGAGTACAAAAAATAAATGCCCAAGATTTAAAATAGAATGGGGCATCGGCCCTCTTTCTTTTCTGTGTTTTAATGCTGCATTTAGTTTTCCATCTACCTTCTCTGCTCCTCCTGAGCTATAAATTTCATGAAGAAACCCCTTGTTGTGGTTGATCGGTTATCAAAGAATTGCAAGTTGTTTCCTTTGAGATACAGTCTCTGTGTAAAGTTGTAAGAAAGGCTGAAGAAGATGTTTTTAGACTGAACATTCATTTATTGGTAATGTTGTACTTGACTGGTGTTGCTCTTTAATATGACAAGCACATTTCTTTGGATTCTGATCTAAAGCAGCGGTGATGTTTTTCTATCTCTGTGTTTGTTTTTAACTTGCAGTTCATTTCATTTCATTTCTACTGGCTCGCATCAGAAATTTGGCATAGGATTTACCCTTGTTAGGTACCCTATGTTTCTGCTCTCCTTACCTTTGATGTTTTCTACCAAATGTGTTATCTAAGGGTTGATTTCAGTTAATTTAACCAGTGTAGTGGATGTATTGCCTACTAGCTGATGTATGAATTAAATGAATCTTTTCTTATATGTTCTTGTTAGGATTTAATTGAATGAATTGGGAACACTGGGAGGTCTGGAACTCTGTCTCTATCTCACTCGGATCCTTTTTAATTAATTGAACCTTTCTAAGATCCCTCAAGCTGGAGGACGAAGCATTGAGAGTTCAAAGTCTCTCTCTGATCTCAGGTCTTTAACTTTGTGTTCTAAGTCTTTATTGTTTCCTCCTCTCTTACCATTTCATATCACACGATCATCTTTAAGATCCAATGCTTTAGATGACTAGCCCAACTGAAAGCCTGCATATTCAGTAGAAAGTAAACCCTTTCCTGACTCCATTTCCCAATGGTCTTGAATGTTCTCCGAATTACATCTCCTTTGCCCCAGACCCTCTTGCTCAGCCTTGTCTCATACTGAACTCTTCTTTCCTGATTCCTAACAACCAAACATACATCAAACAAACAAACCCTGAGCCTTATAACTAGCCTCATATATTAAAACTGAGCTTCAAAGACATAAAACCTTTGCTTATATAGAGAGATCCCTCTCTGGACCCAGGAGGGCTAGATCCTGAGGTCTGAAAGTGGTTCTGATGTTGTCTCATCTTTTGGTCTTGCCAGTCTGGCCAAAACATGGGAACCCCAACATGTGTTTCCATATTTCGATCAATTATGGCATGTTCTATGCAGTCTGGGTTTAACTATGTTGGTGTGATTTGTTCTAGAATGTCGGATGTGCCATAAATGGTGGAAATTAGGGCCAAAGGAGGTATACATTAAACAGAGGGTGTAGACCAAGGAATGGTGGAATACCGAGCTCGAAAGAATTATCCCACATATCCTTGGTGATGGTATGATTCAGGTGGCTCTAGAGACACACAAAGGACAAAGAGGGCTTAGGAAAGCTCAAAAACCAAAGTGATGGAAATGTTACAAACTCAGTTCTAGAGCGTAGATCTCATCATCCTGATCACAACGGTATGAGAATTTCGTCAAACCGAGTTAGTATGTGAAAGTTAGAGCTAGTCAAAGTTTTGGGCTAACTTGATGCTATGGTAGGTTAAGGAGGAAAACTTTGGAAGCTTTCCGGTGGCCAGATTCGAGTCAGCTTTTGCCAAATTCTGGGCAAATTTGTGGGGTCATTAAAAATACTCCTACAGTCAAAATTCGAGAAGTTTTAAAATACCCCCATGGGGTTATATGACAATATATATATATATATATATATATATATATATATATATATATATATATATATATATATATATATATATATATATATATATAAGGGTAGGTCATGACCCCCGCCCTTAACCCGAATCTGCATAACAATAAAATAGTATAGTAGGTGGGGTCAGGAGCCATGACCCCGCCGCCCCAACCACCCAACAGCTATGCTTTATATATATATATATATACATACGTTAAAAAAATTGCAACGATGGCATTGGAACATGGAGTAGGTCGGGTTAGGTTGTATGGAGCGGACCTGCCATCCTCCTCTCCCTATTTTTTAATGTAGTCAACATAAAAATGGAGGGGCAGGATTCGATCCCTCGAACCCTCTCCTCCGATGCAGGATCTTAACCAATGTGCCAACTGGCGGACCTTCTAAGGTCTGCCCAACACTTTATATTTAAACCCTTAGTCTGCATATGCGTGCAAAAAGAGGAGACTCGGGCACACAGTTTGAGGCAGAGGATGAAAAATGGTGGCATGGATTTCGAGATGAAGAATATTCCCTTGATGCCTAGAGATTCCCTAGGGGAGATAAATTTCTTTTTATCAGAATATGCTCAAATTTGCAGTCATTTTTCTCATATTTTCACGGGGAACGTAATGGAATTATCAGATTCTCCTTTTTAGTAGTGGTTTTACAGATTCCCTGTCAAGGAGAATCTTCAAGAATCTTGAGGGAATATTTTAGATTCCTTGGAGGCCGAACTTCGCCAATGTCAGAATGTGGTCAACTTTATACTCATTCTTCTCAGAATTTCGTAAGGATCTCAATGGTGAGATCAGATTCTTGTCTTGAGTTGCATATTTCTAGATTCCATGTGGAGAAATATCTTTGAGGAATCAAAGGGCAATCTAAAAGATTCCTTACGGCCCAGATTTCGAAAGTGTCAGAATTCAGAAAATTGACAATCAATTCTACAGCTCTCGGCAACATGAATCCTAGGGTGAAGTCAGATTTTCCATATGAACCTTATATTTTTCGGCCATTTTCCTACATGGGATGATGTTGCCAGATTTCAGCATGTGCACAATTGACTTCTTTCCATTTGACGCCATGTTTGCGATGGTGCTGTTAGCCACCTATAAAAAATTGTCATATCAAATGGTGGCTAGATCTATTTTAAAGCCTTTAGGAAACAATTTTATGGCGAAATTGCTAGTTCTTAAAGTCTTATGAAGTTAACTAATCCTTTTGTTAATATTCACTGCTGTTTCCCTCATAAACCTGAAAAATCTGTTGTTTGAATGAAGAAAAAGACTGCTGCAAAACCCCATTTTCCCTTCATTTTACCCCTCCTTCCAGTCATAAATAAACCCCATTTGTATCCCTTCTTCCTCCATAAAAATCCCTCCATGAGCCTCATTTAACCTTCAAATTTTCTTCAAGACCCTTTTAAAATCATTTTGTCTCCTTCCATTTGTTTTAAAAAGCCTCTTTTCCCCTACCAGAACCCTCATTTTCCCTTAAAAACACTGTTTTTTAAGCAAAAAACACCCTTTTCTACAATTAATTGTCTTAAGCCCCCAAGGGCTTAACTCTGGTATACCCTACGCTGCATAGGACCTTGAACCCTGCAACTAGGTGCCCAATCCCCTCTATCACCCTTTCCTCCGCTCACTTAACTTCATCTCTTCATGTAATCCTGATCATCCATTTGATAAAATCTAACGGTTAGGATTGAACCTGACGTTCCTCTTTGATTTTTCATAAAACCCGAAAGTGAAATTCCTTGGTGAAGATCCACCGTTGATCTTTGTAGATCAACGGTCCACATTGCGCCCGATATCTGCCCAATCCCCTGCCTTTCATTTCTTTCACTGCCTCGAGATAAAATCTTCGCCATCCAAATCTGAAGATCTGATGTTCCACAGTGAACCCGATGGCCCACTTTCTCCCCATGCACCTTTCCCCATCGCGCTGTCATTTTCACCATCAGATCTCCCCTCCCGTAATCCAACGGCCGAGAAGCATATCGCATTTTTTCTTTTTCCAAGCGTTAACATTCCAAAATAGCAAGATATGAGTGGTTTTGTTTTTCCACGTGTCAGGTGCTGAGTGGAATCACATGAATTTCTTGAAAACCATTTACCACCCTCAGCGCCACGCGAATACCACCAACTGTTTTCCACTAAACCACCCTCTTCCACAATGTAATTCTTCATTAAATCTTAGCCATCCATCAATATGATCCGACAGTCCTGACTTAATGTGACCCCTGTGCCTTTGCCATTTCGTCTATTTCTCCCGATCGTTTCAACAATAAATTCCCACCGTTGATATTTTAGATCGGATGGCTCCGATTATATCCTAGTCTCAAGTCCTTGCCCGTTTTTTCTCCAAAGGGTTCCATCGAAAGATCCTAACCGTCCGTTGTTTCGATCTAACGGCCCAGATTGCATCTAACCCCCAAGTCTTTGTCCCTTTGTTTTCTCTCTCGGGCATTTTATCAAGTTTTCTCCACCGTCGATCTCTGAAGATCGACGGTCCCGATTAAAAAATTTCTCCATTACATTTCTCTCCACCACTTAATTTTTTGATCGATCTCAGTCGTTGATCAATCTAGGTCAACGACCCGGACTTAATCTCCCCACCGTTTACCCACCCACCCCCCGATTGACCCCAGTAAGTGATCTGGACCGTTGGATGTTTTCATCCAACAACCACGATTAATTTTCACCTCCACAACAACCTCTGACCTACTTTCATTGGGGTTTTCTTAATTTTCATTCATTTGTGCAAGTTTTAAGGTTTCTCAACTGTTTTAAAAATAAAATCAAGGGCTAGGGATGACGATCCCTCAGACCACTATTAATGAAGAATATCAATATGCAGGGTTCACATCATGTTTTATCATGCCTCATGAGCACTAGTAACATTATAAAACCCTCTGCGTGCCTACAAAGACAAAAAAAACACAACAAACCTTAATTATGCAGAGAGTATCGTTGTTACAGCATAAAATCAAAGGAGAGATGAAGAAATAAATGTTTTTAACACAGTTTTGAGGGATTAAGGCACCAACATAGTTAACCAAAGGCCTAATCCTAAGATCAAGATAGTATGAAAACCAGAAGACAGAAATTAAGCCTAATTAGGCCTAAAACACAGATCAAAAGAACATTAAATGTGTTTTAGGATAAAACAAGGAGATCTATTTGTTACACGGTAATTTGTCACCATCCCTACCATTCCCCGTCCCGCACAATGGAGGACCCATTTTGTGACCTGTGACCATTGTCATGCCTTGAAAACATCATCAATGCATTCCTCTAAGCATGAGCTTCATTTTCCCTAAAGACATCTCCTTGCAAAAATCATGAAAAACATCTCTTTTTGCATTAGCGCGGGCAGACAGTTCAGCACTCGCGCCAATGGGGAAAATCTTGCAAAGAGGCCGCGCCAACTGGCGCTCTGTCCTAGAGCAGTAGTCGCACCAACCAATTTAAGGAGTGTTTTTTAAATAAAGATGGCGGAAGTTGAGTTTCAACAAACTCAGAAACCATTGCCTATCTTGAGTTGGGAGGTTTGGCTGCGGGAGTTCTATGGAAGGGAAGTGGTTTTGCCACCTCCCATGGAACCTTCCTTGTTGATAGGGCCAATCCCACAATAATAGGGATCCTAACTCCCTCCTTCCCCATCTATAAAAGCCTGCTCAATTCCATGGCAAGCTAGTCTTGAAGTGCCTAAGCTTTGAATCTCCAAATTCCCAAGAGCCTTTATGCTGTAAGAGCCCTCTTTCTTTCCTTAAGGCGGAGATCATGTAGGATCGTGATCTGCCGAGGCTGAGGAACGGGAACGCTCTCTTCTTCGGATCGTAGCATTGGATTCCAGGTAGGCTTCCATCTTTAGTCTTTTCATTCGTAACTAGGAACTTGCGTCGTAACATTTTTTATTGTTGCTAGACCCCTGCTGGGCTAGTAGGGATCGCCTCTGTCCACAGAGGGGATTTACCTCCTCAACAATTTGGCGACTCCACTGGGGATCATCTAGATTTCACTGTCTTGTTTGTATTGTCTCGCTTTGATTATTTTATGTTTTTCCTTGCTTGATGAGCTTTCTGGGTTGGGTTCTTTTGCTGTTTTTTTACTTCTTGGTTTGCTTAGTATGCATTGATCTACTTCTAGAGTAGTTCTTTTTGTTTTTGGCTAAGAAACTCGACTGGCGCGCTTTTTAGCTCGACAATCGCGCCAATTGGCGCATGTTTCTTTTGTTTAGAGTGCGCCAATTGCTTTCTGGCGCCAGTTTCAGCCTTATAGTCGCGCCACTCCTGTAAGGTTTTTGAGTTTCCTCATTTTTGAGCTCTCTGGGTTTGGTTAGTGTTTTTATTCTTGATTTTCCGACTGCCTGAGTGTGTTGGAGTCCTGTTTGACTGGGAATTCACCTCTGTCCTTTGGTTGTTTGCTTTTATCTATCGATTTCATGTTTTGAGCCCTAGGGCATCTAGTGGCTTAGTGTATCGAGCCCTCCTTGGGAGTTTTGGTGTTTCGTTTGCCCGGTCGACTTTCTGATTGATTCTCCACATCCTCTTAGTAGTTGTTCATTGTTTTGTTGCGATTTTTGGGTGATTGTTCATTCCTTCATTCAAATTTCGTTTGGTCTTGCATTGGGCCTAGATCACACAGCCCATTGGAGCCTTTGAGTATTTTCTTGGTTTTGAGAGACTTTGGTCGATTTGAGATCTGATTACTTGCATTGTTGAGTGAAATTTGTTTGTTTTTCTCTCTCGGATATCGTTTCTCAAGTTGTTCCATTTGTTTTCAAGCTTGTTTAGTGCATATTAGCTATCAAACGTTGAAAATTACAAAAAAAAATCTCTTGTGCTTTTGGTTGAATTAGTGCAAATTGTAATCTTTTCGATTTTGCTAATAATTAGTGATCTGAATGAAAAGTTTTCAATTTCATTAGTTGCATTAGAGATCTCATTGTTCGTCTTCCGATCATTTCGTTTGTGTAAAATCTCTCAACTCTTCTGTAACTAGTTTTCATCGAACGAAATGTTGGACTGTGGCATGTAGCTTTGCATTTAGGAGTCTTTTGAAACACTACATACGATAGGGCCTGAAAATTGAAACTTAATCGAAGATTAACTTTAAAATTTATTCAATTAACCTAAGGCAGCATTGGAATTTAACGAAACATTTTTAGAGGTCTAGGCTAGAGACGTGTTCCGGCGTCTTTAAACCTAGCAGCTGTCGTTCGCCTTCTGGCTTTAGACAGCGCTAGTACGGACTTTTGCTCCCCGTACCGTCACGTATATAAAGGGAGACCCCTCTAGGTTTTCAATCCTTTATCCACAAGAAGCCGAGTCTGCTGCCCTATACTCGTGATACACCAAACACAGCATTCGGGGAGACTACCTGCACGTACGGAAAGTCCTTGGTCGATTTCTGTTTCATTATTGAAACCAAGGTGTATATTGCAGTTCACGGATATTTGGTACACCCTTGTGCCTAGTTTTTCCTGAGCAGTCATTTGGGCTTTTCTGACTCCCTAAACTTGAAAAGACCATCGAGCGCTTGTCCTTTCACGCTTGTATCAAATCTGAAAGAGATAGAGTCATCTTTCTATTGTTTCTCGACTCTTAAAATATGAAACGATAGAGTTTCTTACTTTTCAATGTGGTAAAAAATTAATCACCCACGATTACACGCCCGCTTAGATATTGCTTGTTGACCGTTTGATCATGTGTCTTAACTCGTTTTCAGCCCGTGTGTGTGTTTGCTTCTTTTTCTCTGGTCTTTTGCCACAGTGACGGAACCTTCGGTTTTGTCTACTAGTAGTCCTTACACAGACGATTCTTTGGAGGCTTCCCAATCCTCTGTCAAACCACAGCAGCCTGTTGTTTCCGAGTTTCCTGACGAGGGACCGGTTCTCGCTGAGCAACCCTTTGGAGGACCAGTTGAGTTCAATTGGCCCTTTTCGGACCCTGTGTCTGAATTGAGATTAGGAGCTGATTTCCTTTCTCTTACCTCGGGTTCGCCTTTTGTTGCTGTTGTATTTCCTCCTAGTCCTCGCTGTCTTTTGCGTGATTTAACGGCAGGATCAACCATGAGTGATTCTGGTGAGGAAATTCCGACGTCTGGTGAAGACTACCAGCTCTTTCCTCGAAGATTATTTGAGGGAGACAACTCTGAGCTGGCTGCTATGTCAACAGCCAGTCCTTCTTTACCACAGGGATCTGGATCTGGGTGGATCATTTCATTTGCGACCTCTGTAGAATATCGAGTTTGCCCTACTACCACCAGAGTGTCTCCTGAGCAGCAGCCGTCACATCATTCCCCGTTGTTGCGTACGTGGCCAGCGCCTCTTCTCCTGTTGTCTCAGCATCTGCTACCAGGGCTGGGCCAACTCCTGAAGATGTTTATCTAGCTACTGCTATACTGGAGAACATCTCTCCGGAGGAGTATCGGTTGTCTTTGCAACAGCCGAACGCCTAGGCTGGACCATCCTCCCAAGATCCCTACCGATCTTACTTTTCACATTATGCACAGGATGGTACTCTCGTGTATGCTTTCCCAGGTCAGTATGACGAGCACGAGGAGATTTTGCGTCTACCCGCTCCTGAGGCTTATCTTTATGCTCAAGGTTTACCGTACAACCAGGCTTATAACCCGCAGGGACAGCCTTTCCAAGGCCAACCTGCGGGCCAACCTAGCTATCTTTATGATCCACAGGGACAGCCCATCCAGGGCTACCCTGCGGGCCAGCAAGGGCCATTGTACAGTCCGCGAGGACAGTATTACAGCCCTTCCGGTCAACCTATCCAACCTCAGCCGGGGTACCAACCTGGACCGGTCTATGGTCCTGGGGGGGCAAATCCAGCCTCCTTTACCGATGCAACCGCAGTATCCTGTTGTTTCTAACGTTGCATATCAGCCAGGACCATCCTATGGTTCTGCTTCAGGTCAAACCGGTTTCCAGCAAATACCTGGTCCTGTTCCACCACCAAGCCTACCGGCTCATCCGGTACAAACCGGTGTTCCGCCTCCAGGCCAACTGGTCCATCTGGTACAACTTGGGGCTCACTTACAACCAGGTCAACCTGCGCAACCAGCACCGCCTGTCTATCCGGGTCAGCCTGGTCATTCGGGTCAACCCTTGCACCCAGGTCAACCTGTTCACTCAGGTCGACCCTCTCAGTCGGTTCAACCTGTTCATTCAGGGCAGCCCGCTCATTCCATTAACCCTGCACAGCAGCCAGTTCATTCAATGCCGCAGCCAAATCAACAACTGCGCCCTACGTATCAAGCTCCGCAGGGTTCCACTATTCAGCAGCCTACTCATCCTCAGGGTGGTTATTATCCTCATGGTCAGTCTCAACCGAACTATAACCACCCCAGAGGCTCTCAGTATTATCCTCCTCCACCCGGTTTTACCTACACTCAGCAGCCAAATCCAAACGCTGCTTATACAGGGCCGACGCATAATCAGGGTTCGTACCCTCGTTATCAAGCCCCACACTATGGTTACCAGCATCCAAATCAGTCTGGTTATATGACCTACGCCCCCTACGGTCAGAATCCTGCAGGACAAAACCCGTGGGGGCAAGGATATTCACAACCATCGTGGAGTATGGGTACCGGACCTCATCCTGGGCCTGGCATGGCAGTTAATCCTCCATTGCCATTCCTGGCTACCTTGGAGCTGCCGGATGTTTCAAAGTTGACCAATGATCCGATTTTACATAATCCGTATTGGCCTCCGGTTCCCACCAAGATACCAGGTGATTGTCCCAAGTTTGAGGGAAAAGCTGGGGAGGACCCCCAGGCGCATGTGATGACGTATCATCTTTGGTGTTCGTCTAACTCTTGGGTCGACGATTCGATTCGCCTGCGCCTCTTCCAGGGTACTTTAACTGGAGCTGCTGCTAAGTGGTACATAGAGTTATCCCGTGGCATTTTTCAAGATTTCAACTCTTTATCAATGGCTTTCCTCACACATTTCCAGTTACCGGTTCGGTATGAAGCCGGGACGCACCTCCTGACTTCCCTGAAGCAGGATAAAGCCACTCACATCTCAGATCACATTCATGAGTGGCGGTGCCATCGTAGACTGATCAAGTTTCACATACCTGATCAGATATTGACTCACTGGTTCACCACCTCCTTTGTGAATAAAATCACTTAGGATATCGCGATGGGAGCATGCGTGACAGAGGAACAAGCCATCGCGCGTGCCCAGTACCTGGATCTTGTCTATTCATAGTCTGGCAGGCTTTATGACATCTTGACTGATGCTCCACGGCCCGGAACCACTAAGGCTCCACCCACCCCTACAGTGGATGGTGTCATTGGTTCTGTCTCTCAGAATTCGAAGAAGTCTTCGAATGGGAAGCAGAAGGCTAATTCTTCCAACAATACCTCTGCCAATCCCACCTCATCTGATTCTGGTAAAACCACGGAGGTGAATGCCGTTCAAGCCAATCCTGCAGACAAATCCTCCAAGGGGAAGAAGAAGGGCAAAGGCAAATCTAAATCGGATGCCCCGAAACCAGAATCTAAGTCTCGTACTGAGGATGGCTCCCAGCGTAAGCCGAAGTACCCTTGCCTCATCTGTGAAGGGGACCATTATACTAAGGATTGTCCACGATGATCCGAGGTTAGTCAAATTCTTAAAGGCCCTAAAGGGACTCTAGCTATTTTGAAAGAGCCATTTCCATCTCAGCAGACCCAGATGGTCGAACAGGCATCACCATCTGCACCGTTTGGGTCTCAGGTTTTCATGGTGAAGAGTGTTGCACCTATCTCTGTCGCTACGCGGTCGAAGGATTACAATGAATCGTGGCAGGCACCTGGGAAGGCAGTTGCGGATGGGCTGCCTCCCCCACCTGTCTCAGGTCCATTGGAAATCGAGAAGCCTTCTCTGGAACCCGTTGTGAAGCCACCTCCCAAAGGTGTCCTTCGAAGATCTTCTTATAATCCAAACGCTCGTGCCACTCAACATTACAGTATTGTTGAGGATCTGGCACAGGCGCCATGTGCTATGTCTGCACTGGAGGTTCTTCAAAGTTGTCCTTCACAACGGAAGGCTTTACTGTCTGTGATCGGGGGCATTGATCCCGCCGACTCGAGCCTTCTCACCTTCGATCTGGAGAATTTTACTCCCCGGCTTCCACATCAAATCGCTTTGGTCATTCAAGTCGGGATTAACGGTCTGAACATTCATAGGGCCATCATAGATGAAGGTGCATCTACCTGCGTTATTTCCTCCGCTTGCTGGAAGGCCATCGGTTCTCCGGCCTTGTCGTCATCTCCCAATGCCCTTGAGGCATTTGATGGTCAGGAATCTAAACCCCTAGGCGTTCTCGAGAGTCTCGCGATCACATTACAAGGAAAAATTGTCAACGTAGAAGTGGAAGTGGTTGACGCTAAACTCAACTACAATATACTTCTTGGCCGCAGCTGGACCCATGCCATGCTCTGCGTGCCGTCCACCGTCTTTCGATTCATTAAGTTCCCTCACAAGGGCAAGATTGTCACAGTGGATCAGTTGTCATTTTTCACCTCTAACTCTGAGAACAACATGCCATACGTGGATCAAATTCCGAATCCCCCAGACAGTGTAGGACCTGGTCTCTTCAAAGACCCAGTCCTCATGGGTATCTTTCCTGCACCGCCACCGCATACCGCTCAAGTCAACATGTTGTCCAGGTCCGATGACCCCTGGCTTATTCCTACACCTGAGCAGGTATATGAGTTTGGAGAATCCATGCCTTTAACGCCAGTAGAGATCAGCTACTGTGAGATTGTTGCGGCATCGGATCCTCCGCCTCCTCAGCATGCTCCTTTGAGCATGGCTCTCGACGTCTACTCCCAATCCCCCTGGCTTGGTCAGGCTGATTCACCTGATCCTCTCAGAGAGACTTTTCCTTCCGATGAGGCTATCATTGAAACTATGTCTCTTGAGGAGCTGCCTTGGGGCGATGGACATCATCGCTCCTCGTTCATGCCTAGCTTGGGGGCAATGACTGATTGTCTGGAGCGTTATGCTACTCAGATTCCTTCCCTCCTCTTCAAACACCGATCCTGACGCACGAGGTTTTTTCGGAGGGTAATCTAAGTAACATTACTCAAATTGTTCCAATCAACATCTCCGTTAAACCGGGGATTGTTGAGAATATTCATGTGGGTGTGACTTGTTCTCCCAAGGATATTCAAGTCTATACTGAGCTTTTCAAGGAATTCAGAGATGTTTTCGCATGGTCTTACGAGGAAATGCCAGGGATTGATCCTAGTATTGTAGTGCACGAGATTCCAACCTATCCAGGTGTGAAACCCGTGCGCCAACGCTTACATCCCATGCATCCTTGGAAAGCTGCCGCCATCAAGGCAGAAGTTGAAAAAATTCTGAACGCCGGTTTTATTTATCCCATCCCCCTTACAGAATGGGTGTCCAACATTGTCCCTGTCGATAAAAAGCAGGGTACAATTTGAGTCTGTGTGGATTATCACGACATCAATCGCGCCTGTCCAAAGGATAATTATCCCACTCCGTTTAACGACCAGATCATCGACGAATGTGCTGGGAGTGAGATCTATTCCTTAATGGACGGTTTCTCAGGATATAACCAAATCAATATTGCACCTGAGGATCAACATAAGACCACATTCATCTGTCCGTGGGGCACTTTCGCGTACAAAAAACTCCCGTTCGGCTTAAAGAACGTTGGAGCCACTTTTCAGCGTGCAATGTCCTACGCTTTTCATGACATTCGCCATATCATTCAGCCTTATCTGGACGACTTGCCAGCCCATTCAGGTAAGCGAGAGGACCATCCTGAGCATCTCCACCAGATCTTTCTTCGTTGCAGATGCTACAATATCAGGCTCAATCCTCATAAATGCGTCTTCTGCGTTGATTCTGGCTGTCTTTTAGGATTCATAGTCTCGAAAGATGGAATTTGCCTTGACCCTTTAAAGGTTGAGGCCATCATAAATCTCCCATCACCCTCCTCCCTGTATCAGTTACAGAGTTTGCAAGGGAAAGCGAATTTTCTTTGGCGCTTTATCCTGAATTATGCCGAGGTGGCCAAAGGATTCACTCGTTTG
The DNA here is from genome assembly GCA_034641835.2 of Pinus albicaulis. NCBI lineage: Eukaryota > Viridiplantae > Streptophyta > Pinopsida > Pinales > Pinaceae > Pinus > Pinus albicaulis. Next base: position 178,573,305 of record CM076572.1, on the reverse strand, counting down.
TTAAAGCAGAACGTTCCCTTTCACTGGGACGAAATTGCTCAGGAATCCTTTGAGAAGCTGAAGACGTTGCTAGTCAATGCTCCATTGCTTCGTCCTCCGGACTACCACCGCGACTTCACTTTATATCTAGCCGCCGCATTTAGCACCATAGCCATGGTCTTGGTGCAGGATGACGATCATGGTGATGAACATGTTGTTTATTACCTGTCTCGGAACCTTCTTGACCTGGAAATGCGTTATGCACATGTCGAGAAGTTGGCATTAGCAGCAGTACACACCATACAACGCTTTCACCATTACATCCTTTTGCGCACGATAATAGTGGTTTCAGACTGCAACCCTATGATGTATATTCTTTCTAGACAATTACTGGGGGGCAAGTACTCCAAATGGATTGTGATCCTGCAGGAGTTTGACTTGGAGTTCACTACTGCTAAGTCAACTAAATCACTGGTCTTCGCGGATTTGATATGTTCTCTCCCTACAGACTATGTTCCCTCACACTCTGAAGACCATATACCGGACGAAATGCTTTTCCTCATCAGTACTCGTGACCCTTGGTACGGTGACATAATAGTGTATCTTCAGACCTCGACATTTCAGTCTGAGTTGGATAAAGCTGCCCGCCGTCGGATTCGGCACCAGTCCCAACCCTACCATATAGTAGGAGATACCTTATATCGCGTTGGAGTAGATTCGGTGCTCCGGCGATGCCTAACCTTGGAAGAGGCTGAGAAGGTCCTAAATGACTGCCACAGTGGCGCCTGTGGTGGACATATGTCCGGGTATGCTACTGCCCAGAAAATTCTGCGAGCAGGTTATTTCTGGCCTTCCATATTCAAGGACTGTATCACTGCAGTTCGTAAATGTCATCCATGCCAGATATTTCAGCGCAAGATGCGCACGCCGCCTTTACCATTGCATCCCGTTATTACCGTCGGCCCTTTTGCGAAATGGGGCGTTGATTTTATGACGTGTAACCCTCACTCGGCCGGGGGGCATGCGTATATCATTGTCGCCGTCGACTACTTCACCAAGTGGGCCGAGGCGATGCCTACACTAGCTGCTGACGGGAAAACGACTGCTCAATTTATATTCAACCACGTTATCACACGGTTCGGGGTTCCTCAAGCCATCATCACTGATCACGGTACTCATTTCCGAGATTACATGATGGCGGAGCTGACTTCAACGTTGGGCTTGCGTCACGACAACTCAACACCATACTACCCTCAAGCGAATGGTCAGGTTGAAGCAGTGAACAAGGTTTTGGTCACTATGCTTCAGCGAACAATTGGTATTCATAAATCCAATTGGCATCTCCAACTATTCTCAGATCTCTGGGCATACCGAACATCTGCTAAGAGTGCAACTGGATTCACACCATTTAAATTGGTGTACGGTCTGGAAGCTACTCTGCCGGTTGAATGCGAGATTCCCTCATTGAAATTAGTTGTGGAGCTTTTACCTGGTACTTCTGCCGAGGAAGAACATCTTCTATATCTGGAATGGTTAGATGAAACCCGTCGTCTGGCTGCTTTGATTATCGAAGCACAAAAGAAGAGGGTCAAAACTCATTTTGATCAATCTGTTTCCCCCCGTTCTTTTATTGAAGGAGACCTCGTCCTCCTGTATGATCAAGCACATGATAAGCTTGGAGCCGGTAAGCTCCAGCCTATGTGGCATGGGCCCTATATAGTAATGCGCGTTTTGAAAAATGGGGCCTACGAGCCTATAGATTATGAAGGAGTTCTGCTGGCGCAGCCCAGAAATGGGCTGTACCTTAAAAATTACTATGCCTGAAGTGATTTCTTGGTGTGGTGTGTGTACATAGGTGTGTGACTTTCATTTGTGTGCATGTATAGTGTGGTGTGCTTTGTAAACATCTTTCTACTAATTGGGTCTTCCTGGTTGTGCAGATGTCTATTCATCCATTTGTTGGTTTCGCGGATGGTGCCTCCCGCAGTACCAGAAATCTGTCTTCAGCAGCCTAGGTAATCTATGATCCTGCTGGTGAGTTAATTGACCTACAAGGAGTATGTCTAGGACGTACCATGAACAACATCGCAGAATATAGTGATGTGTTAGAATTATTAACCGAAGCAGTAAACCTTAGTATCCGTGAATTGCTCGTGTATCTAGATTCGCAACTTGTGGTGTTACAACTAAACGGACACTATTCGGTAAGAAACCCGTCCATCTTACGTCTGTATCTGTGTATTCGATTACTGGAAAGAAATTTTGACTACATTACATATCATCATATACCCAGGCATTTGAATACACTAACAGATGCAGTAGCAAATTTGGTATTAGACAGACATTTGCACAATTTATAAATCATCATCACATGTAAAGAAAGATCCATCCAGAAATAGATATGTATATATATAGATATTGGAATGTTTACATAGAGTATGTCACATAAAATTCAAAATATACATAGTCGTCTTAAGTACATCCAGAGACGGTATGTCTCTCAAAAAATAGGTGTGGTATAAATCCTAAGAGCTAATCCGCATGGTGCTCATGATAGCACGTGACTGCACGCACTAAGCGTCTCAGGATTCGGTGGATCTGACTCAGAACTCCCACCGTGTGGTGCTGGTATGCCATCAGTACGTCTGCCAGCTGAGCATAGTCTGGGATCCCGTGGGCAATGCCCTCAAGATTCTGGATCAACTCCTCTCCTCCGGTGCCCTCTCCCTGAGGATCAGGGGCGATTTGTGTCCTCCGTGAGATTGGAGACATCCCAGCTGGTCTCTCAGGTCCCACATCTGCATGCATATATAAAATGTGTTAGGACGAATGTGTATTAATAAAAAAAAAACATAAAAATATAAAATCAAAAAACATGAGGTCTTACCCAACTCCTCGTCCCAGTCATCTCCTTCTGGCAGTGGGAGATCTGGGTCTCCGGTAAAGTCAGTTCCTGCATAGGGCCATTCTTCCATGACAATCAGCTGGCGTCGTAACCACCTAAATAATTCCGGCCTCCAAGACATCTGTTGGCCGCCTCCAGCTATGGGCATCAATGCTGCCCAGCGAGCCATTCTTGGCTCTCGTGGTGTCGGATCTGCCACTGCAGCCCCTTGGCCCTGGAAGATTGGTAAGCATTCCAAAAGGAATGATACCAAGATGGAACCATAACCAAACTATTTCAGTTTACCCTGTTTGCATTTTGTGAGCTGCCTTTTCATATTGATTGTTACTGTTGTTGCCCAGTCGAACAGCAGGGGACTCATGCATTCTGAGGCCAGCAGGAGTTGGGCCTTTATGGCCTCGTGCGGTGCCTGCGACCCAGTAGCCCGCGTGATGGTATGGAGGACCACTCTCAATGCTAGATCAGGGATAGTGTGGATATCCACCTTCTTGCTTCCTGATCCCATTTGAGCTCCTTGGCACACTCGTGCCATCACTTCTTCCATCTTCTCCCCAGATGGTCTGCTTCCAGTCAACATAGGGATCGGACCTCTGAGGGACAATCCAGTGATAAAATAAACATCGGAAACCTCCAGCTCTAATACCTGGTCTCGTAACCTGAACACCTGTTCATGTTCATCCCAGATACTAATTAAATACTGGAGGAGGTCGGGCTGAGCTCGTAGAAACGGTGTGAGGAAGAATTTTTTCAGCCCACAGTTTCTAAGGGCATTCATGCAAGCTTGACTTTGCATGGCTTGTTCATCCTCTTCTCCATGCTCTCGTTCTTTCCATTCAATTTCCATTTTGATTGATTACCTGCATTCATATGGCCATGAACCCTTAGTTAGATCTCTGATGAGTCTCAAATTCCATGCAATTTGGTCTAAATGTCGAAATTTTAGGTGTATTTTTAGGTTCGGCCGCTGGCGCTGCTGTTTCGTGAACAGTCGCGCCACGTGGCGCGGACCCTTTGTATAAAAGAGCTCATTGGCGCGGGTCCGTGCCCGATACCCGCGCCAATGAGCGCGGCCCTAAATTTTCAAAAATGGCTCTAGAAGACTGATTTACAAGGTAAAACTATTAAAATTTGGATGAAAATGAAGAGCAAGGGAGCGCCTCTTACCTGTAACAGACGAGAAGCTGAATGGTCAACTGGATTTGTCGCAATCACCGTCAAAATTTTCTGCTCCAAATGGACCACTGTTGCTTTTTACCAAGGTAAATAGTAAATGTAATTTTATTTTTACCAATTTGACATATTTATAACTTTTTGACATGAAATGAGTTGTAAAAAGTCATTTTATCGAATATTTTTATATGTTATGTCGAAAATGGATTTTACGCTTGCTTGGTATGTGCAGCAGCAGGTTTTTGCGACTTTAACGATGGAAACGAGTTGTATTTTATACTTTTTCGGACTCGGTAAATACACGAAAAAGTCACTTTGGAGTCATCTTTCAGCTCTTTTCTGACTCTCTAAATATGAAAAGATTGCCAAGGCCCTTGTCGTTTTGATCTCGTTAAATTGGACACGAATCGACATCTACCCAGTATACGTTTAACCCTTTTTCAGGCTGGGATGGATTGATTACGAAAAAGGAATACCCTAGCCTATCGCGACTAGGAGTTTTTCTCAAATATTTTTTTCTACCTTTTCCGATCTGAGGAACTATTCACGAAAAGGGACCTATGGAGTTTACTTTTCCACTGTCTTTTCAAACTCTCTAAATATGAAAAGACGCTGAGTTCTTCCTTTGTCAGACTCGTTAAACCCTGATGACATCGGATCCAGTCGAAATGACGTTCTCCGAGTTCCTCCTTCCTAGGACTCGTTAAATGCACTAGGATGGATTCGCCCGAAGGGCGGACTTATATTACCAGCATATGCTATCCCCTTCAAGCTTGTTATCAAAAATAATTGGGGTACTCGCCAGAAATGGTGGGGGAAAAATGGAACCATCGTCATTGTCGTCGGCAGTATGTCGCTCTTGAACATGGCACTTGTCTGCATTCGTGTCGGGTTGGGGACATCTCATCTCGTTTCTTCACTTTGCCTCCGTGGGTTTGGATAATCCCTTTTGACCTCTCCTCTGCTCATTGCCTTGTCACCATGACCTCTGATCCGTTGATGTCAAATACTGCCAAGTCCACTGTCGTGCCGTTTATATGTTCAAGAGAAGTTGGCCTCTGCGAATATCAACCTTCTTCTGATTCTCATACGATCCTGATTCACAACAAAAACATCATGTTCCTCTGTCTCGTGTCGATGATGTGGGAAACATTATGGCCCACCTTCGATCAAGGTCACTTCCTGTCGACTTCAGCTCATTATCCAGGAAGATGGTCTAGAGACTCTTTTATGGTACCTTGGAGCCTGCATGCCTCAATGGCAGGTTCGTCGCATTCGACGTGAGGTTTTCATCATTGGCCTCCGATCGAGTGATTCTGCGGGTGTTCGACACCAACTCATTGATTCACACGCCGTAGATTGTACCTGTAGTACCTTGAGGGCCATTGTCATTATTGGTGGTTCCTCTCGCATCTGTTAACAGCTTTCATCATTGGCTGGTAATCAGACGATGTTCCTGCATGTTCGACTTCAGCTCACATATTCACATGCTCGAACTTGTACTTTGTTTGGGCCGAGATGGAGCGCAAGACCCTGGATTGTGTCTGTTGTAATCCAGGCTCCGATTGTGGATTATTATCATTATGTATATGACTCATTGATTGGATGGCTGCGACCATACCTGAGTCTATTTATTTGATCCTCGCTGGATGGCTGCGCCCATACCCTGGATCCGGATTATAGTGTACTCTGTTTCGGATGGCTGCGCCCATACCACATATACATCATGTACTTGAGATATCAGTTGTATTTTTCTGCGCAGGTTTTCCGACGGCGGGCCTTCAGTTGAACATGTTCTTGTAAAGCATTTCACCTCTCTCTCTCTCGGGCCTCATACTTTAGGGGGCATCTGTTACACAGTAATTTGTCATCGTCCCTACCATTCCCCGTCCCGCACAATGGAGGACCCATTTTGTGACCTGTGAACATTTTCATGCCTTGAAAACATCATCAATGCATTCCTCTAAGCATGAGCTTCATTTTCCCTAAAGACATCTCCTTGCAAAAATCATGAAAAACATCGCTTTTTGCATTGGCGCAGGCAGACAGTTCAGCACTCGCGCCAATGGGGAAAACCCTTTAAAGAGGCCGTGCCAACTGGCGCTCTGTCCTAGTGCAGTAGTCGTGCCAGCAAATTTAAGGAGTGTTTTTTAAATAAAGATGGCGGAAGTTGAGTTTCAACAAAATCAGAAACCATTGCCTATCTTGAGTTGGGAGGTTTGGCTGCGGGAGTTCTATGGAAGGGAAGTGGTTTTGCCACCTCCCATGGAACCTTCCTTGTTGATAGGGCCAATCCCACAATAATAGGGATCCCAACTCCCTCCTTCCCCATCTATAAAAGCCTGCTCAATTCCATGGCAAGCTAGTCTTGAAGTACCTAAGCTTTGAATCTCCAAATTCCCAAGAGCCTTTGTGCTGTAAGAGCCCTCTTTCTTCCCTTAAGGCCGACTCAAGTAAGGAGACTATCGTCGAGAGACTCAGGAGAGGTTTGCCCTTTCCCTGGCGAGCTTTGTGAGACGTGAACGACTGGAGACCCATCCGAAGGAGACCACAACGTCAGAACATTGGTTGTAATCTCTTTCGATTGTTATTTAATGAATGATTACGATTATGGTTCCACTCTGTTTTCGATTATGTTAATATGAGTAGTATCCTTTCTGACTGATATTTAGTTGCGTATGCTGGATTTTATGCTTGTATCTGTTTGTTTCTTGCATGTGCAGGTGTCCATCCGCGGAGATTGTGGAGGATCGTGATCTGCCGAGGCTGAGGAACGGGAACGCTCTCTTCTTCAGATCATAGCATTGGATTCCAGGTAGGCTTCCATCTTTAGTCTTTTCATTCGTAACTAGGAACTTGCGTCGTAACATTTTTTATTGTTTCTAGACCCCTGCTGGGCTAGTAGGGATCGCCTCTGTCCGCAGAGGGGATTTACCTCCTCAACACTATCAATCCGAGAAGCCTCCACTGCCACATCAGAGGCTAATTGAATCCTCTCCAGCTACCAAAAGCCACCTACAGCCTCATAGAAATTAAATAAGGCATAGTTATTGCCAGAACAAAACATATTTTCCTAAAGATAGCTGAACAATTAATACAAATCAAAGGACCTTATTACTAATTGTCAGCAAAGTTATTTTAAAGATAAGAAACAACCCTGAAGTCAATATTTTCATCCATTAAGCATCAAAAAGTAGAAACAGAGTTATGAAGCAGAGTTATAGGTAGAATGCATTCCTGCCTTATGCCTTGCATGGTTTTCAAGGCTAGGAATTCCATTGATTATGGAATTAATGATACTTGAACCCTAGAAACTCTTCCACCTCCTCATTTTCTTATAAAATCTCATTGAGGAGCACATTGTAAAAGGTTGGTCTCTGGATATCTTTTGCATGTAAATGGCTTTTTGAAGCTGCTGTAAGCTTTGTTTGTAATTGAAGATACCTAAGTTGAGATGAGAATTTTGAAGCTGTAGAGACCCACTGGACTTGATGATTGTAACTGGTTTGAAGCATCAAATACAAGCTGATTTATGGGATCCTGGTCTATGTCAATGGTGATGTTTTTCTTATTGTAAATTTTTATTTTCTTTCTTTTTTCCATTTTTTCCACTTTCTCTGATAAATAATAGCAAATATAGAGCTAGGATTTACTGTCAAAATTACCCTACTCTCACTGATAAGCTTTATCTCCATGTTTTCTTCAAATTGTTTATTTAAGAATGATTTAATATAGTCCAAGCAGTTAAGGAATGTTGGTGAGCCCATTTCTTACTGTCTAAACTTTAAACATTGTTCTTGGATGTTATTTTGAGTTTCTGCTAAGTAAAGTTGAACTAGGGAAGTCTATGGTTAGCCCTGTCCTCTAGTTTTATCTCCAAAGTTTGTCTGAAAGTTTCCCTTAAGAGTATGTTGAAAGCAGGCTAGTTTCAAAGTACTTACTTGATCTTAAAGTACTTTTTGTGTTCATCATGAATTTTTCTCCTTTGAATATGCTGAAAGCAGGATAGGTTCAAAGTCCTTACTTGATCTTAAGCTATTATTTGTGTTTTTAAATGTTTTATATTGAAATTGCATCAAAATCAGGCTAGTTTCAAAGTACTTACCTGATCTTAGATAAATTTTATGTCTTTCTTAAGTGTATGCCAATAGCAGAATAGTTTCAAAGTACTTACTTGATCTTAGGCTGCTCTTTGTTTGCTTCATCTGTTTGATTTCCATTTCTTTTTGTCTCATTTCATAAAATCAACTTAAAGAGATCCTTTGACACAGATGACTTGCCCCATGGACCAGTCTTGAACCTTGTTGTTTCAATTAAATCCTACTATGACTCCATAGCCCAATGGATTAAATATGCTTCTTGCCTATCTTGTTAGCTGAATAATTCCTTCACTTTCATACATCTTCACCCTTCTTTTAGACTTCCTTCACCTTCATATATCTTTGCCCAACCAAAACAAACAAAAACCTTGTTCCTCATAACTAGCCTAATATCACATTTCAAGCCTTTAAAGATAAATCAATCTTTGCACTTATAAGAGAGATCCCTCTCTGGATTCAAGATGGCTAGATCCTAGAATCCCAAAGAGGTTCATATGTAGGTTTTGCTTTTTTTATTTTCCAATCTTGCAAATTATAGAGACCTAACATTCTGGCAACTCCGTTGGGGAGTTCTGAGTAAATCCTTAAAACATAACAATCAGTGTTCAGTGCAGTATAAGCAGCTCTCTTCAAGCATTACCAAGAAAATGGTAATCATGATAAAACTTATTTGAATCAGTGACAAACTAAGTAACACTTAGGATTCTCATAAAGCTTATCAAACCTTGAAGGAATCAGCTAGCTAAGCCATAAGAGTAAACTCTCTTTGTCTCATCACCCTAAATAAGTGTTGAAACATATTTAGGACACTCTTATAACCAATAGGACTAAAAAAACTCAGAAAACCCAAAAACATTTTAGATTGGTTTTAAATTAACATGGTGGTGGACCATAAAATTTTTTACCTCCATAAGAGCTAAAAATTTCCACCTGGTGACTCCACAATCCTAAACAGACCTTAAGAATCCACTGGGAAACCCATTATCATCATAACATTATATGAACTTAGTTAAGAAGACTTTGAGGATTTAAAGTTTTCTTGTTTAAAGATCAGTTAGCCTCTTAAAGATTGTCATATTTGGTTAAACATTTCTTGCTTAGTTGGGTCTGAAAAACATAGCATAGTGGCTTCTAAAAGAATTCATACTAGGAGCCATCCTGATCCAAACCCTCCTGAGATAGTTGAAAACCCTGAAAGAATACTTAGGAAGTCTCCTAAGCCCAAAACTTCAACTATTGTCAGACCACTCCATAGAGATAATTTTTTTCCTGAAAACCTTGCAGCTCTACAAGAATCACAAGTTGACTTAAGAAATCCATTCAGAACTAGGTCACTTGATGATATAGATCAAATAGATTTAGAGCCTTCACTTTCATCCCAAGATAGAAGTGAACATCCTGGTAGCAGAGAAACTACTCCACCTGATTCACATTTCATTTATAATTTTGGTTTCTCTCATCCTAGATCTGCTCAACAATCCCTTGCTGGTCCATCCACATCTGTTACCCATACACCCACTATTCAAACCACACCATTTCATCAACCTCCTCCCATTTTCCATCCTCCACCTGTAAACCCACCATTTTTCCGACAACCTCCTATCATGGCAACATGGTATGCCCCTCTAGTCCTTCCTTTACCCTTAGTCAGTCTTCCATGGGACTATCAGTCCAAAATACCATTGTATGATTCCAGTGGTGCTACTGCTGCTTCACAACATGTCGACAAGATGAATGACTATTTTGACAGAAATGAGATTGATGATGAAACTGTCAAACTTAGATTGTTTGCTCAAAGTTTAGGGGGGGGAAGCAAGAAAATGGTTCAAAGGCTTAACCCCTAACAGTATCAATGACCTTCAAGCCCTCCATCAGTTATTCCTAAACAAGTGGGAAGTCAAGAAATACCCTCTCCAAATACTGTCAGACTATAACAGTCTCAAAAGAAACACTGGGGAAAGTGTTCAAGCTTATTGCACTAGATTTAATAGTGTGTATAATGCTCTTCCCCCAGAATTGAAACCTCCACAAGGCTCAGCCTTAAATAATTTTCTTGAAGGATTTGATCCTAAAATGGCATATCAACTGAGAGAAAGAGACCCTTTGACTCTTGAAGACATGCAAAAAGGAGCTCTGGCTGTGGAAGTGAATCTGATGGAGAAAAGAGCAAGCATGAGAAATCAAAAGAAAGTATCATTTAGGGAGGAATTTGCACCTTCCACATATAACTCTAAAATGGAAAGAATGATGGAGGAAATATGAAAAAGATAAGCTTGCTTGAGAGAGCACAACCTAGTCAAAATCAATCAGCTCCTCAAAATAGAAACCAAACTCAAAACCAAAATCAGAATTTAAGGAGAAATCAGCCCCAAAACATACCAAGAGACCCTAATCAGGAGATCATACCTCCTTTTCATCAAAACTATGTGAGTGAGGTTGAAGAAACAATAGAAAAAATAGAGGAAGATGACATAAACATGTTGGGAGTAGAAAATGGTGATTTTGAAGTTCATTATAATAGGAAACAAGGTCTATACACACCCTATGATGATAAAAGAGCAGAGGATGAATATTACTATCAAGAGTTGGAAAATGTCATCATAGAAACTCCAAAATAGTATGACCTTAGGAGTAAAAGCAATCAAGAAACTCCCACAACCAAAACCTCTAATAAATTTGCAAAAAACAGCCCTGTAAATAAACCCAAAGTTACAAAACAAAAAGACAAAACAGTGGCTGGGAATTCTAATAAAAAAAAAGAAAAAAGCACTAAAATTAATGAAAAACAGAGTGCAGATTTTAGCAACGCTAGTACTTCAGCTAGTGCTCCTATTAAAACAATTTTGACCAATGGTAATAGAGGAAATTAGAAAACTAATTTTTCTGATAGAGTGGTAGTTAATAAGGTTGAAACAAGCATTTTAAAAAATCAGATGCCCTTTTGTTTGGAGCAGGAAATTGCCAAAATCAAAAGCTTTGTTCCTCTCACTGAATTAGCTACCCAAGATGTGTATAGATCACAAATTTTGAAGGCTTTCAACATAGAAGAGAATAATGACACTGTCAATCTTAATGATGACCAACAAGAGCTTTTATTTGGTCCTAAGATTGAGGGTAGATACCAAGAAGGACCAGTTCCTTCATTCTATGTTAGTTTGAAGATTCATGAAAAAATTTTACACAACGCTATGCATGATTTAGGGGCCTCTCATAATTTAATTCCCAAAGCTGTAATGGAGAGCTTAGGCCTTGAAATCACTAGAATATACAAAGATCTATACTCCTTTGACTCAAGCAGAGTGAAATGTTTAGGTTTAATCAAAGACCTCTGTGTAAACTTAGCACAAATTCCAGCCAAGTGTTTAGTGATGGATATTGTAGTGGCTAATGTACCTCCCAAGTATGGTATGCTGTTATCAAGATATTGGGGAGCTAAGTTACAAGGAACGATGAAAATGGATATGACATATGCTACCATCCCTGTTTTTAATCAAACTAGAATACTTTATAGGGAATCTCATATGCAATACATGATTACTAGCCAAGAGAGACCACAAAACTCCCCTCTTTATTCTGTACATACAGGCCTTGATTCATTTATCCTTTTCAATGATGAAACATTCAGTGAGAAAGAAACCTTAACTGAATTAGTGGCAGATATAGAAAAAGAGGAAGACAAGACAGAAGTGTCAAAATAGTTTTCCAAATCAGAAAATCATAGCAAACAAATCACAGGTCTAGAACTACAAATTAGTCATCCATTTCTTTTCAACCTTGAGATTCAATGGAAGAGTCCTCAACACAATGAAAAACATGAGGAACTAAAACAAATTCAACATAGTGCTAATCTTCAAGAACAATCCAAAAGAACACTAGATGAAGAGGATAGTAACCAAACTAGTGAATCTGAAACTAGTCCTCTTTGGAGTATGAACTTTGATGGGTCTTGCACTAAGAATGATGCAGGTATAGGAGTGTGGCTTCACAATATAATGAAAAATCATGCTGAAGGGCATTCCTGCAAATTAAACTTTCAATGCACCAAAAACATAGCTGAGCATGAAGCCCTCCTTTTAGGCCTACACTTATTGAATAAATTAGGGGCCAAGAGGATAAAAGTTCATGGTGATTCTGAACTAATAATTAGGCAAGCGAATGCGGGATGTAGTGCCAAAAATCCTATAATTAGAGCCTATAGAAATGATTTCATGGATTTATTGAAAACATTTGAGGAATTCCAACTTATTTTTGTCCCAAGAAACCAAAATATTGCTGCTAATGGTTTAGCTTTTGTTGCTAGAACATGCCTAACACCTTATGAAACCAAACTATGCACTACCCAAATAAAATTTTGACCAGCTATCCCTGAAAATGAAAAATATTGGCAAGTGTTTGATGGAGACAAACAAATAGAAGACTTCTTACAGTCCAGAAATGAATTTGAGCTGCCAAGTTCAGATTCAGAGTATGACAATGATTGTTCCATTTAAGAAAATCTACTTGATTAAGAAGAAAACTCTCCAAAGATTGTTGTTATAAATCTTTTATCTAATAAACTTGAACATAACACAGAGATTAGTGCAGATTTAGGAAAATAAGACTTAGAAACACTGCAATCTAACACTCAAAATTTTCCAAAATGGCTGGTCCCCTTAGAAGAATTGTTTTGTTTCAATGATGTTGCCAAGAAACCAAAACTGGAGCTTACATCAAACTTAAAATACATAGAGTTGTTTAAAGGATTTTCTGATGTTTTTGCATGGAGTTATGAGGATCTAAAGTCCTATGACATAGAGATAATTCAGCATAAGATACCCCTCAAGGAAAACCAAAGGCCATTTAAACAAATACTTCACATAATAAACCCTGTTCAATTACCATTGGTTGAGAAAGAAATTAAAAAAATGTATGAAGCTGTAATTATTGTTCCTATTAGATATTCAGATTGGGTGTCTAATCTAGTGTCAGCTATGAAAAAAACAGGATAAATAAGGATTTGTATTGACTTTAGGAACTTAAGCAAAGCCTCATTTAAGGACAACTACCCTTTACCCAAGATGGATCACATTTTACAAAAGGTAGTTGGTTCTAAGAGAATTTCTTTGCTAAATGGCTTCTCAGGATACAATTAGATTTTAGTACATCCTGATGATCAAATCAAGATAGCTTTTACTACACCTTGGGGTACTTTCATGTATGTGAAAATTCCCTTTGGTTTAATGAATGTTGGTGCTACATTTCAGAGAGCCATGGACATTGCATTCTCAGAAGAACTAGGACACTTCATCATTATTTACCTTGATGATATCACTTTTTTTTCTAAAACCAATGGAGAACACCTTAAACACTTGAGAAAAATATTTGAGAAATGCAGAAAGTACGAGTTATCTTTAAATCCAAAAAAAACAATGTTTGGTCTCCAAGAAGGTAAGCTACTTGGCCACATCATATCAGAAGAGGGAGTAAAGATAGACCCAAAAAGGATTGATGGTATTTTGCAAATCAACCATTCAAGAAACATCAAGGAAATTCAATCTTTCATTGGGAAGATTAATTTCTTGAGAAGGTTCATACCCAACTTAGCTGAACTCCTTAGAAACATAAGAAACATGCTGAAAAAGGAACAAGGAGTTAAATGGACCTTAGAAGTAAAGAAATCATTTCAACTGGTAAAGCAAGCATTAACCAAAACACCAGTTCTTATTAGTCCTGATTTTTCAAAAGATTTTTTCATTTTTTCATTTGCATCAAAACATATAGTGGTTGTTGTCCATTTGCAGAAAAATCTAAAGGGAAAAGAGAAGCCAATTGCATTCTTTAGTAAGGCACTGAGAGATGCACCTTTGAAGTACAATATCATGGAAAAGCAAGCCTTTGCTTTAGTCAAAGCCTTAAAAGACTTCAGAGTTTACATTTTACAGTCCCACATAATTGCATTTGTGCCCAACTCAGTTGTAAAAGACATTTTAACACAAGACCCAGATGGAAAAAGAGGAAAGTGGATAAATGTGATACTTGAATATGATTTAGAAATCAAGACCACTAAACTTATAAAAGGCCAAGGACTAGCAAGATTAATGGTTGAATAAAATTTTGAAGCTCTTGATATAAACATGATAAATGCATTAGATGAACAGGAGGAGTTGCCAACTCCCATTATTGAAGATCATTTTCTGTTTTCATCTTGGTATGTTGATATTTTATATGTTTTTTCTAAATTTGAATACACCTCCTGGTTTGTCTAAAACAGAGGCAAGATTTTTAAAGTTAAAAGATGTTAACTACTACATTTTAGATAAATTTATACATTGGAAAAGTGCTAGTGCATTATTGCTTAAATGTTTGCCTGAGAATGATGCAGATAAGATCAAGCACGAGTTCCATGAAGGAGAATGTGGAGGCCACCTCTATTGGAAGACAACTTCCAATAAAATCCATATAGCTGGTTACTATTGGCCCACCCTCTTTCAAGATGTCCATAAAATGATTATTACCTGCCATAAATGCCAACTTTTTGAAGGTAAAAGAAAATTTCCTCCCTTACCCTTGCATCCAATCACTGTTGAAGCTCCTTTTCAACAGTGGGGTCTAGACTTCATAGGATAAATCCATCCACCTTCATCTGGCCAACATAGATGGATGACCACTACAATAGACTGCTTTACCAAATGGATAGAAGCCATCCCTTCTAGGCAAGCCAATGACTCTGTCATTATAAAATTGCTTGAAAATCATATCCTATCTAGATTTGGCTACCCTAGGAAGATTATCAGTGACAATGCTGCTGCATTTGGATCCAAAAAAATGGTTGAATTTTGTCACAAAAATTGGGTCATTCTACTGCTTATTACCCTCAAGGTAATGGGCTAGCAGAATCCTCAAACAAAATTTTGGTGAACATAATCAAAAAGTTGCTAGAGGACAATAATAAGTCATGGCACACAAAGCTAGTACATGCACTTTGGGCTGATAGATTAACACTTAAAAAATAAATTGGAATGTCACCCTACCAGCTTGTTTATGGAGTAGATGCAATTTTTCCAACCAGCCTAGGAGTGCCAATCATGAAGCTGATACAAGAAGTACAGTCTGAAGAAAATGACATGATAAGAATAATAAATCAGACCATACATCTTCAGCAAACTAGAGAGGAGGTCTACAACAGAGCATTACAAAATCAAGAAAACATCAAGAAGCTGTTTGATAGAAGGACAAAGGCTAGTAATTTCAACATTTGTGACAAAGTTTTAAAGTGGGATTCAAGGAGAGAAGATAAGGGTAAGCATGGGAAATTTGATAACTTATGGCTTAGCCCTTATCTCATTCATTCTACTGTTGGTAACAATGCTTATTTTTTGAAAGAATTGAATGGAACTGAACTTTTTGGGGTTCCTGTCAATGGCAGGATGCTCAAACATTATTTTTCTTGACCATATTAGTTTGGAATCCTTTTTATTTTTTCTCATTTTGAATATCATACTCATCATTGCATTCAAAGTTAGAAGATAAAAAAATACAAAAACAATACAAAAGAAAATAGGGCAGATTGTAAAACACAAGAAAGGTACAGCCCCATACCAAAAAAAGAGAAACAAATTATGAAAGTGTGCAAGATCAAATGCCACTCCTAAGAAACACACTCCTAGTTAGTCATATAGCCTAATCATGAATAATTAGTTTTCAATTTTCTACTGATAAGTTAGTGAATTAGATTTTCCAAATAGATTAATCTTGGCTTATCATTTAGGAAGATTAGGATAGAAGAAAAAAGGTTCAAATAAGCTCAAAATCTGAACCTATGAGTTTCAAAAAGAAGAAAGGCTCTAATCTGTTTAAACCTGAGCCAAGGATAGAAGAAAACTGGTTCTAATATGCCCAAAACTTGAACCAGAGAACAAAGACAGAATAGCTCAAACAAATTAAAAAACAGAGCTGAAGAAAACAGAAGGATGTTTTTAAGCTTTCAGATCTTAAGCCTTCATCATTTTTGTTTTAATTTCCTGCAAATTTAGTCTATGTGTAGCTTGTTTTTATGCCATATATTAGAAACAAGTTAGACTATTCAATCCTAACTTGTATGCTTTTAAATTTCTATTTTAGAAATTAGAGAATAAACTCTGTCAGACAGTCTAATCCTGACAAGAGTGTAGTTAGGTAGAGAAGCTTATGAACTCAACTGCTTAATCTGAGTTCATGGAGAAATAAGGGTAGAAATAGACTATTTTTATGCTTTCAAAAGAATAAAACATTTGTAATAAAGAGTTTTCCAATCCAAATGCACTTTGAAAGAAGAAAAAATGTTAGATCATTAGGATTGGGTAGGTAGAAAGCTTGTTTTGATAGAATTCCAATGGTTTAAATTGCTGCTAACATTGTCAGATCAAAAGAAGACCAAAAAAGGAAAAGAAAATTGTAGCCCAATGGATGAGGCATTTTTTTAGGCGCTTAAAGGGCCTAAAAACCTTTAAAACCCCCCAAAAAACTCGACTTTCCTCTATTTTTCCTTTTCCCTGACGAAAATGATAAAATTAAATGTGGACTGTTGATATTTGCAGATCAACGATTGTCATCGCACCCGATCCCCTCTATCACCCTTTCCTCTACTCACTTAACTTCATCTCTTCACACAATCCTGATCGTCCATTTGATAAAATATAATGGTCAGGATTGAACCCGATGTTCCTCTTTGATTTTTCATAAAACCCGACAATGAAATTCCTTGGTGAAGATCCACCATTGATCTTTGCAGATCAACGGCCCACATTGCGCCTGATATCCTCCCAATCCCTTGCCTTTCATTTCTTTCACCGTCCTGAGATCAAATCTCCGCCATCCAAATCTGAAGATCTGATGGTCCACAGTGAACTCGACGGCCCACATTCGCCCCGTGCACCTTTCCCCATCACTTTGTCATTTCCACCGTCAGATCTCCCCACCTGTAATCCAATGGTTGAGAAGCGTATCACATTTTTTCTTCGTCCGAGTATTAAAATTCCAAAATCGCGCAATATGAGCGGTTTTGTTTTTCCATGTGTCAGGTGCTGAGTGAAATCACATGAATTTCTTGAAAACCATTTACCACCCTCAGCGCTGCACAAATACCACCAGCTATTTTCCGCTAAACCACCCTCTTCCACAATGTAATTCTTCGTTAAATCCTAGCTGTCCATCAATCTGATCCAACGGTATTGACTTAACGCGACCCCTGTGCCTTTGTCATTTCGTCTATTTCTCTCGATCATTTCAACAATAAATCCCCATCGTCGATCTTTCAGATCGGATGGCTCCAATTATATCCTGGTCTCAAGTCCTTGCCCGTTTGTTCTCCAAAGGGTTCCATCGAAAGATCCTAACCATCCATTGTTTTGATATAACGGCCCAGATTGCATCTAACCCCCAATTCTTTGTCCCTTTTTTTCTCTCCCAGGCATTTTATCGAGTTTTCTCCACGGTCGATCTCTGAAGATCGACGGTCCCGATTAAAAAATTTCCCCATTAAATTTCTCTCCACCACCTAATTTTCCGATCGATCTCATCCATTGATCAATCTAGATCAACAGCCTAGACTTAATCTCCCCACTGTTTACCCAACCGCCCCCCGATTGACCCCAGCAAGTGATCTGGACTATTGGATGTTTTCATCCAATGACCAGGATTAATTTTCACCTCCAAAACAACCTTTGACCTATTTTCATCGGGGTTTTCTTAATTTTCGTTCTTTTGTGCAGGTTTTAAGGTTTCTCAATTGTTTTAAAAAGAAAATCAAGGGCTGGGGATGACGATCCCTCAAGCCACTATTCATGAATAAGATCAATTTGCAGGGTTCACATCATGTTTTATCATGCCTCATGAGCACTGGTAACATTATAAAACCCTCTGCGCACCTAAAAAGACAAAAAAAACATAGCAAACCTTAATTATGCAGAGAGTATCAGTGTTACAGCATAAAATAAAAGCAGAGATGAAGAACTAAATGTTTTTAACACATTTTTGATGGATTAAGGCACCAACACAGTTAACCAAAGGCCTAATCCTGAGATCAAGACAGCATGAAAACCAAAAGATGAAATTAAGCCTAATTAGGCCTAAAACACAGATCAAAAACACAGTAAAGGTGTTTTAGGATAAAACAAGGAGATCTATCAATCCGAGAAGCCTCCACTGCCACATCAGAGGCTAATTGAATCCTCTCCAGCTACCAAAATCCACCTACAGCCTCACAAAAATTAAAGAAGGCATAGTTATTACCAGAACAGAAGATATTTGCCTAAAGACAGCTGAACAGTTAATACAAATCAAAAGAACTTATTACTAATTGTCAGCAAAGTTATTTTAAAGATAAGAAACAACCCTGAAGTCAATATTTTCATCCATTAAGCATCAAAAAGTAGAAATAGAGTTATGAAGGATAGTTATAGCTAGAATGAATTCCTGCCTTATGCCTTGCATGGTTTTCAAGGCTAGGAATTCCATTGATTATGGAATTAATGATACCTAAACCCTAGAAACTCTTCCACCTCCTCATTTTCTTATAAAATTTCATTGAGGAGCACATTGTAAAAGGTTGGTCTCTATATATCTGTTGCATGTAAATAGCTTTCTCAAGCTGTTGTAAGCTCTGTTTGTAATTGAAGATACCTAAGTTGAGATGAGAAGTTTGAAGCTGTAGAGACCCACTGAACTTGCTGATTGTAACTGGTTTGAAGCATCAAATACAAGCTGATTTATGGGATCCTGGTCTATGTCAATGGTGATGTTTTTCTTATTTTAAATTGTTATTTTTTATTTTTTTTTCCATTTTGTCCACTTTCTCTGATAAAGAACAACAAATATAGAGTTAGGATTTACTATTAAAAGTACCCTACTCTCACTGATAAGCTCTATCTCCATGTTTTCTTCAAATTGTGTATTTAAGAATTATTTAATACAGTCCAAGCAGTTAAGGAATGTTGGTGAGTCCATGTCTTACTGTATAAACTTTAAACATTTTTATTGAATGTTATTTTCAGTTTCTTCTAAGTAAAGTTGAACTAGGGAAGTCTATGGCTAGCCCTGTCCTCTAGTTTTATCTCCAAGGGTTGTCCGAAAGTTTCCCTTAAGAGTATGTTGAAAGTAGGTTAGTTTCAAAGTACTTACTTGAGCTTAAACTAATTTTTGTGTTCATCATGAATGTTTCTCCTTTGAATATGCTGAAAGCAGGATAGGTTCAAAGTCCTTACTTGATCTTAAGCTATTCTTTGTGTTTTTAAATGTTTTTTATTGAAAGTGCATCAAAAGCAGGCTAGTTTCAAAGTACTTACCTAATATTAGATAAATTTTATGTCTTTCTTAAGTGTATGCCAAAAGTAGGATAGTTTCAAAGTACTTACTTGATCTTAGGCTGCTCTTTGTTTCCTTCATCTATTTGATTTCCCTTTCTTTTTGTCTCATTTCATAAAATAAACTTAAAGAGATCCTTTGACACAGATGACTTGCCCCATGGACCACTCTTGAACCTTGCTCTTTCAATTAAATCCTACTATGACTCCATAGCCCAATGGATTGAAGCTGATTCTCGCCTATCTTGTTAGCTGAATCATTCCTTCACTTTCATACATCTTCACCCTTCTTTTAGACTTCCTTCACCTTCATATATCTTTGCCCAACCAAAACAAACAAAAGCCTTGTTCCTCATAACTAGCCTAATATCATATTTCAAGCCTTTAAAGATAAATCAATATTTACACTTATAAGAGAGATCCCTCTCTGGATTCAAGAGGGCTAGATCATAGAATCCCAAAGTGGTTCATATGTAGGATTTGCAGTTTGTATTTTCCAATCTTGCAAATTACAGAGACCTAACAGGTGCATTTAGATCTAGCGACCGAGTAGCATATTCTTCAACGAGCATAAGAGTTGAGGTATAAGAAGTTTTTTTGCCATGTACTTCATTGATTATTTTTGTAGGATGCTTTATGTCATGTTGATTCCTTCTTAATGTATGATGTAGAATCATCATGTTTATTTGATGTTGTTGATTTCTACTAATGAAAGATGAGAAATATTTATGTGTATTGATGTGGTATGTATTTATCATGTATGGTGATTCATGTTGTGGGATCCATTTGTTTCCTTGATGTCAGGATACTCTTTGTCACCATGTGTGAAGTTGTCATGCTGATAGGAGGTTTGTGATCAATGAGAGTTCCTTATAACGGAACATATTGTGGAGAGACTTTTCCACTCATGTTGAGGGCTTTTCTTTGTTTGAAAAGTTAGTAGCATCCATGTACATTATCACTAGTTACAACACTGAATGAATCGGCCAACACCATCCAGAGATCGAGGCCTAGAGACGTAGTCCACAATAGCGTCTTAAGGACAAAGCGCCCGTGTAGAAACCAATAAGTGAAAATGTTCAGCAAGAAAATCCACCACATTCATCATTGTTCACTTTGTTGAAATGGTTCTTCTAGTGTGTCATGGCCATGTATTGTAAATCATGTGATGAATTTATTTATGTAAAAGTGATGATGTGTTTGCCATCACTTTGAAATGTCACAATGATGTTTTTGGCCTTGTAATAGCTGGGGTATTATTAATTCCATTTTGATTCAAACTTGACCACCGAGTATGTATCATAAACTCATGGCAAGTATAGAAATGCGTGGGTCATAGTGGCCATAAATGAGCATGTAATTTGCAGGATATTTTACTACAGGTCTACAGAGGATGTAAGTGTCCACTCATCATTCATGGCTCTGAAGAACAAAACTTAAGGAGAAGGAAGGGTTACCTTTTCAAGACACTTGTGGTGTAGACATAGTACACAACAATTGCAGATTATTGTCAATTCTTTTGGAGGACCAAAATTTCCTCAGTAGGGAGGAATGATCCAAGTGGCTCTAGAGACGCACACAAGACAAAGAGGGTTTAGGAAAGCTCAAAAATCAAAGTGACTAAAATGTTATAAAATTAGTTTCAAATCATAGATCTTGTTGTCCTAATCGCAACGGTGCGAATGATTCGTCAAACCGAGTTCGTATGTGAAAGTTAGAGCTGGTCAAAGTTTTGGGCTAACTTGATGATGTGGTAGGTTAAGGAGGCAACAATTTGGAAGTTGTCCAGTGGCTAGATTCCGATCAGTTCTAGTTAGATTCTGAGTGAATTTTTGGGGTCGTTAAAAATACTCCTACAGTCAAAATTTGAGAAGTTTTAAAATACCCCCATGGGGTTATATGACAAAAAAACAGATATTAAAATAAGGGTGGGCCGTGACCCCCACCCTTACCTCCCATCTGTATAACAATAAAATAGTATAATTGGTGGGGACGACGGCCATGACCACGCCGCTTCGACCACACAATAGAAACTATGCCATATATATATATATATATATATATATATATATATATATATATATATATATATATATATATATATATATATATATATATATATATATATATACGTTAAACAAATCACAAAGGTGGCGTTGGAACATGGAGTGGGTTAGATCGGGCCACGTGGAATGGACCTTATCACCCTCCTTTCCCTATTTTTTTAATGCGGTCAATGTAGAAATGGAGGGGTGGGATTTGATCCCCCCACCGGTCTCCTTCATTGTAGGATCTTAACCGATGTGCCAACTGACATACCTTGTAAGGTTTTCCCAACACTTTATATTTAAACCCCCAGTCTGCATATGTGCCCAGGCAGAGGATAACTGGGCATGCAGTTCGAGGCAGAGGAGGGATGATGGTGGCATGAATTTCAAGATGAAGAATATTCCCTTGATGCCCAGAGATTCCCGAGGGGAGGAAAAATTTCTATTTATCAGAATATGCTCAAGTTTACAGTTATTTTTCCTAGATTTTTGCAGGGAACATAATGGCGATATCAAATTCGCCTTTTCAGTAGCAATTTTTCCAGATTCCTTATGGAGGAGAATCTCTAGGAATCTTGAGGGAATCTTTTAGATTCCTTGGAGGCTAAAATTTTCCGGTGTCAGAATGAGGTTAACTTTATACTCATTCTTCTTTGAATTTTGTAAGGATCTCAATAGTGAGATCATATTACTGTCTTGAGTTGTAGATTTCCAGATTCCCTGTGGAGCAGCATCTTTGAGGAAGCTAATGGGAATCTAAAGATTCCTTACGGCGCAGATTTCAACAGTGTCTAAATTCAGAAAATTGACAGTTGATTCTACACCTCTCAGCAACACGAATCCAAGGGTGCAGTCAAATTTTCCATTTGCGCCTTATAAATTTTAGCCATTTTCCCGCATGGGATGATGGTGTCGTATTTCAGCATGTGGACAGTCAACTTCTTGCCATTCGATGCTACGTTTGCAATGGTGCATTTAGATCTAGCGACTGAAAAAACTATTCTTCTACCAACATCAGAGTTGAGGTATGTGAAATGTTGTTTCCATGTACTTCAATGATTATTGTTGTAGGAATATTTATGTCATGTTGACTCCTGCTTGATCTATGATGTGGAATCGTCATGTTTATTTCATGTTGTTGATTCCTGCTGATGTAAGATGAGAAATATTTATGTGTACTAATGTAGTATGTATTTATCATGGATGGTGATTCATATTGTGGGATCCCTTTGTTGCCATGATGGCGGGATACTCTTTGTCACCATGTGTGAAGTTGTCATGTTGATAGAATTTTTGTGATGAATGAGAGTTCCTTGTAATGAAATGTCTCATAGAGAGACTTTTCCACTCATGTTGAGGAATGTTCCTTGTATGAAAAGTCAACAAAATCCATGTACATTATCACTAGTTACAACACTGAATGAAGTGGCCAACACCATCGAGACACTGAGGCCCGGAGACGTAGTCCATAGTGGACAAAATCCATTATTAAATAGCTTGCATTTATGTTGTGTGATTGTTGACATGTGTTCCTCGTGATTATATTTGCATGTGTTCATTAATGATTTTGATAAATTATAATTCTAACACATTAGCCGAAGTAATAGGTCCTGGTTAAAAGGGTATCAAAAATTTACTCAGATCATGGTATATGGCCCTTATCAGAGCAGGCGAAGCTTGCGGTGGGGCCTAACAAGGTTCATCTTCTGCAAATCTAGCAAAATTTTGTCGTCCACTTCGAAATTGTGCGGCACCTGATGCTGATCATGTCACTACTTATACTTTTCTTTGGCTCTATCCAATATGTCTTGGACCTATTGGAGAATCTGTTGAATCCACTCAATGAAGTTGTTCAACTTGTCGGCTTTAGACTGGACATGAGCCAAAAATTCCTGAGTAGCTGCAAATGATATGGTCACATCAATGGGACATAGTGGCTAGAATCCCAATCCCACCTGAAAGGGGTTGTGTCCAGATGAGTTGTAGAGAGCTAGGTTATAGTAGTGCTGGACATATGGAAGGCTTTCATCCCAATTGCATGGATGGTGTGAGTTGCACTTGCATCGAATGTGTATGATAATCCTTTTGATGACCTCTGTTTGGCCATAAATTTGGGGGTGGAAACTTGTGGACTTAGTGAGCTTGGTGTCCAACATCAACCAAAGACTTGACCAAAATTTACTAAGGAACTTGTTGTCTCGATCTGAGATAATGGACGATGGGATCATAAAGTGTACCCACACTCGCTCAAAGAAGAGTTTAGCGGTGGCTTCTACTGTGATATTCTCCTTACATTATGCCATAATCGCCGTCTTAGAGAATTTGTCAAAGACCAAAAAAATTCAGTCATTTCCATGCTTGGTAGAAGGAAGGACCGACATGTAATACATGGATATGGATTCCCACAGCTGACTAAGAGTAGGAAGCAGAGTATATAAGCCTTGCTACTTGATGGCCGGTTTATAAATGATAGAAGTAGTGCATGATCTAATGTAATTCCTGAAATCATGTTGAAGGTCCAATTTAGAGAAATACTTATGTAGTACTGCCATTGTTTTCTCGACCCTGAAATTTCCAATGACTTGAATGTAATGTAATTCCCAAATCATCTTATAACCCTTTATTGAAGGAACACAAAGGTGTCCCAGGTGGCATAATAGTGTATCCTAGAGGTGAAAATATGAAACTTTCTTACCCTTCAGGAGCATCTGGTATGTGTTTCTCAATTCTATATCACTTTTGTAGAGATGCGACCAACCCGAAGTCTCATTCCCACAAGAGTCAAGCATAGTGGTTAATGCCATGATCGGCGGTTGATTGAGGCATTCTGCAACATTATTGGTGCTTCCCTTCTTGTACTTGATGTTAAAATGGAATTTTTGTAGGTATGTACACCATTTCTGATGGAGATCATTCTGCAACTTCCCTTGTGTCCGTATGAACTAAAAGGGTTGGTGATATGTGTGGATGACCGTTTCCATCCCCAAAATTTAATGCCTGCATTTTCGACATGCCTGCACAATGAAATACAACTCTTTGTCATAGGTGGGATACTTTTAGACTATGTCGAAAAGTGTCTCACTATTGTATGCCACTGGATTCCCCTGCTGAGTAAGTACTGCCCAATAGCATAGTCAGAGGCATCTGTCTCGATCCCAAATGGTTTCTAAAACTCTGGTAATATGAGCATTGCTGCAAAGCAAAGGCGATGCTTCAACTCTGTGAACACCTTCTGTTGAGATTCATACCAAAATAATTTTTCTTTTGCTCCTCCCTTGGAGATTTGACTTAAAGGCCAAGTGATATTAGAGAACTCCAACATGAACTTGTGGTAGAAATTGGCAAGAGCTAGAAATATGTGGAGTCCTGTTCGTATGGTTGGGGCTAGCCAATCTTGAATGACTTGGATCTTAGATGGGTCACCCTGCACCCCCCGATAATCAATAATGTACCCCATATATTGAACCTGGGTCATGCCAAACTTTCATTTCTCCAGATTGGCACACAACTTGTGTTGTTTCAATGTTTGGAGGACTTGTCAAATGTGGTGGAGGTGCTCTTCCCAACTCTAGCTGAAGATCAGGATATCATCCAAATACACCACCAAAAATGAGTTAGGGAATGGTCATAAGATGTCTTCATCAGCCTCATGAAGTTTGTGGGAGAATTTGTCAACCCAAAATACATGACTGACCTTTCAAAAAGGCCATCATTAGCTTTGAAGGAAATCTTCGACACATCAGATGGTTTGATTGGTACCTGGTGATACCCATACTTAAAGTTAATATTTCTGAAATATTTTTCCCCCTTGAGGTGGTCTAGAAGGTCATCGATTTGTGGGATTGAATATCTATTCTGGATATTGATCTTATTCAACACCTGATATTCAAAACAGAGTGTCCAAGTTCCATCCTTCTTCTACACCAGCATGATCGAGCTCGCACATGTAGATGAACTTAGTTGGATGTGACCTTTCTACAAAATATCCTTTTCCTTTTATTTCATCATTCTCTAGAACCAAGCACCGATATATTAGTCCATTGGGTAGCGGTGAAACTAGGGTCATATCGATGGAGTGCTTGAACTGACAGTGCAGAGGCACCCCTACAAGTGAGGTGAATTTGTCTCTGTACTCCTCCATGAACTTGTCCATTTGTTGTTGGCCTGCGGAGGAGCCCTCTGTGGAGGTTGTGGCCACAGTATTATTCCCTGAGGGTGGATCTTAAGGAAAAAAAAAATTCCTAGTTTGAAAAATAAGCTTAATACATTAATTCATAGTGAGCAAAGAGATGGAGGTAGGCAGTGCTACTTCTAGTATTCTCATTAGAGAACTTTTGAGGCCTGAAATGGGCCTCCTAAGAAAATTGTACAATGAAAATAAAGTTTATAAGAACCAATAGGATTCAAGATGATGATGTCAACCATGGGGGATGATTCACCATTTTTGGGGTAAAAGGGTAAAAATATTAAAAAAAATAAGATAATAAAATTAGTTTTTCAACTTATCTCCCTAAGGTTTTACTCTAATTTCGAGCGGGAGTACTTGTTGGATGCAAAATTTGATTACTCATCCAAGGAGTACCCATGTTTCATACGTTCGATGGACCTTGCTACAAGAAAAATGAGAAATACATGAAAAACATGATTGCAATTACATTTTTCATGTATTTCTCATTTTCCTTGTAGCAGGGTCGATCGAAAGTATGAAACTTGGGTACTCCTTGGATGAGGAATAAAATTATACATCCAACGATTGTTCTTGCTATAAATTTGAGTAAACGCATAGGGAGATAATTTGAAAATACAAGATGAAAAATGGTTTTTTATTTTTTCTTTCTAAAATTTTATGATTTCCACTATTATTTTATAATTTCCTTAGGAGGCCAATTTTAGACCTAAAAAGCTCCCCTAATGGTACAACTTATTATCGAAGGTAAAAAAAATAGCATGAGGCTGATACTCATACAGAACATATCACTTCCATAAGTATGGTTGGCCTAATAATGCATCACAAAATTCAAGAGGCGCAAAATCACATAATAACTCACCCATGAAGGCATTGATTTTGTAGGTAAGGCGACACTGCTCGCTG
This sequence comes from Pinus albicaulis, assembly GCA_034641835.2. Taxonomy (NCBI): domain Eukaryota; kingdom Viridiplantae; phylum Streptophyta; class Pinopsida; order Pinales; family Pinaceae; genus Pinus; species Pinus albicaulis. The sequence continues at coordinate 178,546,693 of CM076572.1, read as the reverse complement.
AAACAAAGATCTCGTCTTTGGTGAATCCACCTAATGGTTTATGGTTGTGGGTGTGTTGCGATCGACATACCAAAATGCTTCACAACCTATACCTAAATGAGGTTCTTTTGGATCCCGTTGTCGACAATGAACTGCATAGGGGAACCCTTCACCCACATTTGGGAATGGAAGTGGTGCCCCCTCCACTAGATCTTCGGGTTCTTCCTTCCGGATCTTGGTGGTAGCAATGATGGAACTGGGCTCCACATCGATAATATTATTTCCTTTGGCATTCCCTTTGTCGGGTTTTGAATCAGAGTCAGAACATGCATATGATTCATAATTCTTCATCTTGGCCACCAGTGACTTCTTGGCCCGACACTCGCTTGTGTTGTGAGTGGGGATCTTATGGAACTCACACCACTCTCCCATGTCCTTCTTTAGCTTCATGGTTTTGTTCTTGGCTTGTGGCTTTGACGAGTTGTCTTGGGCTGGCCAACCTTGGCCTTTTCCTTTGTTCTGTAGTTTGCGGGCGCCTTTCCCTTGCTTATCAAATCCACTGTCTCACTTCCTCTGTTTGAATTTATTCTCAATCTTGGAAACATACCGGTATGATGCACGAAGTGAGGAGATTTTGAGGAACTCCATTTCCTCCTGGATGTATTTGTGCAGAAAATTGTGGTACTTAAGCGCAAAAAGTTTCTCCGAATATTTGATACCGAACTTTGTGTGCAGGGTATGGAACAGATTCGTCAGCTCATGCACATCTTGATCCCTTTGCTGTTGTAGCATATTCCATTTTATGTACTTGTGCTCATAGCTCCCCACAGGGTAGTATTGTTCCTTGATGGCATCTCATAAATAATTCCAAGTCAGTGTGGCTAAGAACATGGAAGAATCCCCCTCGTCCTTTTGTTCATAGTAGGTTTCCCACCAGTCCTTAACATGGGCGGCGACTTTGAGGAGTGAAAATGTAATATTTTCCCTATAGCTATACCTATACCTATACTACTACTTGTGCCTATACCTATACCTGTATCACTAATTGTACATGTACCTATACCGCTAATTGTACCTATACCTGTACCTGTACTTGTACTCTATTGTAATATGTGCCTAAGCTCCATGCACATTTTATCATAATGTACTGCTTGTAAGATATGATATTGTAAGTCTGTCCCATAAGAACTCATAGCTGCTATATGATTCACATGTACTCTCCTGCTAAGAGGATCTGCAACCATGTTCTCTTTACCCTTGATGTACCTGATCTCAAGGTCAAACTCACTATTCATGGCCAACCATCTAGATTTCTAGACATTCATATTTGACTGGTCAAACAAGTATCTCAACCCACTGTGATCACTTACCAAAACAAACATCCTACAAGAATATAGTGCCTACACATCTTCAATGCATGGATCATCGTTTCCAGCTAAATATCACATGTCTGATAATTCTACTCATTGTCATTTAATTTCTGTGACTCGTAGCATACTACTTGTACTTACTGCATAAGGACTCCACCAAGCCCTCTCTTGCAAGAATCTGTACACACCACAAACTCTTTGTCCCAATCTAAAATCTTTAACACTTGAGCATTTGTCAACAAGTGCTTCAAGTGTTTAAAATTCATTGCTCATTCCTCTATCCATTAAAATTGCTTACCTTTCCTTTGTAGTGACATTATATGATATGTAATTTGAGAGAAGTCCCTGATGACCCTCCTATATTAACCTATTATTCCCATGAATGATCTTACCTCCTCCACATTTCTAGGAGTTTTCAGCTACATGATATCCCTTATCTTTTCTAGGTCCACCATTATGCCATCCTTGGAAGCAACATTTCCCAAGTAATGTACCTCTGCATGAAACAATCTACATTTATTGAGCTTAGCATACAACTGATGCTCTCTCAACAATCTCAATACCATTTCTAAGTGTTCGACATGTTCTTCCTCATTCTTATAATATATCATGATGTCGTCAATGAATACAATAACAAACTTGTCCAAATAAAGACACAAAACACTATTCATCAAGCACATAAAATTAGTTGGAGTGTTATTCAAACCAAATGGAAATAAAAATAATAATAATGCCCATACCTGATGTTACACAACATTTTTTAACTATCCCTGGAATCCCCATCTTGCCCATTAGAGGGTTGTTTACGTGACCAATAAGCAGTTTCATGCCTTGCAAAAACCATCACTACAATCCTTTGCATGAGAGTAACATTCCTCTTGTTGACAATTCCCTGAGCAGGACTATAAAAACCATTGTTTTTTCCTTGGCGCGAGTAGCCAGTTACACTCCCACGCCGATATGGAAAATTAACACTGAGCCCATGCCAGTTGGCGCTTTGTCCCAGTTAAGCACCCACGCCAAGATGTTTATAGAATTGTTTTAAAAAATAGAGGTGGAGGTTCTATACCAACCACCTCGAGGATGAGTCATTGGCAGTGGTTGAACTGAAACAACCATGGACTCCCTCCTTTAGTTAGTAGTTTCCACCTCTCTTGGAACTCTCCTAAAGGATAGGACTCCCTTCCACCTTTGTAGGGATCCCAACCTCCTCCTTTTCCTCTATAAAAGAAGCTATCTCTCTTAGTAAAAGCTAGCTGAACTTGGAGAACTGATACTATAGCTTAATGACTAGAGAAGATAAATAGAAGGAATTATGTTGAGGAGAGTTTAAGTCCATGCCTTCACCCATCCGAATTCCCTGACGAGCATCTGAGACATGCTTCACCTTAACCCCGTTGGAGGAGACTGCGACGTCAGAGTTGTTGATCAACGGTTGTCATTGATGTCAACCCAAGCAACACTAGGGGCTAACCCAATATTGCATGGGAATTTTGACCTACCAAATTAATATACTCTGGGTCAATAATTATTTTTATGGTTTCTAATTTTCGAGATGTTTCTGTTGATATATGGCACGCCATGTAATTCTTCACGGTTTGAGAGATATTCATGTTTAAAGTTTGTACCCCTAGTTACTGGGCTAAAACCCCATGGGGTTGGGGCATGGGTCATTGAAAAGTACTAATTAATATTTTTTAAGCTCCTAAAATCCCTCCCACGTTCACTTGTTGAAGCCCCTCTCAACCTAAGCATTTATATAAGTTGTGATCCTCATTTCCTCATTATGCAAGGGATTTCGCTATCTGAAACAAGTCATCATGGAAGTATCACTCTAAAGTTTTTTCTACGAAGGGTCAAAAGCTGAAATTTTTATGAGGTGAAGCCAAAATCTCGAGGAATCTGTTGTAAAAATTTTAGATCAAGGTGCGCAATATTTTTGGAGATATGATCTATGGAAATCAACATTTTTGTAGGCTCCTGAAATTCATCTCAAAGAAGTGACCTTGGTAAATTCATCATAACTCTCTCTCTGAGTATCAGATTAGAATTCTGTAAAAAGTGGTGGATAGTGCATAGTATTTAATTTTTTCTCTAACAATTTCAAACCCAAATGAAGAAACAATGACATGTGGAACGCCATACAAGTGTGCTCTACTGAAACATTCCATAATTAGGGCATTGTGAGAGATTGGATATAACTATCTCTTGAAGAATCCAAGTTGGGTCAGACCTATGGCATTGGAAAGACAACTCAGAGGACTACTACAGGACCAAAAATCATATATTCAGGATCTGAAATAACAGATATACACCAGATTCAATATCGAGATCCTAGAAGGCAAGAAAAAGCTAGATCATGTGTTGTCAAGGGTCGCAAAGGACCAGACTTTCTACGGAAGCAAAGCAAAGCAAGGTGCAACAGAGGGTAGCATGACAAGAGTAGCAACCAAGGTGCATAAAAATAGCAATAAGTTCATCATATGAAGTCTTCAAATGGGCAGCACTGCATACAATAATTGTAAAGGTATCATTGTACTTAGTCATTGTAAATACATTATTGTACAAATTGTACTAGTGTCTATCTACCAAGGGTTGAAGAGGCAGTGTTGGGAGGTCTAGGATCATCATTAGGTGGTTGTGTAAAATTTTGGGTTATGGTCTAGTATATCTTCTTCTTCTGCATCATTCTATATCATTGTAAAGTGGACCATTTTCCCTGGTACGGGAGTCCATTCTTCTTTTATTCTGCTATAGGGTGGTAGGGTGGTGCTAGGGTGAGTTGTAGCTCATTAGATGTTGGGGCATCCATTTAGTTTATTACTAAAGAATCTCGGGCATTGGAGCGTCCATCCAGTGGGAGCTGGATAAGAATGCTTTTCTAGATTCTAGGAAGTTGGAGCTTTATTTTCAGTTGGAGTTGAATATTAAAGAATTATTAGAAAAGAATTAGGTGGTTTTTGTCTCGGAGTGGGTTTCCACCTTAAAAAATGTGTGCATTTTTGTTCCTCTTGTTTTCTGCTATCATTTTACAAACACTGATAATAATTTAAGATTAACTAATGCTCTAATTGAAAGGAATACTGATTGACCCCCCCTCTCAATATTTCCAACAATTGGTTTCAGAGCTTGGTTCCTTCCATAGCAATTTAACAGCTGGAAGGAGGTCATGGAGCATACCAAGAATGGTGTACCTCTATTCAATGAAAATAATTATGCACTCTGGAAAGGAATAATGGAGGTCTATCTCTTGGCGTAAGGTTACGAAGTATGGGACACTATTAAAAATAGATTTACATCAACTACGGATGAACAAGGTAAGAAGAATTTGGTAAATGATGCAAAAGCAAAGAATATTATTATCAGTGGACTTATTGAATCTTCTTATCATAAGGTGTTGGGTTGTAAAACTGCCAAAAATGTATGGGACAAGCTTGAGAATATTTATGCAGGTGACTCAAATGTAAAAGAAGAAAAGCTTCAAATTTGTAGAGAAAAATTTGAGCAACTCAGAATGAAAGAAGATTGCAAAATTTCTGCATACTTCCAATACGTTGATGAAATAACCAATACTTTGGAAGGATTGGGAGAGACAGTTGACGAGAAGACTATTATACGAAAGATTCTTAGAACGTTACCAGGGAGATTCAACCCAAAGGTATTGGTATTAGAATACAGTGAAAATATGGACAAACTCAACAAAGAGGAATTACATGGAGTTCTCATAGCATATGAAATGAGACTTGATGAAGAAGAGGGTACTTCGCATCTAGAAACTTCGTTTGTTGCATCTAAGAAAACCAATAAGGATAAACAACCTTCAATTGAAAGGACATGCACCTGCAAGTGTGAAGAAAAGGGAGATGATGAAGAAGGTATTTCAGATGAAGAATATGCTTGCTTCACAAGAAAACTAAAAGTTGGTAAGGGAAAATTTAAAGTTAAACTTCAATTGATATGTTTCAGCTGTAATGAGGTTGGGCATTTTGCAGCAAAATTTCCAAACAAAAGTAATGGAAACTAAAAAGGAAAGAAAGGCTTTAAGAAATTCACCAAGCAAGAATCCAAAAGGAACTTTCTCTCTAAAGAAGATAGCTAATCATATGATGAAGACAATGACAATGAAGAAGAAGCCAATGAGAGAGTATTTTTTATGGCCAAGCACAATAAACAAGAGGTATCAAACAACAAAGAATGAGGATGGACTAGAGAAGAATTTTATGAGGAAGCAATCAAGCTTATAAAAGATCTCAAGGTGGAGAAGATTCGTTCCAATACTCTTGAAGAACAAGTTAAAGGTCTGAAAATTTAAGTTTAAGAACACAAATGCATTGAAGAGTCACTTCAAAAGAATTTGGAAGAAAGAAACCAAGAAAGGGAAGAATTAGAAGCTGAAGTAGTCTCGCTGTGTGAGGAAGTGAAGAAAGGAAAAACTATCCAAAACTATGCCAACAGCTCATGGCCATTGGAAGAACTCATCAACAATCAACGATCTTACAACGACAAAACTGGCATCGATTACAAAGAAGAAGAAGCAAGACCTTCTAGAAAAAAATACAATGAACCTATGAGATCTGACATGCATGTACATTTCATTAGAAAAGATTTGCATGAACAGCCTTGGAAGACAACTCCTTGATGAAAATTTCCATCCAGGTACCAACATATTTTTTATGGCTACTGTTATTCATGTGGAAAATTTGGTCATAAAGCTGTAGAATGTCGCACATACCCTAGGAACAAGTACAATTCCACGAGATCTGTCAAATATGAACCTCCCAGGGCTCAGCGAAACATCAATACATTTGAACATTTAAGAAATAATATTGAATGTTACAAATGTCGAAACTTTGGACACATAGACAAAGACTGCAGACTTGAAAATCCTCCAGAAGAATCTTCGAAGCCACAGAACGAACGAACATGGAAGAAGAAGAAGAAGAATGATAATTGTGCTCTCGCTTTCAAGGCTCAAAAGAACAAAGATGTGTGGTATGTTGATAGCAGTTGCTCAATGCATATGACTGGAGATAGAAATAAATTTGTATCTCTGAAAGAGAAGAAGGATGGAACCGTGTCCTTTGGAAATGATGGATCTTCAAATGTTATAGGATCAGCTACTGTCACTCTCAGAAGAAAAGATGCTCTAACCAAGAATGTTCTATTGGTTTAAAACATGAATCACAATCTGCTCAGTGTTGGACAAATGTGTGATCAAGGACACACAATACTATTCAAATCCACGAAATATGAAATCGGGAAAGGCGTGTATGGTGAAATTGTGGCTACAGGAAGTTGAGCTCCAAATTACATATATGTTCTGGATGAAGAAACTAAATCATGTCTAATAGCTAAATAGGATGATACAATAATTGGTAGCAATGATGATCGACTAAGTAAGAAGTTTGCTACAAAGGTGCAAAGTGATTTCGAGATGTATTTACTTGGTGATTTGACATACTTCTTAGGGATTCAAATATCTCAGCAAGAGAAAGGAATATTTATATGTCAAGCCAAGTACATCAAGGAAATGCTCAAGAAATTTAAAATGGAAGATTGCAAACCCATCCTTACTCCAATGGTAACAGGTTGCAAATTAAACATAGATTAACAGCCTCCCAACCAGATGTTATGAAAGCAGTTGGACAGGTAAAAAGATTCCAAGCAGCACCAAAAGAATCACATATTAAATATTCACCAGCATTGGAATATCTTCGCTAGAAGCTTGGGATTCTCCCAAGTTCTCATTATATTTTCCTTTTTTAGAATATAAAGGGGGAGTGGAGGTAGATTACAGGTCTGCAGGACGGTTGTGTGTCAGGGGGAGTGGAAGTGTGCATAGGTTTGTAGGATTGTTGTGTTTCAAGAGGGATTTACCCTTTGCCATTTATGTCAAATGGGGAGACAATGTTGTAGGAAGAGATGTCATGATCATAGGGGAGTGCTTGTGTTGCCTTCAACACCAAAGGGGGAGATTGTTGATCAGCGGTTGTCATTGATGTCAACCCAAGCAGCACCAGGGGCTAACGCAATATTGCATGGGAATTTTGACCTACCAAATTAATATACTCTGGTTCAATAATTATTTTTATGGTTTCTACTTATTGATATGTTTCCGTTGATATATGGCATGCCATGTAATTCTTCACGGTTTGAGAGATATTCATGTTTGAAGTTTGTACCCCCAGTTATTGGGCTAAAAACCCACGGGGTTAGGGCATGGGTCATTGAAAAGTCATAATTAATATTTTTTAAGCTCCTAAAATCCCTCCCACTTTCACTTGTTGAAGCCCCTCTCAACCTAATCATTTATATAAATTGTGATCCTCATTTCCTCCTTATGCAAGGGATTTCACTATCTGAAACAGGTCATCGTGGAATTTTCGCTCCAATTTTTTTTCTACGAAGGTTCAGAAGGTGAAATTTTTATGAGGCAAAGCCAAAATCCTGAGGAAGCTACTGTAAAAATTTCAGATAAAGGTGCATAACGTTTTTGGAGATATGATCTGTGGAAGTCAGGGTTTTTGCAGGATCCTGAAATTCATATCAAAGAAGTGACCTTGGTAAATTCATCATAACTCTCTCTCTGTGTATCAGATTGGAATTCCATCAAAAGTGAAAGATATTTCAGTCTTTAATTTTTTCTCTATCAATTTCAGAGCCAAATGAAGAAACAAAGACACGTGGCATGCCGCACAAGTGCGCTCTACTGAAACAGTCCATAATTAGGGCATTGTGAGAGATTGGGTATAACTCTCTCTTGAAGAATCCAAATTGGGTCAGAACTATGGCATTGGAAAGATGAGTCAAAGGATTACTACAGGAATGAAAATTAGATATTGAGGATTGGAAATAACAGAGATACACCAGATTCAATATTGAGCTCCTAAAAGCCAAGAAAAAGCTAGATCATGTGTTGTCAAGGGTTACAAAGGACTAGAATTTATATAGCAGCAAAGCAAAGCAAGGTGTAGCAGAGGGTAGCATGACAAGAGCAGCAACCAAGGTGCATAACAGCAGCAATAATTTCATCATATGAATTCTTCAAGTGGGCAGCACTGCATACAATCATTGTAAAGGTATCATTGTACTTAGTCATTGTAAATACATTATTGTACAAATTGTACTAGTGTCTATCTGCCAAGGGTTGAAGAGGCAGTGTTGGGAGGTCGAGGATCATCATTAGGTGGTTGTGTCAAAGTTGGGGTTATGGTCTAGTATATCTTCTTCTTCTGCATCATTCTATATCATTGTAAAGTGGACCATTTTCCCTGGTACGGGAGTCCATTCTTCTCTTATTCTTCTATAGGGTGGTAGGGTGGTGCTAGGGTGAGTTGTAGCTCATTGGGTGTTGGGGCATCCATTCAGTTGACTACTGAATAATCTCGGGCATTGGAGCATCCATCCAGTGGGAGCTGGAGAAGAATGCTTTTCTAGATTCTAGGAAGTTGGAGCTTTATTTTCAATTGGAGTTGAATATTAAAGAATTATTAGAAAAGAATTAGGTGGTTTTTGTCCCGGAGAAAATTGATAATCATGACTTATTGATTCCCTTTAAATATTTAATTATTCCTTTGAAACCCTTTAATATATATCAAAAGGCCACAAGGATTTTCATCCTTGGCCAATAATAGTGTAATCACCTACGGAAAGTTCTAACTTTATCTTCATTAAACCTACACAAAAACACACAAATATTATTGAAATCCTACGTTTTATTGGTTTAAAATTCTTTGGAGGGTTTATGGAGGGCGGTTTGGAGCCGTGCGATAGAGAAAATGCAGTGGAAAAAGGGAGAAAACTTGGCAGAACAGTTAACTAGGTGAAGAAAGGAGTTGGGGCGCGATATTGAATAAGGGTTGTTGGATTAGAACAAAGAACATAGATCTACGGTTGAGATCATTTAATGAGATCATTTGGAGGAATGATGGAGGGAAAATGAATTGGTGGTAAGGTTAAATCAGGACTGTCTGATCTCAGAGATCGACGGCTAGGATCTAATCTAGAGTTATATTGTGGAGGAAGGAGTGGTAAAGCGGAAAACTGGCAGCATTTTTTGCATTGTGTTTGGGTGGTAATGTGGTTTTAGCTTTTGGAACGCAATATAGGTCTGCATTCGACACGTGGATTTCTAAAACCACCTATGTCACGTAAAATTTCGGCACTGTGGGATGGGCTCAGAAATTACGCGATATGGATTATAGGTTTTCGGATGGGATGATCCAGATCCAACGGTGAACGTAGAGCGTGATATTTGAAGAGCTGTGAGATAAAAAATAGGTGGGACCCATGGTGGAGAAAGGCGCAATACTTGATAAAAACCAAGGTTTAAACTGATTTATGCGCATAACGTGGTTTCCAATGTAAAAATGTTAAACTTTATATATGGACAAATACATAGGAACACAGTGAAAATCAGGGGAAAAGAGGGCGTTGGTGGTGGGACTGGGAGTACGGAGGAGGAGATCAGTGGATTAAATGAGGATCGTTGATCTACAAATATCAATGATGGATCTTTACCGAAAATTTTTAAACTTCCGGGCTTGTGAAACGACAAAGAAAAACGGGCTTGATCTGGATCGTAGGTTCTATGAAATGGATGGCCCAGATCTGATCGCAAGATCGCAAATCAACGGAGGCAAGGGGAAGGAAACAATGAAATGCATCGATGTGATTAAGAGCGAGCCATTGGATCTAGGAGAGGTCAACGGCCAGGTTTGAATCGACGGTTTTTAAAGTCAGATGGCTATGGCGGGGCGCGATTAAATCTAGGCCGTTGGTTCTTGTGGATTTCAATGGCTCAGATTAAATCATGGGATCGCAATTGGAGGAGAGAAATGGAATAGACAAAATAAATTTTGCGATATGATAGAATGAGGATCATCAATCTAAAAACTAGATCAACTATCAGGATTTAACCGTGAAGGCCAAAGGCAGAAGGGCGGGTTTTGAATGGGGAGAGATGTGGACCGTTGGATCTGGGTATGATAAAGAAGATCAACGGTCGAGAATTGATCGCTGGATCGCAGCGGAGGAGGGGGAAATAGCAAGGGTGAGTTGGAAACTTGCGATGCGATTGGCCAATGATCGTTGATTGGTTTTTGATCGACGGTCAGGATTTTCTCCGAATCACTTCGTCGGGTTTTATGAAATAATGAAGGAAAGTCAGATATTTCGGAAATACAAAGGAAAGTAAGGTTTATGAAAAAGTTTTTAAGTCTTTTAAGTGCCTGATTGTGGGGCTATGGTTTTATGAAGCGAAGGTTTATAGGAGTTAAGCCCTCAGGGGCTAAAGTTGTATATATGCAAAAAATAGTGTTTTTAGGCTAAAAAACAGGTTTTTTAAGCCAATTTGAAGGTTCCGGTAGGGGAAAAAGGAAATTTTAAACCAAATGAAAGGGGACCAAATGGTTTAAAAAGGGTGTTGGAGTGAATTTTGAAGGGTAAATGAGGCTTATGGAGGTATTTTTTGTTGAGCCCCAAGATTGTGCTTTCTTTCATCTTACTTTACCTCATTTTCCTTTGTCCATTGTTATCCCAGACCCAAATGATCAATGAAATTAGTTAAAATTAATTTTAGAATGATTAACATGGCTAACTTGCTAAGTTTTGTGATTTTGTCATTGTAATGCATTTTGACCGGAACTAGCTGCAGAATGCAGACATTCCATAGCTAACCGGAAATTTTGCAGCTGTCTTCACGTTCAAGCATGTTCCAGGTGTCCTCTCAGGAAAAGTCACACATGGGTATATTCCACATTATTTCCTCATTGTTCGTTGATCACCATGAAGACTGAACCGAATTCTGGACGTGGTTTTGGTACGTGGGAACTCATTCAAGGAGGAAGACTTCTAATAGGACTGTCCTAGTCCAGATGTTCTTTGTTCCTTTACGCTGCCATCTTTAGAGTCCTAGTATGATTTTGATAAGGAAAGACAATGATCCTCGTATTGTTGCAAGTTCTGTTATGTAGATTTGTTATAAAAGCACTCGGGAAACCGAGAGACAAGCTCTAGATTTTGCTTAGATTTCATGTATTGACTGCTATATTTATGAAGACCGAGAATACTCTGTTTCAAGTTATTTTCCTTTAATGAAGAAGACAACATTGATTTGAACGCGTTGAGTTGATTTTGAGTTAGATTTCGTCTGGTGGTAGAGGGCCCCTGCCTCCTGCACGGCTTTACTTTCGTAATTTGGATAAGTATCTTAGTTGTTTTCACGTTTCTGAAGTTTGAGTTCATAGTTAATTTCATTAGCCACTATAGCTATACTTGTTCTAAGAAACTCTTCCAAAAGAAGAAAATCTTCCAAAAGATCATGATAATGAATGGGAAATGGCTATAGTGTTGTAGGATTTATTTGTAATTTCTTTTGTTCATTATCACAGTTGAACTTATACTAAGCAAACTCTTCCAAAAAATCCTTATGATGTCTAAGGCATGACTGTGATACTGAATGTTTCAGTTGTTTGTTTGCACTAAGTAGCATAGCTGATCTTACTCTTAAAACGATCTTCCAAACTATCATAATGATGGGTAGGAGATAGCTGTGATGTCTTAGTTTTTAAATTTCTTTCAGTCTTTATGTTTGCATTTTCACTGAATTGTACAACCAAGATTGTTCTAGCAAGCTCTTCCAAAATACCATTCATGATGAACAAAATAGGCTGTAGAATCCCATAGATTAATGCATGATAACTTAGTTAGGGTACTCCGGAGTCAAATTGCATTCAATTCATGCTCTGTTATTTTGTTTTAAGTTTGATAATGACTTGTTAGTTCAGCACTATTTTAGACTAGTGACATGTTAGTTCAGTTTTAGCCTAGCTCATTGTATTTTCATTCCACATTTATTTGTCATCCATTGCATATTATATTACATTAGTTGTTAAACTTAAACAATACGGCCTTCATTATTTACAAAATCTCTTTTGTTCCAAATCCATAATTGACTCATAATCATAAGAACAGAAGACAATATCATCTCAAGGCCTGAAGTACTTTTGAAAATTCTTCATAAACAAAGCCTTTCCTCAAAAGACTACTTTAAAAAGAAATCTATAACTTTTGAATAAGGTTTAGTGATGTTAAACTAAGTTGCAGAATAGAATTAGGAGCTAGTCTTAGAGTAGAGATCTTGTGATGTTAACAATATTTTTCTCCAAATATGTTTCAACAAATCTTTAATCATGGATAAAATGTTGTATCATTATAAGCTAATTGTTTAATTGTTTAGTTAGGAGAATTTGTATACTTAGCTAACCATTTCTCAAGCTCTCCCAAAATACCTTTGATGAAAGAATTGAAAAAGTTAAGTTTATGTTTTGATTCATTTTCTTAAAGTCATTATCAAGCTTTGTATTCTGCTTAGTCATAGTTTAGGTTTGATTCTGTTTCAGTATTTGCATTTGCACTTGTCATTTGTCATCAACCAATTAGGCTTCACTCTGTTTTTAACAAGTAGCTTCTTTCCACTAGCTTTGTAGTCATTTTCCTTGTGAAACATAAAAACTGTCAAAAGACCAAAAACATCATAAAAAACTAAACACAATGCATTAGGAGACAAATACCTAGGCACATTAGGAGACAAATAACTAGGCACATACAGTGCACTTCACTTCAGCAGTTTACCAACCCTGGTTGACAATTAAATGAACTCAATTTAGGAGACTAGGTTGAGCACAAACATTTTGGCACCGTTGCCGGGGAAGTGAAAACTAGGTAACCTTTGTTTCTTAATTCCCAAAAACAATTATATGCGTAGAGAGAGAGATTCAAGGGGTAGATTCATAAGCAGCAGAAACAGAAATTTGATTCCTAGAACACCACTTGTTTCACCTAGACCAAGGGCTAGTACACCTTCAACTCAGACCCATATTCCATCCTTTACTGATCCTGGACTTCTAGAAGACCTAAGATCAGATATCCCATTAGAGAAACCTTCCACTTCATCCATTGAACCTACCTTAGAAGAAGATCTAAAGACTCCTGTGAGGGATACAAACTTTTCCACTTCCATAGGAGAGTCAAACATATCAGAAGAAGGGGGAGGAGGAGTCTTTAATGGAGAACACACATTATTTGGAGGTAGAGGTAGAGGTAGAGGAGAAGGAGGTAGAGCTGCAGATGGAGGAAGAGGTAGAAGAGAAATAGGAAACTCTTTTGGGTTCCCTATAATTGATGAAGAAACCAATACAACCATGAAAAAAATTTCACCCTCTGTCCTTCCAAACTTCTATGGACTTAAAACTAAAGATCCTAAAACCTTCCTATTTTAATTTTAGATCCTGTGTAGAACTTATGACTACTTACAAGATGCTCAAAAACTTAAACTATTTCCTTCAACATTAAAAGGAGTAGCATTGAAGTGGTTTATGAGTTTGATCAACAGTTCTATTAGGACATGGGAAGACATGAAACAAGCATTTCTAGAGAGGTATTTGGATTATTGTATGCCGGTAAATCATAAGGAAGAAGTGTTTAAGATGGTACAAAAATAAGATGAAAACTTGGAAGATTTGTTGGAGAGATTTCATTACAACATCAAAAGAGAAAAAATGGAAAACCTAGATCAAGACACCTTAAAAGCTCTTTTTTTGAAAACAATTAGGGATGAATGGTTGGATATCCTTAACATGATCGGAAAATGGGATATATCATAGCTCACATTACCTAAAATATCTGAGTTATGTATCAACCTTTCAAGAGGGAAATCTAAAACTGTAAAAGGTCTAAGAGATCCTCCTCTTGCAAGGGCAAGTAAGTCTGCTTCTGGGAAAATAAGTAGATCAGAAATAGGACATATGCTTGATGATTTTAAATCTTACATCTTAGGGAGTCTTAGTGAACAAATAGACACCCTTAAGATACAAAATAAGCAAAAAGCTGAATCTGATGCCTTGGCAATCTTTTGTCCCAAATGTAGAAAGAAACATGCCTTGAGAGAGTGTCTTTTGGATGTAAAATTTGTAGAGACCTGTGTCATTTGTTCTGAAAAACATGAGACCAAGAATTTTCCTTCTCTTCCTGGTCTCAAAGCTGTCTTTCAGGAGGAAACTCCTACATATTCCATAGAATCTCTTAATTTTGTCTCTAGAAGACCTTGGCAGGGACCTCAAACACAAGGATTCCATGATCAAATGTATAATCAACCTCCACCTTGGAATTATTGGCAGCAACCTTGGCCTCAATTTCAAAATAAATCTCAAGCTTGGGCACAAGGAGCACAAAATCCCTTTGGAAGATACTCTCAGTACTATCAGTATCCACCATCCTATCCACCATACCCACATTTTTATCCTCAAAATCCTCAACAACATCATCAGAACCTACCACATAAAAATCAACCACTTCCATTACCATTTCCTCAAAAATAAAATCAATTGCCTGCTCAACCCATACCAAACCCCAATAATAAAAATCCTCAGAACACATATATCATAGAAGGCCAACAGTTTCCAACTTACTTAATTACTCCTTTAGACCTTAGTGATGTTCAATTTAGGTCTGAAAGAATACTTGAAAAGAGGAAACCTTCTGTGATCATACAAGAACAAGATAATTCTGAGGAAGACTCTCTACAGGTGAATAAAAGTCTTGAGGAAGACACATTTTTCAAGACCCAAACACTGAAAAATTAAAGCAAAAAGATCCAATAATTTCAACTCCTGTATTAGAGCAACCATCCACATCTACTTCTATACCTCCCTTTCCAGAAAGATTACAAATTGATAGAGGGGTAGAAAAATGAATCATGGTGCCTAATTATGATTTCCTAGATGAGCTGAGAAATTTTTGCATTAAAATTCCATTATTACAAGCCATCAAGGAAATTCCAATTTTAGCCAAAACAATAAAGGAGTTGAGCATGAAGAAAACAAGAAAAAGAATAAGAGAAACAAAGAAAATTCAACTGGCAGGAAAAATAGCAGACATTATGATGGGCAAGATTGCTATTCCAAAGTATCTTGACCCAGGAAATCCATTTGTTAAAATTAACATCAATGGAATTGAAATCCAAAACACACTCATTGATTTAGGAGCAGCAATCAATATCATGAGTAGACAAATCATGGATAAACTGAAACTTCCTAATCTTCTCTTTACACCCACATTATTACAATTAGCAGATAGATCTGTGATCAAACCAGATGGGGTAGTAGAAGACATTCTAGTGTCCCTAGATTCTTGGGAGTACCCTGTGGATTTCATGATCCTAACTCGTAAGAATAATCTAGGAGGACATCATGTTATATTAGGAAGACCTTGGTTGGCTATAGCTGATGCTTTTATTAGTTGTAGATCCGGTGATATGTACATCTCTGATGGTAGTTCAACTAAGAAATTCACTTTATATCCTCTAGCTAGGACAATTATAGATCTAGATGACACTCAATGGATAGAGGATGAAGAAGATTTACAACCTCTCTTCACAATTTCAGAAATTAGTGAAGATAATCAAATTCTGAATACTCTAGAAAACTTTGAATCCTCTCCAGAACACAAACATGAATGTTCCGAGGGATCAATATTGAGTTTTTGTCATCAGGCAGAGATGTCTCTTCATTCTATGGATAAATTTGGCGACTCCTGATGAGATATTTCCAGGCAAAACTTTGAACATAAGCAAGAACAGAAAAAATCTCAACAAGAAGAGTTAGTCAAAGTATTACAGAGACATTCTTCTGCATATGCATAGGAATACACTGACATGAAAGGGATAAGCCCCAAGACTTGCACTCATCACATCTATATAGAGGAAAATTGCAAACCAATCAGACAACCTCAAAGACGGATGAATCCAAATCTTAGGGAGATTGTTAAAGAAGAATTGCAAAAATTGTTAAATTTCAATTTCATCTATCCCATTTCAGATAGTTAGTGGGTTTCTCCTTTGGTAATTGTGCCAAAGAAAAATGGTAAATGGAGGGTATGTGTTGACTACCGAGAACTAAACAAAGCTACTCTTAAAGACCATTTTCCCTTACCTTTCATAGATCAAGTGTTAGATACATTAACTGGCAAAAAGTACTTCTCATTCTTAGATGTGTTTAGTGGTTACAACCAAATCCAAGTAGCACTTGAAGATCAAGACAAAACCACATTTACCTGTCCTTGGGGTACCTATGCTTACCGAGTATTGCCATTTGGATTATGCAATGCACCTGCAACATTCCAAAGGGAAATATTAGGAATTTTTTCAGATCTAATACATGGTTGTGTAGAAGTATACATGGATGATTTCACAGTTTATGGAAACACATTTGAAGAAGCTTTAGCAAACTTGGAAAAAGTTTTAAAGAGATGTCAAGAAGCAAATCTTTCACTTAGTCATGAGAAATGTTTTATGATGTTTACTGAAGGTATTGTTTTGGGACATCACATTTCAAGGGATGGGATTAGAGTTGATGAGTCAAAAGTTGAAGTCATCTCTAACTTATCTATTCCAAGTTGTCAAAAAGATGTTAGGAGTTTTCTTGGATTTACAGGATATTATCGAAGGTTTATAGAAAACTTCACCAAGATAGCATCTCCACTTTTAAAATTACTTACCAAGGATTGTGAATTCAAGTGGAATCCTGATTGCCAGTTAGCCTTTGAGACCCTGAAAACAAAAATCTCTGAAGCACCTATTTTAAGGGGACCTAACTGGAAGTTACCTTTTCATATTTCAACAGATGCCTCAGATACAACTCTAGGAGCAGTATTGGGACAAAAATACCTGATTCCTTATGCCATCTACTATACCGGTAAAAATTTGACTTTTTCAGAGTTAAACTATACTGTAACTGAAAAATATTTTTTAGCTGTTGTTCATGCCATAAACAAATTTAGACACTATATAACAGGCTATGAAACTTTTGTTCACACAGATCACTCTGCAATTAGATATCTAATGAACAAATCAATTACTAATGGCAGAGTCATAAGATGGTTATTGCTTTTACAATAATTCAACATTACCATTCTAGATAGGCCTGGAAAACAAAACACAGTAGCTGATTTCCTATCTAGACTCCAAAACATCAAAGATGACACTCCAGTTGAAGATCAATTTCTTGATGAATATCTTTTTGCAATTTCTACCCAAACTCCTTGGTTTGCTGACATTGCTAATTATTTAGTTTTAGGAAAATTTCCTTCAATAATGAATGCAAGAGATAAAAGAAAAATCATTTATGATAGTGCAAAATATTCATGGGTTGCTAATGAGTTGTACAAGACAGGTCCAGATTTGATCATTAGAAGGTGTGTTCGTGAAGATGAGATGCCTGAGATTCTCAAGGCATGTCATGATGAACCTTGTGGCGGACACTTTGCAGATAAGAGGACGGCCTATAAGATCCTTAATTTAGGATATTATTGGCCATCCTTGTTTAAAGATGCTAAAGAGTATGTCAAAAGGTGTGACAGTTGCCAAAGGGTAGGGAAACCTTCTCCTTCGGGTGAGATGCCATTACAACCTCAGGTACATATTGAACCTTTTGAAAAATGGGCTTTGGATTTTGTAGGACCTATTAGTCCTCCATCAAGACAAAAGAAATATATATTAGTTTGCACTGATTATGTTACCAAATGGGTAGAGGCCAAGCCATTACTTTTTGCTAATGAAGCATTTGTAGTTACTTTTCTTTTTGAGGATATTTTTACTCGTTTTGGTGTCCCAAGGGAAATTGTTACAGATCAAGGAGCTCAATTTACATCAAGGCTAGTGGAACAAATGATGGAGAGGTACAAAATCAGGCATAAAAAATCTACTCCTTATCATCCACAAGCAAATGGTCAAGTGGAATCTACTAATAAGGTCATTGAAGGAATCCTAACAAAGATTGTTCATTTACATAGAAGAGATTGGGTAGATAGGCTTCCTGAAGCCTTGTGGGCCTATAGAACTACATGGAGAAACACAACAAGCCATACTCCTTATGAACTTGTTTATGGAAAGCAAGTTTTGTTTCCCATAGAGTTCCAGATTCAAACTTTCAAAATGGCAGTTCAGCTAGGACTTGATTTAATGGAGGCACAAAAGCATAGATTGGAGCAGATTAATGAACTGGATGAGATCAGACAAGATGTAGTTCAGAAAACAAGTCTAGTCCAACAGCAAAGGACTAGATGGCATGATAAGTACATCAAAGAGAAGAAATTCAAAGAAGGTGATTGGGCTCTCTTGTTTGATTCAAAATTCAAGGATTTTCAAGGTAAATTTCAAACACATTGGCTAGGGCCATATGAAATTGTTGAAATTTTTGACAATGGAGCAGTAAAAATCAGGACAATAGATGAAGAAGAGTTCACTTTTCTTGTGAATGGTCATAGATTGAAGATGTATCACAAACCACTCTCAAGAGAATAATTTGTCAAGAAGTTCCAGGAACACAGTGATGTGAAGTTAATGAAGAAGAATATTTCTTCTTCATCAACTTGATTGAATTTTCTGAAGCATTTAAAAAAAATAATAATAATAATAAATAAATAAAGGTATAAACATGAAAACCAATCATTGATTGGCATGTTTATACAGAAAATATAGGGTGAAAATCAGAGTCTTTCTGACACTCTAACTTTTCCATTTTGTTTTTGCAAGCAGCTGTTACAAAATCATAAGTTCAGATCCATTGCACTTATGATCCATCTAATTTCATTCCATTCCATTCAATTATCCATCCATACTCCATTTCATTCATTCATTCATACATCACTTCATTCCATATTTCATTCATCTCATTCCATACTTCATCCACCTCATTTCCATATCAAAATTAAAAGTTTGATGTTTTTCTGCAAAGTGAATAACACATGTCATGGATTGCAGGCCATTTCCTATATTCTTCCACTCCATTTCATAAATTGAATCCATCCCATTTCATCATTCACTTCATACATATTTCATTATACCATATTTCATCACCTATCTTCACTCATTCCATAAAATATTCTATGTATATTCCAAACCACTCCATTCCATGATTAAAAATTCTCCACAGGTACATTCTGCAGCTAAACAGATATTCTGCAGCTAATCAGACTTTCCGCAGCCAGACAGTCATTCCGCAGCTACAGATCCTGAAGGCACTGATCAACAAACATTTGAATTGCAACAAGATGATCCAGTATATCCATGAACAAGAAGAATCAAGAAGGATTATGAAGACTCTTCCAGAGGAGAACAAAGTATACAAAGACCACAAAAAGCAAATGAAAAGAAAAGGTAAAAAGTTCTGGTTATAATGGCATTTCATAAAAACTTTAGTATAGTCTAGTTATGAATCATTCGAAAAAGTTGTTTTGATTATTTTTATTGATCATGCCAAATATACCCTCCGCAAAACTTTGGATAAAAATATTTCATTTCAAATTCTATACCCGACCATCATTTAAGTGGTTAAAAAAAGGCTGAAGTGTTTGATTTCCTCACGTCACCCAGCCAAATCATTTAATGATGATTTTTGAATCCGTTGTAAAAATCTCCGCAGTCTTTTCACTCATTGATTTGTTTTCTTCACCTCACTTCATTAACTCATTCCGTAACTACTTCCATCACTCCATTCCGTAGCCAGCCCTTCATCATTTCACTCCGCA
The DNA here is from genome assembly GCA_034641835.2 of Pinus albicaulis. NCBI lineage: Eukaryota > Viridiplantae > Streptophyta > Pinopsida > Pinales > Pinaceae > Pinus > Pinus albicaulis. Next base: position 178,526,759 of record CM076572.1, on the reverse strand, counting down.
AAACAGAGATATATCTATCACCGTGAGTAGAGGTATATCAGTTTGAAATATCAAACCACTATCACCGTGAGCAGAGATTGAAGCATTATTACTGTGCGAAGAGATTGAAGCATTATCACCGTGAAGCAGAGGTATATCAGTGTGGAATTTGAAGCCATTGTCACTGTGAAGCAGAGGTATATCAGTGTGGAATTTGAAGCCATTGTCACCGATAAGCAGAGATATATCAGTTTGAAGATTGAAGCACTATCACCGTAACCAGAGGTATATCAATTTGAAGGTTGAATTTATTGTTCTCGTGAGCAGAAAGAGTACTAATCTGAAGATTGAAGAAGGAATTATGGGCCTCATTGTAAGAACTGAACCAGTGGGCACAAAATACCTGGAAGGATACCCTCAAAGTAGAGAAATGTTGCAACAGGTAGGATGGCTACAATTTCTTGAGAAATTTAATGGCTTCCACAAAGAAGTCACTAAAAAATTTGCAAGGTCATTCAAAGGAGCCAAGGTCGAAGTTGGAGATGTTAAATTCACTGTCACAAAGGTTTTTATTGCAGAGGCAACAAGATTTCTTAGACATGGAGAGAGATGGTTTAAAAATAGAGAATTCCATAATGAATCATGGAAGAAAATCCTAAAATCACCAGGTATGGATGTCAATGTGTTTAAAAAGGGAATTCCAAGTTCTGCATTAAAAAATAAATGGAGAAACATATTGCTTATTCTACAAAAATTTATCACATGTGAAGGTAGATATGGCACATTTTATGTTTACCATATTAGATTGATAATGCATTTTCTGGAGGAAGAGCTAAATTTTCCCTATTTCTTGCTTCAAAGTTTGAAAAAGATGGCTTCTGGTGTTCAAAGGAGAGTCCAATTCCTAGAGACAACTCTATACCATCATGGCTTGGTTAATATTTTAATTGAACACCATTTAGCCAAAACAAAAGACACTTGGGATAATTTCTTGGTAAGAAACCACTTTGAGGAACCAAAAGAGCCCTCACCTGAACATCAGCCTACAAGGAGAAGCAGAAAATGGAGAGCCTCTAAAATTGAAATTGACAAAACAGTACAGGAAAGTAGTGAAGAAATAATCTTAGAGAAGTTGACTCAAATTAAGAGACAACTTAAGAAAGAGAGGGTAATCAGAAAATCTGCCACAGAAAAAGGAGAGGGATCATCCCAACCAAGAAGAAGCCATAGACTCAGGGGGAAACTAAGGAAAACTCAGATCAAACAAACAAGGGTGATAAATATAGAAGATGAGGAAACATCTATTGAAGATGTTGAAGAAGATTTTAATGAAGAAACCCCTGAAATTGACCCTGCTCAGCAAGAAGTTTATGACTATGTTGAAACATTGGAAAGGAAAGCTTCATAGAGTAGAGATAGAACCCCTAGTCCTCCACTATCCGAAATAGATGTGTTAAGAAGGGATAGGTATGAGCTGGAAATACTTAATAGACATATAAAAAATGAGAATGATATTCTGAAGGAACAAGTCAAACTCAAAACCAGTATGAACTCAACCTTATCTCTACAAATGGACAAAGTGGAAAAGGCTAATGAAAAGTTGAAAAAGAGGAACAAGAAGCTAATCAAGGCACTTATCAACTTAAGGTTCAAACTAGTCATCAGAAAACCCAGAAGACCTTTAATTTCCAGGCAAAGAAGAAGGAGAGGATTAGATGTTCTTGCAGAAGTCTCTGAGTTTATGGAATAAGTTGCATGAGGACATGCAAGAAGTCAGCAGTGGGGGTATGTTGAGCCCCAATATTGTGCTTTCTTTCATCTTACTTTACCTCATTTTCCTTTTTCCATTGTTATCCCAGACCCAAATGATCAATGAAATTAGTTAAAATTACTTTTAGAATGATTAACATGGCTAACTTGCTAAGTTTTGTGATTTTGTCATTGTAATGCATTTTGACCGGAACTAGCTGCAAAATGCAGACATTCCATAGCTAACCGGAAATTCTGTAGCTGTCTTCACGTTCAAGCATATTCCAAGTATCCTCTCAGGAAAATTCACACATGGGTATATTCCACATTATGTCCTCATTGTTCGTTGCTCACCATGAAGACTGAACCGAATTCTGGACGTGGTTTTGGTACGTGGGAACTCATTCAAGGAGGCAGACTTCTAATAGGACTGTCCTAGTCTAGATGTTCTTTGTTCCTTTACGCTACCATCTTGAGAGTCCTAGTACGATTTTGATAAGGAAAGACAATGATCCCCGTATTGTTGCAAGTTATGTTATGTAGATTGGTTATAAAAGCACTCGGGAAACCGAGAGACAAGCTCTAGATTTTGCTTAGATTTTATGTATTGACTGCTATATTTCTGAAGACCGAGACTACTCTGTTTCAAGTTATTTTTCCTTTAATGAAGAAGACATCATTGCTTTGAACGCGTTGAGTTGATTTGGAGTTAGATTCCGTCTGGTTGTAGAGGGCCCCTGCCTCCTGCACGGCTTTACTTTCGTAATCTAGATAAGTATCTTAGTCGTTTTCACGTTTTTGAAGTTTGAGTTTATAGTTAATTTCATTAGCCACTATAGCTATACTTGTTCTAAGAAACTCTTCCAAAAGAAGAAACTCTTCCAAAAGATCATGATAATGAATGGGAAATGGCTGTAGTGTTGTAGGATTTATTTGTAATTTCTTTTGTTCATTATCACAGTTCAACTTATACTAAGAAAACTCTTCCAAAAAATCCTTATGATGTCTAAGGCATGACTGTGATACTGAATGTTTCAGTTGTTTGTTTTCACTAAGTAGCATAGCTGATCTTACTCTTAAAACGCTCTTCCAAAATATCATAATGATGGGTAGGAGATAGCTGTGATGTCTTAGTTTTTAAATTTCTTTCAGTCTTTATGTTTGCATTTGCACTGAATTGTACAACTAGGATTGTTCTAAGAAGCTCTTCCAAAACACCATTCACGATGGACAAAACATGCTGTAGAATCCCATAGATTAATGCATGATAACTTAGTTAGGGTACTCCGGAGTCAAATTGCATTCAATTCATGCTCTGTTATTTTGTTTTAAGTTTGATAATGGCTTGTTAGTTCAGCACTGTTTTAGACTAGTGACACCTTAGTTCAGTTTTAGCTTAGCTCATTGTATTTTCATTCCACATTTAGTTGTCATCCATTTCATATTAGATTACATTAGTTGTTAAACTTAAACAATACGACCTTCATTATTTACAAAATCTCTTTTGTTCCAAATCCATAATTGACTCATAACCATCTGAACAGAAGACAGTATCATCTCAAGGCCTGAAGTACTTTTGCAACTTCTTCATAAACAAAGCCTTTCCTCAAAAGACTACTTTAAAAAGAAATCTATAACTTTTGAATAAGGTTTAGTGATGTTAAACTAAGTTGCAGAATAGAATTAGGAGCTAGTCTTAGAGTAGAGATCTTATGATGTTAACAATATTTTTCCTCCAAATATGTTTCAACAAATCTTTAATCATGGATAAAATGTTGTATCATTATAAGCTGATTGTTTAATTGTTTAGTTAGGAGAATTTGTATACTTAGCTGACCATTTCTCAATCTCTCCCAAAATACCTTTGATGAAAGAATTGGACAAGTTAAGTTTATGTTTTGATTCATTTTCTTGAAGTCATTATCAAGCTTTGTATTCTGCTTAGTCATAGTTTAGGTTTGATTCTGTTTTAGTATTTGCATTTGCACTTGTCATTTTTCATCAACGAATTAGGCTTCACTCTGTTTTTAACAAGTAGCTTCTTTCCACTAGCTTTGTAGTCATTTTCCTTGTGAAACATAAAAACCATCAAAAGACCAAAAACATCATAAAACACTAAACACAACGCATTAGGAGACAAATACCTAGGCACATACAGTGAACTTCACTTCAGCAGTTTACCAACCCTGGTTGACAATTAAATGAACTCAATTTAGGAGACTAGGTTGAGCACAAACATTTTTTGCGGAGGAAATGAGGGGTAAAAAATGATGAAAATTGGGGTTTTTCAGCAGTCTTTTTCTTCAGGCAAACAGCCCATTTTTTAGGTTTATGAGGGAAACAACAGTGAATATTAACTAAAAGGTTAGTTATCTTCATAAAACTTCAAGGATGATAGGTTCTCAAAGGGGAATTATCTCTTGAAGTTTTTAAGAACAAAATTAGCCACTTCTTGGTATAACAGAATTTACTAGTGGCTAACACTGGCTCCACTTGGGGAAGACAACTGGTTCTTTAGGTGTCTAGAACCTCAGTTGCAAATATTTGGCTTTAAAACAGTGCCTTAATCCATTCATCAGCAACCTTTCTTTTTTTATGAACTCTGCAACAATCTAAAACAATTGAATTCTGTCAAAACAACATGTCTACCTACCCATACCTAATGATCCTAACATTTTTTCTTCGTTTTAGAGTGCATTTAGAGTGGAAAAATCTCTTCAACAACATTTTATTCTTTTGAAAAATAAAAACTAATTTAAGTCTAATATTATTCCTCCATGAACTCAGTTTAAACAGTTGAGTTCTTAAGCTTCTCTCCCTAACTACTATCTGTCAGGATTAAACTGTTTGACAGAATTTCATTCTCTAAATTCAAAAATAGAAATTTAAAAGCAAACAAGCCAGGATTGAACAGTCTAACTTGTAGTTGATCTATGGCAGAAAAACAAGCAGCACATAGACTGTTATTTTGCAGAAAATTTAAAACAAAATGTGAAGGCTTAAGATATGAAAAACTAAAACTTCCTTCACCATCTCTTCAGCTCTGATTTTTGAATTTATTTGAGCTATCTTTTCTCTCATACTGGTTTAAGTTTTGAGCTTGTTTGAACCAATTCTCTTTCACTATCGAAGGTTCAGGTTTTGAGCATGTTTGAACCTTATTTCTTCTAACCTAATCTACCTTGGTGATAAGCCAAGATTATGCTGTTTGGTTGATCTAATTCACTAAACTATCAACAGTAAATTGAAAATCTAATTAGTCATGATTAAACTGTATGACCAACTAGAAGTGTGTTTTTTAGGAGTGGCATTTGAGCTTTCACACTTTCAGATTTTGTTTCTCTTTTTTTGGTATGGGGCTATACCTTTCTTGTTTTACAATCTTCCCTCTTTTCTCTTTCTATTGTTTTTGTATTTTTATTTTTCTAACTTTGAATGCAATGTTCAGATTATGATATTTACAATGAAAAAATAAAATGATTTGAAACTCATGACTCTTTTTAGAAGTAATGCTTTAGCATCCTGCCATTGACAAGACCTCCATACAGATCTTCTCCATTCAATTCTTTCAATAAAAATGCATTGTGACCCCTCTCAGCATGAATAATATAGGGTCATATCCATAATTTCTCAAACTTTCCATGTTTTCCCTTCTCTTCCCTTCTTGAATCCCACTTAAGGACAACATTTCCAACTTGGAAATTGTTTGACTTAGTCCTTTTATCAAAGAGTTTCTTGATATTTTCTTGGACTAACTGTGTTCTTTCATAGAATTCTTCTCTAGTCTGATGTAAATGAATTGTTTGGTTGATTCTTCTCTGCATGTCATTCTCTTCAATTTGCACTTCTTGGAGGAGTTTCATGACTGGAACTCCTAATGATGTTGGGAAGACTGCATCCATGCCATAAACCAGCTGATAGGGGGACATATTTATTGACTTCTTTGTAGTTAATCTATCATCCCATAAGGCATGAACCAGCTTACTGTGCCATGACTTCTGATTTTGCTCCAACAGCTTCTTGATGATATTGATGAGGCTCTTTTTGGAGGATTCATCTAATCCATTTCCTTGGGGATAGAAGGAAATAGAGTGGCCTAAGTTAATGTGGTATTTGTGACAAAAATTAACCATTCCTTTATATTTGAAGGAAGCAGCATTATATGTTATGATTTTTCTTCGACAACCAAATCTGGATAGGATATTTGTTTCAAGGAACTTGATAATGACAGAGTCAGTAGCATTCCTAGAGGGTATAGCTTCTATCCACTTGGTAAAGAAGTCAGTGGCAGTGAGGATCCATTTATGTTGGGCTGATGAAGATGGGTGAATTTCCCCAATGAATTCCAAGCCCCATTTTTGAAAGGATGCCTCAACAATGATAGGATGTAAAGGTAAGGGAAGGAGTTTTCTCTTGCCATCAAAAATTTGACACTTATGGCAAGACATGACTAACTTTTGAGTGTCTGGGAAAAGGGTGGGCCAATAGTGACCAGATCTAAGAATTTTGTTTGCTGTGGCCTTCCAGTAGAGGCGTCCTCCACATTCTCCTTCATGTAGCTCATGCATGATTTTTCTCGCATCATCTTCAAGTAAACATTTAAGAAAAATTCCAACTGCATTTTTCCAATACAATACCCCATCTAAGATGCAATAAATTAAAGCTTTCTGTTTCAAAAATCTAGCTTTAGTTTTAGTCAAAGAAGGAGGGGAATTTAAATATAAAATGACATAAATAATGTCAGCATACCAAGGAGAATTAAAAAATGTTTCTTCAATGAAAGGAGCAATAGATTCTTCTATTTCTTCCAACGCATCTACCATGTTCATATCTAGTGCTTGGAAGTTAGACTCAGCCATAAGTTTTGCTAATCCTTGCCCTTTAACTAGTTTGGTGGGCCTGTTTTCTAAGTCATATTCAAGAATAGTTGCAATCCATTTTCCCCTTTTACCATCAGGGTCTTGACTTAGAATGTCCTTGACAACAGTATGTGGAACAAAAGCAATTATGTGAGAGTGTAAAATATAGACTCTAAAGTATTTTAATGCTTTCACTAATGCTAAGGCTTGCTTCTCCATGATGTTATATTTGAGAGGAGCATATCTTAAGGCCCTAATAAAGAAGGATATTGGTTGTTCTTGCCCCAAGTCATTATTTTGAAGTAATAATGTAGCTATTGTATGCTCAGATGAAAAAGAAAAGATAAAAAATTCTTTGGTGAAATCTGGACTAGTCAAGACTGGTGTTTGAGTAAGAGCTTGTTTAACTTGTTCAAATGATTGTTTAGCTTGTAAAGTCCGTTTAACACCTACCTCTTTCCTAAGAATGTTTGTAATGTTTTTTAATACCTCAGAAAAGTTGGGGATAAACCTCCTCAAAAAATTAATCTTTCCAATGAAAGATTGTAATTCTTTGAGGCTTCTTGGATGGCTGACTTGTAATATGCCATCTATCCTTTTAGGGTCTATTTTGATTCCCTCTTCTGAAATTAAATGACCAATAATTTTACCTTATTGGAGACCAAATAGTGTCTTCTTGGGATTCAAAGATAAGCCAAATTTCCTACACTTCTCAAAAACGTTTCTCAAGTGAATCAAATGTTCTTCATCCGTTTTTGAGAAAACGGTTATGTCGTCAAGGTAAATGATTATAAAATAGCCAATATCTTCAGAGAAGGCTATGTCCATGGCCCTTTGAAAGGTGTTCCCTTCATTCATCAAGCCGAATGGCATTTTGACATACATAAAGGTGCCCTAAGGTGTAGTAAAAGCAGTTTTGAGTTGATCACTTGGGAGCACTAACACCTAGTTGTAACCCGGGAACCCATCCAACAGTGATATTATTTTTGACCCAACTACCCTTTGAAGTATATGGTCCATCTTGGGTAAGGGGTAGTTTTCCTTTAGGGAGGCTCTATTTAATTTTTTGAAGTCAATAGAGAGCCTGATTTCCCCTGTCTTCTTCCTAACAAAAACTAAGTTTGACACCCACTCTGAATATCTAATGGGTACTATAATACCAGCATCATGCATCTTTTCAATTTCTACCTTAACTAAAGGTAATAAAACAGGGTTTATTATCCTTATTTTTTGTTTAAAAGGCCTTTTATTTTCCTTCAAAGTAATCTTGTGCTGAATAATGCTAGTATCATAAGATTTCAAATCTTTGTATCCCCAAGCAAAATCATCTTTAAACTCTTTGAAAAACTCTATGTATTGCAATTTTATGTGAGCTGGGAGAGTGCTGGACAGTTTAATAATCTTGGGTTCTGCTAGGCTACCTATGTTATGTTCTTCTACATCTGTTTCCACAGGCTCCATTCTAGGTTCTTTGGCTACATCATTAAAATAAAAAAGGTGTTCTAAAGGTGTGAGACCCCTTGGAATTGTATCATTTTTGCATTGTAAAACTTCCAAGTCTTTCTAGTCTGCGCAGTCAATTAAGTCTGCTTCAAAAGGATTCTCATATTTATTTATATCAGCAGAATATGTCATTTCAACTTATGGGATTTGTTCAATATACAAACAGTGTTCTTTATGGCTGGTTTTTGATGTTGGCATGTCAAAATCGTTTTCTGATTTTAGGAAATCATCTATGTGTTTGTCAGAATCAAACACTTGCTAGTGGTACTTATTATCAGGCATTGCAGGCCTGTGTTTCACCTTTACACTAAGTTGTACATTTATCTCAGGTATTTGGCAATTGCTGGCATTGAAAGAAAGTTCATTTTCTAGATGATTTTGTGCTCTTGGAATGAAATTGAGTTCATACTTTTCAAAGGTTTTTAATAAATCTAGTGCAACATTTCGATACTCTCTAAGTCTTGGGTTTCTAGCTGAGTATTCTTCTTTTATTTGTCTTATGATGAGTTCGGAATCTCATAATATTGATATCCTTTGGGCTTCTAATTTTTTAAGAAATTGTAAGCCAAGGATAAGTGCTTCATATTCAGTGATATTGTTTGTGCACGGAAGATCCAGTTTATACGAAAAGCTCTGATTTGTATTCTGAATCCATACACCTACCCCTACACTAGTTTTATTACAAGATCCATCAAATTTTATTATCTAAAGTATATCAGCCTCATTTCATTCTCTTGTTGCTGTTGATTTTCAATGTTTTGAATTTGATTTAAGGGAAGGTTTGAATGTTCTAGTGAACTGATTTGCTCTTGGTTTTCCTTTTCTTCTAGAGTGATTTCATCTTCATTGTATAATATGAAGGAATCTAAGCTTGACTGAATAGAATAGATTGGAGAGTTATTTGGTTTATCTATATTTCTCACCATGTATTTCATGTGGGATTCCTTGTATAACCTTCTGCTTTGGTTAAAAACTAGGATGGTGGCATAAGACATGTCCATTTGAAGGCTTCCCTAAAGTTTGGCTCCCCATGATCTTGATAAGAGCATGCCATACTTAGGGGGAATGTCAGCTACAACTATGTCCATCACTAGACTCTTAGCAGGGATTTGAGATAAGTTAACACATAAATCTTTGATTAAACCCAAGCACTGGACTCTACTTGAGTCAAAGGAATACAAATCCTTGTATGGTTTAGTAATTTCTAAGCCTAAGCTTTCCATTACTACCTTGGGCATTAGATTATGTGAAGCTTCAGAGTCTAACATGGCATTGTGTAAAATTTTCTCATGTATGTTCAAACTAACATAGAAGGGAGGGAAAGCTCCATCTTGGTATTTTCCTTTAACTTCTGGACCAAACAACAACTCAAGCTTGTCATCTGTCAAGTTTAATGTGTCAATATCACTTCCTAAGTTCAAAGCTTTTAAAACTTGGTTTTTGTACACTTCTTGGGTTACTAGTTCAGCTAGAGGGATGGTAGTTTTTATCTTTGCAATCTCTCCCTCAAGGCTGAAAGGAACAATTGATTTGGTCATATTTACATCTGTCTTTTCAATTGAATTGTTTTCAGCAATTTTGATTTGCTAAACCTTGTTTGGACTGGTAATTGGGACAATTTTGTTAGGACCACTAGCTGAAGTGCTAGGGGTGCTTTGTTCAACATTTGGCTGGCTGCTTTTGTCTTTGTTTGAATCTATTTTCTTAGCCAAAATGTTGGGTTTCTCTGCTGTCTTCTTAGGCTGACTTTCTGTGTTTTTCTTTACAGCAGTGCTAGTTTTCTTATCTTTTGAATTGTCTACGTTCCCATTTCTCCTAAGATCATATTGTTTGTGTACCTCCATGATCGCATTTTCAAACCCCAATCTATAATCATCAGAATCTTCATAGGTGTTTGTATTTTGATCAGAGGAGAAGAAACTTTGTTCTTATTTAGTGAGGAAAACATCATCCCCACAGTCTGAACCAATCAAGTTCACATGACCTTCTCCAAACCTTTCAATCTCCCTATCTTCCTCATATTGATCTACATAATTTTGTTGGAAGGGAGGTCTAATCTATTGTTCATTTTATTTTTTCTTGTCTTGATTTTTTTCTCTTCTATAATTCTAATTTATGTTTCTATTTTGGTTGTTTTAAGGTTCTCTTGGTGGCACTCTATCATTCAAATTGATCTTTTCAAGCATCCTCTCCATTACCTTCACTAGGTTATCAATTTTAGTGTCAGAAGTTGAGGCTAAGGGTGAAAATTCATCTTTATAAGTTACCCTCTTTTCTGATCTCAACCTATTTATTTTCTCAATTATATTTTCTTCCACACTCACAACTCCTTTCTGCATGTCCTCTAGAGTTAAGTAATCTCTCTCTCTTAGCTGATAAGCCATTTCAACATCAAAACCTTTAGGGTATCTTACTAAGGCCATGCCTTGGGGAGGTTTCATGTGAGGTGGAAGAGCATTGTAAACACTGTTAAACCTAGTGGAATAGTCATGAACGCTCTCTCCTTGATTTGTTTTAAGGCTTTTATACTCTGCTAGTATTTGGAGAGGGTTCTTTTGGAGTTCCCATTTGTTGATGAGTGTTTGATGCAAAGCAGGGAGATCATTTATGTTGTTAGGAGGTAAGTTTTGAAACCATTTCTTTACATCTCCTCCTAAAATTTGGGCAAATATCCTCATCTTAATGTCTTCCTCCTCTATTTCCATGTAATCAAATGCATCTTCCATCCTATCTACATGATGTTGAGCTATTGTAGACTCTTTTGCAGTGAAATGAGGAATTTTGGATTGGTACTCATTTGGTAAGGGAAGCAGAGGTTGTGGTAACACTAATGGGGCATACCATGTTGCCATGGCTAGAAAGAAGGGTGGATTTACAAGAGGGAAAGTGGGCTAAAATGGGGTGTTTTGAATAGTGGTAGTATGTGATGGAGTGGAAGAAACACTTCGGCCAGCAAACTAGTTTTGAGAAGATTTTTTATGGAAAAGGATAAAGTGGTGAAGAAGTTGTGAATCAGGAGGAGTGGAAGGCGAGGTTCTCTACTAAAGCTTTGTTTCAAATCTGCAATGTCAAGATCAGTTTGGTTCAAATCACCTTGAGATCTAGTTCTAAAGATGTTCTTTGTATGCTGTAAATCAAAGTGTAAATCCTCTAAGACAACAAGGTTTTCAGGGACAGATTTTGTTCTTAAGAGGCTACTATCAATAGTTGATTTTCTAGATTTTGAATTCTTCCATATAATTCTCTCTGGATTGTCAACTATGGTAGGGGGATTAGGGTCTTGATCAGATCTAGTGTTGATCCTAGGTGAAGCCAGACTGCTTCTCAAAAATGAGAAAGGCTGAAGTTTTTGGGACTGTTTTTTTTTTTGAAAGTATTGCCTCTCACAATGTCTTATCTAGTCTGGGATTAGGCTTCTAAACTTCCTCAAGGTTGGTTAACAAAATCCTAAATATATTTGGAGACCTAGATGAATAATAGGCCTACTGGGACTAGTGGAGTCACCAGGTGGAAACTTTTTAGCTTTTATGAAGGTAAAATATTGAACGGTTCCACCACCATGTTTATCAGGAAGCCAATCTGAAATATTTTTGGGTTTTTCTGAGTTTCTATGGTTGTTTGAAAGACTAAGGGATTTTCTGGAGTCCTAAGGTATACTTAGATTGTCACTAACTCAGAAAGGTCCCACCGTGATCACCATTATGTTGGTGTGAAGTGTTTTGATATATTGGCAAAAAAAAAGACAAGGCAACATCAAAACCAATATTTAGAGTTCCAGGATCTAGTCCTGATGTTCTCAGAGAGGGATCTCTCAAATTATTTTTTTTGCAAAGGTTTATCTTGTTTTCTTTGAGTATTGGTTTTAGACTAGTTATTAAGTGCAAATGTTTGTTTGTTTGTTTGATTGGTTGAAGGACATAGCAGATCATGAAAGGTCTAGGAAAGATAGATAGAAAGGGGAAGTGTCTAATTCATTGGGCAATGGAGTCAAGAAGAGGTCATAACAAACTCATCAATGGATATGGGATATCAGAGGGCAAATCTAACTTGGCCACAGGATCCTTTGGTTTTGGAAGGAGATGGACATTAATGATTTGGAAAGAGAATTTGGATTCTCAACAAAGGGAATTTGAAAGCATAACTTGAACAATAAAGAGTTATTTGATAGACATGGCTAACCATGAATTCTAAAAATCCCATCTTTAAGAAAAAAATGACTTCAAAACAAATTTTAAAATGAAATCTAAGATTCGGGAGCACATCCTATTTCCTCAAAGATTTTATTTCAAATGATTTATAAAACATAAAAGATTCACTGATAATTGCAATCATAGAAGAGGGAACACCTAAAAACATCTATGATCACAACTATAAATACCTTCAAAACAATTTTTCAAGCAAGGAAAAAGGGCATGATCAAAATAGAACTGCTCGAGTAACTTCAAACAATGGTACTTTAAAGGGAAACTTCAATAACAGCTTTCAAGTGGCAGCAGAAAAGCAGGGAAAACCATAAATCATGTTGTAACCAACTATTTGAACTATTATAGAAATAAACAAGCATGAGGACTAAAGAGAGAGAATGAAGACTCTAAAATACCTCAGTAGAAGAAAACATAAAACAGTGAAGGATGAATAGGTCTAAGGTGCTTCTAGGAGTCATTTCTTAGCCTAAAACTTTCATCCTACTGTAGTAAGCATTTTTGGAACAAAATGAAAATAGGAGAAAACATTAAACAGTTCAGAATACTTCACCAGCAGCCAAGCTCATGGATCCAATGATAGAGCCTTCTCAAGAACAAGCACGCAACAACATCATCAAGCTTCCAAGACTTCAATTTCTTCCTCAACTTCGAACAGACTATGTATTATTTCAGAGATTTTCAGTATTACAACTAGTGAGCAATCAACCAACCTATATCTCATCTTCTTCAGAAGTATTTATAAAATAAATGAGTAGGTGGAAGAGTTTTAGGATTGAAGTGTAATAAATTCTACACTTAATGCAACTCCTAACCTTGAAAACCATGGAAGACATAAGGCAGGAACACATCGGATTACAACTCTATTTCATTTACTCTCTTTATGCTTTTTAAGGCTTAATGGGTAAAAAGTTTGACTTTAAGGCACTTTCTTATCTTTTCAATAACTTCTACTGACAGTTTGGGATATTTTTTTTTCTTGTAATAACTATTCAGTTGTCTTTGGCCTTAATGTTTCGAACTGAGATTTGATCTGGGTATTCCTTTGAGGTAGAGAGATGCAAGGTGGCAATATAGTAGCCGGGGAATCAATTAGCCCCTTTAATATGGCTCTGAGGTGTTTTGGATGTGATTCTTTGTTTCCTAAACATAGTGATTTATATTTGGATCGATTTTTAGGCTTGATTAAACCATAATCTTCCTCTTTGACACTGATACACTTTCATAATTGATGTTGACTGTGTTTTTCTATTTGCAAGTGCGCAGAGGGTTTTACTAGAGTCTTTTGCTCAGAAAAACGATAATCATGACTTATCGATTCCCTTTAAACATTTAATTATTCCTTTGAAACCCTTTAACATATATCAAAAGGCCGCAAGGATTGTCATCCTTGTCCAATAATAGTGTAATCACTTGCAGAAAGTTCTAACTTTATCTTCATTACCTGCACAAAAACACACAAATATTATTGAAATCCTGCATTTTATTGGTTTAAACTGCTTTGGAGGGTCTATGGAGGGCAGTTTGGAGCCTTGCAACAGAGAAAATGCAGTGGAAAAAGGGATAAAACCTTGCAAAACAACTAACCAGGTGAAGAAAGGAGTTTGGGTGTGATATTGAATAAGGGCTGTTGGATTAGATCAAAGAACAGAGATCTATGGTTGAGATCATTTAATGAGATCATTTGGAGGAATGATGGAGGGAAAATGAATTTGTGGTAAGGTTAAATTGGGACCGTCCGATCTCAAAGATCGATAGCTAGGATCTAATCTAGAGTTATATTGCGGAGGGAGGAGTGGTAAAGCGGAAAACTGCCAGTGGGTTTCGCGTTGCATTTGGGTGGTAATGTGGTTTTAGCTTTTGGAACGCGATATAGGTCTGCATTCGACACGTGGATTTCTAAAACCACCTATATCGCATAAAATTTGCGCACTGTGGGATAGGCTCAGAAATTACACGATATGGATTATAGGTCGTTGGATGGGATGATCCAGATCCAACGGTGCAGGTAGAGTGTGATATATGAAGAGCTGCGAGATAAAAAATAGGTGTGACCCATGGTGGAGAAAGGTGAAATACTTGATAAAAACCAAGGTTTAAACTGATTTATGCACATAATGTGGTTTCCAATGTAAAAATGTAAAACTTTATATATGGAAAAATACATAGGAACACAGTGAAAATTAGGGGAAAAGAGGGCGTTGGTGGTGGGACTGGGAGTACGGAGGAGGAGATCGACAGATTAAATGAGGATCATTGATCTGCAAAGATCAACGATGGATCTTTACTGAAAAGTTTTAAACTGTCAGGCTTGTGAAACAACAAATAAAATTAGGCTTGATCTGGATCGTAGGTTCTATGAAATTGACGGCCCAGATCTGATCACAAGATCGCAAATCAGCGGAGGCAAGGGGAACGCAACAATGAAATGCGCCGATGCGATTAAGCGCGAGTTGTTGGATCTAGGAGAGGTCAATGGCCAGGATTGAATCGGCAGTTTTTAAAGTTGGATGGCTATGGTGGGGCGTGATTAAATCTGGGTCGTTGGTTCTTGTGGATTTCAACGGCTCATATTAAATCACGGGATCGCAATCGAAGGAGAGAAATGGAATGGACGAAAGAAATTTTGCGATGCGATAGAACGAGGACCATCGATCTAAAAACTAGATCAATGGTCAAGATTTAATCGTGAAGGCCAAAGGCCAAAGGGCAGGTTTTGAATGGGGAGAGATGTGAACCGTCAGATCTGGGTACGATAAAGTAGATCAACGGTCGAGAATTGATCGTTGGATCGCATCGGAGGAGGGGGAAATAACAAGGGTGATTTGGAAACTTGCGATGCGATTGGCCGATGAACATTGATCGATTTTAGATCGACGGTGAAGGATTTTCTTGGAATCACTTCGTCGGGTTTTATGAAATAACGAAGGAAAGTCAGATTTTTTAGAAATACATAGGAAAGTAAGGTTTATGAAATGGTTTTTTAGTCTTTTAAGCGCCCGATTGCGGGGCTATGGTTTTATGAAGTGGAGGTTTATAGGAGTTAAGCCCTCAGGTGCTAAAGTTCTATATATGCATAAAAGAGTGTTTTTAGGCTAAAAAATAGGTTTTTTAAGCCAATTTGAAGGTTCTGGTAGGGGAAAAAGGAAATTTTAAACCAAATGAAAGGGGACCAAATGGTTTAAAAAGGGTGTTGGAGTGAAATTTTAAGGGTAAATGAGGCTTATGGAGGGATTTTTGCGAAGGAAATGAGGGGTAAAAAATGATGAAAAATGGGGTTTTTCAGCAGTCTTTTTGTTTAGGCAAACAACATATTTTTTAGGTTTATGAGGGAAAAAGCAGTGAAGATTAACTAAAAGGTTAGTTATCTTCATAAAACTTCAAGGATGATAGGTTCTCAAAGAGGAATTATCTCTTGAAGTTTTGAAGAACAAAATTAGCCACTTCTTGGTATAATAGAATTTATTAGTGGCTAACAGCTACTGCAGTACCTCCTAGTCCCCATAGTCTTTTCAAAGATCTTATGGCGTACTCAGATATGGATTCCTCTAGTCCTGTTGGCAGTGAAGGAATGTTTGTTTCCACAGGATAATATCAAATCTTTCCTGAAGATCTCTCTCATGCCTCTATCCAATCTTCTCCACCATCCGTGTCACTTCCACCTGGCTATCGGTCCTTGAGTCAAATTATGTCTGGAGTTTCCTCCATTGTACAATCTAGTAAAGTAACTCCTTCTCTGAGTTCGGTCTTATCTTCATTAGGACTATCGCCTTCGACACTTGGTTCGTTGATTACTGTTACATCTGTTCCAGTTCAACCAACGGTTTGTGTGGCTTCATCCACACCTGTTGTTACCCATTAGTCGTCGAGATCTTTTCACACTCGTAGGTCTATTTTCCTCAATCCTATGTGGCCTGTTATTCCCGATCCTAGTACATCAAAATCTAGTGTCGCAGAGGCCCCACCTGCTTCTAGTGTTGTTTCCACTACTTCCGTGATTATTGGCAGTCTTACTTTTGAAGAATAGTTGTTGGCTGTTCAGCAACAGAGTTCTCAGGGTTCTCAACAGTCTCAGGCTCCTAGTAATCCTCGATTCTATCACTATGTTGTTGGTAATCTCGCATATATATATCCACACCATTATGATGTGTATGGTAATCCAGTATATTTTCCTCCTATTGATCCTTCTCAGGATGTTTGTGATCCTTATCATACTATTACTCATTTGGGACCTATCCTGCCTGCGCAACCTTCTGGCTTGTAAGGACAACCCTCATCGGGACAAACTTTAGCTCAGTAGGGCCCTGTTTCTTGTCCACAGGGACAACCATACGGTCTACAAGGTAAACCTTTGGCCCAAAATTTACAACCCTCTGGTCTTTTGGGTCAACCTTTGAGTCAACTAGGACCATATTTTGGTCCTAGGGGGCAAAATTATCCGTCATAGGGACAACCTGTTGCACCTCAATCATAGCTGGACGTTCAATATGGCCCAAATATTATGCAACCAGGACAACCGTATGGTCCTTCTCTAGGTCAAATTGGCTATTAGGGACAACTTGGTCCATCGCAACCATCAAGCCAACCTTTCCCTCAAGGACAATCTGGTGGTCCCCAACAACAGTTTCAACAGCCGGTTCAACCAGCTCAGCAACCGTTTCAACCTGCCCACTAGCAGATTCCTTCAGTTCCGCAGTTGGTTCTACCTGTTTACCCTACTCAGCAGCCTGCTCAACCTGCTCCACAAGGTCAACCTACTCAACCTCAGGGCATTTACTACCCTTAGGTTTCATATCAACCGGTATATAGCGCACCCCAGATTCCTTACCCTCAAAATCCACCTGTGTATCATCAACCTCAAAGCCATGCTTACGTTCCACAATAGAATCCTTATACTTTTCAGAAAGGACCTCTATGGTCTACTTCGACTTAATATCCTCGTACTCAAACCCAATATCAACTGAATTATCCTTCTTCTAATCCCCATGATCAAAATATTTTGGGATAGAATGTATGGGGACATAATCCCGCTCGGACTAGGTGGAATGTACACTCGAGTCCTTATCAAAGACCTTCGATGAATTTTAATACTCAATTACCATTTCTTACTACGTTGGAATTACCTAATGTGTCAAAGTTGAAAAATGATCCTATTCTTCATAATTCGTATTGGCCTCCGGTTCCGACCAATATTCCTGGTGATTGTCCTAAATTTGAGGGTAAACTAGGCGAAGACCCCCAAATGCATGTTATGGCTTACCACTTGTGGTGTTCCTCTAACTATTTGGTTGACGATTGTATTCAGCTCCATCTTTTCCAACGAACTCTTACCGGTGCCATTGAAAAGTGATACATTGAGTTGTCTCGTGGAGTTTTTCAATATTTCAATTCCTTAGCTATGGCATTCCTTACACATTTCCAATTACCGGTCCACTATGAGACTAGGATGCACCTCCTCACTTCATTGAAATAGGACTGAGCTACTCATATCTTGGATCATATTCATGAGTGGAGGCAACGTCGTTGCATGATCAAATTTGAGATTCCTGATCAGTTTCTAACTCATTGGTTCACTACCTCCTTTGTCAATTAGATCTCCAAAGACCAAGGAATAAGCCATTTCTTATGCCCAATACCTCGATCTTGTGTACTCTCAATCAAGTGCTTTATATGATATCTTGCCTGATGCTCCTCGACCTGGAACTTCTAAACCACCAGTGACTCCATCCATTGATGGTATTATTGGTTCTATATCTCAGACTTCTCAGAAGTCTCCATATAATTCTGGGAAGCAGAAGTCTACTTCTTCCAATAATGTTGCTTCTCAACCAATTTCGAATTCTAGTAAACCCGCAGAAGTGAATGTCATCCAGGCCAATCCTACAGATAATGCTTATAAAGGTAAGAAGAAGGGTAAAGTTAAGGCCAAATCCAATACCCCAAAATAATATTCTTAGAAACCTTGTTTTGCTGATAGTTCTCAATGCAAACTGAATTATCCTTGTTTAATTTGTGACGAAGAGCACTTCACCAAAGACTATCCTTGATCGTCCGAAGTGAGCTGATTACACAAAAGCACTCAAGGAGCTCTAGCTATTCTTAAAGAACCTTTTCATACTCAGCAAAATTAGATGGTAGAGAAACCTTAGTCCTCTACCCCATTTGGTTCTCAGGTTTTTATGATGAATAGTTCTTCACCCGTTTCTATTACTACTCAGTTGAAAGATTATTCTGGTTCACATCAGGAAACGGGGAAGGAAATCGCTGACGGTCCTCCTCCTCCACCTGTTTCTGGCCCTCTTGAGATTGAACGGCCTAATACTGAATCCATTGTGCAACCACCTTCCAAAGGTGTGCTCCGCAAGTCTTTGTACAATCCCAACACCCGTGCCGCTCAGCATTACAGTATTGTTGAGGATTTGGCTCAGGTGCCCTCTGCAATGTCTGTGTTAGAAGTACTTCAGAGTTGTCCATCACAAAGGAAAGCACTGTTATCTGCGATAGGTGGGGTTGATCTTGCCGATACTAGCTTGCTTGCTTTCGATTTATAGAATTTTGTCCCGCAACTCCCACACCAAATTGCGCTCATCATTCAAGTTGGTATAAATGGTTTGAAAATTCATCGGGCAGTCATGGACGAGGGTGCATATACCTATGTTATGTCATCTACTTTTTGGAAAGACATTGGTTCTCCAACTCTCACCTCGTCACCCAATGCCCTTGAAGAATTTGATGGAAGAGAGTCTAAACCTCTTGGTGTTCTCATTAGTTTACCGATCACATTAGAAGGGAAGACAGTTAATGTCAAGGTTGAAGTCGTTGCTGCTAAAATCAATTATAATCTTCTCCTTAGTTGTAGTTGAACTCACGAAATGCTATGTGTTCCGTCCACTCTCTTTCATGTTTTGAAATTCCAGCACGAAGGAAAGATTATTACTATCGATTAATTGTCTTTTTTCACTTCTTCTTTCGAGAACAACGTTCCATATGTGGATAATATTCCTACTCCCTACAAGAGTGTAGGGCCAAGCCTTTTCAAGGATCCTACCCTCATGGGTGTTTTACCTCTTCCACCACTAAATATTGTTCAGGTCAACATGTTTTCTCACTCCGATAACCCATGGGTTATCCCTTCTCTTGAACAAATTGATTCTTTTGGAGATTCGATTCTGTTGAGTCCGATTTAAATTGATTATTGTGGACTCGCCGCCGCATCGGACACTTCGTCCCCTAATTCTAGCCCTTCGAGCATGTCTCTTGACATTTATTCTCGATCCCGTTGGCTTGGTGATTTTGATTCATTGGACCCTTTGAAAGAAGTGTTTCCCTCCGATGAGGCCATCATGGAAACCATGTCTCTCTAAGATTTCATGTGGGGAGATAATCATCATCAATCCTCGTTTCTCCCAAGTCTTGGGGCCATGTCTACTTGTCTTGAGCATTTTTCTTCTTAATTTGCTTCTCCTTTGCTTCAAATGTCTATTCAGATTCATGAAGTTTTTTCAAAAGGTAACTTGAGTAACATTACACAAACGATTCCTATTGACATTTTTGTTAAAACAGGAATTGTCGAGAACATCCATATCGGGTTCACTTGTTCTTCCGATGAAGTAAAAGCATATACTAGCCATTTTCGCGAATTCTGTGATGTCTTTCCATGGTCCTATGAAGAAATTCCCGGCATTAATCCTAGAATCATGGTACATGAAATTCCTACTTACCCCAATTTGAAACTTGTCCGCCAACGTCTTCATCCAGTGCATCCTCGGAAAGCTGCTGCCATTAAAGCCGAAGTGGAAAGGCTTCTCAAAGCTGGCTTCATTTATCCAATTCCATTGATAGAATGGGTCTCTAATATTGTCCCTTTAGATAAGAAAGAGGGCACTATTCGTGTTTGTGTTGAATATCGTGATACCAATCTCGCTTATCCTAAGGATAATTATCCTATTCCCTTCATCGACCAGATCATTGATGACTATGCCAGAAGCAAGATTTTTTCCCTTATGGATGGTTTTTCTAGTTATAATAAGATAAGCATTCTCTCGAGTGATCAACACAAGAATGCCTTCATCTGTCCTTAGGTTACCTTTGTGTATAAGAAGCTTCCTTTTGGTCTAAATAATATTGGGGCCACATTTCAGTGCCTGATGTCCTACACCTTTCATGATATTCTTCACATCATTCAACCTTATCTAGATGACCTTCCGGCTCATTCAGCTAAGCGTAGGGATCACCCTGACCATCTTCGTCAAATTTTTCTTCATTGTAGACACTATAAAATTTGGCTTAATCCACACAAGTGTGTCTTCTGCGTTGATTCTAGTAGACTCTTAGGGTTTATCGTGTCCAAAGACGGAATTCGCCTCGATCCTCTCAAAGTTGAGGCTATTATTAATCTCCCCTCTCATTCCTCACTGCACCAATTGCAGATTTTACAAGGGAAAGCTATTTTTTTACGTCATTTTATGCCTAACTATGCCGAAGTAGCTAAAGGATTCACACGATTTCTAAAGTAGGGTATCCCTTTCTGTTGGGATGAAATCACTCAAAAATATTTTGATGTGTTGAAGATATTGCTTGTCAATGCTCCTCTACTTTTCCCTCCAAATTATCATCGTGATTTTTCCCTTTATTTAGCTATCGCTTTCAGCACGATTTCCATGGTTTTGGTACAAGACAATGATGACATTCATGATCATGTTATTTATTATTTTTCTTGTAACCTTCTCGATCCATAAGCTCATTATGCTCATGTTGAGAAGTTAGTGCTAGCTATAGTTCAAGCAATCCAACGTTTTCATCATTATATTCTCTTACGCACAGTGACAGTGATTTTTGATTACAACCCCATGACCTACATCTTGTCTCGAAAATTGCTGTGGGGAAAATAATCGAAATGGATTGTTATCCTCCAAGAGTTTTATTTGGAATTTACTACTACCAAGTCTAAGAAATCATTAGTTTTTTCTGATTTTCTTTGTTCTCTCCCTTCTAACTCTGCTCCTTTTCATTCTGAGGAATCCATTCCAGATGATTCTCTTTTCTTGATTAGCACCCTTGATCCTTGGTACGGTGATGTCATCGTCTATCTCCAGACTTCATCTTTTAGATCTGAGTTGATGAAAGATGCCCGCCGGTGCATCTGCCATCAGTCGCAACCTTATCATATAGTCGGGGATACCCTCTATCGTGTCGGAGTAGATTCCATTCTCTATTGGTGTTTGACCCTCAAGGAAGCTGAGAAAGTCCTTAATGACTGTCATAGTAGTGCTTGTGGTGGTCACATGTCTAGTTATGCTACTGGTCAAAAAATCCTTCGTTCTGGTTATTTTTGGCCATCTATTTTCAATTACTACATTGGCGTGGTTTGTAAATTCCATGATTTCTAGATTTACCAAAGCAAGATGCATGCACCACCCATTACTCTTCATACTTTCATTACCATTGGTCCCTTTGTGAAGTGGGGCATTGATTTTATGACGTGTAACCCTCACTCGGCTAGGGGGCATGCTTATGTTATCGCAGCCGTGGACTACTTCACCAAATGGGCCGAAGCAATGCCTACACTTGCCGTCGACGATAAGACAACTGCTTAGTTCATATTCAATCACATTATTTCTAGGTCTGGTGTCCCACAAGCCATTTTTACTGATCATGGTTCCCATTTTTGGCATTATATGGTGGTGGAGTTGACTTCTAAGTTGGGTCTGGGTCACGACAGCTCAACGCTGTACTACCCTCAAGCCAATGGCTAGGTTGAAGCTATGAACAAAGTTCTTGTCACTATGCTTCAATGTACGATTGGGATCCATAAATAAATTGGCATATCATGTTATTTTCGTCTCTTTGGGCATACCTAACCATAGTTAAGAGTGAAACCAGGTTCACTCCTTTCCAGTTGGTCTATGGCCCGGAAGCTACTCTCTCGATTGAATGTGAAATACCTTCGCTCAAGTTAGTTGTTGAATTACTGCCGAATACTTCGCTACAGGAATAACATCTCATTTATTTAGAAATATTGGATGAAACCCGCCGCTTTTCTGCTTTGGTTATCGAAGCATAGAAAAAGTGAGTTAAGGCTCATTTTGACCAATCCATTTCCCCTTGTTCTTTCATTAAAGGAGATCTCATCCTCCTATATGACCAAGCTCATGATAAGCTGGGGGCAGGAAAATTTCAACCTATGTGGCATGGGCCCTACATCATTAAACATGTATTGCAGAATGGGGCCTATGGTTTTATTGATTATGAAGGTCATCCTCTTGAACAACCCAGAAATGGGTTGTATCTCAAAAATATTATGCATAAGTCATCCCTGTGTAATAGGTGTACATAGGTGTCATTTTCATTTTTTGTACATATTTTGGTTTGATGTGCTTTGTGTGCATTTTCCTGCTTATTGGGTCTTGCTTATGGTGCAGATGTCTATTACCCCTTATGTCGGTTTCGCAGATGGTGCTTCCCGTAGTACCAGGAATTTGTCTTCAGCAGCCTGGGTAATTTATGATCTTGCTGGTGAGTTGATAGATCTATAAGGTATTTGTCTAGGAAAAGTTACAAATAATGTCGCTGAATATAGCACTGTTATTGAGCTATTAACTGAAGCAATCAACCTCGGCATACATGCATTGCTTGTAAATCTAGATTCACTGCTTGTCGTTTTGCAACTCAATAGTCATTATTCAGTTATAAATATGTACATTCTGAGATTTTATTTACGTATTTGTTCGCTAGAAAGACATTCTAATTTTATTACATTTCAGTATATTCCTAGACAAATGAATATATTAACTGATATAGTGGCTAACATTGTATTAGATAGATATTTGTGTAATTTGTAAAATCATCATCACATGTAAAAGATCCATATAGGAAAATAGATGTATATATATATATATATATATATATCTCATGTTAGTAGCTATGTGCATCATAACTTCAAAAAATATGTGTGTTTATATTACATCCTGAGACATCACATCTTCTAAATATGTAGATGAAAATAAAACCTAGGTGTCTAATCAGCATGGTTCTCATGATAACATGCCACTGCTCGTACAAGCCGCCTCAACAAGCAGTGAATTTGGCTGGGCACCCCTATGTCAAATCATGCATAGTCCGAGACTCCTCAGGTGATTCCCTCCAGATTGCGCACTATCTCATCTTCCTCGCTGCCCTTGCCTTGAGGGTCGAAATTGCGAGGGATTCGCCTCACTATCAGTGACATGCCCACAGGTCTCTCTGGGCCAACATTTGCAAACACATGGATTTAATGTTAGAACACGCATAGATAAAAAAATCGCAATACTCATAAAACTTAAAAAATGAGTCTCACCCAAATATTCATCCCAATCTTCTCCCTCTGGGAGTGGGAGGTCCAGATCTTCAGTGAAATCTGTACCAGAGTAGGGCCGGTCCTCCATGAAAATCAGTTGTCGATGGAGCCAATCGAAGAATTTCGGTCTCCAGGACATCTGTTAACCACCTCCTGCCCTTGGCATCATAGCTTCCCATCGAGCCATCCATGGTTCTCTCACTGGTGGTGCCGAGACTATGACCTACTGTCGCTGGAAAATGGGTAGTTGTTCCAAGAAGAATGATACTAGAATAGATCCATAACCAAATTGCTTCAATTTGGTCTTCTTGCATTTTTTTAGCTGGCGTTTCATATATATTATCACGGCCTCTGCCTAGTTGTAGATGGTCAGTGCTAAGCAGTCTACAGGAAGAAGCAACTATCTTTGTTGCTTTGTGCAGTGCTTGTCATCTCACAGCTCATGTGACGGTATGTAGCATTACTTGAGTGTCAAGTCTGGGATAGTATGGATATAAACTTTCCCACTGCCTAATCCTTTCCATGCTCCTAGACATACCTAGTCTATCACCATGGTCATGTTTTCCATGCAAGGTCGAGTGCCGGTTAGGAATGGTGCTACTCCCCTCCACGATAATCCTATTATGAAATAGATGTCAGAGACTTCAATCTCAAGTTATTGATCCTGAAGGATGAAATTATCTTGATTTTCATCCCATATGCTGATCAAATACTGTAATTACTCTGGTTGGGCTCGGAGACATGGCGTTAGGAATAATTTTTTCAGACCACAATTTCTGAGAGCTTCCATGACTCTCTCATTGACCATGGGAAGCTCATCTTCTTTGCTATGTTCCCGTTCTTTCCATTCTATTACCATTTTTCCTCTTTCTACCTACAAACACATTCATATGAGTGGTATTAGCCTTTTTTTAACCTTAAATTTGTGAATAATTGGGGTATTCGATTAACATTTTACGTAAAAATGGTTTGCACTGTTGGCGGGCCCTAGTGTAGAAAATTGGGGGGTTGGCGCGACTCCGTGCCTGAAACCCACGCTAACTGCCGTGCCCTAATATTTACATTTCCTCCCCTAGAATTCAAAATTGGAAATGACTTAAAATGACAAGAGGGATCTCGGCTCTTACCCAGAACTGATAGATTTGAGATTGGTCTGTTGGATTGACCGCTACTGTTGCCGCAAGATTACACAGTTAGATTGGTAACTATTGCTCCACAAGAGGTAAAAAAAAGTGAAAAGTAATTATTTTTACCATTTTTGGCATTTTATAACATTTTCACAACCCTAATTAGGTTTTAAGACATATTTTTTTATTATTTTATTATATTATTTTCGAGAAATGGGTTTTACATGTGTCTCTTATGTAGCAACATGTTTATATTCGACAGTGATGAAGTAATGAGTTATATTTTATACTTTTTCGGACTCGGTAAAAACACGAAAAAGTCACTATTGGAGTCATCTTTCAGCTCTTTTTTGACTCTCTAATATTGAAAGGATTGCCGAGATTCTTGTCATTTTGAACTCGTTAAATGGCTGCAAAATGATATCCACCCAGTATATGTTTAACCCTTTTTCAGCCTGGGATGGATTATTTACGAAAAAGGAATACCTTAGCCTATCATGACTAAGAGGTTCCCGTAGGCACAATTTTCTACCTTTTCGGATCTGTGAGACTACCTATGAAAAGGGACTGTTGGAGTTTTCTTTTTCTCCTTCTTTTCAAACTCTCTAAACATGAAAAGATGCCGAGTTCTCCCTTTGTCAGACTCGTTAAACATTGATGACATCGGACTTTGGCGCCATGATGTTACTCGAGTTCCTCCTTCCTAGGGCTCTTAAAATGTACTAGGATGGATTTTTCCGAAGGACAAACTTACTGTACAAGCATATGCTATCCCCTTCAAGCTTGTTTTAAAAATAATTGGGGTACTCACCAGAAATGGTGGGGGGAAAATGGAACCAATTTTTAGTTATGTTGGCAGTATGTTGAACATGGCACTTGTTTTCATTTGTGTCGAGTTGGGGACATCTCATTTAGTCATTTTTTTCCTCCATGGTTTTGGGTAAACTCTTTTGACCTCTCATATGATCTTTGCTACGTCATCATGAACTCAGATCCTTTGATGTCAAATATTGTAAAATCTAGTGTCGTGCTACTGATAGGTTCAAGAGAAGTTTTCCTCTACAGTTTTCAACCTCCCTTTGATTCTCTGTTGGTCCTGATTCACTATTATCATGTTCCTTTGTCTCGTATCGATGATGTGGGAAACATTATGGCCTACCTTCGATCAGGTCACTTCTTGTCGACTTCAACTCATTATCTAGGAATTTGATTGAGAGACTATTCTAGTATCTTGAAGCCTACATGCCTTAATGGCATGTTTTTCACATTGGACACAAGGTCCACATCATTGGCCTTCGATCAAGTGATTCCGCAGACATTTGATGCCATATCAATGTTCACATCCCGTGGATTGTACCGGTTGCACCTTGAGAGCCATTGTCATTATTGGTGGTTTCTCTCATGCCTGTTAATGATCCAGGTGGATATCGGTGGCCACCCACCTATTCCATTTGGACTAGGACAATTAATTCTTGCATCTTTTCACGTTCAACACAACTTACTATTTTTAGCAAGTTTTTGGGTCCTCCACTCCCGAAGCCGTTTTGGGGCCTTAATGATCCAGGTGATAATTGGTAGCCACCCACCTATTCCATTTGAACCCCCACCATCAGTTCTTTCAGTTTTCAAGTTGCAACAAAACTTACTATTTTTAGCAGTTTTTCAGGTCCCGAACTTCCGGAGCCATTTTGAGGCCCTAAACGACGTTTTTTGGGGAAACTGAGAGTAACATGGGTCAATCGACCGATTTTGCTCGTTCAAAATTTTACTCCTTGTATAGATCTTTCTAACTAGCTATTGAGCGCGTCAAACAGAGATCAGATGCCAAAGTTACGCCCCGGGGAAGTTGAACCACCAATTTACCCAAACGGGCGCCCACAATTTTGGCGCCTCATCTCCTACGGTTAGGTTTTTGGACACTTCAGATTCTACATTGTTTCTCAACAATAAATAGGCCCTCGAGCCTCATTGTAACACAGTTCATAGGTCTGTAGCTATCACATCTCTTCTCAGAGATTCGCTACCAGCACCCTAGCTATTTTATTTCCATTATGCTTGTAAGCATATTTCTATTATTTGATATTAATGAAATGAAGCATTATTTCCGCTGCATCTCTATGTTCATGATTATTTCTGTATTCTGTTGCGTTCCTGCATAAAATCCGAATCAGCGGTATCAAAGCGGGTCTGCTCTTTCTTTGTTTTTCTTTGCATGTCCCCAATGCGATCATGGTATAAGGAGTTAGGGCTCGATCTGGTTGAACCCTTGCAAGATCAACCTCGCAAACCCCGACGACCTCCCATGGCGAAAGAAAAGAAAGATGAGGGAGCGGGAGATCATATCAAAATACTACTCGAGGAGGCCCTCGAGAAACAAAGGAATGAGATGATGGATAAATTTGCTCAAATCCTTCAACAACTGCCCACATATGGCACATTTGCATCCAACAGCCACTCTGGAGGCGCCACTCCCTTCAAGGTATAGGTAAACTTTGACATTCCTATATTTAAAGGAAAAATAGATGCAGACGCTGTAGACAGATGGTTAAATTTTCTAGAAGGGCATTTCTCGGTCCATGACTTCTCTGACCGAGAAAAGATTATTTTTGCACTCCTCAAAGCTGCCCCCCATGTCAAAGACTGGTGGGAAACCTACCATGAGAAAGAGGGCGAAGGGTAACCCTCTCTGTTCTCAGCCACACCCACTTGGAATTCATTTCGAGATGGCATCAAGGAACAATATTACCCCATGGGGAGCTATGAGGACAAATACATCCAATGGACCACGCTGCGGGAACAAAAGGATAAAGATGTTCATGAGCTGACGAATTTGTTCCATACCCTGCTCACAAAGTTGGGTATTAAAGGTTCAGAGAAACATTTGCTGCTCAAGTACCACGGCTATCTACAAAAAAACATTCAAGAGGAAATGGAGTTCCTCGAAATTACATTGCTTGGCACCACATATCGTTATGACGCCAAGATCGAGCAAAAATTTAAGCAGAAGAAGCGAGACTTTGGATCTGCGAATCTGAAAGGTGCCCCCGAAACAAAGAAAAAGGGGCAAGGCCAAAGCAATGCGACTCAGAACAACGCCACAAATCTAAAGAAGGACATAGGGAAGTGGTGTGAATTTCATAACAGCTCCACTCAGAGCACAAATGAGTGTCGGGCCAAACAGTCTTTGGTGGCCGAACTAAAGGCACCCGAATCAGATATATTTTCTGATCCTCAGTTAGAACCAGACAAAGGTAATGAAAATGAGAAGTAGATCATTGATGTAGATCCCAGTGCCATTTTTTCCACCACCAAGATCTAGAGGGAGTGTGCAGAGGATCCAGTGGAGGGGGAGCGCCTCTTCCAGTCGCAGATGTGGGTGAAGGGTTCTCCACTGCAATTTCTTGTCGATAGTGGAAGCCAAAAGAATCTCATCTCAGCAGAGGTTGTGAAGCGACTCGACCTACCAACCATAGCGCACCTGCAGCCATATACCATCGGGTGGCTCCACCCAGGGAGAGATCTCTGCATCCGCCAGCAGTGCCGCCTTCCATACAGTATCAAGCCATTCACGGATGAGGTATTGTGTGATGTTGCTCCTCTTGATGTAGCTGATGTATTATTGGGCCAACAAAACTTGTGGAGGCGACATGCTGTGTATGAGTCTAAGCCTCATGTTTTAATTATTACTTTGGGAAATAACTTGTATAGGATTCCGGAGGTAGTATCGCCTCCTGTCATCTCTTTGACTACTACAAAACAACACAGTAAGATTTTTTCCAAAACTAGGAAATTCATTTTCCTTACAACTCACTCACAGGGAAAGAAGAATATTGTGGCCACAACCTTGAAACAGGCCTCCCTTGCAAGGTTGTTGCAGATGGAGAAAGTCATGGAGGAATACGAGGAAATTTTATCCTCACTCATAGAGGTTCCACTACACTGTCAGGAAAACCACTCCAGTGATCTGACTCCCAACGCACCACCACCTGATGTTGCCATAAATCCTGCAACTACACATAAAAAATCCAAACATGTACTATCTAAGGCTGATAAAGAAACCAAATTTACTAAACGCATCCAGCCTGTCCACCCGCAAGTCCATGACATCTTCAACACATCTAATACTCAGTTCAACAGAATTTTCCTCATCTCATGGAGGATCTCAATGCAATGGGGACCATTGCTTCCTAAGGAGGGAGGAATGATCCAGGTGGATATCGATGGCCACCCACCTATTCCATTTGGACTAGCACCATCAATTCTTGCAGCTTTTCACATTCAGCACAACTTACTATTTTTAGCAGGATTTCAGGTCCTCCACTCCCGAATCTGTTTTGGGGCCTTAATGATCCAGGTGGATATTGAAGGCCACCCACCTATTCCATTTGAACCCCCACCATCAGTTCTTTCAGTTTTCAAGTTGCAACAAAACTTACTACTTTTAGCAGTTTTTCGAGTCCTGATCTTCCGGAGCCGTTTCAGGCCCTAAACGACTTTTTTTGGGAAAACGGAGAGAAACATGGGTCCATGGACTGATTTTTCTCATTCAAAAATTTTACTCCTTGTATAGATATTTCTAACGAGCTATTGAGCACGTCAAACGGAGATCAGATGCCAAAGTTACGCCTCCGGGAAGTTGAACCACTAATTTACCCAAACGGGCGCCCACATTTTGGCACCTCATCTCCTACGGTTAGGTTTTTGGACGTTTCGGATTCTACATTGTTTCTAAACAATAAATAGGCCCTCGAGGCTCATTGTAACAAAGTTCAGAGGTCTGTAGCCATCACATCTCTTCTCAGAGATTCGCTACCAGCACCCTAGCTATTTTATTTCCATTATGCTTGTAAGCATATTTCTGTTATTTGCTATTAATGAAATGAAGCATTATTTCCATTGCATCTCTATGTTCATGGTTATTTCTGTATTCTGTTTCATTCCTGCATAAAATCCGGATTAGTGGTATCAAAGCGGGTCTGCTCTTTCTTTGTTTTTCTTTGCATGTCCCCAACGCGATCAGGGTATAAGGAGTTAGGGCTCGATCTAGTTGAACCCTTGCAAGATCAGCCTCGCAAACCCCGATGACCTCCCATGGCAGAAGAAAAGAAAGACAAGGGAGTAGGAGATCCTATTAAAATACTGCTCGAGGAGGCCCTCGAGAAATGAAGGAACGCGATGATGGATAACTTTTCTCAAATCCTTCAACGACTGCCCACATATGGCGCATCTGCATCCAACAGCCGCTCTGGAGGTGCCACTCCCTTCAAGGTACAGGTAAACTTTGACAGTCCTATATTTTAAGGAAAAATAGATGCAGACACTATAGATAGATGGTTAAATTCGTTGGAATGGTATTTCTCGGTCCATGACTTCTCTGACCAAGAAAATATTATTTTTGCACTCCTCAAAGCTGCCCCCCATGTCAAAGACTGGTGGGAAACCTACCGTGAGCAAGAGGGCGAAGGGGAACCCTCTCTGTTCTCGGCCACACCCACTTGGAATTCATTTTGAGACGGCATCAAGTAACAATACTGCCCCATGGGGAGCTATGAGGACAATTACATCCAATGGACCATGTTTCGGCAACAAAAGGATCAAGATGTGCACGAACTGACGAATCTGTTCAGAGAGACATTTGGTGCTCAAGTACCACGGTTTTCTACAAAAAAAAATTCAAGAGGAAATGGAGTTCCTCGACATTACATCGCTTGGCACAGCATATCGCTATGCCGCCAAGATCAAGAAAAAAATTAACTAGAAGAAGCGAGACTTTGGATCTACGAATTCGAAAGGTGACATGGTGTGTATGAGTCTAGGCCTCGTGTTGTTATTATTACTTTGGGAAATAACTTGTAATGGATACCGGAGGTATTACCACCTCCTGTCATCTCTTTGACTACTGCAAAACAATGCAGTAAGATTGTTTCCCAAACCAGGAAATTCATTTTCCTTACAACTCACTCACAGGGAAAGAAGAATATTGTGGCCACAACCTCGAAACAAGGCTCCCTTGCACGGATATTGCAGATGGACAAATTCATGGAGGAATACGAGGAAATTTTAACCTCACTCATAGAGGTTCTGCTACACTGTCAGGACAACCACTCCAGTGATCTGACTCCCAACGCACCACCGCCTGATGTTGCCATATATCCTGCAACTACACATACAAAATCCAAACATGTACTATCTGAGGCTGATAAAGAAACCAAATTTACTAAACGCATCCAGCCTGTCCACCCGCATGTCCATGACATCTTCAACACATCTAATACTCAGGTCAACAGAATTTGCCTCATCTCATGGAGGATCTCAACATATGGGGAATGTTTCTTCCTAAGGAGGGAGGAATGATCCAGGTGGATATCAGTGGCCACCCACCTATTCCATTTGGACTAGCACCATCAATTCTTGCAGCTTTTCACGTTCAGCACAACTTACTATTTTTAGCAGGTTTTCGGTTCCTCCACTCCCGAAGCCGTTTTGGGGCCTTAATGATCCAGGTGGATATTGGTGGCCACCCACCTATTCCATTTTAAACCCCAACATCAGTTCTTTCAGCTTTCAAGTTGCAACAAAACTTACTATTTTTAGCATTTTTTCGGGTCCTGAACTTCCGGAGCCGTTTTGAGACCCTAAACGACATTTTTTGGGAAAACGTAGAGCAAAATGGGTCCATGGACCGATGTTTCTCAATCAAAAATTTTACTCCATGTATAGATATTTCTAACAAGCTATTGAGCACGTCAAACGGAGATCGGATGCCAAAGTTACGCCCCCGGGAAGTTGAACCACCAATTTACCCAAACGGGCGCCCAGAGTTTTGGCGCCTCATCTCCTACGGTTAGGTTTTTGGACGTTTTGGATTCTACATTGTTTCTCAACAATAAATAGTCCCTCGAGCCTCATTGTGACATAGTTCAGAAGTCTGTAGCCATCACATCTCTTCTCAGAGATTCGCTGCCAACACCCTAGCTATTTTATTTCCATTATGCTTGTAAGCATATTTCTGTTATTTGATATTAATGAAATGAAGCATTATTTCCGCTGCATCTCTATGTTCATGGTTATTACTGTATTCTGTTGCGTTCCTACATAAAATCTGGATCAGTGGTATCAAAGTTGGTCTGCACTTTCTTTGTTTTTCTTTGCATGTCCCCAACGCGATCAGGGTATAAGGAGTTAGATTTCGATCCGGGCTCGAACCTCGCAAGATCAACCTCGAAAACTCCCGACGACCTCCCACGCGAAGAAAAGAGGTGTAAGGGAAGAAGCAGATCCTATCAAAATACCGCTGAGGAGGCCTCGAGAAACAAAGGAACGCGATGATGGATAACTTTGCTCAAATCCTTCAACGACTGCCCACATATGGCGCATCTGCATCCAACAGCCACTCTGGAGGCGCCACTCCCTTCAAGGTACAGGTAAACTTTGACATTCCTATATTTTATGGAAAAATAGATGCAGATGCTGTAGACAGATGGTTAAATTTGCTGGAAGGGTATTTCTCGGTCCATGACTTCTCTGATCGAGAAAATATTATTTTTGCACTCCTCAAAGCTGCCCCCCATGTCAAAGACTGGTGGGAAACCTACCGTGAGAAAGAGGGCGAAGGGGAACCCTCTATGTTCTCGGCCACACCCACTTGGAATTCATTTCGAGACGGCATCAAGGAACAATATTAAGCCAAGTGGAGCTATGAGGACAAATACATCCAATGGACCACGCAGCGGCAACAAAAGGATCAAGATGTGAACAAACTGACGAATCTGTTTCATACCCTGCGCAAAAAGTTGGGTATTAAAGATTCAGAGAGACATTTGGTGCTCAAGTACTTCAGCTTTCTACACAAAAACATTCAAGAGGAAATGGAGTTCCTCGACATTACATTGCTTGGCACA
The DNA here is from genome assembly GCA_034641835.2 of Pinus albicaulis. NCBI lineage: Eukaryota > Viridiplantae > Streptophyta > Pinopsida > Pinales > Pinaceae > Pinus > Pinus albicaulis. The sequence goes on along the minus strand of CM076572.1, from coordinate 178,494,104 downwards.
GCATATCGCTATGCCGCCAATATTGAGCAAAAATTTAAGCAGAAGAAGCGAGACTTTGGATCTGCGAATCCGAAAGGTGCCCCCGAACCAAAGAACAAGGGGCAAGGCCAAAGAAATGTGACTCAGAAAAACACCACAAATCCAAATAAGGACAGAGGGAAGTGGTGTGAATTTCATAACAGCCCCACTCACATCAAAAATCAGTGTCGGGCCAAACAGTCTTTGGTGGCCGAACTAAAGGCACCCGAATCAGATACATTTTCTGATCCTGAGTTAGAACCAGACAAAGGTAATGAAAAAGGGAAGTAGATCATTGATGCGGACCCCAGTGCCATTTTTGCCACCACCAAGATCCAGAGGGAGGGTCCAGAGGATCTAGAGGAGGGGGAGCGCCTCTTCCAGTCACAGATGTGGGTGAAGGGTTCTCCGCTGCAATTTCTCGTCGATAGTGGAAGCCAAAAGAACCTCATCATAGCAGAGGTCGTGAAGCGGCTCAGCCTACCAACCATAGCACACCCGCAGCCATATACCATCGGGTGGCTCCACCCAGGGAGAGATCTCCGCATCCGCCAGCAATGCTGCCTTCCATACAGTATCAAGCCATTCACAGATGAGGTATTGTGTGATGTTGCTCCTCTTGATGTAGCTGATGTATTATTGGGCCATCCATACTTGTGGAGGTGACATGTTTTGTATGAGTCTAGGCCTCGTGTTGTTATTATTACTTTGAGAATAAATTTTATAGGATACCAGAGGTAGTACAACCTCCTGTCATCTCCTTGACTACCGCAAAACAACGCAGTAAGATTGTTTCCCAAACCAGGAAATTCATTTTCCTTACAACTCACTCACAGGGAAAGAAGAATATTGTGGCCACAACCTCAAAATAGGGGTCCCTTGCACGGATGCTGCAGATGGACAAAGTCATGGAGGAATACAAGGAAATTTTATCCTCACTCTTAGAGGTTCCGCTACACTGTTAGGACAATCACTCCAGTGATCTGACTCCCAACGCACCATTTCTTGATGTTGCCATAAATCCTGTAACTACACATACAAAAGCCAAACATTTATTTTCTCAGGCTGATAAAGAAACGAAATTTACCAAACGCATCTAGCCTGTCCACCCATAGGCCCATGAAATCTTCAAGACATCTAATACTCAGTTCAACAGAATTTGCCTCATCTCATGGAGGATCTCAACGGAATGGGGACCATTGCTTCCTAAGGAGGGAGGAATGATCCAGGTGGATATCGGTGGCCACCCACCTATTCCATTTGGAATAGCACCATCAATTCTTGTAGCTTTTCATGTTCAGCACAACTTACTATTTTTAGCAGGTTTTCTGGTCCTCCACTCTCGAAGCCGTTTTAAGGCCTTAATGATCCAGGTGGATATTGGTGGCCACCCACCTATTCCATTTGAACCCCCACCATCAGTTCTTTCAGTTTTCAAGTTGCAACAAAACTTACTATTTTAGTGTCCCGAACTGGCATAGTCAAGTTGAGGCCCTAAACGACATTTTTTGGGAAAACTGAGAGCGACATGGGTCCTTGGACCGATGTTTCTCGTTCAAAAATTTAACTCCTTGTATAGATATTTCTAACAAGCTATTGAGCGCGTCAAACGGAGATCGGATGCCAAAGTTACGCCCCCGAGAAGTTGAACCACCAATTTACCCAAACGAGCGCCCACAGTTTTGGCACCTCATCTCCTACGGCTAGGTTTTTGGATGTTTCGGATTCTACATTGTTTCTCAAAAATAAATAGGCCCTCGAGCCTCATTGTAACACATTTCAGAGGTCTGTATCCATCACATCTCTTCTCAGAGATTCGCTAACAACACCCTAGCTATTTTATTTCCATTATGCTTGTAAGAATATTTCTGTTATTTGATATTAATGAAATGAAGCATTATTTCCGTTGCATCTCTATGTTCATGGTTATTTATGTATTACATTGCTTGGGCCTTAAAATCCGTATTAGTGGTATCAAAAGCGGGTCTGATCTTTTTTATTTTCTTTGCATGTCTCCAACGCGATCAAGGGTTAAAGGGTTAGGGCTTGATCTGGTTGAACCCTTGCAAGATCGGCCTATGAAACCCGGCTTGACCTCTCATGGCGGAAGAAAAGAAAGGCGAGGGAGCGGAGATCATGTCAATATACTACTCGAGGAGGCCCTCGAGAAACAAAACAGCGATGATGGATAAATTTTCTCAAATCCTTCAACGACTGCCCACATATGGCGGATCTGCATCCAATAGCCACTCTAGAGGCACCACTCCCTTCAAGGTACAGGTAAACTTTGACATTCCTATATTTGAAAGAAAAATAGATGCAGACGCTGTAGACAGATGGTTAAATTTGCTGGAAGGGTATTTCTCGGTCCATGGCTTCTCTGACCGAGAAAAGATTATTTTTGCACTCCTCAAAGCTGCCCCCCATGTCAAAGACTGGTGGGAAACCTACCGTGAGCAAGAGGGCGAAGGGGAACCCTCTCTGTTCTCGGCCACACCCACTTGGAATTCGTTTCGAGATGGCATCAAGGAACAATATTACTCCATGGGGAGCTATGAGGACAAATACATCCAATAGACCACGCTGTGGCAACAAAAGGATCAAGATGTGCACGAACTGATGAATCTGTTCCATACCCTGTGCACAAAGTTGGGTATTAAATATTCAAAGAGACATTTGGTGCTCAAGTACCTCGACTGTTTATGCAAAAAAATTCAAGAGGAAATGGAGTTCCTTGACATTACATCGCTTGGCACAGCATATCGCTATGCCGCCAAGATCGAGAAAAAATTTAAGTAGAAGAAGCGAGACTTTGGATCTGTGAATCCGAAAGGTGCCTTCGAACCGAAGAACAAGGGGCAAGGCCAAAGCAGTGCGACTCAGAAAAACACCACAAATCCAAAGAAGGACACAGGGAAGTGGTGTGAATTTCATGACAGCCGCACTCACAGCACAAATGAGTGTCGGGCCAAACAGTCTTTGGTGGCCGAACTAAAGGCACCCGAATCAGATACATTTTATGATCCTCAGTTAGAACCAGACAAAGGTAATGACAATGGGAAGCAGATCATTTATGCGGATCTCGGTGCCATTGTTGCCACCACCAAGATCTAGAGGGAGGGTCTAGATGATCCAGAGGAGGGGGAGCACCTCTTCCAGTCGCAGATGTGGGTGAAGGGTTCTCCGCTGCAATTTCTCGTCGATAGTGGAATCCAAAAGAACCTCATCTCAGCAGAGGTCGTGAAGCAGCTCGGCCTACCAACCATAGCACACTTGCAGCCATATACCATCGAGTGGCTCCACCCAGGGAGAGATCTCCGCATCCGCTAGTAGTGCCGCCTTCCATACAATATCAAGCCATTCACGAATGAGGTATTGTGTGATGTTGCTCCTCTTGATGTAGTTGATGTATTATTGGGCCAACCATACTTGTGGAGGCGACATGCTGTGTATGAGTCTAGGCCTCGTGTTGTTATTATTACTTTGGGAAATAACTTGTATAGGATACCGGAGGTAGTACCGCCTCTTGTCATATCTTTGATTACTGCAAAACAACGCAGTACGATTGTTTCCCAAACCAGGAAATTCATTTTCCTTACAACTCACTCACAGGGAAAGAAGAATATTGTGGCCACAACCTTGAAACAGGGCTCCCTTGCACGACTGCTATAGATGGAGAAAGTCATGGAGGAATACGAGGAAATTTTATCCTCACTCATAGAGGTTCCGCTACACTGTCTGGACAACCACTCCAGTGATCTGACTCCCAACGTACCACCGCCTGATGTTGCCATCAATCCTGCAACTACATGTACAAAATCCAAACATGTACTGTCTGAGGTTGATAAAGAAACCAAATTTACTAAACGCATCTAGCCTGTCCACCCGCAGGTCCATGACATCTTCAACACATCTAATACTCAGTTCAACATAATTTTCCTCATCTCATGGAGGATCTCAACGCAATGGGGACCATTGCTTCCTAAGGAGGGAGGAATGATCCAGGTGGATATCAGTGGCCACCCACCTATTCCATTTGGACTAGCACCATCAATTCTTGTAGCTTTTCACGTTCATCACAACTTACTATTTTTAGCAGGTTTTCGGGTCCTCCACTCCCGAAGCCGTTTTGGGGCCTTAATGATCCAGGTGGATATTGGTGGCCACCCACCTATTCCATTTGAACCCCCACCATCAGTTCTTTCAGTCTTCAAGTTGCAACAAAACTTACTATTTTTAGCAGTTTTGCGGGTCCTGAACTTCCGGAGCCGTTTTGAGGCCCTAAATGATGTTTTTTGGGAAAACAGAGAGCAACATGGGTCCATGGACCGATATTTCTCATTCAAACATTGTAATCCTTATATAGATCTTTCTAACGAGCTATTGAGCGCCTCAAACGGAGATCGGATGCCAAAGTTACGCCCCCGGGAAGTTGAACCACCAATTTACCGAAACGGGCGCCCACAATTTTGGTGCCTCATCTGCTACGGTTAGGTTTTTGGACGTTTCATATTTTACATTGTTTCTCAACAATAAATAAGCCCTCGAGCCTCATTGTAACAGAGTTCAGAGGTCTGTGGCCATCGCATCTCTTCTCAGAGATTCGCTACCAGCACCCTAGCTATTTTATTTCCATTATGCTTGTAAGCATATTTTTGTTATTTGATATTAATGAAATGAAGCATTATTTCCACTGCATCTCTATGTTCATGGTTATTTCTGTATTCTGTTACGTTGCTGCATAAAATCCAGATCAGTGGTATCAAAGTGGGTCTGCTCTTTCTTTGTTTTTCTTTGCATGTCCCCAACGTAATCAGGGTATGAGTTAGGGATCGATCTCGTTGAACCCTTGCAAGATCAGCCTCGCAAACCCCGACGAACTCCCATGGCAGAAGAAAAGAAAGACGAGGGAGCAGGAGATCCTATCAAAATACTGCTCGAGGAGGCCCTCAAGAAACAAAGGAACACGATGATGGATAACTTTGCTCAAATCCTTCAACGAATTCCCACATATGGCGCATTTGCATCCAAAAGCCACTCTGGAGGCGCCACTCCCTTCAAGGTACAGGTAAACTTTGACATTCCTATGTTTGAAGGAAAAATAGATGCAGACGCTATAGACAGATGGTTGAATTTGCTGGAAGGGTATTTCTCGGTCCATGACTTCTCTGACCGAGAAAAGATTATTTTTGCACTCCTCAAAGCTGCCCCCCATGTCAAAGACTGGTGGGAAACCTACCGTGAGCAAGAGGGTGAAGGGGAAACCTCTTTGTTCTTGGCCACACCCACTTGGAATTCATTTCAAGATGACATCAAGGAATAATGTTACCCCATGGGGAGCTATGAGGACAATTACATCCAATGGATCATGCTGCGGCAACAAAAGGATCAAGATGTGCACGAACTGATGAATCTGTTCCATACCCTGCGCACAAAGTTGGGTATTAAATATTCAGAGAGAATTTCGGTGCTCAAGTACGATGGCTATCTACAAAAAAAATTTAAGAGGAAATGGAGTTCCTTGACATTACATCGCTTGGCACAGCATATCGTTATGCCGCCAAGATTGAGCAAAAATTTAAGCAGAAGAAGTGAGACTTTGAATATTCGAATCCCAAAGGTGCCCCCGAACCAAAGAACAAGGGGCAAGGCCAAAGCAAAGTGACTCGGAACAACAACACAAATCCAAATAAGGACACAGGGAAGTGGTGTGAATTTTATAACAGCCCCACTCACAGCACAAATGAGTGTCGGGCCAAACAGTCTTTGGTGGCCGAACTAAAGGCACCCGAATCAGATACATTTTTTGATCCTGAGTTTGAACCAGAAAAAGGTAATTACAAAGGGAAGCAGATCATTGATGCGGATCCCAGTGCCATTGTTGTCACCACCAAGATCCAGAGGGAGGGTCCAGAGGATCCAGAGGAGGGGGAGAACCTCTTCCAGTCGCAGATGTGGGTGAAGGGCTCTCCGCTGCAATTTCTCATCGATAGTGGAAGCCAAAAGAACCTCATCTCAGCAGAGGTCGTGAAGCGGCTCGGCCTACCAACGATATCACACCCGAAGTCATATACCATCGGGTGGCTCCACCTAGGGAGAGATCTCTGCATCCGCCAGCAGTGCCGCCTTCCATACAGTATCAAGCCATTCACGGATGAGGTATTGTGTGATGTTTCTCCTCTTGATGTAGCTAATGTATTATTGGGCCAACCATACTTGTGGAGGTGACATACTGTGTATGAGTCTAGGCCTCGTGTTTTTATTATTACTTTGTGAAATAACTTGTATAGGATATCGGAGGTAGTACCGCCTCTTGTCATCTCTTTGACTACTGCAAAACAACGCAGTAAGATTTTTTCCCAAACCAGGAAATTCATTTTCCTTACAACTCACTCACAGGGAAAGAAGAATATTGTGGCCACAACCTCTAAATAGGGCTCCCTTGCACGACTACTGCAGATGGACAAAGTCATGGAGGAAGACAAGGAAATTTTATCCTCACTCATAGAGGTTCCACTACACTGTCAGGACAACCACTCCAGTGATCTCACTCCCAATGCACCATCGCCTGATGTTGCCATAAATCCTGCAACTACACATACAAAATCCAAACATGTACTGTTTGAGGCTAATAAAGAAACCAAATTTACTAAACGCATCTAGCCTGTCCACCCGCAAGTCCATGACATCTTCAACATATCTAATACTCAGTTCAACAAAATTTGCCTCATCTCATGGAGGATCTCAACGCAATGGGGACCATTGCTTCCTAAGGAGGTAGGAATGATCCAGGCGGATATCAATGGCCACCCACCTATTCCATTTGGACTAGCACCGTCAATTCTTGCAGCTTTTCACGTTCAGCACAACTTACTATTTTTAGCAGGTTTTCAGGTCCTCCACTCCCGAAGCCGTTTTGGGGCCTTAATGATCCAGGTGGATATTGGTGGCCACCCACCTATTCCATTTGAACCCCCACCATCAGTTCTTTCAGTTTTCAAGTTGCAACAAAACTTACTATTTTTAGCAGTTTTTCGGGTCCTGAACTTCCGAAGCCGTTTTGAGGCCCTAAACGACGTTTTTTGGGAAAAAGGAGAGAAACATGGGTCCTTGGACTGTTTTTTCTCGTTCAAAAATTGTACTCCTTGTATAGATATTTCTAACAACCTATTGAGCGCGTCAAACGGAGATCGGATGCCAAAGTTACGCCCTCAGGAAGTTGAACCACCAATTTACCCAAACAGGCGCCCACAGTTTTGGTGCCTCATCTCCTACAGTTAGGTTTTTGGATGTTTTGGATTCTACATTGTTTCTCAACAATAATTAGGCTGTCGAGCCTCATTGTAACACAATTCAGAGGTCTGTAGCTATCACATCTCTTCTCAGAGATTCGCTACCATCACCTTAGCTATTTTATTTCTATTATGCTTGTAAGGATATTTCTGTTATTTGATATTAATGAAATGAAGCATTATTTCCGCTGCATCTCTATGTTCATGGTTATTTCTGTATTCTATTGTGTTCCTGCATAAAATTTGGATCAGTTAACATATTTCATCATTGGCTGGTAAAAAGGTAATTTTCTTGCATGTTCGACTTCAACTCATGTATTCGCATGCCTGAAATTGTACTTATTCGAGTCGAGATGGAGCGCAAGACCCTTGATTTTGTCTGATCAAGTCTAGGCTATGGATTTTTGTGGATTGTCATAATTTATTGCATGAATCTTTTGATTGGATGGTTGCAACCATACCTGAGTCTATTTGTTGATCTTTACTGATAGATGGTTGCGTCCATACCTTGGATCTCAGTTTACATACTCTGTGGGTGGTGTTACATTATTTGTCACCTTGACATTCTGGCGAGGCGTATGGGCTTATTATGCTGTCTTCCTCCTTTCTTATGGGTGGCTGTGCCCATGCCACATGTTCATGTACCTGAGATATCAACTGTATTTGTAATTGCAGGTTTTTCGATAGTGGTGTTAGGTTCGAATGTGTTCTCATAAAGCATTTCACCCCTCCCCCTCCCTCAGACTTCATGCTTTAGGGGGAATCTGTTACACAAAATTTTGTCACTATCCCTGCAATCCCCATCTTGCCCATTAGAGGGTCGTTTTTGTGACCAATAAGCAGTTTCATGCCTTACAAAAACCATCACTACATTCCTTTGCATGAGAGTAACATTCCTCTTGTTGTCAATTCCCTGAGAAGGAATGTTAAAACCCTTGTTTTTTCCTTGGCGCGAGTAGCCATTTACACTCCCGTGCTGAGCTGGAAAATTAACACTAAGCCTGCGCCAGTTGGCACTCTGTCCTAGTTAATCACCTGTGCCAAGCTGTCTATGGAGTGTTTTTTAAAAGTAAAGGTGGAGGTTCTATTCCAACCACCTCGAGGATGAGTCATTGGGAGTGGTTGAACTGAAACAACTATATAATCCCTCCTTTAGTTAGTAGTTTCCACCTCCCTTGGAACTCTCCTAAAGGATAGGACTCCCTCCCACCTTTGTAGGGATCCCAACCTCCTCCTTTTCCTCTATAAAAGAAGCTATCTCTCTTAGTACAAGCTAGCTGAAGTTGGAGAAGTGATACTATAGTTGAATGACGAGAGAAGATAGATAGAAGGAATTACATTAAGGAGAGCTTAAGTCCATGCCTTCACCCCGTTCGAATTCCCTGACGAGCATCTGAGACGTGCTTCGCTTGAACCCCGCTGGAGGAGACTGCGATGTCAAAGCATCGATTGTAACTCTTCCTTCTATTTATTTATATACATGACTACTGTTTGGTTCCACTATTGTGTTATAATATTTGTTTAATGCAATATGTTTAGCCCTCTTTGACTGGTTAATATTTATGAATGGAATGTTGTCATCTTATATGTTGTTATTGTTTCCTTGTTCTTTGTGCAGGTATCCAAGCATAATGGTGAACGGATTGTAACTTGCCAAAGCAGGAGTGAGAGGCCACCACTACTACAGCAACAATGACAGTGTTGGATTCCAGGTAGGTCGATCTACCGTTTCCCTTGTTCCTTAAATAATTAGGAAGCAACACTTTAACATGTCCCTTTTTTTCTAGACCCACCCTAGGGCTAGAGGGATTGCCTCTATCTGCAGAGGGGATTTACCTACATAACACTTGGTCCGGAAAATTGTCTTGTAAATGTCCTCTCCTTTGATGCATACCTGATGGTTTCTTGATCTTAGATAAATCTTTGAGAACATTGTTTCTCCCTTCAACTAATAAAAAAGTCATCGATCCTCGACAATAAATACCTGTTATTCGTGGTCACACTGTTCAACTTCCTATAATCGATGCACAACGTGAGAGTGCCATCCTTTTTCTTCACAAACAATACCAGTGCACTCCACGGTGAAACAGTTCGCCTAATGTGTCATCTCTACTAAATCTGGAGTGACCATTCTATATGGTGCCTTCAATGTTGGTGTTGCCCCTGATGCTGGAGCTACCCTTGGTACCAACTCAATTGAAAATTCTACTTCCCTATGAGGGAGAAACTATGAAATATCTGCTGGAAACACATACTAAAACTATTGTAAAACTATATCCCTCCTCAATATCTTTGCATCATCCTCCTCCTTACCTTTATCGCTATAAATGTGCATAATTTGCAACTGCACTTTTCCTACATAGATGTAATCATTATTATTGATGTTTTATTTTTCTTACACTGTAAGACCCTTTTTTCCCCATTGTCATTCAAGCACTCAATGGATTTTTCATAAAAATCCACTTTGGTCCTATGAAGATACAACCCATCCATACCCAACATGATAATGTATGATCCCAATGGAAATAAATTCAAGTGTGTTGATGTAGGCATACCATTCAATTAATATGCACAAGCTCTTACCGAATGATGAACTCTCTTCTTTATACCTATAGCCAACTGCACTAACAAAGGTTCTGCATGCACTTGTTTATTCAAACCGCAGTTATCCACCAAGTCAGGGTTACATAACTATAATTAGATCCAAGGTCTATCATAATAGAAATAAATTGATAAAAAATATTATCATCCATCTCAATGATAGATGCCTAGTGATTTTCCTACATGTTATCTAATGCTGCATAGATCCATGGAATACTCTACCAAACATCTCAAACAATCTGCGCCTCCTAGTGATCTGCATTTATGAAGGAACACAATAAAATACAAAAATAAACATAAACGCAGAGATGAAGAAGAAATAATACTTCATTTAATTCATATCAAATAACTGAAATAAGCATATAGACACAATGGAAATAAACTAGCTCGGGCAATGGTAGCTTATCTCTAAGAAGAGATGTGGTAGCTACATTCCTCTGAACTGTCTTACAATGAGGCTCAAGGGCCTTTTTATTATTTATAAATAATGGAAAACCATAAACCTAGGAGATGAAGCACCAAAACTATGGGCCTCATTTGGGTAGCTTGGTACATCAACTACCCGAGGATGTAACTTTGGCATACGATCTTCGTTTGATGCACACAATACCTCGTTAAAAAGATCTATTTGAGGACTAAAATTTTCAAGGGACCAACGTCGGTCTATGACCCATGATGGTACAAATTTTCCCGAAAAACATCATTTACGACCTCTAAATGGCTCTGAAAGTTCATAACTTGAAAAAATTCCAAAAATGGTAAACTGTGCTACAATTAAGGAAACAAAAAAATTGATAGAAACAATGGTGGGGGTCCAAGTGGATTAGGCGAGTGGCCACCAATATCCACCTAGATCACCTGTACACTATAGACCTAAGGCACAATACCTTGTTAGAAATATATATCCAAAGAATACAACTTTTGAGTGACAAAACATCATTTAGGGCCTCAAAATGGCTCCAGAAGTTCAAGACCCAAAAAACTGCCAAAAATAGCAAAATTGTTCTATGATTAAGAAAACTGAAAGAAATAAAAGAAAAAATGGTGGGGGTCCAACTGAAATAGGTGACTGGTCCCCAATATCCACTAAGATTATTCCTCCCCCCTTACGAAGAAATGGTCCTTATTGCGTTTATTTCCTCCATTAGATGAGGAAACTTTTGCTGAACTTGGTCCCTAGTGAGCTACTTTCCTTGGTGGAGGAGTTGGCCAAATTTAACAACCCAATATAGTTGGATCTTCTCTTGGTGGGTGCTCCTGATTTTCATTTCCATGGTTCGATCAATTGTGGCATGTTCCATGCAATCTGGGGTTAACTATGTTGGTGTGAGTTGTTCTAGAATGTCGGATGTGCCATAAATGGTGGAAAGTAGGGATGAAGGAGGTATACATTAAACAGAGGGTGTAGACCAAGGAATGGTGGAATACCGAGATCAAAAGAATTATCCCCTATAGCCTTGGTGATGGTATGGTCCAGGTGGCTCCAGAGACACACACAGGACAAAGATGGCTTAGGAAAGCTCAAAAATCAAAGTGACGAAAACGTTACAAACTCAGTTTCATAGCGTAGATCTCATCAACATGATCGCAACACTACGAACATTTTGTCAAACCGAGTTCGTATGTAAAAGTTAGAGCTAGTCAATGTTTTGGGCTGACTTGATGTTGTGGTAGGATAAGGAGGTAAAATTTTTGAAATTTTCTGGTGGCCGGATTTGAGTCAGCTTCAACTAGATTCTGATCAAATTTGTGGGGTCGTTAAAAAGACTCCTACGGTCAAAATTTGAGAAGTTTTAAAATACCCCCATGGAGTTATATGACAAATATATATATATATATATATATATATTAAAATAAGGGTAGGTCATGACCCCCGCCCTTACCCAAAATCCACATAACAATAAAATAGTATAATAGGTGGGGTCGGGGGCCATGATCCCACTGCCCCAACCACCCAACGGAAACTATGCCTTATATATATATATATATATATATATATGACATCTATATGGAGCGGACCCAGCCACCCTCATTTCCCTATTTTTTAATGCGGTCAACATAAAAAGGGAGGGGCGAGAATTGATCCCTCAACCCCTCTCCTGCATTGCAGGATCTTAACCAATGTGTCAACTGGCAGACCTTGTAAGGTCTGCCCAACAATTTATATTTAAACCCTCTGTCTGCATATGCACCCAACCAGAGAAGACCCACGCACATAGTTCGAGGCAGAGGAGGCAGAATGGTGGCACGTATTTCGAGAGAAAGAATATTCCCTTGATGCCTAGAGATTCCCTAAGGGAGATAAATTTATTTTTATCAGAATATGCTCAAGTTTATAGTCATTTTTCTCATATTTTTGCAGGTAACATAATGGAAATATTAGATTCTCCTTTTTAGTAGCAGTTTTGATGTTTCCCTGTGGAGGAGAACCTTGAAGAATCTTGAGGGAATCTTTCAGATTCCTTGGAGGCCGAAATTTGCCAATGTCAGAAGGAGGTCAAATTTATACTCATTCTTCTCAGAATTGCGTAAGGATCTCAATGGTGAGATCAGATTCCTATCTTGAGTTGGATATTTCCAGATTCCCTGTGGAGCAACATCTTTGAGGAATCTAAAAAGATTCCTTACGGCCTAGATTTTGACAGTGTCAGAATTCAGAAAATTGATAGTCGATTCTATATCTCTCGATGACACGAATTCGAGGGTGTAGTCAGATTTTCCGTCCGAGCCTTATATTTTTTAGCCATTTTCCTGCATGGGATGATGTTGTTGGATTTCAGCAAGTGGACAATCGACTTCTTGCCATTCGACGCCATGTTTGCGATGGTGCATTCACATCTAGCGAATGATTAGCTTATTATTCAACGAGCATCATAGTTGAGCTATATGAAGTGTTGATGCCATGTAATTCACTGATTATTGTTGTAGGATAATTTATGACATGTCTATTCCTTCTTGATGTATGATGGAGAATCATCATGTTGATTTGATGTTGTTGATTCCTGCTAATGTAAGATGCAGAATCTTTATGTGTATTGATGTGGTATGTATTTATCATGGATGATGATTCATGTTGTGGGACCCATTGTTTGCCTTGATGGCGGGATACTCTTTGTCACCATATTTTAAGGTGTCATGCTAATAGGAGGTTTGTGATCAGTGAGAGTTCCTTGTAACGGGACGTCTTGTGGAGAGAAATTTTCACTCATATTGAGGGCTTTTCCTTGTATGAAAAGTATATAGCATCCATGTACATTACCACTGGTTACAACACTGAATGAAGCAGCCAACACCATCTAGACATCGTGGCCAAGAGACATAGTCCACAATAGCTTATTAAGGACAAAGAACCCGTGCAGAAACTAGTCAGTGAAAATGTTCAACAAGAAAATCCACCACATTCATCATGGTTCACTTTGTTGAAATGGTTATTTTAGTGTGTCATGGCCATGTCTTGTAAATCATGTGATGCATTTCTTTATGTAAAAGTGATGATGTGTTTTCCATCACTTTGAAATGTGACAATGATTTTTTTGGCCTTGTAATAGCTGGGATATTATTAATTCCATTTTGATGTAAAATTGACCACCGAGTATGTGTCATAAATTGGTGGCAAGTATAGAAATGCGTGGGTCATAGTGGCCATAAATGAGCATGTAATTTGCAGGATATTTTACTATAGGTCTACAAAGGACGTAGGTGTCAGCTCATCATTCATGGCTCTGAAGAACAAAGGTGAAGGAGAAGGAAGGGTGACCTTTTCAAGACACTTGTTGTGTAGACATAGTACACAACAGTTGTAGATTATTGTCAATTCTTTTGGAGGACAAAAATTTCCTCAGTGGGGAGGAATGAACCAAGTGGCTCTAGAGACACACATAAGACAAACAGGGCTTAGGAAAGCTCAAAATTGAAAGTGGCGAAAATTTTATAAACTTAGCTTCAGAGCGTAGATCTTGTTGTCTTGATCGTAACGGTGTGAACGGTTCATAAAACCTAGTTCGTATGTGAAAATTAGAGCTAGACAAAGTTTTGGGCTTACTTGATGATGTGGTAGGTTAAGGCAACAATTTGGAATTTTTTCTGTGGCCATATTCTGTTCAGCTCCAGCCAGATTCCGAGCAAATTTGTGGGGTCGTTAAAAAGACTCCTATGGTCAAAATTCGAGAAGTTTTAAAATACCCCCATGGGGTTGTATGACAAAAAAATATATATTAAAATAAGGGTGGTCCGTGACCCCCACCCTTACCCCCCCATGTATAGTAATAAAATATTATAAATGGTGGGGTTGGCGGCCATGACCACGCCGCTCCCACCACCCAACAGAAACTATGCCATATATATATATATATATATATATATATATATATATATATACGTTAAAGAAATCACAACGGTGGCGTTGGAACGTGGAACGGGTCGGGTTGGGCCGCATGGAGCGGACCAGCCCACCCTCCTTTCACTTTTTTTTTAATGCAGTCTACGTAAAAAGGGAGGGGGGGGATTTGATCCCCCCACCCCTCTCCTACATTGCAGGATTTTAACTGATGTGCCAACCGACAAACCTTGTAAGGTCCACCCAACACTTCATATTTAAACCCTCAGTCCTCATATGCACCCACATAGAGGAGACTTGGGCACACAGTCCGAGGCAGAGGAGACAGAATGGTGGCACAAATTTTGAGACGAAGAATATTCCTTTGATGCCCAGAGATTCCCTAGGGGAGGTAAAATTTATATTTATCAGAATATGCTCAAGTTTATAGTCATTTTTCCCAAATTTTCACAGGGAACGTAATGGCAATATCAAATTCACCTTTCTGGTAGCGGTTTTTTAGATTCCCTGTGGAGGAGAATATTCAGGAATCTTGAGGGAATATTTTAGATTCCTTAGATGTCGAAATTCGTCAGTGTCAGAATGAGGTCAACTTTATACTCATTATTCTCAAAATTTTGTAAGGATCTCAATGGTGAGATTAGATTGCTATCTTGAGTTGCAGATTTCTATATTCCCTGTGGAGCAGCGACTTCGAGGAATCTAAGGGGAATCTAAAAGATTTCTTAAATCCCAGATTTCGATAATGTCAGATTTTAGAAAATTGACAGTCGATTCTACACCTCTTGGCGACATGAATCCGAGGGTGTAGTCAGATTTTCCATTTGAGCCATATATTTTTTGGCCATTTTCCCACATGAGATGAGGGTGTCATATTTCAGCATGTGGACAGTCAACTTCTTGCCATTTGATGCCACTTTTGCAATGGTGCATTCAGATCCAGCAACTGAGCATATTATTCTTCAGCCAACATCAGAGTTGAGGTATATGAAGTTCTGTTTCCATGTACTTAATTGATTATTGTTGTAGGATGCTTTATGTCATGTCAATTGTTGCTTGATGTATGATGTGGAATCGTCATATATATTTGATGATGTTGATTCCTGATGATGTAAGATGCGGAATATTTATGTGTATTGACGTGGTATGTATTTATCATGGATGGTGATTCATGTTGTGGGATCCCTTTGTTGCCTTGATGGAGGGATACTCTTTGTCACCATGTGTGAAGTTGTCATGCTGATAGGAGTTTTGTGATGAGTGAGAGTTCCTTGTAATGGAACGTCTCATGGAGATACTTTTCCACTCATGTTGAGGGATTTTCCTTGTATGACAAGTATACAGCATCCATGTACATTATCACTAGTTACAACACTGAATGAGGTGGCCAACACCATCGAGATACTAAGGCCCGAATATGTAGTCCACACTGGACGAACTCTGTTATTAAACGGCTTGCATTTATGTTGAGCGATTGTTGACATGTGTTCCTCTTGATTATATCTGCATGTGTTCATTAATTATTTTGATAAATTGTAATTCTAACACATTAGCCGAAGAAATAGGTCTTGGTTAAAAGGTTATCAAAAATTTACCCGGATCATGGTGTATGGCCCTTATTGGAGCAGGCGAATCTTGTGGTGTGGCCCAATGAGGTGATCCTTTTGAAAATGTAGCAAAAGTTTCTCGCCCACTTGGAAATTGTGTGGCACCTGATGTTGATCATGTCGCTACTTGTACTTAGCATTAGCTTTGTCCAATATGTCATGGACCTATTGGAGAATCTGTTGAATCAACTCAATGAAGCTTTTCGCCTTGTTAGCTTTGCACTGCCCATGAGCCAAAAATTCCTGAGTAGCTGCAAATGATATGGTCACATCAATGGGGCATAGTTGCTGGAATCCCAATCCCACCTGAAAGGGGTTGTGTCCAGTTAAGTTGTGGAGAGCTCGGTCATAGTAGTGTTGGACATATGGGAGGCTTTCATCCCATTTGCATGGATGGTGCGAGTTATACATGTGTCGAATGTGTATGATCATCCTGTTGACAACCTCTATTTGGCCATCAATTCGGGGTGGAAACTTGTGGACTTAGTGAGCTTGGTGTCCAACATCAACCAAAGACTTGACCAAAATGTACTAAGGAACCTATTGTCTCGATATAAGATAATGGACTGTGGGATCCCAAAGTGTACCCACACTCTCTCAAAGAAGAGTTTAGCAGTGGCTTCTGCTGTGATATTGTTCTTGCAGTATGCCATAATCACCATCTTAGAGAATTTGTCGATGACCAAAAAAATGCAGTTGTTTCCATGCTTGGTTGAAGGAAGGACTCACATGTAATACATGGATATGGATTCCCACAGCTGACTAGGAGTAATAAGAAAAGTATATAGGCCTTGCTTCTTGATGGTCGGTTTCGAAATGACACAAGAAGTGCATGATCTGATGTACTTCCTGGCATCATGTCGAAGGTCCAGCCAATAGAAATAATTATGCAGTACTGCCATTATTTTCTCGACCCCAAAATGTCCAATAACTCGAATGTAGTGTGATTCCCAAATCATCTTGTAAGCCTTTATTAAAGGAACACAAAGGTGTCCCAGGTGGCATAATAGTGCATCCTAGAGGTGAAAATCTGGAATTTTCTTACCCTTCAGGAGCATTTGGTATGTGTAGCTCAATTCTATATCACTTTTGTAGAGATGAAGCCTACCTGAAGTCTCGTTCCCACAAGAGTTTATTATTGTGGTTAACGCCATGATCGAAAGTTGACTGAGGCATTCTGCAACATTATTGGTGCTTCCCTTCTTGTACTCGATGTTAAAATGGAATTGTTGTAGGTATGTACACCATTTATGATGGTGATCATTCTGTGAATTCCCTTGTGTCTGTATGAACTACAGGGGTCGATTATATGTGAGGATGATTGTTTCCTTCCCCAAAATGTAATGCCTCCATTGTTGACATGACTACACAATAAAATGCATCTCTTTTTCATAGGTGGGATACTTTCATACTGTGTCGAAAAGTGTCTCACTATCATATGCCACTGGATTCCCCTGCTGAGTAAGTACTACCCCAATATCATAGTAAGAGGCATATGTCTCGATCTCAAATGGTTTCTAAAACTCTGGTAATATGAGCATTGGTGCAAAGCAGAGGTTATGCTTCAACTCTGGGAACACCTTCTATTGAGATACATACCAAAATAATTTTTCTTTTGCTTCTCGCTTGGAGACTTGAATCAAAGGCCAAGTGATGTGACAGAACTCCAACACGAAATTGCAGTAGAAATTGACAAGATCCATAAATATGTGGAGTTCTATTAGAGTGGTTGGGGCTAGCCAATCCTGAATGACTTGGATCTTAGTTGGGTCCACATGCACTCCCCGCTCATCAATAATGTACCCCATATATTGAACCTCGGTCATGCCAAAATTTCATTTCTCCAAATTGGCACACAAGTTGTGTTATTTTAATGTTTGGAGGACTTGTCGAATGTGGTGGAGGTGCTCTTCCCAACTCTGGATTAAGATTAGGATATCACCCAAATACACCACCATGAATGAGTTAGTGAATGGTCATAAGATGTCTCCATTAGCCTCATGAAGGTTGTGGGAGAATTTTTCAACCCAAAATACATGACTGACCTTTCAAAAAGGGCATCCTTGGCTTTGAAGGAAATCTTTGACACATCAGATTATTCGATTGGTACCTGGTGATACCCAGACTTAAAGTCAATATTTCTGAAATATTTTTCCCCCTTGAAGTGGTCTATAAGTTCATCAATCTGTGGGATCGAATATCTATTCTGGATAGTGATCTTATTAAAAACCCGATAGTCAATACAGAGTGTCCAAGTTCCATCCTTCTTCTGCACCAACACGGTCAAGCTCCCTCATGGCGATGAACTTAGTTGGATGTGACCTTTCTGCAAAAGCTCCTTTGCCTCTTTATTTCATCGTTCTCCGAAACCGAGTGCTAATATATTCTTCCATTGGGTAGCAGTGCACCTGGGGTCATATCGATGGAGTGCTTGACCTGACAGTGCTGAGGCATCCCTGCAGGTGAGGTGAATATGTCCCTGTACTCCTCCATGAACTTGTCCATTTGTTGTTTCCATGCAGAGGAGCCCTCTATGGAGGTCGTGGCCACAATATTCTTCTTTCCTTGAGGGTGGATCTTAAGAAAAACAAATTTACCAGTTTGGAAAATAAGCTTAATACATTACTTCATAGTGATCAAAGAGATGGCAGTAGATGGTGTTACCTTTGGTATTCTCATTAGAGAACTTTTAAGGCCTGAAATGGGCCTCCTAAGAAAAATGTACAATGAAAATAAACTTTATAAGAACCAATAGGATTCAAGATGATGATGTCAACCATGGGGGATGATTCACCATTTTTGGGGTAAAAAGGTAAAAAGATTTAAAAAAAATAAGATAATAAAACTACTTTTTCAACTTGTGACTTCAACTTATCTCCCTAAAGTTTTACTCAAATTTCAAGCAGGAGTACTTGTTGGATGAAAAATTTAATTCCTCATCCAGGGAGTACCCATGTTGCATACGTTCGATGGACCCTGCTACATGAAAATTGAGAAATACATGAAAAACATGATTGCAATTACATTTTTCATGTATTTCTCAATTTTCTTATAGTAGGGCCGGTCGAAAGTATGAAACTTGGGTTCTCCTTGGATGAGGAATAAAATTATGCATCCAACAAGTGTTCTTGCTAGAAATTTGAGTAAAACCATATGGAGGTGAGTTGAAAATACAAGTTGAAAAAGTGGTTTTTTATTTTTTCCCTCTAAAATTTGGATGGTTTCCACTATTATTTTATAATTTCCTTATGATGCCAAGTTTAGACCTAAAAATTTCCCTAATCATACAACTTATTATCGAAAGTAACAATAACAGCAGGAGGCCGCGACTCATACACAACATATTACTTCCACAAGTATGTTTGGCCTAATAATGCATCACGAACTTCAAGAGGCGCAAAATCACATAATAACTCACCCATGAAGGCCTTGATGTTGTAGAGAAGGCGACACTGCTCGCTGAAACAGAGATCTCATCCTTGGTGAAGCCACCCGATGGTTTCTAGTTGTGGGTGTGTTCTGATCGACATACCCAACTGCTTCATGACCTCTACTGAAATGAGGTTATTTCGGATAACGTTGTCGACAATGAAATATAGTGGGGAACCCTTCACCCACATTTGGGAATGGAAGTGGTGCCCCCTCCACTAGATCTTCAGGTTCTTCCTTCTGGATCTTGGTGGTAGAAATGATGGAATTGGGCTCCACATCAATAATATGCTTCCCTTTTTCATTCCCTTTGCTGGGTTTTGACTCAGAGTCAGAACATGCATATGATTCATAAGTCTTCATCTTGGCCACCAGTAACTGCTTGGCCCAACACTTGTGTTGTGAGTGGAGATATTATGGAACTCACACCACTTTCCCGTGTCCTTATGTAGCTTCGTGGCTTTTTTCTTCTCTTGAGGCTTCGACGAGTTGTCCAGGGCCACCCAACCTTGGCCTTTTCCTTTGTTTTTTGGTTTGCAGGTGATCTGAAATTGTGAGAACAAACTA
Source organism: Pinus albicaulis (assembly GCA_034641835.2). Taxonomy (NCBI): domain Eukaryota; kingdom Viridiplantae; phylum Streptophyta; class Pinopsida; order Pinales; family Pinaceae; genus Pinus; species Pinus albicaulis. The sequence continues at coordinate 178,474,254 of CM076572.1, read as the reverse complement.
TTTCTCATACAGAGATTGATAGTAAGGGGCTTTTACTGGTTATTTCACCTTTACTAGAAAGGATGAAACCAGAGGCTACCTGGCCCACAAACTGACTCTGCCTAAAGAAATAAAATGTAATCATGGTAATAGATCCGATCAATGAAAGTATTTTTTATTTGCAAAGTATTCATTAATCCAACTTTAATGTGTGAATAGGCAAGATTAAGTATTCTGCAAATGAAGTACAGTGGTTTGAATATGAACTAATAAGTTTTGTTCTCTGTGTAAACCTGCTTGGGAAAAGTTTACTTATAAAAATTTACTGTTTAAAGGAGCAGAATCTGAAATAATGTAGCAAAAATATACAGTATGATAGCAAATAATTGTTTAAGCAATTCACCCCTGTCTTGGGCTACCTCTGCTGGGTCCAAAAGCCTCTAATTAGGCTTTTCCCTTTTTGATTAAATGCTCAAAATGTGAATACAACTATATAGAAGCCTCAAAGGGAAAAATAAGCTGCAAAATAAGATTCAGAAAGCTGAAATCAGTATAAAATGACTAAACAAACACCTCCATTGGATGAAGATAGTCCAAAACAACTCTTCTTTCCTTAGGCCCTGGTGGCTCCACGACCAAAAACGCTGGTAAATTCTCTGATAGAGCACCCTGATGGCTCTGCAAACACTCCCAACAGCTCCAGAATGATTCAATACCCCAGAATCAAAAAAAAAATTGTCCAAAAAGGACTTCCCTAGCCAAAGTTATGGCTAACTGAAGTTTTGCCCTTGAAAAACTCCACTAATTGTGGAGAACTGAAGTTAACTCCAGTTAAAATAGCAACTACTCCAGAATTGGCGGCATGCTCCAATTTTAACGGACGGTTAAATTAAATGTTGGGTGGACGGGTCACATGGATCACCGTCCAACCCGCCGATTTAAATGTTAAACAAATGGTTTTCAAACTGAAACGTTAATAAACCGTAACCACGTTCACATGTTTTAAATGGTGGTATTAAATATGTAACATAACTGTTTGTTTTAATTCCGCTCCGCTCCGCCATAAGAACCTTGTCACGTAACAACCTTTGACCATGTGCATTAAACCCACGTTAGCCACGTTGCTTTCCTTTTAGCTTTTGTCACGTGGGTGGTTAATAATACATGCCCACGTGACTTTTAAATATGTCTCCAACACTTTAGACTATGTGGGTTTATCACTTTTTTTTGTATTTCAAATTTTGTTTTAATATATATGGGTTTAATATTTAGTTTTTTAATAAGGTTTAATTTTTTTTTTTTAATAATTAATTAAAATATATAATTAATAATATAATATATGATTTAATAAAAAACATATAATATATTAAAACTATATAATTTAATTAATTTATTAAACCTTAATAAAAAATAAAATTATCCCAACACATATATTAAAAAAAATTCTTTCAAAATTGAAAGTTATTGGGCAAATTCAAATTGCAATATCTCCTCCATACGGCAACGGATTTGAGTGCCGTTCATGGCTACAGGATCGTTTTGGTGAGCTCTTTCATGTCGTTTTGGTTCGGACCAATTCTGAGCAACTTCATTTTTGAGCATTTTTCTATAATAGACTTGATCTCCTGATCACACCTCCCAAATGGGAAGCTTTTGGACCCCAAAAGCTCTCTAATTGCTGAAAATGATGATGTGGAGACTGATTCTCCACTCTTCCACCCTTGAATAACTGAAATCTACCCAATTTCATCAACTGAAGCTTTTGAGAAAATGATAACCTGTCTCTGGAATCAACTGATCTACCATTGCTAAGATTGACAGAGTCATGATGCAAATGATTAAAATTTGCAGAACAAAAATTGTAATCTGCAGAAAACAAACTTTCTCTACATTGATCAAACTTCCAGAAAGACTTAAAATGACTTCCACCTTGCAAACTGTTCCCATGGCGAATTTCACCATTCTGAAACCAACTTTTTCCCATGCTGAATTGTGTGTCCTTCTTTCTTGCACTGCTTTGCTTTGACACTTCATTCACTGCATTGGCTGACCCATAAGGTAACTTGTGCAACATAACATCATCTTTTTTCAAAGACAAACTGTTATCAAACTGAGACAAATCATTAGCAACATCATAAAATGGTGAATGCTCAAAATCTTGTCATTTCAACATTAACAAAGTTAGACTTTGACTTGCATTAACCAGTCTTTTCAATTGACTTGCATGGAGTAAAGAAGAATCCAGCTTCTTCTTGTGAGCTCTCACAATGTAATCTTTACCATCTTTGAACAAGTGATACTTGTTTTCATGGCGATGAAAGATGGCCCTCCTGTCAAATAAATAAGGACTTCCCAAAACAATACCTAAGATAGCAAGCAGCACCACATCAAGTTCTACTGTGTCAATAAAGTGTGCAGTTATTGCAAAGCGCAATATGCTCTTCCTTGAAACTTGCAAATTGGCATCCTTGCATATCCATCCAAGTGGATAGGGCTTCGGATGTGGAATGGTCTCAAGTTTAAGCTGCTTGACCAAGTCTTCAGATATAAGATTCGCTTGTGACCCATTGTCAAATAGTGTGTCAATTTTGGTATGTTTTGAAATTACCCTTACATGGAAGAGCTCTATCCTCCTCTTTTCATCATGAGTATCTTTGTGACAATTCAAAGAACTAGAACTAAGAATTGTGTCTTGCACCACTTCTTTCCCCTTAATGTTCTTCAAAACCATGGCTATACTTTTGGTCTCATCTCCTGAGTCTGACCCTAAGTCTTGCTCAACTGTTGCTACAGTTTTCTCCTTTTCTTTGGTCTTGTTTTTGTTCTTGTATTTTTCTGGTTTCAGTTCAGGATGAAGCTTCCAAAAATTATCTTCATCATGACTTTTCTTCGAACAGTTCTTGCAAAAGAACTTTCCTTTGTCTTTTCTTGAATTTGCAAATCTTTTCTTTCCTTTGTTTTTAAAATTACTATCCTCATCAAAAGTATTCTTTCCTCTAGCTTCTAAATGTGTAGCCTGCACACAGACTTCATCTAAGCTGGTAGGATTGAACATTAGAATAGTATGTTGCAGATAATTATGCAAACCTCCTATGTATTTTAACAAGGTGTCTTGACTTTTTAATTCTACTCCAAGTAGAAGTGCTCTCCTTCTAAAATCTTCAGTATAATCTTGCACATTTTGACCCTTAAGTTGCCTAAACTTTTGCCAATTCATGATTGCTTTTTGAATATGAGCAAGAGGATAAAATTGTTTCTTAATACCTGTAATAAACTCATTCCAAGTTAGAGTTATCTTACCATGATTTTTAATTTCCTCCTTGGTCTTGGCTTCCCACCAAACCAAAGCTGCTCCATCCATTCTCAAAGAGGCTAATTGGATTTTTATGTCATCATCATGCAAATTCTGAATCCTTAGATAAACTTCCAGTTGTCTAATCCAGTTATCCAATTTTTCTGCATTCACATCACCATTAAACATCGGCAACTCAAACTTCACATCAAGCTTTAACAAAGGATTTTTAAGAGATGTTTTTGTTTTGTGTGACTGATTTTCAGAAGTTGAAGAGGATGATGTGGAGGATGAGGATGATGATGGAGATGGTGGATCACCATTTCCTCCATTCCCTTTCTTAGACTCATCTTTGTCTTTCTTTCCTCCTAAAGAATCTCCTTCTTCTCTTTGGTTTCTAGACCCTTCTCCAACAATCCTATCATTTCTCTCCTGGTATAGGATCCTAACCATCTCAGTCAAGTCCAAGAAAGCTTTTCTAAAGACTCTTTCTTCTTCCTTGGGATCCATTCCCTCATGTACCTCTCCTTCTCTGGAAGACATGTTTGTGGCTGATTCAAAGGCTACTGAGGATGAAATGGAAGGTGGATGTAATGGCACTCTAGCCCTCCTTGGTTGAGGATTAACTTGTTCTCTAACCAATTGACCTTCCCCTCTTTGCAATTTCAGCCTAGTAAGCATCAAATTTTGCAGAATAATACAATTTACTTGCACAAATTTCACAAACTCTTAAGAAAAACCTTGAGCTCTAATACCAACCTGATATGAAATTGTGAGAACAAACTATTTCTCATAAAGATATTGACAGTAAGGGGCTTTTACTGGTTATTTCACCTTTACTAGAAAGGATGAAACCAGAGGCTACCTGGCCCACAAACTGACTCTGCCTAAAGAAATAAAATGTAATCACGGTAATAGATCCGATCAATGAAAGTATTTGTTATGTGCAAAGTATTCATTAATCCAACTTTAATGTGTGAATAGGCAAGATTAAGTATTCTGCAAATGAAGTATAGTGGTTTGAAGATGAACTAATAAGTTTTGTTCTCTATTTAAACCTGCTTGGGAAAAGTTTACTTATAAAAATTTACTGTTTAAAGGAGCATAATCTGAAATAATGCAGCAAAAATATACAGTATGACAGCAAATAATTGTTTAAGCAGTTCACCCCTCTCTTGGGCTAACTCTGCTGGGTCCAAAAGCCTCTAATTAGGCTTTTCCCTTTTTGATTAAATGCTCAAAATGTGAATACAAATGTATAGAAGCCTCAAAGGGAAAAATAAGCTGCAAAATAAGATTCAGAAGGCTGAAATCAGTATAAAATGACTAAACAAACACCTCCATTGGATGAAGATAGTCCAAAACAACTCTTCTTTCCTTAGGCCTTGGTGGCTCCACGACCAAAAATGCTGGTAAATTCTATGATAGATTGCCCTGATGGCTCTGTAAACACTCCCAACAGCTCCAGAATGATTCAATACCCCAGGAAAAAAAAAAAAATCGTCCAAAAAGGACTTCCCTAGCCAAAGTTATGGCTAACTGAAGTTTTGCCCTTGAAAAACTCCACTAATTGTGGAGAACTGAAGTTAACTCCAGTTAAAATAGCAACTACTCCAGAATTGGCGGCGCGCTCCAATTTTAACGGACGGTTAAATTAAATGTTGGGTGGACGGGTCACATGGATCACCGTCCAACCTGCCGATTTAAATGTTAAACAAACGGTTTTCAAACTGAAACGTTAATAAACCATAACCACATTCACATGTTTTAAATGGTGGTATTAAATATGTAACATAACTGTTTGTTTTAATTCCGCTCTGCTCCGCCATAAGAACCTTGTCACGTAACAACCTTTGACCATGTGCATTAAACCCACGTTAGCCACGTTGCTTTCCTTTTAACTTTTGTTACGTGGGTGGTTAATAATACATGCCCACGTGACTTTTAAATATGTCTCCAACAATTTAGACTATGTGGGTTTATCACTTTTTTTTGTATTTCAAATTTTGTTTTAATATATATGGGTTTAATATTTAGTTTTTTAATAAGGTTTAATTAATTTTTTTTTAATAATTAATTAAAATATATAATTAATAATATAATATATGATTTAATAAAAAACCATATAAAATATTAAAACTATATAATTTAATTAATTTATTAAACCTTAATAAAAATTAAAATTATCCCAACACATATATTAAAAAAATTTCTTTCAAAATTGAAAGTTATTGGGCATATTCAAACTGCAATATCTTCTCCATATGACAACGGATTTGAGTGCCGTTTGCAGCTACAGGATCATTTTGGCGAGCTCTTTCCTGTCGTTTTGGTTCGGACCAATTCTGAGCAACTTCATTTTTGAGCATTTTTCTACAATAGACTTGATCTCCTGATCAGCAGGGGCCTTTCCCTTGCTTATTAGATCCAAAGTCTCGCTTATTCTGTTTGAATTTATTCTCAATCTTAGCAGCATACCGGTATGATGCACTAAGCGAGGAGATGTTGAGGAACTCCATTTCCTCTTGGATGTATTTGTGAAGACAATTGCGATACTGAGCACCAAATGTTTCTCTGAATATTTGATACCCAACTTTGTGTGCAGGGTATTGAGTAGATTCGTCAGCTCATGCACATCTTGATCCCTTTGCTGTCATAGCATTGTCCATTTTATGCACTTGTACTAATAGCTCCCCACGGGGTAGTATTGTTCCTTGATGGAATCTTGGAAAGAATTCCAAGTGAGTGTGGCTGAGAACATGGAGGACTCGCCCTCATCCTTTTGTTCACAGTAGGTTTCCCACCAGTCCTTGACATGGGTGGTGACTATGAGGAGTGAAAAAGTAATATTTTCCCGATTGGAAAATTCATGAACCGAAAAATATTATTCTAATAGATTCAACCATATATCTACGGCTTCTGCATCTATTTCCCCCTCAAATATAGGTATTTAAAAGTTAAATTGTACCTTAAAAGGAGTGGTGCCTCCAGAGTGGTTGCCGGATGAAGATGCATTGCCGGTGGGTAGTCATCGAAGGATCTGGGAAAATTTATCCATCATCGCTTCCCTTTTTTCTTGAGGGCCTCCTTGAGCAATATTTTGATAAGATCTCGTACTACCTTGTCCTTATTGTCCTCCGCCATGGGAGGTCGTCAGGGTTTTCAAGGCTGATCTTGCAAAGGTTCAACCAGATCGAGCCCTAACTCCTTATAGCCCAATCTCATTAGGGACATGCAAAGAAAGATCGAGAAAGAGAAGACCGTTTTGATACTATTTATCTATATTTATGCAATAATGCAATAAAATATAGAAGTAAACATAAACATAAATATGCAACAGAAAATATTCTTCATTTCATTAATATCAAATAAATGAAATAAGCTTACAGACAAAATGGAAATAAACTAGATATGGTGATGGTAGCTTATCTCTAAGATGAGATGCAATGGCTACATTCCTCTAAACTATCTTACAATGAGGCTCAATGGCCTTTCTATTATTAAGAAACAGTGAAAAACCCTAAACATCCAAAAACCTAACCCTATGAGATGAAACACCAAAATTAGGGGCCCCGTTTTCGTAAATTGGTACATCAATTACTTGAGGACGTAACTTTGGCATACAATCTTAGTTTGATGCGCACACTACCTTGTTATAAATATCTATCCAATGACTACAACTTTTGTGGGACTAAAATTGGTGAAAGACCAATGTTAGTCCTAGTTTTACCAAAAATTGTCGTTTAGGGCCTCTAAACAGCATCCAAAGTTTAGGACCCAAAAATAAGCCAAAAATAATAATCTGTGATACAATTAAGGAAACTAAAAAAATTGAAAGAAGCAATGTTGGGGGTACAAGTGGAATAGGTGAGTTGCAACCAATATCCACCTGGATCACCTGTGCACTATATATATGAGGCATACCACCCTGATTTTGTGGAGAATCTCTCCTAATATGTTCCTTATCACATGTCCAACACTCCAATCACCTTGTACCATCACCACTATTCTACTGTTGTGACCATGTCCTTGTCTAGCCACGTTGAAAATCTTGTATGTTGCAACTTTCTGTTTCTCTTCCACATTCTAAGGCTCTGTCCTTTTTTAGCTGCCATTTACCTTTACCTTTATCTTTCCCTTTCCATCCTTGCTGAGATTCATTTTTATGATTTTACTTCTCCTAACATTGATTCAATTTCCCAATAACTTTCTTAAGCGACCGAGGCTTATCATACTAAATCTGATCTCTAAAAGCTAATGGAAATACACAAACAAATCTCTAAACTTTAGCCTTTTTATCCTTAAGATACAATACATACCGCAATAGTTCCAGAAAATTGGGTGGATACTCTCATCTATGATTGATCCCATCTTAATCTCATAGAATTCCTTGTCTGTGCTATCATAGTATCTTTTTGAAAAGTATTTCTTCCCAAATAGTCTCTTAAATTCATGCCAACTCAACTCTTCTGTCCTGATTTCTCTGAGCCATTTTACATCTTCCCACCAGATGTCTTCATTACCTTTGAGGTTGAATATAGATATTTTGGGCTTCATATTCTTTGTGTACTCATATAACTCAAAGAAATTCTTCATTCCAAGTAGCTAAGCATCTACATCCCGTGACTTCTTCAAATCTCCATCAAAAGTAGGTGCCTTAGATTTCTTGAACTCATCCAAAAATATCCTCTCTCACTCCTCTTGTAAGGCTGATAAGATTAACGATCATAGTGTCTGTTAGAACCAACGCTAGAATAATAGATGTGTCCATCACCCCTCCTATTTGGAGTATCCAAGGGCCTTCCATCTCTAATCATATCATCTTTATCTGACCTGCGACCACCATGAAAGATACTACCATATGCCCCATTAGTCCTATCTTTCTGCCCATGGTTGATCTGAGGTGGTTCATGTCTCTACAACTTTGACAAACTTTGAAGGATTACCACATTACCTTATGCTTGTTTCTCCCATGCCTACATGATTATGTCATTTTCTTCTTACAACTTCTTATTTTCGCCTCCAGACTTCTCAAAGTGTCTACTAAGTGAGAAGAATGGACACCACCATGCTGCTCATATGATCCATAAGGAAAATCTTGTGAACTATAGTCTACCATCTTGTTAGTCATGTTGATTTTTTTCCTGCAAGGCATACTATGTTAGGTAAACCAACTCATAAACAATCCAATGTACCTCAGTATAATTGGGGGAGGATATATCATCTGCAAGGTCAACCAGAATAGTGAAATACATGTATAAACATAATCATAAAATAATATAGATACCATCCTAACCTTAGTCCAGTCATTAATGCATGGCCATATCAATTGTTGTCACCTATAATACCATATTGCATTTGTGTCGAATGGTCCTATTTTTCATCCCAAGTACAAAAGAAGACGAGTGATATGTTGGTTGTTCGTCTGCTATCTTGACTAGATTAAATATTACGATGTTATTTTGTTTATTGTTTTTACAGTGAAAATTATTTTTATTTCATTTTTGAATGAATAATAGTAACATACATGAACCCCCTGTTTGATTCCCGTGTGGACCTCTAGTTTTGTAAGAGGTCAGAATCACTTAACCACTTCTTTCAATCACATGCAAAGAAAAATACTTTACAAAATTAAAGAGAAAAAGAATTGCCATGACTATGAGAGATAGGAATTTCCATGCCCCGAATATATTTTCATTCACAAATTCCACCACAACAACATTCCATTTTCTATTATAGTATCTTGCTAAAATCCTCTGTAACATTGTCTAAATATCGAACCTTTGTGAGACGAACCCACTTACCCATACCGTTCCATAGGCTCATAACCTCTCCGTCGCTTTAGAGGTGGTTCGATATAATTCCACTCTCTCTCAGCAATCTCACGTCCTCTTTGGTATTGATCATATCTTTCATGAAATCGATGTATCGCGTAAAAACCATCGCACTGGGCACGACTGAAGCTTCGAATGCGACTAGATTTTTCAGTATTACCTCTGTGTTTTTGTCCAACTTTACATGTGGAAGGTAAAGTGTGACAGTATTTTCATCAAATTGTATTGTGTTCATATCATAGTTTGTAGGAGTGAATTTTATTCTCGCAGAACATAACTCGGCAACAGATGGAATCACTAGTTTGTCTCGCGTGTATGATCTTCACGAATGATTCTTCCCCTTACCCCTCCTCCTCAGTTTTGGTGGCTTCTTTATTGAAAATAAGGGCTAAGGGTATTTTTAATTCATTCAAAACAAGTAGGTTCCCAAGAGTAGAAATAAGACGCAAGGGAAACTTCATCACGAGGTGCGCAACCCTGTTGGTGAGCGCTCGTCGAGTGAAGTTCATGAGAAATCGAAGGGGTCCAATGTTTAAGGAGGAGAGATAATTCCATAGCGAGCTGAAGTATCATGTAAGGGTTGAAATTTCCTCTGTAATAGGCTCCTTATTTTATTCCTCATTTGGAATTAGATTTCCCTAGCTGGTATCGGGAACGATAACATAATACAACACCTCCATGAGGTGGCCTCTCTCTTTTGCGCAGATCTTGAAATATTCAGGTAGTTTGAAGATGAATGGTGATATTTCTTGGCACACATGCCTTAATAGGTTGCAGAGCCTCTCCTTTGCCTTGGTTTCAGAACCCAACTGCAACTCCAAAAGCTTTTGCAATACAAAAGGAGATAACTAATTTTTGAGCATCATCAGATTCCTCAAAATGGAGTTGTGAGTAGCGCTAGTGCCGGTAGGACGTAAGACTAACCCTAGTTGCTTGATGTCTGTGTCTGAGGTTTCATTAGCATGTCTGACATAAAATTGAAAACACTCGAGAAGGAATACTGTGCCGAGAGCCATGAGCCCCACCAAGGTTTCTTCTTTATAGTTGATGAATTTGTGATAACAACTCCATATTTTCCAATCGTGCTTCTTAAGTTCCTGCACCACCATGGACTCGAATTTGCAACCGTTAATTATTTTCTGAGATATATGGGTAGCTACAAGTTTGTAGCGATCCATCTGAAACAACTCTGATCTCCAATGGTGATGGGGGCCAATGGAAATTGATTGAGAAATGTATGCCTCTGGCTTCGCTGCCAAAAATTCTTTCGGCACATTAAACATGGACATAGAGAACTTCACTTCTTCATCTTATTCTTGCTATAGATCCATACTTCCTTTGATCTCAACAGCCCAGCCTTTCTCATCGATGTTTGTTGAACATCGGTGTTGGATTTCATGTTTGGGAGTGGCAGAAAATCAGCAATAGGAAAGCGAGGAGAAAATGTAGGAAATACAACATACGTAAATGACTGCGCAACTTCTTAGGGGGTTGTGTGGTCGATGAATATAGAGGGTGAACGTAATTGCTTCACATGCACATGAAGATAAATAACATATGAACTTTCTATTCAATGGCCAATCCCAAGATATCCATACAACGTCTTTATTAACACCATCTTTTGAGAGTCAGGACATTCTACCAATTCAAAATATAAAATAGTTTAACATAAAAAAATAAAATGGTTTAACAAAAAAAAAAAAGCCAATGTCTTAACAATCACAACATTTTCAATTTCAAAAATGTTTTTTTGGCATTCACTTTAAGGACATCAATAACTTTTACTCTAATCATTAAATTTTCTATATGTTGGAGTAATGCTGGGTTCGATTTTATGTCTGTGTCAATCTTGTGTTCCCTATAAATATATGATACCTCAACTCCTATAAAAAAATCTTGTAATTGATGAATTTTTTGTTGCCAAAGATTTAGAGCGAAGCAACGTAACCAATCATCAACCACTAGAAAATCCCCAAAGATTTTTAAGCACTTCACCTACTTAGAAATTACAAAGAAAGATGAGCCAAGTCCCAATTAACTAGGTTTTGTTATGAGTTGGGGGCCAGCCCCAAGGTAAAAAGGAAAGTTTGATGGTTGTTCAAGTGAATTATTGTTCTCCCTCCACTGAGACATGACTTTTGGCTCTATCAAACAAGCGCCAAACCTTATAAATATCTATCATAAATACAATTAAATTTGTATTCTTCTGCTTTAAACATTATGTACTATTATGTACTAAGTTCTTTCATTGTTGGTTTTGTTTTGTGCACTAGAACTGTATATTCTGGTGTAACCATATATGCCAAAAAAACCAATCTTTCAAAGCTGGAAAAATACTCCAAAATTTACCCTACCAGGTCCGCTCAGGGCCCTCAAACAAAATGGTTCTCCACACACCCTGTTTACTGGTAATCTTCCGGCCGCGCAAAATTATTGTGAATATGAGCTGAGGGACAAGTTCGAAGTTCGAAATAATGATAACGTGCACAATTCTGAAAAATTCAAGTAGGTGGCCAGTCAAATTCAAGGATTTTATCTTGTGACCAGTCAAATTCAAGTAGTGCTTTACATTACACTTGTTTATAATAAATGATTATGTTTTATGTAATGTGGAGTGTTGTATGGGAGATTACGGTTTAGATTGTTTTCATAACTTATAATTTATTTTTGTTCCACATGATTTTACATGGATGGATTTAAATGGTATTGAATTATGTAGGTAAAGGAATTCATCATATCGGTTTTTCGTTGGGATCCATTTATGGTATGATTTGTCATTATTAAATAGATGTGTAGGATGGATTTGACAAATAACTATATAAAGGAATGACATTCTCAAATATTAATATTTATTTAATTGATTAACAACTTTTATAATGAATAGAATTGGAGGGTTGTTATATAGTTTTTAATATGATTAGATTATATAATGGGTAGAATTAGAGGGGTGGTAGTTTTCCCGTATAAATTCGAGAGTTTTTAAAATGCTTATATTATAAGAAGGACAACAAATAATAAAGTCAAATAGCATACATTATGATTAGGGCTTAAATTGTTTAAAGATCGTTTCAAGAGGTAAGTAATTGTGGTAGGGGTCTTATAAGCCATAAGTAATATAAGTAAAGTTAGCAAGTATCAGTGGACAATTTGATTCAATAAGATGTTTTGATGTGAATAGAAGTGACTTGACTCTTTTTGTTAACAAACTATCCAACAAGGGAGTTAATAAATTTTTTGTAACTTAAGAATAATGGATAACACGATTTTTACCCTCCCTTATGATGAAGCCCATTTAAAATGTTAAGCGGTCATGCTACCAACATATCTTCTCTAGCACGAGAATGCTCAAAATCGTAAATTAGGGGTATAGATGGAAATTGGTGAGGTGTTCGTGAGAAGTTTAGAGCTTTTAAGTAGGTGGGTTAGAGGGGAAATGGACAAAAAAAAGTGCAAGATGTTGATAACATTGTTAATGAGAAGGTATGTAATGAGGTTTCTAATGGGACTTTGATTGTGATGTGGAGTAGGATAAGGGCATTAGGATATGGCTAGCATGTGAATACTAAAGGGACAATAAATCATTTTATTGGCATGGGATGGGAATGGAATTTCCATAGGTTGCATGAAATCAAGAGATTAAGTAGTGATCTTAGAAGAGGGTAGATTGTTAATGTTACAATCATGCTTCTTGGTGGTATTTTGGATAAAAGAGTCATTATAGTAAGTAAAAGTCCTAGTATGAAGCCTTCTTATGGGACTTTGACTACATCATGGAATAGGAAAAAGGAAATAAGATCTGCAGGGCGTGTGAACTCTGAAGAGAGGTAATGGAATCATAATAGAGAAAGAAATGAATAGATATTCCGCAACTTGCATGACATCAATATATCATGGAGTGATGTTAGGAGAGGACAATTTGTTAAGGATGTAATTATGATCCTAGGTGGTGTTTTTGAAAAGAGGGATTTTGTAAAGGTGCAAATACACCCAAACTGGAATTATGCGACTAAAATGTAATATTTGTTTCATATCACTAGGAAATTAAGTAGCATTAGAACTCTTATAGGTAAGAATGAGGCGACTGAAGAAATTTTACTATCCAGAATGGTGTGAGGACACGTGCAGTGATCCACAATCTAGCAAGTAATGGGGCCCAAGTGGGTCAAGTTTTGTCTTTACAGGAAAATAAAATGATGGGTAGTGAAGAGGTAGTAGTGGAGGCTCAAATAGACACTGGGGAAGAAGGAAAATAAGGTTGTGGCCAAAAATAAAGCAATCCAAGGATTAAGAGTGGATTCATGACATGAATGGTACTAGCCTACATACATAAGGAGAAGGCATGGAGCAAGGAAACAATATACCAAAGACTCAAGAAGGAGATAAGTAGGAATGATAACCAATGTTTTGAATTATATTTTATTCTACATTTCTTATCTCATTAGTCTTATACAGGCTTTACAAAAGTATAATAATAGGTAGAAGTAAAAGAAAATGTATGGGCTTAGGGAAGTATTATCATATAGCCCAATTTTGTAAGATTGTTATTTTGAGCTATGTCTCCTTCAGATGTATTGAATTGTTGGTCTTTAGGTCAACTTCTTCAATATAAACTAAAGTATACATTCATGTGAAACAAAAAACAAACTTTTCATAAATAGTGAAAACCCAAATCAAATATTCATCCAAGTAACGAATTTATGCATACTTGGTCAATAGATCACACTAAATTATGCTTTAATACTCATCTTAAATTTGAGATACACTAACAAAAATCACTAACAAAACTTAAGTCTTGTATTTATCATCTAGATTTATGCATGAATGAAATGAAATTCAGATTTAAACAGAAACATAAAGCTACAATGAAAACTAAACTTCATTTGATTAATACAAATACTTGAAATTTCTTACAAGCAGAATGGAAATAAACTAGATCAAGCGATGGTAGATTATCTATGAGAAGAGATGTGATGGCTACATCCCTTTGAATTGTGTTACAATGAGGCTTAAAGGACTTTTCATCATACATAAGAATTGTGAAACCCTAATCCTAGGAGATGAAGCACTAAAGGTTTTGGGCCTCGTTGGGATAAGTTGGACTGCCTACTTCCTGGGGTTGTAACTTTGGCATATGATCTTCGTCTGGATATCATACTACCTTCTTTCAAATATCTCTGCGATGAGGAAATAAAAGAGAATTTTTTTAAACAAAATTTGGCAATTTTCCGATTGCTCTCTTTTCCCAAAAAACATATTTTTGGACCTCAAAACAACTCTCGAAGTTTAGGACCCGAAAAAGTATCAAAAATAAAAAAGTGTGCTACAATTAGGAAATTGAAAGAAACAATGTTGGGGGTCCAAGTGGAATAATAAAGTGGCCATCAATATCCACCTAGATCAGTCCTACCCCCTTAGGAAGCAATGATCCCCATTGCGTTGAGTGCCTCCATGAGATGGGGAAACTTCTACTGAACTTGGTCCCTCATGAACCACTTTCCCTGGTGCAGGAGCTGGCCAGATTTGATAACTTGATGTAGTTAGATCCTTTGTTTGTGAATTTTCTTTATCTGTGCGTCCAAGGTCTATTTAGTTGTGGAATGTTTAATTTAATATGGGTTGAGCTTTCATGGTGTGAACTGCTCAACAATGTATGATGTGTCCAACAATGACAGAAAGTATGACCGAAGGTGGTCCACATTGAATATGGTGTTCAAGAGAACGAATGGGGCGATACTGAGATTGGAAGAAATGTCTCCCAAAACCTTGGTGATGGTGTGAAACCCATATCAAAGTGGTCGAAGCTTCTGATGGGATCCAAAAAGGGTATATTTTTACATATGTAACCAAACTTTGTTGCCCACCTGAAACTTATATGGTACCTGATGTTGATCATGCCATTGTTTGTACTTAGTTTTGGCTTTATCCAAGATGTCATGAATGTGTTGGTAGATGTGTTGAATGCACTCAATAAACATGGTGGATTTATCAAATTTAGACTGAACATGGTAAACCTATTACTCTATATTTGAAAAAGGAAGTGCAACATAAAGGGGACATAATGGTTAAAATCCTAGGCCCACTTGGAAGTGGTTGTGTCTAATATCGAATGACATGGACCTTAGCCAGATCGACATGCACACCTTTCATATCAATTATGTAACAAATATTGGACCTGGTTCATTATAAAGGTGCATTTCTCCAAGTTGGCACATAGTTTGTGTTAACACAGGGTTTGTAGGACCTACCAAATTTGTTGCAAGTGATCTTCCAAACTCTTCCGAAATATGAGGAAGGCATCATGATATACAACCATGAATGAGTTGGGGAAGGGACAAAATATGTCATCCATTAGCCTCATGAAATTTGCATCAGTATTTGTCAACCCAAAAGGTAGGACCAACCACTCAAAAAGGCCCTCCTTGGATTTGAAGGCATTCTTCCATTCATCGGTGGCTTCTATTGGAACCTATTCATAGCGAGACTTCAAATAAATCTTAATGAAGTAATTAGACCCCTTGATCTAGTCAAGAAGGTCATCAAATCATGGGACTGTATACCTGCTCCTAGTAATGATTTTATTTAGTGCTTGATAATAAATGCAGAGTCTCCAGATCCCATCCTTCTTCTACACGAGTATAATTGGGCTCCCATAGTGTGAAAAACTTGTTAGGATGTGCCATTTTTGTAGAAACTCACAGATATACCACTTTATTTATTTATTTTATAGAAGAGAGTGGTGATATATCATCCCATTTAGTAGAGGTGTTCTAGGAGTAATATCGATCGAATGCTTGACCTGAGAATGTAAAGGTACCCATGACAGTGATGATATGTCTCTGTATTCTTCCATGAAACTATCCACCTACTTCTACCATGTGGAGGTACACTTACCAAGGGCCATGGATGTGGCCATTATTTTTCCCTTAATTTGAGAGCGCATTAGAAAGAAGAAAATTTTCTTGGTCTCTCATATGATCTTATTGTATTTCTTAACAATGATCAAAGAAATGGTGGTAGGTTGGTGTTGGAATATATTAATATCTATTAAATTACTAAGACGGTACACATAAATTATCAATCCAGGGACGTCTTTTATCTGAATGACAGTTGCACTGTCTGTGTCGATACAACATACCAGAAGCAGAAATAAAATAAGAAGAAATCGTTGCTGAACCAATTGCTGAAAATTAACACTCATGTAGGAATAAAATGGTATTTACAAGAATGTAATCACACTTCACATAAACTGATATGTAGCGCGGCACGTGATAACTACACCATCTGGCATTTCTAATTGAATCTGTGTAACAACATAATAAATACCTGAAACTGAAGCAGATCTACTTACATTCGACACATCAACAATAGAACTCCATGAATACGCAGAAACAAATATGAGATATACTATAACTACTTCATCACTGCAGTCCCTGCTAAAGAGGAGGGCCCTTCCGCCCTAATAGGGCGTAGGAAGAGATGAAAACTAAATAAGAATTAAATAAGTCAACACATGTACAACAACTATACAATATTCTATATTATGGTGATCAATATTATAGAGTCAAAATGGAAATATTGTTCTATGCTAACCCCCCCGACCTTAAAGGTCCGAGTGTTTATATAATAGTTACATATCCAAAAAATTAGGAATGGATCAGTCATGATAATATTATGATTTTCATGCTGATAAAAATAAATCAAATATAGTTACAATTGATTCCCTCAATAAGATTCGTGATAAGGAAAACATTGATTTCAATCAAAACTTCCAAAAGATATTATTCTAAATGACAATATATAATGACTCCTACATCTATATTTGGAATGTAATAGCTGTAGCGTAACATATTTTGAAGACATATCAACATACGGAAGTTGACAGTACGCAATCAACAACGTGATTGTAACAACAGTCTATAGCAATGGATCTGAAACATCGTCGCAGTGTAACAACATCATGGTGTAACAACAGAGGTCATGACAATGAAGGTGTTGAATCTTCATTTGGTAGCAGTACCATGTAACAGCACACTGTAACATCATGCTTTCAACTGGTTCTATGCACCTGTATGTTCTAGGTCCCTTGTGCTTAAAATAATATTTGAAAGAGTAGCAAAAAGACCAAATAACTTCCTCCAATATTCAACCCAGTTAGCCACAAAAATGAGACAATACATCATAATAATTAATGAGAACAACAAGATAATGAAACACTGTAAAGTCTCACTATTTTAAGATAAAGAAAAGGAAAAAAGCAAAGGTAGTCCCAAGGTTGGAGGTAAAAAAGGTAGAAATGAGGGAAGAAAATGTAGGAAATGAGTACTTAAAAGACACCCAACATCTCCCCCCAGCTAAAGTAATTGCATATCCTCATGCAAAAATCTCATCTTCCTCGATTATATCTCCTGTGTAGATCATTGAAGTCATAGGTTGCGACCTTTTCTTCATCTGGAAACCTGTACCCCTCAGCAGCCACCAACTGTCTTGGCCAGGACCCTTCTTCATAATCACTCACCGCGTAGTGTTCTTGGTATTCCTCTACTGGCAGCCATATCAAAGGAAATTTTAATTTTAGTCCAATCCAGGAATCGCCAAGGGATTTTATTATCTGGGTGTATGCTGGTACATGTGTAAAAACAACTACGAAATTTTGAAATGAAAAAGGATCTCCTTCCAAAAATTCAACACTACTAGCTTCAATGCACTTGAGGCATCCTCTTAGTGCTCAGCTCTTCATCTGTGAAAAATGATTGAGGTAGAAATCCACAATTATTCTCCTGTAGGCAGCAACTAGCTCCCTTATCCCAGGAGTACTTAAAAATATTTCTAAATTCCCACCTCAATTCAGCGGCCCTCCCTGGTTCAGCTTGAATCCATAACGTTGTCTTCTCTTCATTAGCCTCCATAGATTTTGTGGACAGATGCCACTCGATTTGATTTCTCATAAATGAAATGAACGCATGTAACTACAAGTCTCCCATATACGAGAATATATTTTCTACCGTCTTCATACTAGTGTGGTCACAAATAATGTTGTGCAAAAATAACTCTCACAACAAGCTCTATTCATAAAAATCAGAAGCGCGAAAAACATCTAAAAAGGTGTGGGTAGAAGTACCCACATAGGGCATGTCTTCCATAATATCTTTTAACTAAAACAAATAATAACATTCCCATAAAAAATTAGGGTAGGATGAGGAAGGTTTCCTACACCCCAACAAGTTAAGGAAAAGATCATGAAGCTTTCGTTTGTCATCAGTAAAATCCTAAACATGTTTCTGTAATAGCAACACCTGTTCCTTCTATTTATTTGCATCTTCCTTCTGCTTCCATTCCTCCCAGCTTATCTTCAATTCTTCCTTTCTCCATTTCTCCTATAGGGCACTCATTTTCTTCTGATATTCTTTCAGTGAGATCATTCCCTCCTGGATGGAAATTTCCTCCTTTTTCCATTTCTACAACTCAGAGATCAATAAAATCTTTTCGAAGCTCCATCCCACAGTGGGACCTGGTGTTCCACTACATGAAATATCAATGGTGGGTGTGAAAACCTCTCTAGGATGGGACTTCTCCACCTCAGATGCTAGTTCTTGTTTAACAACAATGTCATAGGTGGGTTCTTGTGTAGCAATCTTCTTAATTTCACCTTGTTCAGCCTTTGTATCCATTGTTGGTTCCTCTGTAACAGCAGCGACCTCTACGAGTTCTTGTTTTTCAGCTTCAAGGTCGATTACCGTGGGAGGATCTGCTTTAACTACTGGTTCTTGTGTAACAAAAGTATCTTCAGTAGGTTCTTGTGGAGTAGCCTCCATAGGTTTTGTTTGAGTCTCCCTTGAGCAGGTGATTTCTTAACAAAATCTATATCCTATTGCTTCTAACTCTTGGGAACATGCCACACATACAGATCCTATATTTTTCTCCCCCCGAGCTTTCTTGACAGCTTCAACTAGGGTATCTAGCCCTGAGGCTTCCGATTTCCTAGCTTCAGCTAATATCTACTTTAACTGTTCATTTTCTTTCTTTAACCTTTCAATTTTTAAAAGCAGAGTATGAGTTTCGTTCCTACCTGATGAGGAGGGTTATTTTTCTTCTTCTTCTTCTTCTTCGAACTCTTTTTCCTTCTCTTTCTTTTCAGCTGTAGGCAAAGGTTCCTTTGGCATACTAAATTTCACCTTTTGTTTCGGTCTTTTGTCTCCAATCAGCTTATCAATGGGCCTTTTTTCAATTCTGGCCTTGGTGGACTAGGTTTGGACTCTAGCCTCTTCATGAAATTCTCCCGAAGTCCCAGCTTGTTTCCATTGGCTCGTCCTAGGCATTTTCCATTTGAACTTCTCCTAGCTCTTTCCTTGCTGGTGTAAGGAATCCAACATAATCAGCTTGATAAGACCATGGTTGGTAACACAATATTTAGGGTGTGCTACCGTTTTGACTGCAACAACCATATGATTGATATTTCCTAGCAGGAAATATGGAAGATTGATCTTCTGCTAGTGGCGAAGATGGTTAAATAAATGAAAGTGTTAATTGAAGACAATTATAGACCTTCCCTCACAGGTATGTACTTTATCAAATTTAGGGAAACATCTTCCCAAGGTTGTGGAAGTGATAGTATATCAACCCCTCTTCCTTTCTTCTCCATATTTTCTTCTCCTACAAGGAAATCCTCCTTCAGAGAAGGATCATTAACCTTCATGTTAAACCATATTTTGCCTTCGAACGACAATGTGGTTACTTGGTAAAAAAATTATTTTGTAACTTCGATCCGTAGACCCCTGACTTGGGTTTGGTGGTCGGTCAAATTCTTGGTGAATTCCATCACAATTGTTTCATCTGAGCCCTTCAACCTCTGAAAGTACTTGAGCCACCGAGGATCCCTAAATATTTGATATGCTTCTAGAAAACTCTGTAAATCTTCAATGGAATCTAGCTCGTGTCTCACTGCTAATCCTCCCATCATGCTATTAACCCTAATTACTCCTTAAGCTTGACCAACCAGAATATCGACGCACTACTTGCTATCTTCCAACGACTTGCTCTACTATATTAGATTGAGAATTTTGACTAAGGGTGCAAGAAATTCCAGCTGAGGTAGATGATGGAATGTCATGGGGAGAGGTGAAAATATTTTTAATTACTAATTCGTACTCGCACATTCCTTATATTAATGCCAAATTATGAAGAGTGACGTGCTTCAAGTACAAATCCCCTTTTCGGCAAGATCTGGTCACGATTGGTTGTAATGATATTCAATTCGACGCATGTGGGATTAATGGTGGCTTTAAGGCTAACAGATTGTTTGTAATTATGACAAGATTTATCCCCCCTAGGTTTAATGATGATGGCAGTCCACGATCATCAAAATGATTGTTATTAACTTTCCATAATAATCAAATTATTATAGGATGGTAATGTTACCTTTTCGGTGACGTACCTGAGAAGATGTGAAGGAGGAAATTGATGTAATGGCACAATTTCTCCAGCGATTGTGGCGGTCTCCTTTAAATATCATAATAATTGCTGCATGCTAGAACGACGTCAAAGATTCAAAACATTGTTCACGACTGTTAGCTGTTACATATGTAACAGCCAAGACAACCAATGTGCTATCCTTCATAAAACATTATAGTTAGGAAAAATAAATACTGAAAACAAATGGGTAACATCATCTTTGTAGAATATGCAGGAAAGAAAGTATGATGTTTTGGAAAAAAATGGGTGTAACAACTACCACAAAAGTGGTTTTCAACTGCTACCAATCGTCTGACTGTGCCCCAAAGGAGGTTTTCACAGTCATGTTCTTATTATATTATTATTTTTTTAATTTTATATACATTTTTTTTAGTTTTTAGTTTTTTTTTAAATGGGTGTAATAGCCGCCACAAGAGTGGTTTTCAACTCTTACACGTATTGAAAATTCAAAGTTCAGGTTTCACAGGGGAACATCCCCTCGCTACTATAACATGAAGAGTCTGCGACAATGTTAATAAATGAATCCCTTCGAATCAGGTTGAAGATATAACCTCAGAAGGTGCCCATTAACTAGTAACGACGTCTTAGCACTATCAATGGTAACTAATTCTACAGTCCCATTGTCAAAGACTGTGTCTAATTTGTAAGGACCTAGCCATCTGGTGCAGAGCGTGCCCTTGAAACCCTTGAATCATGAATTGTACAAAAGAGCCCAATATCCTTTCTGAAATTTCTTCTTCTTAATGAACCTGTCATTCCATCTAGCTCTTTGCTGCTGAATGATATTTGTCTACTGAATGGCAACCAACCATTTCTCTTCCAACTCATTGAGTTGATTCAAACTTTGTCTTTGTGCTATACTTAAATCTGGATTGACCTGTAATATTGTTCTCAATTTTTTTATTTCTAACTCTATGGGGAATAAGGGATTATTACAGTACATCAATTCGTATGGTGAGAAGCCCGTATTATTCCTCCATGTTGTTTTGTAAGCCCACGATATCTCTAGAAGTTTTTCAGCCCAATTCCTTCGACGGCTAGCTACTGTCTTTATCAAAATTCCCTCAATAAATTTGTTGGTGCTCTCCACTTGGCCATTCTCTTGTGGATGATAATGTGAATTGATGCTATGATGAATTTGATACCTCTTAACCAGTTTATTAATCAGATGAGATGTAAATTCCCCCCCCCCCCCCCCATCCTTCACTATCTCCCTAAGTATCCTAAAATGAACAAAAATATCTTTGAACAAGAAGTCTGAAACAACCTGCTCTGTAGCTCTAGTTAATGCCTTCGCTTTGACCCACTTTGTGTTGTTGTTTGTAAATACCAATATATATGATCTCTATTGTGATAAAGGATTAATTGGCCCTACAAAATCTAGGGCCCACTTCTCAAATGGCTCTATCACTCTTTGAGGTTGTAACGACATCTCGTCTGATTACAGAGGTTGTCCCACCCTTTGGCAGCTATCACACCCCTTCAAAAAAATTTCGGCATCCTGGAATATAGATGGCCAGTAGTACCCTATTGAGAGTACTTTTTACCTCGTTCTCTTGTCTGCGAAGTGCCCTCCACAGGGCTCCTCATGGAAAGCCTTCAATATATCCAAAATATCGTCTTCTCTAACACAACGCCGAATCTGAAAGTATGGTCTAGTGTGATAGAGATTGCCCTATATCTAAGAGTAAGTGAAACTCTGTTGTATGACCTTCCTTTTTATCTGGAAGATAAGTAGTGTGGGAATTTACCTGCAGCAATATAGTTGGCTATATCTGCATACCGTGGTGAGTGAGTAGATATGGAAAAAAGATACTCATTTGGAAAATAATCCTCAGGAGGAGTTCAATTATCACCTATGGTTAACCCAGAAAGAAAATCATCAACTACATTATTTTTTCCAGGTTTATCTAGAATAGTGATATCAAATTCCTATAACAACAATAACCATCGTGTAACTCTACCATTATTAATAGGCTTATTCATTAAAAATTGAATGGTAGAGTGGTCATTGCGTACAAATACTTGACACCTAGTGATGTAATGTCGAAAATTATTGATAGCATGCACTACTGCAAGGAATTCCGTCCCGGTCACTGTGTAATTGAGCTCGGCTGGAGTTAAATTTTTGCTCATGTAGTAGATGGCGTAAGGCTTCTTTTACTTGAGCTGACCCAAAACAACACCTATAGCTATGTTGGATGCATATGTAGCAATATGGAATGGTAGTTTCTAGTTTGGTCATCACAAAATAGGTGTTGCTATTACACAGTGCTTCAGCTTCAAAAAGGCTTGCTCACACTTCCCTGTCAACACAAATTCCACATCTTTCATAAGCAAAGAAATTTGAGGAGATGCAATCTTTGAAAATTTTTCTATAAATCTCCTATAGTACCCTACAAGTCCCAGAAATCTATGTACCTCCTTTTGAGTCCTAAGAGTTGTGATTCACGAGATTAAATGAAATGTCCCAGCACAATCCCCTCGATCATCATCATGTAGCACTTCACAGTGATCAAAGCAACATTAGTTTGTACACAATGTTCCGACATCTTTTCCAAATTAACTAATGTTGTTTCAAATGAATCTCCGTAAAGTGTAAAATCATCCATGAAAATTTCAGGGTAGTCATTCAACAGATCTGAAAAGATACCCAATATTTCCCTTTGAAATGTTGTAGAAGCATTGTAGAGGCCAAAAGGAAGGACTCTGTATGCAAAGGTAACCCATGGGAAAGTAAAGGTTGTCTTGTATTGGTATTCTGGGGCAACATGTATTTGGTTATAGCCACTGAACCCATCCAGGAATGAAAAAAAAAAAATCCTAGAAAGAGTATCCAGGACCTCGTCTATAAATGGTAAAGGAAAATGGTCCTTTTGGGTGGCCTTGTTAAATTCTCTATAATCTACATAGACTCTCCACTTGTCATTATTTTTCGAAAAAATACAAGCGGAGACACCCACTGACTATCAGAGATGAGATATATGAAGTTAGCATTAAGGAGTTTCTGAAATTCCTCTTTCACTATCTCCTTAAGTGAGGGATTCATTTGGTGATGTGGTTGTCTAACTGGTTTTCAGCCATCTTTAAGGTAAATTTGGTGAGTGCACAGGCCAAGATGGATTCCTTTCATGTCAGTGTACTCCCATGCAAATTCCTTTTTATACTTTGTAGCAGTTGTATCAACAATATGTTCTATTCAAAAATCAAGTTATGATTAATGTGTAAATATTTTCCTGGCTCAATTTCAATGGGACTGCTGTCAGTATGTGGAGTGGTTCTCATATGTTCAATATTTACATCATCTACCTCATATTCTTCCCCTAGATCTCCAATGGAAGCAACAAAGAGGGAATTTCTAATAAAACCATTAGTAATGTCATCCTTTATTTCATCCTTAAAATATTTTGCTTTTCCAAGTGTGAGGAGAGGTAGCAAAAAATCAGATTCAAGTTCAAATTTGTCCCACCAGGGACTATTGAAATCCATGTGTGTTTTCACTAGGGGGTAATGGTTCAGATTCTTAGTGGCTTTCCCATCATATATCATCATAGATCCAGCTCTACATATGATAAATTTTCCTGTTGTGGCTAGCCACGGTCTCCCCAAAATTAAAGGATGACCCCCCAGTCTGGATTTAGTTTGCAAAATTAGAAAATCAGTCGAATAACTCCAAGAAGCTACAGTAATCACCACATCTTCTATAACCCCTTTAGGTTTGACACGAGACCTATCTTCTAATTCAAGCACTGTAGGTGTAGGTATGAGTCCATCAAGTCCCAGGGAGATAAAAATATCCTTCGACATTACATGAATGGTCGCCCCCAAATAGATCAGAGTATTAGAAATGGGTTGGTCATCAATATTGAGAGTAACTGTAGGATTTCCTGGGTCATTATATTTAGCTAACAAATACTGATCAATCATTAGTTCGGACAGTTTCCCCATAACATGGATATTAGCAATGTCCTTCGGCTTCCTTCCAGTCTTTTTTACACAAAAATATCTCACCGTTTGGCATAAATAGGTACTTCCTTTAGAGCTTGTAACAATGGAATCCACACATACAAATTTTATAATTCCTTGAGAAAATTTGATTCAGTTTGTGAGGTTGGGCCAGTTTCAATTAATCGTTGAAGGTATGGAGGATCCTCAACTCTTACAGCTAAGTCAGCTATCACAGGTGCACCAACCTTGCTCGATTTGGTTGTTTAAGGAACAACAGGCCTTTCTGAGCTGGCTGTTATAGGTGTAATAATCATTTCATAATCAACTATACCCTTTCTAGGTGACTCACTTTCTTCCTCAGTAATGATAGGAGTATGGCCAAGTCTGATTTATTTTCCCGATGGAAGCTTAATCTCATTGAGCCCAATAGGAGTAGTAAGGTAAGTCTGGAAAGTAGTCGGGGTGTCTATGCTCTAGGTTGCCTTCTTATTTGGATTGGGGTTAGGTTGCACAGGAAATTGGGGTCGGATAGGAGGTACAGGAGTTTGGAGAGGAAGCAGTTGTAACTGCTGCTGCATTGGTAGTGCAGAGGGGGCTGGACCTTGGCCATTACCTCTCCAATTCTGACTCCAAGTATAATATTTTGATGGAGGATATTGCATTGGTGGAGGGGAAGTCCACTGGTTCCAAGGTGAATGAAATTGTATTGAGGAAGGAGTACGATATGGCCATGGAAATTGTTGACAGTTATAAGCATTATTCCAAGGATTAAAAGAGGAAAAATCTAGAGGCATACCTATATGTCACGGCTACCATGGTCTCTTTGATCCAATGAATTAGGAAATCTGGACCTCCTCTCTTGATTCCTTAAGCACTACTTTCATTCTGGGTAGTTCTGGGCATCGACCAGTGGAAGCGCCAAATCAAAAATGTTGCACAAGATGATGTTGTTCAGTTCGCATTCCCTTTGTAGATGTTTCTTTTTTCATCAAGGAAACAATATTACAAAAGATGATTCAGCTTCTTCTTGTGCTTTCTTGACTTTTTTTGTGGTAATTTGGGCAGATAGAGTACCGAGGAGGTCGGTTTTAAAATCCTCAAATAGATTCCCGATCTCTGCTCTAGTTACTCCTCCACTCGTGGAATTCTTTATCTGGATTGAAGGGTCCTGAACTAAACTCCTTCCCTTGGTCCATCCTCTTGAACTCTGTAGAGAGAGCTTCATTATTTCTTCAAATGGTTCGTGTGATATGTCTCCCTTTCCTAACATATTCAAGTGCTCCGGAAAGGCATCTCTCATACCTCTTAGAAATATTGTTTTCAAGATTTCCGAGGCCAAGTCACCAAATTTAGACCTTTGTAAATTATAATGGAATCATTCCATGTAGTATTTTAAGCTTCTCTCTTCCTTCTATGTAATTCTGAAGATTTCTTCCTTCAAATCCCTAGTTCAACAGTAATCCTCATACTTAGAGAAGAATGCCTCCTTCATTTCACTCCAGGTTTTGATCGAGCCAGCACCTAGTCCCATGAACCATCTCAACGCTACACCTTTCATAGTATCAGTAAATAATTTTAGCTTTTGTGCCTCCGAATTATAGTCGTAACTTCTACACAAGACATCGAACTCGAACATAAAGGTGTCAAGATCTTCAATGGCCATCCCTTGAAAGGATGGCAGAGATGATAAGGGAATATTCTTCATAAGAGCTTCATCTCTTGTTTCCTATTGGGAATTCAAAAGTAACTATACCATCTATTCTAGTATTTTCAATCCTCGTAGTTTATCCTTCCTGATGAGATGAACTAACCTCGGAATGTATAGGGGATTGATATATGGGTAAGGGATCGTGCTATTCTAGGACCAACTGCTTCACTACACTACCCAAATCCAAATAATTATAATCAAGTAAATGTTGTTATGACTTAGGCTCTTTTTTTTCCCCACAAGTTTCCCCTTGACCTTCAATCCTTAATTTTTGATCAACAACTTTCCGCTGTTGTTTCTGATCTGGGTCTTAATTTCAGGAGTGGATATGTTGTGTGAAGGATGATGAGGTCCAGATACTAAAGGTGTAGATTCCTCTGGCCTTGATATAGTGGAAAATTTTTGTGGTCATGTATTCCTAGTGTCCCTGTATGAAGTGGAATTTTATTTATCTTCTTTGGAAATTAGATCCCCAAAGAATGTCTTCCTTCCCAAATCTGCACTTTTCTTTTCCTTTTTACAACCTATCTTTCATGTAACTAGTTACAGTGGGGGTTTTTTGGTTTCTCTATTGTCTTAATTGCACACATGGACCCTATGTGTATCAATATTTACTATGATTACCTCAGTTCTACAGTGGTGAGCTCATTCAAGTATGTTAGAGCGATGTGCGGGTTACTACCTCTCGTCTTACTGCCCAAAAACTGTATAGCTAAAGGCACATTCTAGAAAAACAACATCCAAAACTCAATTTTTTAAGTGCCCTAGTGTAGCAACGGTGAGCCCAATAAAGTATGTTAGAGATATGCGTAGATTCTCACCTCTCATATTACCGCCTAGCAATTGGTGACTAGGAACACCATACCATCAAAAAAACAATTTTGGTTGATTGTGTCGTCACTGCCATCCCCGAAAACGATGCCAAAATGTTGGACTGTATTAATCACTTTTAAATGACTAAGACAGTACACATAGATTATCAATCCAGGGACATATTTTATTTCAATGACAGTTGCACTTCCTATGTCGATACATCATACTAGAAGAAGAAATAAAACAAGAAGAAATCGTTGTTGAACCAATTGCTAAAAATTAACATTCATGCAGGAATAAGAAGGGATCTACAAGAATGTAATCACACTTCAGATAAACCGGTATCTATCGCACCACATGCTAACTACACCAGCTATAATTTCTAATTGAATATCTGTAACAACATAATAAATACCTGAAACTAAAGCAGATCTACTTATAGCAGACACATCAACAATAACACTCCACCAATATGCCAAAACAAATATGAGATAAACTACAACTACTTTATCACTGCAGTCCCTGCTAAAGAGGATGGCGCTTCCTCCCTAGCATGGCATAGAAAGAGATGAAACCTAAATAAGAATTAAATCAGTCCACACATGTAACAAGAACAATATGATATTTTGTATTATGGTGATCAAAATTACAGAGTCAAAATGGCAATATTGTTCTGTCCTAACCCCCCGACCTTAAAGGTTCAAGTGTTTATATAATAGTTACATATCCAGAAAATGAAGAACGGATCAGTCATGAGAATCTTATGATTCTCATGCTGATCAAAATAATGTAAATATAGTTACAACCGATTCCCTCAATAAGAGTCCTGACTGGGAAAATATTGATTTCAATCAAAACTTCCTAAAGCTGTTATTATAAATGAAAATATATGATTACTCCTACAAATTTTGTTGGAATGCGACAGCTATAATGTAACATCTTTTAAAGATATATCAACATCCGGAAGTTGACAGTACGTAATCAATAGTGTGACTGTAACAATAATCTGTAGCAACATATATGTAACAGCGTCGCAATGTAACAACATCGCGATGTAACAACAAAGGTCATGATAGCGAAGGTTTTGACTCTTCATGTGGCAGCAACGCCATGTAACAACACAATGTAACAACATGCTTCCAACTAGTTCTATGCGCTTATATGTTGTAGGTCCCTTGTGCCTAAAATAATATCTGAAAGAGTAGAAAAAAGACCAAATAACTTCCTCCAATATTCACCCCAGTTAGCCACAAAAAGGAGACAATACATAATAATAATTAATGAGAATAGAAAGATAATGAAACACGGTAAAGTTACATTGTTTTAAGATAAAGGAAAAAGGAAAAGGTAGTCCCAAGGTTGGATGTCAAAAAGGTAGAAATGAGGGAAAAAAATATAGGAAATGAGTACAAAAATGACACCCAATAGTTGGGCTACCTCCAGTATCCTCTATAGTTTACTGCCCAAAGTAATAATAATAGTAGGAGGCTTGGACTCATACACAACATTACATTTACACATGTGTGGTTGGCCCAATAATACACATCAAACTTCAAGGGGGGGGACATCAAATAGTACCTCATATGTGAATGGATTGATAATATAGGTCAGATGGCACTTCTTGCTGACATGGATATATTTCCCTTGGCGGAGCCATATGATGTTGTACGACTGCGGGTGTGGTTTTCTTTCTAGGCCCAACCACTTCATGAAATCAATTGAGATGAGGTTCTTTTTTCTCCTGCTTTCAACAATGAACTTCAATAGATAAGCCTTCACCCACATCTATGAGTGGAGGAGACACTCCCCCTCCTCTAGATCTTCAGGCTCTATCTTTTGGACCTTGTTGGTGGAAATGATGGTGTTTGGATCTACATTGATAATCCACTTCCACTTTTTGGTCCCCTTGTAAGGTTCCAACTCATAGTAGGAACATGCATCTGACTTGAAAGCTTTTAGCTCACCAAAATCGATTTCCTGACACGACACTCCTTTGTGTTGTGATTGGGGCTCTTGTGGAACTTACACCATTTTCCTATGTCCTTATTCATCTTTGTGGTGCTATTCTTTGCTTGTGGCTTATTGGGTTATCCTAGGTCACCCCACCTTGCCTCTATATTTTTTTAGAAAGTATGGGGATTCCCTTCCCTTGCTTCATATTCATAGTTCCAAAGTATCGCTTCTTTTGTTTGAATTTCTAATCAAGCTTGACAACAAAATGGTATGTGGTACCAAGTGAGGAGATGTCGAACAAATTCATCTCTTCCTGGATGTATTTTTGCAGACAACCAAAGTACTTGAGAACTAGATTCCTCTAAGAATCCTTTATACCCAACTTCATGCGAAGGGTATGAAAAAATTTCATGAAGTCGGGCATGTATTGGTCCCTTCCCTGTAGTAGTGTTGTCCATTCTATGTTCTTATCTTCATAGTGCCAGACAGGGTAGTAATGTTTCTTGATGAAGTCTCGTAAATAATTCCAACTAGGTGCACTAAAAATAATGGGGGATCCTTCTCATCTCTCTGCTTTGAGTAGGTTTCCCACTAGTCCTCGACGTGTGGGCCGACTTTAACATGTGAAAAATAAATATTTTCCCTTTTGGAAAAACTATGGACCAAAAAAATATCCTTATAGTATATTTAACCATTTATCTATGAAATTTATGTCTATTTGAACTTCAAATATAGCAATGTCAAATTTAACTTGTACCTTACACAAGGTAGGGCCTCCAAATTGACTACTTGAGTGAAGATGATTCACCTTTTGATACTTACGAAAGGATATGAGAAATTTTATTCATCATCTTGTTCCTTTGTCTCTCGAAGGAATTTTCGAGCAAAATTTTGAAAGGGTCTCCTACTCCCTCATTTTTCTTTTCATCCGCCATGTGAAGGCGTTGGGGTTAGAAACAATGGTCTTGCAAGGGTTCAACCAGTTCAAGTCCTAACTCTTTACAACCCAACCTTGTTGGGGACATGAAAAAAAATAGAGAAAGAGAAGACTACTCATATCACTAATCCATATTTATGCAGGAATGGAATGAAATAAATATTTAAATAGAAACACATAGATATAGCGAAAACTGAACTTCAATTAATTAATACAAATACTGAAAGCCATTTTCATGTAGAATATAAATAAAATATATAGGGTGATGGTATCTTATCTCTAAGAAAACATGTGATGGCTACTTGCCTCTGAATTGTGTTACAATGAGGCTGAGAGGCCTTTTTATCATAAATAAGTTTGAAATTGTAATCCTAGTTTTCGGCCATGTTGGAGTAACTTGGACCACCAAATTCTTGGGGTGGTAAATTTGTCATGTTATATCCATTTGGCTATCATAATAACTTTTTTCGAAGATATCCACGAGGGGGAAAAACAAAAAAATTGAAAGAAATTGCTACACCAATTTTTGGTCATCTAACGTGTTACTATTAGATGGACCAAAGTACACCATGTAAGACCAAATTTACCCTAAGTAAAATTGCATTCACTATTAAAAATAACTTAGTAATCCTTAATTTATTAAGTTGTTTATGGTCTAAATAGGAAGCCCCATTAGGAAATATTGAATAAATTCATATTTGTTTGATTTTCCTCTAGGAACCATTAGTTAAACAATAGTTTAATTAATATTCTTGGTCATATTTAACACAAAACAGGAAAATTAACTAGATAAATCATTATTTATCTTATTATTTTCTAGGAATAATTATTTAAACCTTATTTAAATAATATTCCTTGTTAAATTTGACTAAATCATTTATAAATAATTGAATAAATCACTATTTATTTAATTATTACTCAACCACATCCTTAAAATAATAAATAAATCATTTATTTATTTATTATTTACAAATAAAGGGATTTGAGAAAATTCAAATTCTTTTTTCCCCCAACAAATATAATTAAATATTCCATAAAAGTTGGATCTAGAATTGGTTAATAATATTTTAATTATGCACCAATATCTAGACTAACTCAATATTTTGTTATAAATAGAAGGGTTTTTCCATTCAATCACTATCTTTTGTTGCCTAAATATCACTCTGGATCTATACTCTTGGTCTGACTTTGATCCTCCATCATTGTCATATTTTGCTACCATTTTTCTTGTGAGCTCCCTTTGAGTTCCATTTTTTGTCTGGGTTTTCTACACCATCAAGAGAGAGAGATCTTAGATCTGAAGTGTTGAGGACATACAAGAACCCATCCCATTTTGGGGGACTGGTAACATATTTCTATGTTCCCTTCCTAGGTTTCATAAATACAAAAATTCTTTAAAAATATTATTTTCTTGTTTATTGGATTCTTGGAGCAACTCTTGCTTTTATTTATTGATTAATTTTACTACATAGATCTGGATTTTGTAGAATTTATCTTAGTCAACTAACTACAGATATAAAGAAATTGGCAGCCATATTTGATGTTATGGTTGTTTGTTATGCATAGCTAAAGTGAGATTTTTTCGTATGCTTGCGATTAAAATTCACTCTAACAATCTCTTGCTGCCATCTCCTACTGCAATCTCCTGTTGCCATATCAATGCTAGAACTCCTCCAATCGTGCGCTTCACAACGAAAATCTCTACTAACTGCCATGGGCACTATGGACCCTTCAGACGATCGATTGATCATCTTCAATGTTGATCGGTCAGAACATGCTCCCCTTCCTGCTTCCGTCACCTTCCAAATTCCCGTCAAGATCCAGAATGCCAACGTCTCTCATTGTATCATTGATGAGGGGGAATCCACCTACGTGATGTCCACTTCAGTTTGGAATAAAATTGGATCCTCTGAGTTGGACCCTTCCACTATCACCCTTCGGGCATGGTATGGCCACTATTCCCAACCCATTGGCTTGTTCCTTAATTGTCCTATTACTCTTGCAGGCAAGACTGTTTGTGTTGATGTAGAAGTCATTGATGCTCCCTTAGATTAAAAAATTCTATTGGGTTGTAGCTACACTTATGCGATGTCTGCTATCCCATCTGTGGTTCACTATAAGGTTTCCTTTCCTAATAACAGAAATATAGTCACCATCAACCAGTTGACATTTTACGAACCGAAGTCTCAGACCTCCCCTGATTCCATCGTCTCTTTGGTGGCCAACAAGAAAATAGTCAAACCTTTGACCAGTGTCTTACCTGAAGTCTACAAAGACTCCTATTTGCTTGGTTCATTCCTTGGTCTTTCTCCTCTTGTCTCTGATCCCAGCTCGTCGAATGTTTACATGATGCAATCATCGAGCTACCCTCAAGCGACCCACTTCGACTAGTCAGCATCCTCGCCCTCCACAACCTGCTCCTAGCACCTCCACTCAGCCTTCAAGACCCCCTCCTCAAGGCCCCTCATCTGCAACTGGTATCCATGAGCATATTTACCCTCTTGGCACAGTTCCTCCTGGCTTTAACCATCTCGGAGCTGTCTCGCCTAGCCATTACCCCTCCATCTAGATACCATTCCTAGCTCCCCCTTCTGGAGTTTTTTTGGTACCTATTATGGCTACCTTATCCCTTCTCAACTTGACCCTGGGGATCCTAGTCTGGTACATTTATCCCCCAACTACTATCCCACCTGGTCAGCCCAAAACTTATCTTGCTTTGACCTCGGTCCAATCGGTCCCCATGACCCCTCCCCCTGCTACCATGCCTCAGCCACCTCAACAAGAACCTCCTCTTGTTGTGACAGCTTTTGGTGAAGGGGGCAAAGCTCGCAAGAAGTGACCTAAAGATAAGGCTTCCCTGACAAACCCTGCTCCTCCTCAGCCTCCAAAGCGTAGCCCCCCATGTGCTTTGTGTGATGTTGTCAGTAATGAAACCCATCATTGTCCTGAATTGCCTCGTATCAAGCCCATGGTCAATGTTTCATTCCCTGAATTTACGGTCCTTGAAGCCTCTGTTTCTTCCTCAAATACAACCAATAACCCCAAGACTATTCACACCAACCAAACTTGTACTTTGTCTGATCTCCATGGCCATTATACCCACCGTTGTCCTTGCCTCACTCATTACCACGCCTCTTTGGAGGTAATTCAAGAGTACAAGATTGAACAGAAGCATTCTGCCTCTCCCGTCCTTGCACAGTATGCTTCAGGCCAACTTGAGGATTTACCTGCTCCCATTAACATTCCCCCTCCTGATGTCAAGGTGACGGAGCCTGCGGCCACCATCCTCTACCTATCATAATTCATGAGATCCACGGTCAAAACTTCCTCTAAGACTTCCCCTTCTGTTTCACTCAACCTCCCTTCAGTGATCACCCTGGGCTCAACATCAATGGATCCCTTATCTGCTTGTTCTTCCGTCACCCCTTGTGATGATGTGCATGTGAAAATTTATTCTCATGATGATGAGTTAGGTAGCTTCGTTGCGTCAGGTGGTATTTCTTCCACCATTCACCCCATATTCTATTACAATGATGACATTATGGAAGTAGTCACCACCCCTAACTTTATCTATCCCCCCTTACATCGAACCCATGCATTTGAACCACATAAATCTTGTGGCCATTAAATTGACACCCAATGTTTGGGTAAGAGGGCACCCATATTTGAGAGACCAGGAGAAGAAATTCTCCACAACTCTCCTAGTGTATCTGGTCATGTTTCCTCTTATTATTCCCCATTTAGAAGAACCTTTAGAGTCCCATATCGCTTCAGATCACTATAGGGATGATACCCCTCATCATTCCTTCATATTACATCAGCAACCCAGTCCCCTATACATTGTTGTTGACCAACTTATGGGTTTTCTAGGAGAGCACCAGTTCATTATCTCTGAATACATTCTTGGGGATAGTGACACCATGTATGCCAACCCAGAAACTTAGTCCATTTGCTTCATATATGCAGTACCAACATAGATTGGTAATCCTCCATTCCCTTTCTCGAACTGCATAACCATAATGAAAACAAATGACACACCATATCATAAAATTGTGTTTAGATTCACTCTTTCTAAATACATTTTGGCATGACCATAACATGCTTGGGGGCACCTATGCCCCTCAACCATAAAAATCCTAGCTCTCAGCCAAAAACAACACTGAAACCCCCTTTCTCTAACAGGTCACACTTGTTAGGTCATTTCTTGGGATAGGTCATAGTTTTTTTCCCATTACCTGCTACCCAGGTCACAGAACAGACCCTAAAAAATGTGACCTGGCATGTTCATGAGCTCTGGGTGCTTAAACTGAAATTTTGATCCCTTTAAATGAAAGAGTACCAAGAAATGACGAATCTTTGTAGACTTTAGGTGAAACACTGGTCAAAGGGTTGACGGTTTGCTTGTTTTCCACCAAAGAGATAGTGGACTCAGGGGAGGTCTGAGACTTCAATTGGTAATATGTCAACTGGTCAATGGTGACTATATTTCCGTTATGAGGGAAGGAAATCTTGCAGTGGACCACAGAAGGGAAAACAAAGATCATATAAGTTTAGCTATGACCCAATATAGTGTTGTAATCTAAGGGGGCATCTATGACTTCTACATCAACGCAAACAGTCTTGCCCGCAAAGAGTAATAGGAAAATTGTGGAATAAGTCAATGGGCTGGGAGGCATGGCCATCCTATGCTCGGAGAGTGATCGTGGAAGGAGCCAACTCAAGTGATCCTAGTTGCTTCCAAACCGAAGCAGACATCACACAGGTGGATTCCCCCTCATCAATAATGCACCGAGAAACGTTAGCGTTCCAGATCTTGATTGGGATTTGGAAGGCGACGGAAGCAAGGAGAGGAGGATGTTCTGATTGGTCAACATCAAAGACAATAAATCGATCTTTGGAAGGATCTACAGTGCCCATGGTAGATATTATAGCTTTTCATTGTGAAGGGCACGATTGGAGGAGTTCCAACGTTGAAATGGCAGCAGGGGATTATGCCAAATCATCTACTATGCTATACGAATGGGAACATTTGGTGGAAGCAACATTTCTGCGTAGTCTCTCTGAATCTTTAATACTTAGCTTTGTATGTAGGGTATGGAACAGATTCATCAGTTTGTGTAGATCTTGATCCCTCTGATGCCACAACGTGGTCCATTGGGTGTACTTCTACTCATAGATCCCCACAGGTTAATATTGTTCCTTGATGCCATCTCGGAACAAATTCTAAGTGGGTGCGGTGGAGAATAGAGAGGATTCCTCCTCATCCTTTTGCTCATAGTAGGTTTCCCACTGTTACAGGTCAAAATGCCTCCTCATCAGCTCAAAGGAGAAGACAAATATGGAAGGAATACAAAGACCTAAATTAAACCTATTTCTGCCAAGTTAACACCTTTCTATAACAAAGCAGGAGTGTTATAACGCATAAGCCCAGTAAATGTGCCACGTTAGTGGCTAGGGAAAAGCTCTGTTTACACTAGAGGGCAGAGTTACCCATGTTTTGAGTTTGGAAAGGGAAAAATTCGTGGAGAATGATTTGAATCTCCGGCTTTCCCTCACAAGAGAGTCAGTTCACAAAGGAAACTGCAAAGCACCAATTCATTATTGGTCACTGCCATAAAAGACTGAACTCCCAAGGAGGCAAAAGCATAGATATTAAAGAAACATCTTAGTTTTTTCTATTCCAAACTAGTGGAAAGAGAAAGAAAACAATGGCTTTCTCCCTCTCCTATAAAAAGGAGCTGAAGGCTCTTAGTTGAAGGTCGAAGGATTGTTAATGTTCCGAATACTTGTGAAGTAGAGGATAGTATTATAGTGTGAAGGCCAAGAGTCAAAAAGGTTCCTAGAGAGCTTGTTGACTAAGACTTCACTACTTAAGAGATAGAGAGATTGGGAGGCTAAGGAGGGCTTCGTACGATAAATGGTTGTAATCCTCCTTCTTTCAAAATCAATAGAACTGTATTTGTTTTGTCCATTCAATGCTTAATATTGTCATTATTTTTTGAATATTTACACAGCATGATATGAATGGCTCAGATGGGTATAATTTAGATGTTCATTATATATTAGCTTAATTGATAGGATATATGTTGTGTTAGAAATTACACGAGTGCTTTTTTGGATTGCAGGACTAAGATTTGGAGCCGGTGAAGAAAGACTCTTGCTTCGCTGCCTAGTGTTCTCCAAGGGATTCCGATATCGTCAAAGAGGTAATTTTCTATCGCATTCCGTCAAGTTGTTTTAAGTTAATATGAACATGTATATGCCATCTTTGTGAACTGCAAAACTAATCTTACTGTCTGCCTCAGGTACCGGAAAGCCCTGAGAGGGATATACGATAACCAACAACCCAAGCATTTTACCCTATAGCAGAATTAGCGACTCCGCTGGGGATTTTCCCCATAGTTTCCAGACTATTTCTTTCCTCCTTCCTTCTCTCCTCTGTTCACAGATACTTCCGACTAGTACTTATGCCCAGTAAACATTTTAAAATCTCGCAGAGTTCAATCATGTTTCTGTTCGACCATCTGAAGATTTTTTCCCTAGATAACGCTACACCTGTAGTTTCTCCAGTGCGTTATAATGTAGGCTCTGCTTAAAAACAGTGCGTTAGTCTCTAGATTAATGCTTACTTTACTCAGAGACAGTGCATTACTCAGCCAAAACTTGTTGTTCACTGCCGTGATTATGTTTTAGCTACAGAATTTTTTGGCCATTAGTATATCTCCTTGACTGAATCCTTGCGCTTGTTTACTACACTGGAATTTCTGTTTGTTTTCTCTTGTTTGAAAAGTTAGTGTCAAAAGCATTTACTTTTTAGAGAATAATTTTTTTTTTTTTTTGTTTTTTCTACATATAGATGAGTTAATTCTGAAATTTTCGGTGTATAGACTGTTAAGAAGAGGTAGATAGAAGTCTGAATATTTAAAGATGAACTGAGTTATTTGAATGTTAGTGCATGGATGTTGAAAAGAAACCTCCCCTTGTAGAAATACTCTTCATCGAATTGAATATTTAGAGCATGTTTTGCATGGTTTCTTGCGTCAGAGTCTCATTACATTTCATACGTCCACTCCCCCTCAGCAAGACTAATAATCAAGTACACTAAGAATCAAGCGATAATAAAATCAATCAACTCTTTTTTGAGCTCACACAAACAGTAGTTCATGCTAGGATCTTGGGTTAGGAGTAGTGAGAAAATTACCCAAGATCTCAAAACTTGAAACTAGAGTCATTAACGAGCGAAATCCTACTGCACTCATATTATTGGGACCATTCCTTTACCGGAGCTCAGCGCGAGACAACACTTGGGTGCACAAGAAGGTAGCCCGTCTTCGACTGCATCCGGTGGGTGTGTTATATATTGCGGTTCCCTTTGGGGATGTCGAAAATAGATCAGGGATCTAGGTATTCTGCCCATATAGCACACTGTCCTTGACTGTGTGATCTGAAAATGGAATGTACTTGTTTAAGGGTGCAAGGTATCCATTTCCCATAATTTCAAATTGAGCTATACACTCCAAGTGACCTCTGAAAATGTGAAAACTTCTTATTTCTTATACAGAGATAGACTGTAGGGGCATTCACTAGACATGTCACCTCTAAAGAGAGGATGAGTTCCAGAGGCTACCTGGCCCTCTACAGACTCTGCCTAAAGAAATAATGAAGTTAACACTTAGAAGTCTTTGACATACACATACTTGAAGTTTGAAGTCTTGCGGAATAAGACAAATAACTTTCTGCAGCTGAGTAGGTGATTATGTGTGTATGCAAGTTATGTATATTTGTTGTTTAACACTTTATATCAGTTTTTTTTAGCATATCATCTTCAGCAAATAAAGACATCAAAATGATAAAGCAGTTCACCCCCCCTCTGGGCTACATCTGCCGGACCAAGCCTCTCAAACTAGGCTTGTCCTCTTGTATTAAAAATGCTACAAATGCTAATACAAGAATATGAGTGTCTCGAAAGACAGATCTGACTGTAAATACAGAATCAGAAGATAGGAATTAGCTAAACATGCTCTTTCCCAAACACTAAACAGTGATATTGTACCTGATACAGTACTTTTCCCCAATTGGCCCTGGTGGCCCTTTAGACTTGCATGGAGAATTTCGAGGTGAAGATGACCTCAATTGGTTCTGAAACCTCTGCCATTAGAATCAGAAGGTCGAAAATATCAGAAATAGACTTTTGAATCACCAAAAATGGATGAACATAGCACCCAAACAGCTCCAACACTGAAATGGCCCTGGTGGCCCTGAAAGCTTCCCTGAAGCTAAAAAGTGAGAAGAATTCCTCAAAAGGAAAAACGAGCTGTAGAAATGGATTCAGAATGCTGAAAAACTTCAGGAATGACCTTCGTTCCACATTCACTGGCTGCACAATTCCCAATGCAGCTCCCAAACTGATTTGGCCCTGGTGGCCCCTGGAACTTCCACGAAGCAAAATCACCTGCAAACGGCCTCAGATGGCTATGAAACCTGTGCCAATCGCTTCAGAAGGTCGAATAGACCCAAAATCAAAAAAAAATTCATCTTCAAAGACCTCCCCTAGCAGAAGTTAAGCCACATTTACTAAACTGCCAGTTTCACCTTGAGAAGCTCCACCAATTGTGGAGAAACTGTGGATAAGGCCCCCAAAATAGCAGATAGCGCCAAAAATGGGCGGAGTTCCAATTTATCCGCGCGGTTAAACTGTTTGGCAATAAATATTATGGTTGGTTCCCTCCGCGTTCATATGCATCGGCAGTTTTTCAAACGGTTTCCATTTAATACAAATGTTTATTAATAAACACCATACCACATAACCAAAGTTTTTAACCGCCCGTTTTCAAAGCGCCGACTGTCTTGGCTTGCGGTTATATGCCGCTGGTTATATGCAACGGGGGCTGGCCCTTAGGGGCTGGCACCCTTTCGGGCCCGCCCAAAACAAGTTCAAACTTTAAATAGAACTCCGTTTGCAACATAAACCAACGAACGAACAATGGTCCAATGGTTAGAGCGCTTGGTTATTACCTGCCCAGTCCTGTGTTCGAATCCGGCCGAGCCCATAACAAATTTTGAAACGCCATTTTCAATCCGACTTTGGGGCCCACGTGGCGGCCTCCGGGCTAGCCACGTGGCGCCTTCTCATTGGCTGCCAACGAAATATTCCCCAGAATATTCTGCGAAATATTCCACGGAATATTCCCAGAATATTCTGTGGAATATTTTTTTTTTTAATAAAATTTTCAATGAAGTCAAATTTGGCATTTTTAATGAAAATTGAGAAATCTTCAAACTTGAATAACTTCTGCATACGGCGATCGTTTTCCGAACCGTTCGCGGCGCCGGAATCAGGAAGACGAGCTCTATCCGGTCGTTCAGGTTCAAACTAGTTCTGAGCACCTTCATTTTTGACCATTTTACGACACTTGGTCCTGAGCTCCTGATCACACCTCCCAAATGAGAAGGCTTTTGGTCCCCAAAAGCTCACTGAAATTCTGAAACTGAACTGTAGAACATAAAATGAGAGAATAACAACATCCTCTTCTCTTCAGCCTCCAAAAGAATTTCCTGAATTGCCAACTGTTCACATGGCGAATTTTGCTGAATGAGCCATGTACTTGTGTCGAATCCCGACCAAATTTTCTTGCCATACCAATCTGCCATACTGAAACCAGCATTGACACTTGCTGAACTTTGTGCCCTCTTTGCTTGCATGCCTTTCCAACTCATGGAATCTTGCACTGCTTTGCACTGACACTTCGTTCTCTGCACCAAACGACACCAAAAGCATCTTGTGCAACATATGACATCAACAACCAGTTGACAATGAAATGTGCTATACAAATGACACACAAACTCTGTAACAAGTGTGCACACAACCGACACAAGTCGATAAACAACAAGATACATCTTGACAAACATGTTTGTATGTATCATGTACAATGAACTATATACAGTTCGCTAATTACACATACAACCTCTATGTACATGTGAAACTTCAACTCTTCTTTCCAAATACCCACAAGTACATCATCCCAAAAACATGTGGATAATCAAGAGCTGAACCAAAAGACATTGCTGCAACATAAGTGAGTATCATACTCATCTTTTACACCTCCATGGCGAAATTTTGCAACAACAAAGAAATTCTTTCAACTGAAACTGCTTTTACATGCAATCTTGCATCAACTTTTCAACTGAAATACGTGCATACCAATCTGAAATTTGCATGTACAAAACGAGTAATGACTTACTGCAATAAGAAGTCCATCCACTTCTCACCAAGCCAATTCCATGGCGAATTTTGCTGCTGCAAATTTTCCTCATGTGAAACTTTCCTTTCCACATCAATAATGGACTCCATAGATCCACTTGCGCCAAACTTTTTTTGTCTTCTTGCTGCATGTGCGTGGGACGATGAGTTGGATGCAAAGTCCAACAATGAGAGACAACATGTCCCTTCTAAATCAAGCAGCCATAAAACACACTATTGGAGTTTTTTTTCCAAAGTTAATCTTGAGGTAAATTGGATAAGGAAAATAGTCTTCAATCCTTTCCAAGACTCAGCTAACAACAGCTATCCTTCCAACTCAAGAAAACTCATACATGCAACCATTTTGCAACCAATAGAACAGTAAATCTCTTATACTGTTTTAAAACCTTTTGCACCATAAGGAATGCTCAACCCGAGCTCTGATACCATCTGATCTGAAAATGGAATGTACTTGTTTAAGGGTGCAAGGTATCCATTTCCCATAATTTCAAATGTGAGCTATACACTCCAAGTGACCTCTGAAAATGTGAAAACTTATTATTTCTTATACAGAGATAGACTGTAGGGGCATTCACCGGACATGTCACCTCTAAAGAGAGGATGAGTTCCAAAGGCTACCTGGCCCTCTACAGGCTCTGCCTAAAGAAATAATGAAGTAAACACTTAGAAGTCTTTGACATACACATACTTGAAGTTTGATGTCTTGCGGAATAAGACAAATAGCTTTCTGCAGCTGAGTAGGTGATTATGTATGTATGCAAGTTATGTATATTTGCTGTTTAACACTTTATATCAGTTTTGTTTAGCATATCATCTTCAGCAAATAAAGACATCAAAATGATAAGCAGTTCACCCCCTTCTCTGGGCTACATCTGCTGGACCAAGCCTCTCAAACTAGGCTTGTCCTCTTGTATTAAAAATGCTACAAAGGCTAATACAAGAATATGAGTGTCTTGAAAGACAGATCTGACTGTAAATACAGAATCAGAAGATAGGAATTAGCTAAACATGCTCTTTCCCAAACACTAAACAGTGAAATTGTACCTGATACAGTACTTTTCCCCAATTGGCCCTGGTGGCCCTTTAGACTTGCAGGGAGAATTTCGAGGTGAAGATGACCTCAATTGGTTCTGAAACCTCTACCATTCAACTCAGAAGGTCGAAAATATCAGAAACAGGCTTTTGAATCACCAAAAATGGATGAACATAGCACCCAAACAGCTCCAGCACTGAAATGGCCCTGGTGGCCCTGAAAGCTTCCCTGAAGCTAAACAGTGAGAAGAATTCCTCAAAAGGAAAAACGAGCTGTAGAAATGGATTCAGAATGCTGA
This sequence comes from Pinus albicaulis, assembly GCA_034641835.2. Classification (NCBI taxonomy): domain Eukaryota; kingdom Viridiplantae; phylum Streptophyta; class Pinopsida; order Pinales; family Pinaceae; genus Pinus; species Pinus albicaulis. Next base: position 178,432,729 of record CM076572.1, on the reverse strand, counting down.
AAAACTTCAGGAATGACCTTCGTTCCACATTCACTGGCTGCACAATTCCCAATGCAGCTCCCAAACTGATTTGGCCCTAGTGGCTCCTGGAACTTCCACGAAGCAAAATCACCTGCAAACGACCTCAGATTTCTGTGAAACCTGTGCCAATGGCTTCAGAAGGTCGAAGAGACCCAAAATAAAAAAAAAATTCGTCTTCAAAGACCTCTCCTAGCAGAAGTTATGCCACATTTACTAAACTGCCAGTTTCACCTTGAGAAGCTCCACCAATTGTGGAGAAACTGTGGATAAGGCCCCCAAAATAGCAGATAGCGCCAAAAATGGGCGGAGTTCCAATTTATCCGCGCGGTTAAACTGTTTGGCAATAAATATTATGGTTGGTTCCCTCCGCGTTCATATGCATCAGCGGTTTTTCAAACGGTTTCCATTTAATACAAATGTTTATTAATAAACACCATACCACATAACCAAAGTTTTTAACCGCCCGTTTTCAAAGCGCCGACTGTCTTGGCTTGCGGTTATATGCCGCCGGTTATATGCAACGGGGGCTGGCCCTTAGGGGCTGGCCCCCTTTCGGGCCCGCCCAAAACAAGTTCAAACTTTAAATAGAACTCCGTTTGCAACATAAACCAACGAACGAACAATGGTCCAATGGTTAGAGCGCTTGGTTATTACCTGCCCGGTCCTGTGTTCGAATCCGGCCGAGCCCATAACAAATTTTGAAACGCCATTTTCAATCCGACTTTGGGGCCCACGTGGCGGCCTCCGGGCTAGCCACGTGGCGCCTTCTCATTGGCTGCCAACAGAATTTTCCCCAGAATATTCTGCGGAATATTCCACGGAATATTCCCAGAATATTCTGTGGAATACTTTTTTTTTAATAAAATTTTCAATGAAGTCAAATTTGGCATTTTTAATGAAAATTGAGAAATCTTCAAACTTGAATAACTTCTGCATACGGCGACCGTTTTTCAAACCGTTCACGGCGCCGGAATCAGGAAGACGAGCTCTATCCGATCGTTCAGGTTCAAACTAGTTCTGAGCACCTTCATTTTTGACCATTTTACGACACTTGGTCCTGAGCTCCTGATCACTGTGGACCCCCTTGATGATGTCTGTGATTTGAGGTATCTTTAGTGGCCATACTTTTTAGGGACTTACACAAGGTGACTGGGACGGGCTGTCCTGGTACCTGAAACAGACGGACCCACTCTGTCTTCGGTCTTTAGGAGGGTACTCGTCTTCACGAGAGTGCTTACACCTATTGTCTAAGGTTCAGGAGAAGCTCTAGAGTGACCATAACTGTACTTTCGACCAACCCTCTCTGTATACTATTGTGATACTGGATTTCATCACCAGTAAATAGTAGTACTCAGACATGGCACCCTATTCTGGCTGCTTGCTGATTGATTTTAGAGAGTCCCTTTTTCTTTTTTTTAGGTGTGTGGTTACTGTCACTGAGACTGTATAATACATCACAATTTATTAAAATTTGTCAAAATTAAACTGGTCACCGTGGCGTCCCCCGACCCACGGCGTCTGTCTAGACGACATCAAGGTCTACCTCCTCTAACTATTGAGGAAGAACTAAACCTTGGTGAACCTGTGCCTTCTACGGAAGAGCAGTCTCCACTGACTAATCTTGATTGTCACATAGCCTCATATCATCCGGAATTTCCGGAGGACCCTTTCACTGAAGGGGTTGTACCTCATTACAATCCTCTTCTCACTGATCCATTGGGGCCTGTGATAATTCAGATTCCACCACGCCAAGATATGTCTTCGGCGGCACAAACAACCATTTCACCACCAGCATCCACTGGGTCGATGCCAATGGAAACCATCCCAAGTTTTCCACCATCCTCCCCGCCGATGGTCAGTTCTGTGCCATCACTAGGTAACCCCAGTAGTCAACATATACCTACTCCCAACGCTACGGTCATCACAACTGTCAGTATCTTACTGAATCCTTCGGCATCTACTTCTACCGTGACCACATTGGGACCCACGGTAGCTCCTCCCACGAGTATGACTACTTCGGTACCTTTTAGCAGCCCTTTCAGTTGGAACCCTCTGTTGAGTTCAAACCCCTTGGCTACTATACCAAGGGGTAGTGTCACCAGCACTCAGGTAGCAGGGAACATTTCACTTCCCCTGCAATCCTTAGGACAAATGGGACAACCTATTGTCAATACTTTTCCCTTAAGTGGTTCAAATATAGGTGTAGCGTCTATGCCATTGCCAAAGTATGCAACTAGTAGCATGCCTCCAGGAAACTCTATTGCATCCATTTGGACTAACCAACCCCAACCTCCATCTGGAATGAGAGGGCACTTTTATACTGGGGGCAACCAACCGTTCGCCCCGCAATACAATATGCCCTATGGACAACAACAGTATGTCCCTACTCCTCCACCTATTAGAATTTTTTATCAAAGTCCCACTTATCCTCCTGGTAACACATTGATGGGGGGACCCTATGGTCTAAGTAGTCAGCCCATACTGCGTTAGTTAGATTCGGGAGAAAATCCACAACTGCCATTTTTGGCAGCTTTGGACATCCCCGATATCCATAAAATGACTAACGACCCCATCAATCACAACCCGCTTTGGCCTCCTGTACCACATAAGATTCCTTCTGACATCCCGAAGTTCGAAGGGAAACAAGGGGACGACCCAACTGCACACATCACTACCTTTCATCTATGGTATATATCCAATTCCATGGTGGATGATAGTGTCTGGCTTCGACTCTTTCCCCGCACCCTTACAGGCAATGCCGCCAAATGCTACATAGAATTGCCACGTGCCGCCATCAATAATTTTGGTGCTTTAGCAATGGAGTTCCTAAAGAACTTCCAATTACCAATTAGAGTGGAAACTAGAACGGAATTGTTAACATCTTTGCGCCAAGACACCACCACCCACATCTCTGATCATATTCATGAATGGAGATGTACGAGGAAGCTAGTGAAAGCGCCAATCCCGGATCATCTCTTAGCCAATTGGTTTTGCAAGTCTCTTTTACCCCACATCTCTAAAGACATTGGCCTTTTTGGTGTGGTTATAGAATATCAATGTATTCGTCGTGCCCAGCGTTTGGATTTAATCTATTGACAATCTGGCACGCTATACGATCTGCTCCCCCATGCCCCTGGTAACCCAAATCCTCCGGCCACTCAGAAAACCGGAGCACATGCCGACGGTCTCGTTGGCACAACCTCCGGTGTGGCTACAAAGTAGTCTTGGGGGAAAACTTCCCAACCATCTTCAGCTACCACCGCCCCTCACCAAATGACTACTCTTCCTCCTGCTGAGGTGAATTCTATGCAAACCTCACAAAAACCTAGCGGGAAAAATAAGAAGAACAATAAAAAGACGTCTTCTTCGGAAGAGCAGTCAGATAATCAGAATAACCCTAATCAGAAAAACACTGCCAAAAATGAAAAAGGGAAGGATAAACCCATGAAATTTCCTTGCAAGATCTGTGCGGAGGACCACTTGACATACAAATGACCTTGGCTACAGGAATGCACTGATTTTATTGCCAACAAGGATTCTGGGCAAACACCTACCGCTCTTCATAATCCTTTCCCTAATCAGCAGTAGCAACATCAACACATGGTTGAAAATCCACCACAACCCCATCAACGGGGCAATGGTGGTTCACATCCTTCCGACGAAAGACCATCTGCCATTTATGGCATTGGGAGTGTTGAGCTTCAAAATCGAGCCAAGCTTTATGGAAATCCTACCATAGATGCTCAAGAACCTGGAACTAGTTCAAATCCACCGCCGCCCAATGATTTGTATATCGAACGGCCTACTGCTGAACCCATGATTCGTCCCCCCAAAGGGACACTTCGACGAACGACTCATAACACCTCTGCACGTGCAGCCCAAAACTACAACATTGTAGAATATTTGGCGCAGGCACTGTCAGCCATGTCTACTCTCGAAGTATTACAAACTTGTCCAACACAAAGGAAAGCCTTGCTTTCGGCCATTGGTGGAATAGACCCCTAGGATTCCATGCTAGCTATCTTTGATATGGAAAAGGATAAACCTTGCCTCTCACACCAACTCGCATTCCAGGTGCAGGTTGTGTCGAAAGGGATACCAATCCATCACACTGTCATAGACGAAGGTGCTTCGACCTGCGTTATGTCACAAGCTTGCTGGCTCAATTTAGGTTCTCCTACCCTCACCCCGCCATCGAATTCCCTCAAAGCTTTCGATGGCCACACGTTCCTCCCAAAAGGATACCTTTCTAGCTTTCCCATCACTCTAAGTGGGAAAACGGTAAACGTGGACGTTGAAGTCATAGAGCGCCATCTAGACTATAATCTATTGCTTGGTCGCAGTTGGTCTTATGCCATGACTTCCATTGTGTCTTCGGTCTTCCGACACATCCTATTTCCATTGGATGGGAAAATAGTCATAGTGGATCAGCTATCCTTCTACACCCCTGATTATGCCACGTTACCAAGTAGCACTATACCCCTAATAGGAGGCTTTCCTAACTCTTACGTCAGTATCGGTACTGGTCTTCTGAAGGCATATTCCCTACTGAGTTGTTTTCCTCTCCCGCCGCCAATGATCCCAAACACGGTTGTAATGATATCCGCCACTTTAGATGGCTCTATCGACCCATGGATCATCCCGGCACCTTCAAACATTGATTCCTACAGAGATCAGATGCCACTCTCACCGTCCGAGTTGGCTTACCAAGCCATCCAAAACGCATCTGAACCCTCCACTGCTATGGTTTCAACCAACGATACAAACCTCCCACCCATAACAGTTCTCTCTAAGGATCTCCTCAATGAATTCTTACCTACAGACGAAGCTATTTGAGAGATCATGTCTCTAGAAGAACGACCTTGGGGAGAGTTTCACCATCACACTTCGATGATTGACTTGGAGGCGATAAAAACTGAAATCCCATCCTTTGACCACCCTGAGATGGTTCGCTCTGCTTATATGATTGTTAAAACTATCGATTCAGAAGGGAACATGGGTAATCTTTCTAAGACAATGCTCATTGATATCTCGGTCAAAATGAGTATCGTGGAAAATATTCAGATTGGAGCCAACTACAATCCGGAGGAAATTGCATGCTTCACATCCCTTTTCAAGGAATTCCGCGATGTGTTTGCTTGGTCTTATGACAAAATTCCTGGCATAGACCCTTCTATTGTCGAGCATGAAATCAACATCTATGATAATGCCAAACCAGTTCGGCAACGACTCAGACTTGTCCACCTGCACAAAGCAGCCGCCATCAAGATTGAGGTAGAAAAAATTTTAAATGCTGGTTTCATCTATCCCGTTCCTTTAACAGAATGGGTTTCCAATCCGGTTCCCGTTGATAAAAACAAGGCACCATTCGAGTTTGCGTAGATTATCATGATCTGAATGCCGCTTGTCCTAAAGACAGTTATCATACACCATTCATTTATCAAATTCTCGACGATTGTGCCAGATGCGAATCTTTTTCCTTCATGGATGGATTCTCAGCCTATAACCAGATTGCAATAAAAAAAGATGACCAGCATAAAAATGCCTTCATCTGTCCTTGGGGCACATTTGTGTATCAAAAACTCCCATTCGGTCTGAAGAATGCTGGAGCAACCTTTCAACGGGCTATGGACTATGCTTTTCATGACATTCGACATATTGTACAGGCTTACTTCGATGACCTTCCGGCCCATTCCAAGAAACGGCATGATCACCTGGCTCATCTAAAAGAAATTTTTGCTAGGTGAAGATTCTACAATATACGTTTGAATCCTCATAAATGCATATTTATGGTCGAGTTAGGACATCTGTTAGGTTTCATTGTCTCCAAGCATGGGATTAGGGTTGATCCTGATAAGGTTAAGGTGATTGTTGAATTGCCGGCACCACAATCCATCCTTCAACTCCAACGTTTGTAAGGGAAGGCAAACTTTTTGCGTCGTTTCATCATTAACTATGCCGAGATGACGAAAGGATTTATGCGATTATTGAAGAAAGGAACACTATATTTGTGGGATGACCAAGCTCAACGGTCATTTGATGCTTTAAAACATGCACTTGTTTCAGCCCCACTCCTTAGTGCCCCCGATTACTCACGCGACTTTCTCCTCTACCTGGCAACCTCACCGTCCTCACTTGGAATGGTTTTGGTTCAAGTACACGATGACGAAAGTGAACATGTGATATACTATTTGTCCAAAGGTCTAATCGGACCTGAATTACGTTATTCACATGTGGAGAAACTTTCTCTGGCGGTAGTTTTTGCTGTCACCCGACTCTGACACTATATATTGCTGCGACAGACTACGGTCATTGCTTTGGAGAACCTCAAGCGTTGTTTTTATGGTCTTTTTCTTGCTCGTTAATCCGAAAAACCTAGAGTTCTCTTCTTGAGACTCGTTAAAATCATGAAGAAACACTGAGCATTATTTTCAGGGACCTTTTTCTCACTCATAAAACTGAAAAAACCCCGAGTTGACTTTGTCGGACTCGTTAAACTACCACGACAGAGAGCAAGGAGCCATTCTTTTCCTCTTTTTCAAAAGCTCTTTAAACCAAAAAAGTAATCGAGTTTTCTCTGCGTGACACGTTAAAATTTCACGGAGGGCATCGAGTTTTTCTTTGTTGGACTCGTTAAAATTTCACAAAGAGTATTGAGTTTACTCTGTCTCCTCGTACTCATAAAAAAATGAGGTAGACGTCCATCGAACATAGATTTCTCACTTTTCTGGCTTCAATGGATTAACTCATGGAAAATGAACTATTTCGGGCTTACTATTATCCCTTTGCCATGCCCGGTTATCAAGACATGACAAAGGTACCCCAATGGAGTTGTCTTTTATGATATTTTTCAGACTCTCTAAAAATGAAAAATTCACCGAGTTTTCTCGTCTGGACTCGTTAAACCTAATTAGACGAAGCGTAGAGTTGTCTTTTCAGACATTTTTCAGACTCTATAAACATGAAAAATTCACCGATTTTACCCATCTAGACTCGTTAAACTTAATCAGACGTGGAAAAATTTGGACAAAATGGATACTACCTCTGTTACATTTCAGAAAAGTTCGATTTGGCAGCAACATTCTTGAACATGGAACTTCCCAGAAAACTCTTTCGCAGTTAGCCGAAGCCTACCATCTATGAGTATTAGCCTTCATCTCCCAGTGTCCCTGCGCTGGTAAAATCCTAACACACTCTTTGGTGTTCATCAAGCTTCAGCTGCCTAGTACCCTGCTAGAGTGCCTTCTATTGTTCAAGCAGATCTCGCTATCTACTGCTCTTGTTATCAACCAAACCGCTCATTATGCCAAAAATTATTTGTCATCCGGCATCCCCATTTCCTCTTCATTATCTCAAATCATAAACAACATCCGTTGGTTTCCGTTTCATGTTCACTGATGTAGGACGCCTCAGTGCCTACCTTTCAACAGATCTCTTCCTATCGACTTCAACATCTTATCTAGGAAGCTGATCTAGAAACCCATCAGTACCCAGATACTTGTAGACATCAGTGGCAGGTAGTTTTGTGTTTGATCAGGGGTCTTCATCATTGGCCCCTAGTCAAATGATTCTATGAGTGTTCGACTTCAACTCATTTTTCACACTCGCTAGATTGTACTGTGCATCTTAGGGACCATCATCATTATCGGTGGCCGCCTTCGCGTCTGTTAACAGTTTTCATTATCGACTGGTAATCAGACAATTTCTCACATGTTCGATGACAACTCCTTCATTCACATGTTGAGAAATATGCAGTTTAAGTGAATTGGCGGTCAAGACCTTGGGGAAAAGGCTACATCATTAAAGTTGTGTTTCCTTCCCCAAGTTGCGATATTATTTATGGAGACAAATTCTTCAGTCTGATCCTGTTATGACAGACACTTCCACATTGTGCTTATCGGTGGACAGATTATTCTTATCTCTATTCTAGAGAAATCATGTTGTTTAAGCTACTGAGCATGGGAATGCCCGACTCAAGGCAGATATTATTTTTTCTGACATATGCTGTTGTTTCAGGTTTTCCTCAGTCTTTCAATCTCTTTATCTCTACACAAAGTATAAAGTATTTCAGCCACCATCTTTGTCTTTGACCTCACACTTTAGGGGGAATCTGTTATAGGTCAAAATACCTCCTCATCAGCTCAGAGGAGAAGACAAATATGGAAGGAATACAAAGACCTAAATTAAACCTATTTCTGCCAAGGTAACACCTTTCTATAACAAATCAGGAGAGTTATAATGCATAAGACCAGTAAATGTGCCGCGTTAGTGGCTAGGGCAACGCTATGTTTACACTAGAGGGCAGCGTTACCCATGTTTTGAGTTTGAAATGCGAAAAAAGTGTGGAGAATGATTTGAATCTTCGACTTTCCCTCACAAGAGAGTTAGTTCACAAAGGAAACTGCAAAGCACCAATTCATTATTGGTCACTACCATAAAATACTGAACTCCCAAGGAGGCAAAAGCATAGAGATTAAAGAAAAATCTTAGTTTTTTCTATTCCAAACTAGTGGAAAGAGAAAGGAAACAATGGATTTCTCCTTCTCCATAAAAAGGAGCTAAAGGCTCTTAGTTGAAGGTCGAAGGATTGTTAACGTTCCGAATACTTGTGAAGTAGAGGATAGTATTATAGTGTGAAGGCCAAGAGTCAAAGAGGTTCCTAGAGAGCTTGTTGACTAAGACTTCACTACTTAAGAGATAGAGAGATTGGGAGGCTGAGGAGGGCTTGGTACGACCGATAGTTGTAATCCTCCTTCTTTCAAAATCAATAGAACAGTATTTGTTTTGTCCATTCGATGCTTAATATTGTCATTATTGTTTGAATATTTACACAGCATGATATGAATGGCTCAGATGAGTATAATTTATATGTTCATTATATATAAGCTTAATTGATAGGATATATGTTGTGTTAGAAATTACACGAGTGCTTTGTTGGATTGCAGGACTAAGATTTGGAGCCGGTGAAGAAAGACTCTTACTTCGTTGCCTAGTGTTCTCTAAGGGATTCCGATATCGTCAAAGAGGTAATTTTCTATCGCATTCTGTCAAGTTTTTTTAAGTTAATATGAACATGTATATGCCATATTTGTGAACTTTACAACTAATCTTACTGTCTTCCTCGGGCACCGGAAAGCCCTAAGAGGGATATACGATAACCAACAACCCAAGAATTTTACCCTATAGCACCCACTAGTCTTTGACATGGCAGGCAGCTTTGAGGAGTGCAAAAATAATCTTTTCTCCATCGAAGAAATCATGGATAGAGAAATACCCTTCCAACAAATTCAACCATCTATATACAGCGTTTGCATCTTTCAACCATCAAAGTTGACTTGTACATTGAAAGGAGGGATGCCTCCAGAGTGGCTACTAGATGTAGATGTGTCGTCAGTGGGTAGCTGTTGAAGGATCTGGGCAAATTTATCCATCATCGCGTTCCTATGTTTCTCGAGGGCCTCCTCAATCAATATTTTGATAGGATATCTTGCTCCCTCGTATTTCTTTTCTTCCTCCATGGGAGGTCGTCGGGGTTTGTGAGGCTAATCTTGCAAGGGTTCAACCAGATCGAGAAATAACTCCTTATACCCTGACCGCATTGGGTACATGTAAAGAAAAACAAATAAAGAGTAGACAACTCGAATACCCTTGATTCGGATTTATGCAAGAACGCAATAAAATACAGAAATAGACATAAACACAGAGATGCAGTGGAAAGAAAACTTTATGTCAATAATAATAAATGAATGAAATATGCTTACAAACATAATTTAAATAAAATAGCTAGGGCTTCGGTAGCTTACCTCTGAGAAGAAATGTGGTAGCTGTTGGGGTTCCTATGTTTTGGCTAGATTGGAAAAACTAAAAGACAAGACAACATCAAACCACTTTGGGATCCTAGGATCTAGCCCTCCTGGATCCAGAGAGGGATCTCTCTATAAATGTAAATAATGATATATCTTTAAGGTCAGTTTATGGTATTAGGCTAGATATGAAGCACACAGGTTTGGTTTTGTTTGTTTTGTTGTAAAATATTGACAGAAGGGTATGTGAAGTGAAGAAGGAAATAAGCAGAAGGATGTTTCAGCATGGGAAGATAAGTCAATAAAGTGTCAATCCATTGGGCTATGGAGTCATAAAAGGGTTTACTTGCACAACATCTATCCAAGGGTTTCCATAGGGCAAGTCATCTATACCAAAGGATCTCTTTAGATAGATGGTGAGATGGAACATTAAGAAGTGAGGTGAAAGAAAGAAACCAAAGTGCAGCCTAAGATTAGGTAAGGAATTTTAACCTATCTTGCTTTTGAAATTCCCTCCAAGGAAACTTTCAATAAGAAAACAAAGGGTAGCCTAAGATCAAGCAAGGAATTTTAACCTAACCTGCTTTTAGCATACTCTAGGGGGGAACCTCTAAGCAACTGTTTTAAGACATTAACCAGGGTAGGGCTAACCATCAACCTCCTATTCAATACTCCTACTAAAGTTAGCTTATCAAACAAAAAATCCAACAATACTCATGACCACTTTCAGATAGTAGAAAAAATTTAAGATTAAACACAGAGAAAGGCCTAAGATCAGAGAAAGACTTTTAACCTTCTCTTCTTTTGACACTAACTCACGGGGAAACTTTCAAGACAAACTGTTGGAGAAGAAACTAGAGGACAGGGCTAACCATAGACTTCCCTAGTTCAATATTTTACTTAGCATGAAATGAAAATATCTTTCAAGAACAATGTTTCAAGTTATACTTAGCAAGACATGGGCTCACCAACATTTCTTGACTGGTTATACTCTATAGAATTATCCTTAAAATACACAATCAGAGGAAAACATAAAGATAAAGCTTATCAATGAAATTTAGGGTACTTCCAATAGTACGTCCTAATCTATACCTGTTGTTCTTTATCAGAGAATAATGGATGGTATGAAAAAACATGAAAGGAGACAATTACAGTAAGGAAAAAATCACCAATAATATAGACCAGGATCTTGTAAATCTTCTTGTTCAATTGATGTGCAAAACCAGTCACATACTTTAAGTCCAGTGGCTTTTTACAGTCCAAATTTCTCTTCCCAAACTACTATATTACAAACTACTCGGCTACTTCCCCGCAATAACAGTTGAAACAGTTAATAAAATACAACAACCAACCAAAAAATTTGATGTATTTCTCATGGGTTCTTATAGGTGAAAGGATCATAGTCGTGGTAGATAGAACTTAAATGATTCATTAAAATAGAGGGAAGAAGTATTTCGGATGTCCACTCTGCTTAATTATTTTACATTGATTGTGTCTACCTCTTAGATGAATTAGGAGTCTTTTTCAGATTGAAAATAACTCCAAGGGTATGTTCTTGGAGATACTTTCCTAGCTGTAGTACTCTGTTCATACTCTAAGACAAGAAAAGTGGAGATTTGTCTTTAAGGTCTTCCATGCTTTATAACTAATGCACTGACAGTTCTTAGGACTTTCTGTAAGAATAATAGCTGCTCTGGGGCTTGATGAAGAAAAGAACAAGAGGGAGGCATGGTTTGAGAGAGTTAATGACCACTTGGAGAAGAAATTGGAGAAGGAAAATAGGGATTTAGAACTTCAAAGCATAACGATGGGGCATTATAAAAAGTTAAATCAGTTTGCCCAGCACAAGTTGAAGGCTGCTCAAGAAAAGCTCAAGGAGGCTAAAGGGAAGTGCCCGGCACATAAAGTGAGGAAAGACACATCAGGACTTTAGATTTTGGCTTCTACTTTACAACATGTTGCTGAGAACCCTTGAGGGTCATACTCACCAATTTTGGGCAAATTTCGACATATTTTGGTTTTTTGGCATTTTTGGGTTTTTGGCCAAAACTCATGGGCTTCGTCATTTCAGTTTGGAGGATCATAAAAGGAGGATAATGGTATCATTGGATGCCATAATTTTAGGATAACACACTCAGCGATTTTCAGGACATTTGAAGATCATTTTCTCCCCCGAAATGGCGAAAAATGACCGCTTTTTCTACACTCTGCCCGGTCTATCAGCAAACCTTATTTTTTGGTTTTTTACACACAGGCCTATTTTAGGAGTAATTTCAGGCATCAGATTGGAAAAAATTCTAGTTTCTATAGAAATAAGACACTCAGATCTTTCCAACGAGCTATTATGAGCCTCATTTTGACATCGGGAAGGCTGCCAAAAGTTGTCGGCAAGTCAGGGGACCTTTTGCTGATGTATTTTTTGAGTATTTTTGTAAAAATTGAACATTTAAAAACTACTTTTTCCTCATGTGAGTTTAGCTATTTTTGCACATGAGAAGTTATGAAAAGTCAATTTATTTCCCTCTTTTAGCATTTTTTAGATATTTTATGAGATATTTTGTGCCTTGGGCTTTGCAAAGCCTTAAGGACAAGATTAGATATTTTGGATAGGCCAATGAGATTGCAAATTGAACTAAGAGGTTTTCCTCACTTGGGCCTATATATTCCAAAATCTTTCATTGTAAACAAGGCTAAAATTGATGATAGAAGAAATATATGGTCATATAAGCTTTGGAAGAAATACTTGTCTCATGCTTTTGGATAGTCTCTTGGATGTTCTTGGATGATGACAGAGGATTGTTGTTGGATTCCATGACTTGGTAGAATGGTATAGTGTCTCTCTCTTTGTTTTGTTTCCTAGTTTTCATTCATAAATCCATGTTTCTTGCTTGCTATAGAAAAGTAGAGAACAAATTTGAGACATTCCCTTGGAGGCACCTCAAATTTCCTGTTTCTTCATAGCTTCCATGTTTTCTTCATTCTTAGTCACATTAAAGAATTCCTGATTGCTCTTTAATAACTAAGGATATTTTTGCTTGTTTCATTCATGGTTTTATGCATGCTAAGTATGATTTACGGTATGCCTTTCTTACTCATGGCTAGCCATAGCTCCATCCATGAAATTTCACTTTGACTGATTAGATTATCATTTGTTGAACCAAGGAGGTCTTGTTCTGATCTTGCCCTTTGCCTAAGACTATGCAATCTTGTTTTAAAAGTGCCCAATAACTTGAAGTATTGTCTTTAGGCATTCCGGCATAGTGATCTGAGTTGTTTTTCTATCTTAAGTGTATTTCCCCAAAGTTTGATAGCCATTTCCCAAAGTTAGAGAGTTATATATCACTATGCATGGCTTGAATGTTTATTTCTATGTATTGATTAGCTTATAGTTACATTTCTCATGATTAATGGTTTGCCCTACCATGTTTATGTTAGCTATTAAACTAGTTATGCTTGGAATCCTTTGTTATTCACAAACTTGATGTCCATCTTACTCCATTTTGCCAAAAGATCCTTTCTACCTCGAATCAAATTGGCCCTTCAACATCCTTGTATCACCATCTGGTATCTTTCTTGACCTCTTCGACCCCATAGCCCAGTTGATCTGACATCTCTTTGCCTATCTTATATCTTTGATTAGTTTCATCCCTCACAACCTAAAAACCAAAACCAAAAAACCTACTTCATAACTAGCCTAAAATCAGAACACAATAAGCAAACACATAGATATCCCTTACACAAATAGAGAGATCCCTCTCTGAGTCCAGGAAGGCTAGGTCCTTGGGCTCCAAAGACTGGTTTGATGTTATACTGTCATTTGGCTTACCAATCAGCCGAATCACATGACACTAACACCTGCATCCGTGAAAATTCCTCAAGTCTTTGTGCCCTAGTCAAGATCTATAGTTTAGACTTCGGTCCAGATGCCTGCAGGACAAGCTGGTAAAAGTATGATTGCCACAAGACAACCGCAATTCACATATAAACCGTACCAGGGACAGTATCAATTCAGTCCCGTTGCACAAAACCCATTTTATCAGTATCAACCGTATCCTAGCTATACTTATCAACGGCCTCAACAACCCTAGTTTGGTCTGATTAATCTTGGTTTTCCAGGAGGTTATACCATTCCTAATGAAAATCCGATTATGGGTTATCCTGGATATCCTCCTCTCATAACTGGTCTAATTACTCAATGTTTTCGCGACCCTAACCGTCAGTTACCATTTATTGCAACTTTGGATTTACCTGATTTGTCACGCCTTACGAACGATATGATTTACTATCCTCTGTATTGGCTGCCAATGCCTAATAAGTTGCCCAGTGATATACCGAAATTCAAGGGTAAGTCAGGAGAGGATCCATCAAATCACGTTATGAATTATCACCTTTGGTGTGCATCTAATTCGATAATTGATGATTCAATTCAGTTACGCCTTTTTTAACGAACTCTTATTGGCCTTGTTGCCAAATGGTACATTGAGCTACCACGAGGCTCTTTTAATAATTTCAATCAATTAGAAACTAATTTCTTAACTCATTTTTAGTTTCCTCTCAGATACGACAATGGCACAGAAATATTGACTTCACTAAAAAAATCCACATCCACATATATTTCTAATCATATTCACGAATGGCGACGTAGAAGGCATTTAGTGAAAGTTTTCATTCCAGATCAAATTTTGGCGGAATGTTTCATTAAATCATTATTACCCAAAATCACTAAATATGTAGCTAAGGGAGGAGTTTTTACTGAAGAGAAATTCAATTTTCAGTCTCAATACCTTGACCTCGTTTATACGCAGTCATGTACTTTACATGAAAAAATCCCTGATCTTCCAAAACACGGTCAAATAACTGCAGCTCCTTCAGGGTCTCATGTCGCTGATGGTATGATTGGTTCAGTTAGTACTAAAAGCAAGAAGAAATCTTCATAGAATTCTTCTCCTATAATAACTTTACCTGATTCCCTGAAAAGAGATTCTTCCGTTGAATTTTTTGCCGACATCCATGTCGTAGAGTCATCTACAACCAAATCTAAATCTGGCGGTAAAAAGAAGGGGAAGAATAAAAACAAGCAAAATTCAAAAGATAAAACAGATAAAAATGAATCTACTGATAAAAAACACAAACCTCACTATCCTTGTTTCATTTGCAACGAGGATCATTTTACCAAAGAATGCCCACATCGAGCAGAGGTTTCAAAATTCGTTAAAGGTTCTCAAATGCGTGCTATCTTGAAGGATCCTTTTCCTAATCAAGATAGTAAGATGATTGGTTCTTCCTCGAATGCCTCAGAAGAACCCATTCTGATGATGTCTCATGTTAGGATTGCGATGTGATAGCAAGAGTATGGTAGTAAAAATCCAGTTGGTGGTAAATAAGTAGATTCTTCTAATTCAAATACATCAACTACACCTCCTCCTATTTTTGATCTGCTACAGACCGAGAAACCCAACTCAGACTTACTAATCAAACCGCCTGCTAAAGGTGTACTTCATAAATTAGCTTTCAATCCACATGCGAGAGCTGCTTAGAATTACAAAATTGTTGAGGACTTAAGTATTTCCCCTTCAGCAATGTTAGCTTTGGAAGTGTTGCAATCGTGCCCAACACATCGTAAATTACTATTGTCTGCCATAGGAGATGGCGATATTTAGGATTCAAACCTAATAATCTTTGATTTAGAGAATAGTACACCCAGCCCACCCCATCAAATGGCTTTCCATATTCCAATATTAGTAAAAAATAGACCTTGTTTTCATACTGTTATTGATGAAGGGGCTTCTACATGTATTATGTCGATCCAGTGTTGGAAATCGCTTGGTTCTCCCCAATCAATCTCCGACAATTCTAAAGGCTTTTGATGGTCGAGGGTTCCATCCTTTTGGTATTTTGTAGAATTTACCTATAGAGATAGAAGGAAAAACCATAAATCTCGATGTGGAAGTGGTTGATGCCCCTCTAGATTACAACCTTCCTTTGGGTCACAGTTGGTCTTATGCTATGACTGCTGTTGTTTCATTAGTCTTTCAGCTTATAAAGTTTCCGCATAAAGGAAATATCGTTACAATAGACCAGCTAACTTATTTCTCATCTGATCCAGCCTCTATAGATAGTATTCAGCACATCGGTAAAATGGCTATCCCTTACAAGGATGTCGGCGTAGGTTTGATTAAAGATTCTAGTTTACTGGGAAATTTTTCCTTCCCTGCTCCTAATGTATCGCCTCTTATTGCAAATGTACATATGATTTCATTGAATACTATTACTTTCGATGATCCTTGGATCATACCTTCTGATTCTGAGGTGGGTTCATTTGATGGCACGATGCCTTTGAGTCCCTTTGAAATTGCATATCAAGCTGTATAGTCATTTTTTGACCCTTCTTCGACCGAAACTGATCCAATGAATGTGATCCATGAGGAATCACTTTCTATATCTAGCTCAGCTTTAATGACATTTCCTGATCTTGTTCATACTGATGATCAGATTCGTGAACTCTTGTCTCTTGATGATTTACCATGGGAAGATCTACATCACCGATCTTCATTTTTACCTGAGCTTGATCATTTTGAAAATGAATTTTCTTCTATTTTTACGACTGATTATGTCAAAGAACCATAGAATCCATTGCAACATTTTGATTCTGAGTTAAATTTGGAAAATATCTCTCGAACGGTTCCTATTGACATTTCAGTTAAGCCAGGAATTGTTGAAAACATTCATATAGGTGCTTCCTGTACGGATGGTGAAATCCAAAATTATAAAGCCCTATTTCAAGAATTTCGTGACTTGTTTGTCTGGTCATATGAAGAAATGCCAGGAATTGATCTGTTAATTGTTGTCCATGAAATTAAGACTTACCCAGATTCTAAACCTGTCCGAGAATGATTATGTCAAATACATCCGAGAAAAGCTGATGCTATCAAAGCCGAAGTTGAGAAATTATCGTGCGGGTTTCATTTATCCAATTCCTTTAACCGATTGGTATCGAATATTTTTCCTGTCAACAGAAAACAAGGAACGATAAGAGTATGTATCGACTATAGGGATATTAATCGAGCTTGTCCTAAAGACAATTATCCAACCCCTTATATCGATCAAATTATTGATGATTGTGCTGGTAGTGAAATGTTCTCCTTTATGGATGGATTTTCCGGTTACAATCAAATCAACATACTCCCTACTGATCAACCTAAAACAACTTTCATTTGTCTGTGGGGAACATTTTCTTATTGCAAACTACCCTTTGGATTGAATAATGTTGGGGAAAATTTTCAAAGGGCTATGTCTTATGCATTTCATGACGTCAAGCACATTGTGTAGCCTTATCTCGATGATTTACCTGCCCATTCATCTAGTAGAGCCGATCATCTCACTCATTTACGAGCTATATTTATGAGATGTAGGCATTGTTGAATTCGGCTGAATTCACACAAATGTGTTTTCTGTGTAGAATCGGGTCGCTTAATGGGATTTGTCATTTCAAAAGCAGGCATTCATGTTGATCCATCAAAGGTTGAATCTATCGTTAATCTACCTCCTCCTTTAACTCTTCGCCAACTCCAAAGTTTGCAAGGGAAAGCAAACTTTTTACGTCGTTTCATTCCTAACTACGCCGAGTTAAAAAAGGGTTTTACCAGGTTGTTACAATAGAACATTCCATTCTTTTGGGATGAGATCGCTAATCGAACTTTTGATGCACTCAAACACGCGTTGACCCATGCACCATTAATGCATCCTCCCAATTACAACTAGGATTATTTTTTGTACCTCGCCGCTTCTCATTCCACCATTGGGATGGTTTTAGTTCAGGAAGATGAATTCAAAAATGAACATGTGATTTACTATCTTAGTTGAAATCTACATCTGACTGAGATGAATTATTCACATGTGGAGAAATTGGCCTTGGCAGCTGTTCAACCTGTCCAAATATTTTGTCACTACATCTTACTACACAAAACCACAGTGATTTCTAACTGTAACCCTATGATGTATATCTTGACCAAAAAATTGCTAGGGGGAAATTATTCCAAATGGATAGTTATCCTGTAGGAATTTGACTTGGAATTTGAAAAATCCAAGGAAAAGAAATATTTGGTTTTTTCCGAACCGATGTGTGATTTCCTGTGTACTGATACTGAAATTGTGACGGAGCAGCCCATTATGGACGAATCCTTGTTTCTTATTAGTATTCTTGATCCTTGGTATGGGGATATTATTATTTATCTCTGAACCCAATCTTTTCTCCCTGGAATCTCGCGATCTCAGCAACACAAAATACGTTTCCAATCCCAACAACACAATATTATTGGTGATACACTCTATCTTCAAGGAGCGGATTTTGTTTTCCGACGTTGTCTTACTCATGAAGAAGCTGAGAAGGTTCTGAATGACTGTCATTCTGGAGCATGTGGCGGTCATATGTCTGGGTATGCCACAGCCCAAAATATATTGTGCGCTAGTTATTTATGGCCATCCTTATTCAAATATTGTATTTATGCAATCTGGAAATGCCACAACTGTTAGATCTTTGATCAAAAAATGCGTGCACCACCCGCTCCTCTTCACCCTATAATTTTTGTCGGTCCTTTTGCAAAGTGGGGTATTGAATTTATTACATGTAACCCTCACTCAACCGGGGGGTCATGCTTATATTATCTTAGCGGTAGATTATTTTACTAAGTGGGCCAAGGTGATGCCTACATTTTCGGCAGATGGAAAGACTGCTGCAACTTTCGTGTTCAATCATATAATCTCTAGATTTGGTGTTCCTCAAGCTATCATTACGGATCATGGAAGTCATTTTCGAAATATCATGATGACTAAACTGACATATCAACTTGGCCTGCGCCACGATAGTTCTACTCCATATTACTCGCAGGCTAATGGTCTGGTTGAAGCTATCAATAAATTTTTAGTCACTATGATCAAACGAATCATTGGTATTCATAAGTCGAATTGGCATACCATGCTATTTTCAGCACTTTGGGCATATCGGACCTCAGTAAAAACATTAACTGGTTTCACTCATTGTCAACTAGTTTACGGTTCGGAAGCTATGTTACCTATTGAATGCAAAATTCCGTCATTACAATTAGCCATATAATTACTCCCAACTAATTCTAAAGAAGAGAAACGTTTTTTGTACTTAGCTTAGCTCTATAAGAATCGATGCACTGCTGCATTAGCAAACGAGACTCATGCAAAACGAATGAAATATCAGTATGACAAAAATGTTACACCTCACAATTTTTCAAAAGGAGACCTAGTTTTAGTATATGATCAAGCGAATGATAAGCTAGGGGCTGGAAAATTTGTACCTATGTGGCATGGTCCTTGCATTGTTAAGCGAAAGCTGGCAAAAGGGGCCTATGAACTGATAGATTTTGATGGGATCTCTTTAGATAAAACCAGAAATGGGCTTTATCTGAAGAGATATTATGCTTAAATTCTGAGTGGAGATTCTTGTTAGATTAGTTTCTTTACTTTTGGTGTGTCTTAGATTAGAAAATCATGCCTAGTTTAGAGTGTGCTCTTATCACTATTCCTGCTTATCTGGGTTTTACTCTTGATATTGCAGATGTCAACGTCTCTTCAAACATACATTGGTTTTGCTGATGGTGCTTGTCGTAGTACATGAAACATTTCTTCCACAGCTTGGGTTATCTATTCACCCTATGATGAGTTATTATATATGCATGGGGTAAGCCTAGGTCAAACAATGAATAACATTGCAGAGTATAGTGCAGTGATTGAGTTATTATTTGAATCCATATCATTTGGAATTCGGAGTTTGATTGTTAGGTTGGATTCTGAACTCGTTGTATTACAGCTTAACAGGGCTTATGCCATTAGAAATCCAGTATTATTATGGTTATTTTTGAGAGTTCATCTCTTGGAACGTGAATTTGATTACGTTGAATATCAGCATATTCCAAGATATTTAAATACATTAGAAGATGCAGTTGCTTCTAGTATGATAAATAGACATTTGCAATAATCAAAATAGTAAATTACACAACATTCAATAACATGTTACACAAGATAGCCGATAATAACGATATATCATAGCATAGAAGTGTGCTTCAAAATATACATCGTCTTCGATCATAGGTTGAAGAACACCTTATGATTGGAAAAAATGATAATACAAAAAGTCAAAAATGTCATGAGTCTACAAAATTGATCATCATATCCCTAGTGATGATCACGATAAGAAACTACTGCTCGGGCCACCCCACACAGGAATCTCCTAAGAGGTCCCAGAACCCCAATCACATATCTCTGTAACCTAAGTGGAATATCATCTATATCAATTTCTGGAATATCTAGTGTCAAATGATCTAGATGATGCTCCAAGTCGATCAAAATCTCTGCTGATTGGCCCCGTGGGGCTGGTGCTGCTGCAAGTGGGTGTCTCCTCTCATAAGGCTGGAGAGCGGCTGGTCGTTGTGGGCCCACATCTGCATTTAAAATTTTTATTATTAGTTTTGGATGATTAAAATATATAAAAAAATAGAACTTAGAAAACGTTGAAAATGATTTTTACCTGAATCATCCCACTGTTTTCCTGCTGGAAGAGCCATGTCTCGGTCATCGCAGAAGTCCATCCCGATGTATGGAAAGTCTTCAATCACAAAAAGTTGGTTTTTCAACCAACAAAAATATGCAAACGTAAATCGAACAATATCTATGCCCTCAGCTTGACAGGCCATCAAAGCTACCCATCGAACCATCCGAGGTTCCCAGGCACTGCCTGGATCGACTGGAATGAGTTGTGGATCCAGTAAGGGAATCCTCTCCAAAGAAAATGTAACCACAATGGATCCGTAACCAAATTTGTTTAACTTTCCATTTTTTTCTCTAGTCAGTTGGCTTTTCACATTGGCCAATACTGCTTCGCACTAGTTGAATATGGTGCCTCAGAAACAATCTACTGCAATATGCATCTGGGGCCCAGTAGCCACATGAAAATTTTCACTCCCACACAGTCTAGTAACAGTGAATGCAATAACTTTGAGCTCAGGTCGGATGATAGTTTTAATATCAATCTGTTTATCCTTGGGGTCTGCTCGATCATTGCAAAACTCTAGTCAAAGACTAGTGACAGACTAGCCACTTGGCCTAGTCCCAAATAGAGATATTTGTTCACCCCTCTTGGAAAAACTAGTCAAAAAATATATATCCTCTGGCTCAATTTCGAGCCGGTGGCCACCTATCACAAAACACTGGTCCTGAGTGTCCCATTTTTTTACTAGCCATGTCAGGAGGTCTACTTGGGCCCTCATGCCCTGTATGACCCATAACTTGTACAATCCGCATGCTCTCAATGCTTGCAATGTGGGCATATGATTCATTGCAGCGTCATCTACATCCTCGTGTTTGCGTTCTTGCAAAGTAAGCATTTTGAATGTCCTACAATACACAAAGAGACATATTAGAACAAACTTGTTTGAAAAAATTTGGGCGAAAATTGAGAAATTTAAGTTTTAAATTTCATTGCGCGGGGTCCGCACCCTTTGCTCACATACAGTGCATAGGTATGCATGGGTGTTGTGCAATAGGTGTGGACCCATGAATTTTTTCTTTGTAGAAAAAATTTGGGGTCCGCAGGACCTGCGTGTTGCACCTGCGAACCCCCGCAAGCAATTTTTTAAAACTTATTGTTCCTCAAAAAATGAAATTTAAAGCCTAAAAACAAAATGTAAATGGATGAAATGCAAGTTAAGGAGGACGTGGATTACCTGAGGCAGACGGTTTTCAATTTCGACGGACGGATTCTCTAGAATCTTCACAGGAAATTTTTTACCCAAAAGCTCTCACTTTTCACTCTGAATTCAAATGGTAAAAATGAAGTTAGAAAAGCCCTTTTTATAAGTTTTTTTGAATAAATGAATTTTTAATTTGTTTATTTTTCACTTTAAAAAGGTAATTTTTGAAAACATTTTTATTTATCTTAAACAGGTATGTGTAATGTTTCAGGTTTTTGTGCAGAAAATTGGAATTTTTGGGAAAATTGATCGTTTTTCAACGAAGAGCATACTTTTATCACTTTTTCGAACTCTTTCAAAAAATTTATGAAAAAGCGAAACATTGGATTCCTCTTTTAAGCCCTTTTCAGACTCTCAAAAATTGAAAATATTGTCGAGCACTTGATTATTTGAACTCATTAAAATAAATGAATGATCGTCCATTTAGTATAAGTTTACCCCTTTTGCGGACTGGAATGAACTATTTACGAAAAAGGTATACGTTGACTAATTATGGTCAATAGAGTTCTCTCCCACATTATTTTATCCTTTTTTGGGCTCAAGAGACTAAATTTATGAAAAAGTACACCCATGGAATTTTCTTAAGGTTTTTCCTCCGACTCCCTAAAATTGAAAAACACTGATTTTCTCCTATACTGGACTCATTAAAATTTAACAGTAAAGGACCTGTTCAATTTAAAGCAGGAATGAACGACTCCTTCTTAGGGTTCGAATTTTAAACTAAGTTGGACTCATCTGAAGGATGAGCTTATAAACAAGCAAATGTTATCCTCCTCAAGCTTGTCAAAAATAAAGAGGTACTTTCTAGAAATGGTGGGGGAAAAGAGAGAAAAATGAACCTGTTTGTCACATTTTGATGTTTATAAAACCGTTAACCACTCTTGAACATGACACTTTTGTTCACCTGGGTTGGGAAAATCCTTTTCCTAACAGTTAATCAAACCATATTGAAAATCTTCAGCCAGTTTATGGGTATTAGCTTTGGGTCAATTGTCACCAAGCCATCTGCAGTGTTGTTATGTGTTCAAGAGGACAGTTAAAAAAAAACCATTCATCTGAAAAATATTTTTCTTCCATTTTTTCCATCCCTGAGTCAGTCCTTACCAATATATTTCTTCAAAACTTGATCTATGATTTTGTGTTGTGGGCTTGCCTACGATGGATCACTTTGTATCAACAACAGCTCATTATCTAGGAAGTTGATCTACAAATCGTCAGCACCTTGAAATCTTCATGCCTCAATGGTAGGTTTCTCGCCTTCGACAATAGGTTGCATCATTGACCTTCGATCGAATGATTCTGTGACATGTTCGACTTCAGCTCATTCATTCACATTTCATGGATTGTACTGAGTACTTTGTGGGCCATTGACATTACTGGTGGTTACTCTCACACTTGTTAACAGCTCACATTATTGATTGGTAATCAAGTGGTTTCTACCATGTTCGACTTCAACGCATTTACTCACATGGATAGAATCATACTAGTTCGGGAAGCGGAAATCAAGACTCTGGATCTAGTTTCTACCATCCAAGTTGCGAGGAATTTTGTTATTCATTTATACAGTAGACTATTTATAAAAATATGGTTGCATCTATACTGTGTCTACACATGTCTATATTGTTGATGTATTGAAAAATAATTCCTGTACCAGAACAGTTTAAGTCATTTTTCTAGTTAGTTTTGATCTAAGTACGGGAATGCCTACCTCAGCGATGATATGACTACACATATATATTTTTCATTGAATTTTTTTACAGGTTCCAGCTAGGGTGTCCACAATATGATCCTTGAAATGATAAAGTACTTCACTCTTCATACATGACAGACTCTATCTTCATTTATTACAGACTTCGCACTTTGGGGGCAATTTGTTGCACTTAAAATTGTCACCTTGACATTCTGCTATCTTTATGAGCTCATTATCATTCATAATTTCCTCCTTTGAAAGTCTAAAACATTAGTTCCTCATTTCATGCCTTAAAAATAAGAGAAAAGCTCTAAAAATCTCTAAAAACTCTGGTATCGCACTTTCTCTTTGTCTTACCTGGGGTCCCACACCTAATGGTCATGTCTCCTGCATACCTGACCGCACTTTCTCTGTGTTAAGAGTGTGGGCCCTAAAAAATATTAAAAGGGCGCAAGTAAACCAAAAAATTTCACTTTCAGTCATTTCTAGAAGCTTCTGGAAGGAATCTTGCGGGGGAAAATCCGTTCTTTTCAGGTTCATGTATCCCATGCCTTAAGGATCTAACCCCTTGACAAGAGGAGCTTATCCCTTTGAAGGAGGATTCTATCCCTTCATAATTGGAATTGTAACCTCCTCTTTTCCACTATAAAAAGAGGCATTGGGCAGCCTCAAAGGGAGTTCAAGCTTTAGTGTTATTTTGAGGAAAAGTGCTGTTGGAACTTAGACTCCTTTAGCTAAGATTTTATGAGGGAAGATTACATACCTATATGTATCTCAGTTGGAAGAGTGCAAGGCTTGTCGGATTAAATGAAATTTCTTCT
Source organism: Pinus albicaulis (assembly GCA_034641835.2). Classification (NCBI taxonomy): domain Eukaryota; kingdom Viridiplantae; phylum Streptophyta; class Pinopsida; order Pinales; family Pinaceae; genus Pinus; species Pinus albicaulis. Next base: position 178,408,617 of record CM076572.1, on the reverse strand, counting down.
TCGGACCCCAGGAAGACCTGTTAAACATCAAGGCTAAAAAGGTTGTAAGGTTCTTCTACTATTTCAAAGTTAATACAAATAAGTTTTTTTTTCTCAATAAGCTGTCAACTGATTGTTTATTTTATGGATTCCTCGATCACCATAATAGATATGATTTATGAATATATGCTATGTAGGTGCTATTTTATGTTTGTTTGTTTTTTATTACAGATCTTCTAAGATAACTCTTTTGGGCGACTGAAGGACGACTACTACAAACAAGCGTTGGATCAAGGTAGGATTGTAACACCTTTGTAGAATTTACTTATAAATCATGATATATCTAGAGAAATATAGATTTAATTGTCTGTTTTTTGCTAGACTATCTTCTGATACTAGGGAGATCGATCTTGTCCGCAAAATCAATTTATCCGGCCAACAACGACCATACTGGGGAATGAGTTATTGAAAAAGCTTAATATTTCATCAAAACTCAGAAACCCCAGTCGAAATATTGTATGATTCAAGTATGTTCCAAGATTGGTATCTCATTGTTGATGGTGGACAACAGCCAGACACAAGAAAGTTGAAATCATCAACCTGGTGACTCCATATTTTTCAACTGACCTAAAGATTCCACTGGTAGAATAATCTAGAATCGTTGTGAATATAAAATGACCCCACTCTTTGACTGATTGACAATATGGATCCAAGAATACAACACAGATATGTTCCAATGAACAAAGATCACATTCCCGGATTCCCACATAAAATGCCTCAAGTAAATTGGCAATGAAACCTTCCTTATTTTCAATATGAAAATGTTGATGATGCTTCGTTAGATCTCATTAAATTTTATATACATTCATGGAAGTTGAAGGTTGAATGGCATGAGGATTTCCTCATGAATATTTTCATGGAAAAATTAGAAGGGAAAGTGAGGGAATGGTATGAAGTTTTGGACCTTGGTAGTTTGTTTTCTTTAAAATATTTCCACAAGGTCTTTTAAGAGCATTCTAAATAATATTATCCCTCTTTATCATTAGCTGAAATTTTTTGTGATCAATATGAGGATCTCATACAATACCTTGTAAATATTGATGAAGATTTATGAAATTGGCATCCTAAGGATATCTTATAAGAAATTCATGAATTTCATTCTCAAGTAAACTACCATGACAACCAAGAGAAGTTAGTTGAAAATGAAAGTAATCAGGAAATGAAAGAAGATCCACAAGATCTCTCTGTGGGGACAAATGATAATTCATATTCTCTTTTGTGTGAGGCTAAAGAAGACATTCAACCTCATGAACAGTCTTCACAAAAGAAAGAAAACAATTCTTTTTCAATCCAAAGAAAACAAAGACTCCCTCCTCCTTTAACTGAAGAATAAATCAATCATATTCTAAGCATGAAGCCACCCTCTAAATTCCAATGTAATGAAGAGATTATGTCTATTTTTTCTACCGTTGATTTATGTACTGAATCATTTCCTCATGAAGAAAAAAAATAATAGATTGATACTGATTTTGTTCTAACTTCTCATGAAAGCCTATTTCTAGAAAGTGCTCCTATTCATCAGAATGATGGCCTTCCAACAAAATTCAGATAACTCAGTCAAGACATATTAGGTTTTCTTGAGGACAACATAGTGGTATATAATGAGGATGCCATGTCAGATGACCATGAAGAATATGTAAATATTCTCTTTCAAAAGGATTCTGAGCATGAAAAAGTGGAACAAGGAGCAGCCCTATATGAAGTCTGTTATTTAAATCCTCAGGACCAAGTATGGTTCCAAGATCCTTTTGTTGGCTTCTTAGAATCATCTAAAAGAGTAGTATGCTATGCCAAGAATGGTTTGTTGCAAATTTTAAGGAAAGTTTTGAGCATTGTTGTTCAAGGGAAAGTAATATGGGAGTGGTCTTTTTGTTTTCTTAGCCCACTCAAAAAAGTGAACAAGAATAAATCATGTAGCCATTTACTTGATTGGTTGCATTGGAGAAAGGAGTTCACTTAGTGTATATATCATATCCAAGTTAGATTAGGGTAGGTAGTTGTGAAAATAAGCTCAGTACTATGAGCATATCTCAAATTTCAATTTTATATTTCTTTTCATTTTTAGATCAGTATGTTTCAGAATTTAGTTTTAGCTCAGTTCCGGTTTCACCATTCAAGTTTTCAAGGTGCAGCAGTATGTTTAGCTTGATGGATTGTAGTGGATAAGCTCAATTGCACTTACAGTTTAGATTTTAGTTCGCTAATAAACTGATTGGCCAAGCATTTGGTCTATTTCTATCTTTCAAAGTCAGTAGGGACAATCAGCTAGTTTCCAGTCACAAAGTGCCGGACAGATCAAGATACAAGGCTAAGGTCAACTCAATGGATCAGACCACGTATCTGCGGTGTTCTTGACACCCCATGAAGTAGTTTCCATCCCCAGCTAAAGCCACTATTAGATTCATATAATTTACAGTATCACAAGGTGAATGATTATTGATTATATTTTTCTCATACTGAAAATAATATTCCATAGATATCATTTATTTTCAGAGAAAGAAAGGGAACTCCTAACTGTCAAGAGCTTCAAAGAAATCATTCTGCCTTTTTGTTCAGTAGAAGGAAGAAAGTGTTGTTGATCAGGTGTGATGGTGATCAAGCTTCATTTCTGCCCTCATTCCATTTCATTCAACCTCATTACCCTCTCCATTTCTCCATATTCTAAAATGCTTTGAGTCCCATTCAAACCCAAAAACCCACATATATAATATTTTTGGGCTTATTACTTTATGAACCCATTTATTATAAAGCTTCAAACTTTATGTTATAATCTCCACCACCCTTCTAACAGTCGTTTTATATAAACTTACTGTTATATATATTTCATATCATATATATAACAAAAGGTCGTTGAAACCATTGGTAGGACCCCTTACCTTCATCACATATCGGCCATTGAAAATCATAACAATTAACTGCGTTGTTCTTAACACTAAACTTATAAATCGCTAATGCGAAATGAAGTGGGACCCATTTCCCACAATACTTACCTTCCATTTCATTTTCCATTGAAATATACTTTACCTTACCTTTTTTTCACCTCTCTGCTTTACCCTTCCATTTTATTGTTCCGTCGCTTTTCATTCCCCAATCGCGATTAAAGTGGGGCATTCAACACATTTCATAGTTTTACGTGTTTTTCATTGGATATAAACTTTAAATAATGTGATTGTCAATATGTGATAACACATCGCATTTGTTTTACCTTTGTGAGCATCCACAAAATATTTATTTTAATTTGCGATGCGGTAGGTTGGCCCCACCTCAACAGCTCTGCCCCCATCACATAGTCGTTGCAATACATTGTTATATGATATAAACTTCATAAAAATTACCGCTTAAAACCTTCCGCCGATTCATAACACTCCGCCAATTTCCCGTGGGTCCCTCTTCCCTACACTTCATAAATTTTAAGATTTAACCCCATAGTTTATAAATAAAACTTAAAATTTGTGATGTGCGCCTGCGATCCGGTCCCATTTCTTCCTTGCCACATCATTCACCTCCTTACCCGCGCATTGCACTTCCCAGTTTTTTAAGTTTACATTCTCCACGCTTATAACTAAAAGCCATAAATTGTGATATGCGATGTGGCCTGTCCCCACTTCTTACCCTCCAGGTCACTTCCCTTTCGCATCACACCACCGATTCCTTTTTATGTTGTAAACTCTTCAATCTATGATATGAAATAGTGTTATGGATGAGATAAATTTTGGAACTGAAATCTAAAGGTTTTCAGATCTGGGTAGATAAGTCTTATGCAATTTTGCTTTGAAGGAGGAGTTAAACACAAAAACAAAGGACTCAGGTAGAAAAAGGCTCATGTCAGGTCCCACCCATGCCCTATGTCATTCAACCATTAAGTGCCCTCCATCTTTCCCCCCTCTCCACTCCTCTCCTTATATCCTACGAACCTCATCCTGTTTCGACCTCCCCACAGTACTCGAAATTTATCATTAGGGGGGGGGGGTCTGAAATGGGCAGTATACCATACCGCCCAGCTGGCTACGTGTCGTGCTCAAGATTACTCCACACCCCCCTTGTGCAATACTTCTTACCACCCTCACCCTCCTCCGAAAAATGCTTCCCACCGTCCTCCCAAACCACTGCCATTGTATGATTATTGAGAATGCCACCGCACCACATCCTCCATCATGCATCCCCCTCTGCCAACCGCCATCCCTCCATGACCGAGCATATTGGGTTTGAAACTCATTCTAAGAAGAAATAAGGTGCAACACGACCAGGAGGGCTTAGGTAGAAAAAATACAAAATAGGTCGAGTCGGGCAGAAAAGGGTGTTTCTTGTAGACTTGTTATGATTATAATAGAAGATACTGAAGGGCTAGCAAAATACATTTGGACTAGCATCAATAAATGAAAGTGGCTAGCAATGTGCAAATTTGATTACCCAATATATGTTTTCCTGCAAAACAAATCCAGATGTCAGAGCCTCCATTGTTTGCCTCTTAGAAACCATCATAGCCACCTTTAGAGCTTATCGTTTGATCTTCTGAGGAGCCATTGAAGCGTTTGGATCTACGAAGAGTTGTCTAGAATTAATTCTAGAGGCAATTGTTGGCAGTGATTTCTGAATTAGGCATTGCATGGCCACACTTGTCATTTTTACTTAATTGTAATCAATGAAAGGTTGCTGACTAAGGTAGGGAAACTGACTTAGTTTTTAGATAAATAATGCATACCTTAGCAGTATCAAGCGTTGGATATTTTGGCACGTGTACAGTAAGAACTACTATTGGAGCATTGTAATCTTGGATTTGGACATCGATAATCAAAGACCGTTTATAGGATTCTTGAGCTGTATTAAAATGGTGATGTGTTTCTTCTTTGTTTAAATGTTTCCATTGTTTTCTCTACTGTGTATGCGCTCCTTTAATTGTAAATCATAAATTTTAAATTAAGATTCACTATCAGAGTGCCTTAATTCTGTGTGCAGTTACAATTTGAATGTTTTCTACTGAATTATTATTAAATAATTCTTAACTGCTCTTTAGTCACTACTGAACCTTACTGTTTCTTTCACCTCATAATTCATACAGCTCTTAAGATCCATTTATCATAGTTATCTTGCCCTATTATTTTCTCTTGATTTGGATGTGTCATTCCAGCCTTTCACTGGATCACCCAATGGAATAGCCTCTGCAACCCTATCTGTCCAACCACACAAAATAAAACAAACAACCCCCATAATTTCTAAAAATAGCCTAATATCATCATTTATAATTATCAAATCGTAAATCATAAAACCAAGAGAGCCCTCTCTGAGTCTAGGGAGGATAGGTTCTAGACTCCAAGTGGTTTTAATTTGTAATATTGGCAAGAAAAAACAACAGAGGACAACACAAATCATTAACAAAAATGTCAAAACCTACAATGTAACCTATGCATGATTCCCTTAAAAACTATGCACATGCAATCTATGCACAAATTCCTTTTAAAATGAGTGAGGATGCATTTATCAGCTTTCGAAACTAATAAATGTAATCTATGTGTAATGATAATCTCAACAACAAATTTCAAATGCAATGTAATCTAATGCACTTTCCAAAAGTAAACCTTGAGATGAAATTTCAAAAAAGTCAAATGGATTTCTTTCCAATTTCCAAAAGAACAAAAAATCTCAGTGAACAGACATGAAAGTTGCAAAACAATAACTTCAAATACCCAAAGAGCCTAAGATTCACCTGAAGCTCATTTTCACCACTTGGAAATGGAAAAGCATTTTGAAAGAAACAAAGAATCTAACAACAAGCCATCAAAATTTTAAGCATGCAGAGCAGGAAGAAGAATCCATAGATAAAAAAATTCAAAACTTTCAGTCAAGAAAACCTAAAAAATATCACTTTCAAGACCAACTAGGGAAGACAGTGGGAATTAGGGTGTTAAGCATGACTTTTCATGGTGAACTACGCACTTACAACGCTCTTTTTTCTAGAGAAAATTCATTGGGAGATGAAAACTTAGGAAAATACAATCAAAACTAAAAGGCAATCTAGACTTGACATTCTAAAGACTAAACTCCTCATAATGTAGGCTTATAAGCAATCAAAATGATGGATTATAAGGAAGTTGGAAAAAATAATTGAAACATGCCCAAAAGAAAAGAATCTTTGAAAGGTTAGAGGATCCACAGTAGAGTCACCATTTTTTTGTGCACGTAATCCTTTCTACGGATAGAAGCAATCAGTCTAGTCTTAATGAGAGGATATAGCAAGAAATGAGAGAAATATATGCAACCTTTTCTAAATTATGCTAAAAAAACATGAATGAGGATAGATGGCTTACCTATTTCTGCTGCTATAGCTTGCTTTTAATGTCAACCTTGCTTCTTTTGCTTCCACGCTCATGATCTCCTCTTCGTTGGTGAAGAAAAATGCATGCAAGGAAGAACAAGTGGGGACAAAAAATGGATACGAAGCATAACAATCTCTAGTATAAGCTGTGTAGCAGATCCAGGAGCACTACAATAACCATGCAATAATAGAAATATTTATGGAAAGGGAACACACAATGAATTATTGATTGAATTATTAAGAGAGCAATACAACCATAATACTTGATTTTGGATGCTTCCTTCAGGGGAGACTCCAAGTCTCGGCCCTCTCCTTCAAATAGATTTGTCCTTCACAGATGGGAAGAAATTGAGCATCCTTCAACTCATAGGATGAAAACCAACCATAATCAATGGTAGGGGTTTGATTTATAGGGATGGATAGGGAGTTTAGGATACATAAAAGGTAGGAGGAGTTCCATATGTTAAGGAAAATATCCATGGCCATGAATGGGAAGTCTCTCTCCTATCATCAAAAACCTAAAACCACGTCATCCTTCTCGAGAATCCTATTAAGGGAAGCTCATTAGGAGAATTTGGAGGCCTAAAATGGGCCTCCTAAGGAAATTATAAAGTAATAGTGAAAATAATAAATAAGAATTGATTACATCATCAAATTTTAGAGGAAAAAACAACTACTTTTTCAACTCGTATTTTCAACTTACCTCCCAAAGTTTTTACCCAAATTTCGAGTACGAGTACTCGTTGCAAATTTAATTCTTCATCCAATAAGTACCCATGTTGCATAATTTTTATGGATCCTACTACACAAAAAATGAGAAATACATGAAGAATGTGATTGCAATCACATTTTTTCATATATTTCTTATTTTTCGTGTAGCAAGATCCAGCAAAAGTATGCAACATGGGTACTCCTTGGATGAGGAATTAAATTTTGCATCCAATGAGTACTGCCACTCGAAATTTGACTAAAAACATTGGGATATAAGTTGAAAATACGAGTTCAAAAAGTAGTTTTATTATTTTATTATTTTTTAATCTTTTTACCTTTTTACTTAAAAAATGGTGAATCATCCCCCATGGTTGACATCATCATCTTGAATCCTATTGGTTCTTATAAAGTTTATTTTTGTTGTATATTTTTCTTAGGAGGCCCATTTTAGACCTCAAAATTCCCCTAATGTCTCCATTTTTAGGAAAACTTCCTCAAGAGGACTAGCGCTGATTTTCCTGACAAAAGTCGCACTATCACTGCTAGACACATGTTTTGCAAAAGCTGACAAGCGCGGGTCATAAATAGTGCAGACCACATTGCGCTTCTAAAACAAGGTTTTTTCCAATATTTTCATAACATTTTAAAATCAAGTCTTCTTTGAAATCTTTAGGTATGTTTTAGACATTTTTCATGGGGAACATATTTTGTGACAGTGGCATTATGACGAGACAAAATGGAGTGTGATAAAATATTTTATAATAGATGCCCCTTAAAGAATGAAGTTAGAAAGGGAAGCGATGGTTGGAGTTATTTACAAGTAAAGGCAAGGAATTTAGAGAACCACCATCAGGATAACTACAAATAAAACATGATACACTATATATAACATCTCTGATATAAGTATGTATAACAATACATCTATGAGCAGGCATCCAACAATACATGGATCCACGAAATGGAAGCGACCATTCGACTGAAAAGGATTATGAATATATGAATAAATAAAACCACGACATGAGAGCATCCATCTAACTAGAAAGTATCATGTGTAAAATCATGAATAACTCCATGCAACCCAGATTTATCAAAGCAAACCTAGGGTCATCACCTCTATCTCAACCCATCCTAAGTACGAATCTGACCATGCGAATAGATGTGTTGAAGTCGAACATGGTAGAAACTACCTTGATTATTGGTCAATTCTGTAAATCATTAACAGACATGAGAGAAAAAAAAATGATGAAAATGGCTCTCAAGGTATAGCAGCACAATATACGAGTGTGAACAATAGAGCTGAAGTTGAACACTCATAGAATCAATCAATCGAAGGCCAATGATGTGAGCCTACCGTCAAATGAAAGGAACCTATCATTGAGGAATTCTATATCCAAGGTATGGGAAGGGGGTTTCTATATCATATTCCTAGATAATGAGCTGGAGTCGACAGGAAGTGGTTCACTGAAGGAGGACCATAATGTTTCCCACATCATAGACACGAAACATAGGATTTTCATAGTTGATAAGAGTGATTCAATATTGATGTAGAGAAGGTAAAATAGGGTATAAATGGTTTGAATTTACACACGATGACCTCTCTTGAACATATCATCGACATGACTTTTGAATTTGGAAGAATTTGACTTGAAATAGCATCAAAGGTCATGGTAATGAAAGGATATAATCGAATGAGATAAGAATATATTTTCCAAACCGATTAAGACAAGTGACAAAGTGAGGATGTCTCAAACCTGACACAAGATACAGATAAATGGAATGTTTAAGAGAAACATACGGCCTTTCACACAAAATACAAGATATATGTTTCCTTCCATTTCCCCCCGCTAGGTCTAGTGAGTACCTATTTATTTTTTATCTCAAGCTTGAAGAGGATACCACATTCTTGTCACATAATTTCATCGTTTGGATGAATCCATCCTAGTAATTTTAACAAACCTTAGGAAGGAGTAACTCGGTCTCTTCATGGTGACAAGTCATTCCTCGTTTAAGTTTTACAAGTCTGACAGAGGGGTAACTCAACATATTTTTCATTTTTAGGGATATTGAAAAATAAGTGGAAAATAAAAACTCAAGATGTCCCTTTTCATAAATAGTCTCTCGAATCTGAAAAGGTAGAAAAAAATATAGAAGAGAACCTATTAATCATGTTTGACTAAGGTATTCCTTTTTTTTAATTAGTCTATCTCAGTCCAGAAAAGGGTTAAACTTATATTGAGTATATGTCTTTTAATTTACTTTTACGAGCTCGAAATGACAAGTTCTCGGCAATATTTTCATAATTTGGGAGTCTGAAAAGAGCTGAAATAGGACACCTCCTAGATGAATGAGTGGTATAAAGGGTAGCAAATGATTTCAGTGATGATGGAACTCCTCAAAAACCGAAAAGTTCAAGAGGTTGGCTAACAAGACCACTCAACATAGTGGTTTCCCAAGAAAGGGTAAAACAACCAATTGAGAGTATATGGTAGTCCAAGAAGATGGAGACGATGGAATGAAAAATACAAGTCTCATATGGAAAAAATGGTGGATATAACGTGAAATGACAAGAGGTTTATAGGAATGCTTTCATTTTTACACAATCTTGAAACATGAGAAATTACGCTTGAGATTCGTTTGATCTTTAAAAAACCTTGAAACGTGTGGAAAAACTATGCTTGAAATTGGTTTCATTGTTAAACAAGCTTGAAACATGAGGAAAAACTATACCTGATAATGGTTGCTTTTTTACACAAGATTGAAACAAAGAAAAACTATTCTTGGAATAAGTTTGCATGCCCCCAACATAATGACTCAAGTCAAGGTATAGGCACCCCCAAAATTCATTTCATTCACCTAAATAGACTATTGGTTACTAACAGGTGGAAGGAATGAAGGTTCAATATGATATCAAGTGAAAGACTCAACTAGAAATTTACAAGATATAATCAAAGAATCAAATTTGAAAGGGGATTTGTTTCATTTTTTAAGGAGATTGACAGAGGAAAAGAACTATGATATTAGGGACCTATTTCATTTTTTTAATGAGGTTGACATAGTAAAATAACTATCCCCATAGGAACATGTTTCATTTTTTAATGAGGTTGATGCAGTAAAAGAACTATCCTCATAACACCTTATTTCATTTTTTAACGAGCTTGATAGAAGGCAAGGATATTTTCTCCAGAGACCTTGTTTCTTTTTTAAGGAGATTGACACAAGAAAAGGAAATTTTCTCCGATAACTTGTTTCATTTTTTAACAAGATTTAAACAAGAAAAGGAACTTTTCTCTTTAGACCTTGTTTCATTTTTAAAGCATCTTGACAGAAGAAAAATAACTCTACTCCGGGGACCTTTCATTTTTTAACGAGATTGATACAAGAAAAGGAAATTTGTTCCAACACCTTGTTTCATTTTTTAAGGATCTTGACACAAGACATGGAAATTTTCTCTGGGGACCTTGTTTCATTTTTTAACGAGCTTGACACAAGACAAGGAACTCTTCTCGAGGAGATCTTGTTTCATTTTTTAAGTACCTTGACAAAAGAAAAGGAAGTATGCTCCGAAGACATTGTTTCATTTTTTAAGGAGCTTGACACAGGACAAGGAACTATGCTTCAAAGGCTTGACCATGGCCCATAAGAGGTCATGGCTTCTAAGAGGTTTTCATCAGATGGGAGAACAACATGACTCTAGAAGGGATACATATGAGGGTCCAATGCCCACAGTACATGACACACTACATCACTTACTAGATCATCAGCATACGTAGGCATGGAATAGGTTTCTGCATAATTAACCTATGGCAAGAAATATACCACTTTCATGTAAGGAACATTTATGGATGTTGGTTGATTGGGAGTCAAATTAGGACCATGAAAGAAAATTGATGAATGTTCATGATTCTTCCTTAATGCGGGAAACACATCATGTGAAAGAGAGAAGAGAGAAGAGGTCCCATGAGATAAACATAGTCACGCCCAAGGAGTAAATTGAAATACAAAGGGCATTGCAGAACCATCACATCAATGTATATGATGTTTCCTCCCAAAGTAATAGGAAACATAGTAAGGATCTCTAACGACTGACTAGTTCCTTTATTAAATGCCAACAGATTCTGAGTAACCAACACAAGTTACGGAGAACACAAAGCTTGCTAAGGAGTTGAAGAAAAAATACTGACATATGTGCCTTCATATACAAACATGTAGGTATGAACACATTATAAGAATGTACCCATGATATGAAAGGGCACATAGGAAGGAAGACGGTATCGTGTCTATCGAATCTAATCAAAATAAGTGACTAAACTAATTGGAGGGGGTGTCATGGGAATGGGAGAACTACCCCCTTGTGTGATGGGAATGGGAGGACCACCCTCCTGTACCATGGGAACAAGAGGATTTCCCTCCAATTCATGGGAATTTGAAGAAAAAAAAGAACGTGAGTGGTATGGTGTTCACTCTCTACAAGAGAAGCATGATCCACTGAAGGTGAAATTAGGTTAACCATTTTCTCAATAAATGGTTGGCCTGGAATGGACTCATGGGATTCACTTTCAAAGAGAGTGGGATTGAGAAAAGATGAATTCTGATCACTCACTTGATAAACTAATCAAGGATCAGGGGGAAGCTTTTGATAACCAACAGGAAGACAAGGCTGAGAAGTCATAAGGTTATCTGACACTCTTAAGGTTTCATCCATATAAGGAAAAAACTGAACAGGATGATTTCCTTTACGCAACCTATAGGGAAATTTGAATTTTTTCATTTTTCCCATGAATTTTACTATCATTAGCTGAGGGTTTTTCACCAACATGATCTCCATAGCTTGATGACAAAGGTCGATTTAAGCTTGTGTACCACACTTATAATACCTTGGGAATACGAGGGAAATATCTAAGAAGGTTGTCACCCTGATGCAGGTGGACATTGGTGGCCACCTGCCTATTCCACTTGGATCCCCACCATTTCTTTTTTCAATTTTTTAGTTTCCTTAATTTTAGCATAATTTACTATTTTTTGGATTTTTTCGGGCTCTAAACTTTCGGAGCCATTTTGAGGCCCTAAACGATGTTCTTTTGGAAAATCACCATAACAATTTTGTGTCTTAAAATACCCTTCGCTTTTAATAGCTTTAGTCCTCTGATATATATTTATAACAAGGTATCATGTGCATCAAATGAAGATTGTATGCAAAAGTTACAACCCTAGGAAATTGATGCACCAATTTACCCCAACGGGGCCCATAGTTTGGTGTTTCATATCCAAGGATTAATTTTTTGTATATTTATGGTTTTCAATTATTTATCAATAATAAATAGGTCTTTGAGCCTCATTGAAACATAGTTAAGAGGCCTGTAGCTGCCACATATCCTCTCAAAGATAAATTACCATCGACCTACCTAGTTTATTTCCATTCTGTATGTAAGCATATTTCAACTATCTAATATTAATGAAATGAAGTCTTATTTTTGCTGCATCTTTGCGTTTACAATTATTTCTATATTTTATTGTGTTCCTACATAAGTCTCGATCACTATTATCAGAGCGGTATCCTCTTTCTCAATCCTTCTTTGCATGTCCCCAACGAGGTCGGGGTATTGGGAGTTAGGGATTGATCCAGTTGGAACTTTGCAAGGTCATCCTCACAAACCCCAACGACCACCCATGGGGGACGGAAATAAATATGAGGGAGTAGGAGCTCCTATAAAAATATTTTTCGAGGAGGCTCTCGAGAAAGAAAGGAACGCGATGATGGATAACTTTTCCCGAGTCCTTCAACGACTGCCCACCAGCAACACATCTGTATCTAGTTGCTACTCTGGAGCCAGAACTCCTTTTAAGGTACAAGTAAACTTTGGCATTCCCATATTTTAGGGTGAAATATATGCAGACGTCGTAGATAGTTGGTTGAATCTATTAGCAGGGTATTTCTCATTTCATGACTTTTCCAACCAGGAAAATATTATTTTACTCCTGAAAGCCACCCGTCATGTCAACGACTAGTGGAAAACCTAATATGAGGAAAAGGAAGAGAGGGAACCCTCTTTGTTTTCAGCCACACCCACTTGAAATTATTTTCGAGGTGCCATCAAGGAACAATATTATCCCGTGGGGAGCTCTGAGGAAAAGTACATGCAATGGACTATGTTGTGGGAGCAAAGCGATCAAGATATGCATGAACCAATGAATTTGTTCCATACCCTACTCACAAAATTCTGTATCTAAGATTTAGAGAAACATTTGGTGTTTATGTACCACATTTTTTTGCACATATACATTTAGGAGGAAATGGAGTTCATCAACATATCCTTTCTTCGTGCAGCATACCGGTATGCTACCAATATTGAGTAGAAGTTCAAATAGAAGAAGCGAAAATTTGGATCTACGAATCAGAAGTAATGGAAAGGTGCCCCGAAACTATAGAACAAAGGAAAAATCCAAGATGGGATGGCCCAAGATAACCTACCAAATCCACAATCAAAGAACAACACCACAAAACCAAATAAGGACATAGGAAAGTGGTGCGAGCTCCAAAAGGGCTCCACTCACAACATAAGTGAGTTTCTGGCCAAGCTGAAGGCTTTTGAATGGGATGCATGCTCCAAATTTGAGTTAGAACCTAACAAGTGAATGACAAATGGAATCATATTATTGATGCAAAGCCTGACATCATTGTTTCCACCATGAAGATATAGAAGGGGGAACTTGAATATCTAGAGGAGGGGGGGCACCTTTTCCATTCCTAGATGTGGGTAAAGGGTTCCCCATTTTAGTTCATGTCAAAAACGGGAACCAAAAGAAATTTATTTTAGTATAGGTCATGAGGCAGTTGGGCTTGTCAACCATAGAACATGCATAGTCATACACCATCGGGTGGCTTCACCAAGGATGGGATCTCTGTGTCAGCCAATGGTGTCACTTTCCTTATAGCATTAAGCCCTTTAGGGATGAGGTATTATGTTACATTGGTCGTCTTTGTGTTTGTGATGTATTATTAGGCCAACCATACTTGTGGAAGAGACATGTTTTGTGTGATTCTCAGCCTCGCATTGTTATCGTTACTTTGGGAAATAATTTTTATAGGGTATTGGAGTTAGCACTGCCTCCCTACATCTCTTTGGTTACTATAAAATAATGTAGTAAGATCATTTCCAAAAATAGGAAATTTAATATCCTGATGATTTACACTTAGGGAAAGAATAATATTGTGGGCACAACCTCTATACAAGGCTCCTCCACATGACAAAAACAAATAAACAAGGTCATGGAGGAGTACAGGGACACTTTCACCTCACTTGCAGGGGTGCTTCTGCATTGTAAGGTGAAGCACCCCATCAATCTGACCCTGGGTGCATCGCTACACAATGGACCAATCTATCAGTGCTCTGTTATGGAGAATGATGAAATAAAGAGGTAGATTCAGGAGTTGTTGCAGAAAGGTCACATCCGGTTGAGTTCATCACCCTGCGGGTGCCAGGTTATGTTGGTGAAGAAGAAGGATGTGACATGGAGACTTTTATTGACTATTGGCCACTGAACAAGATCATTGTCCTGGATAAGAACCTGATCCCCTGGATTGATGACCTTTTGGACTAATTCAAGGGGAAAGTATATTTTGACAAGATTGAATTGAAGTCTGAGTATCATCAGGTACCAATTGGACCCTCCAATGTGTGGAAGACTACCTTCAAAGCCAAGGAGGGTATTTTTGAATCACTAGCCATGCCTTTTGGGTTGAAAAATGCTCCCTAAACCTTCATGAGGCTGATGGAAAACATCTTGCAACCATTCACCAACTCATTTGTAGTAGTGTACTTAGATTACATCTTGATATTTAGCCAGACTTGGGAAGAGCACCTCCATCACATCCGACAGGTCCTCCAAACATTGCAGTAATGCAAGTTGTGTGCCAATTTGGAGAAGTGCACTTTTGGAATGACCTAGGTTTAGTATCTGGGATACATTATCGAAGAGAAGGGTGTGCATGTGGATCCAACCAAGGTCCAAGTCATTCGGTATTATCGAGCCCCAACTAGTTTAACAGAGCTTCGTGGATTTTTAGGTCTTGCCAATTTCTACCACGGGTTCATGTTGGGATTCTCTCATATCACTTGGCCCCTAAGTCAAGTCACCAAGGGAGGAGCGAAATAAAAATTATTTTGGTCTAAATCTCAAAATAAGGAGTTCGTAGAGTTGAAACATCACCTATGCTCTGCGCCAGTTCTCACATTACTAGACTTGCAACAACCATTTGAGATAAACACAAATTCCTCTAACTATGTTAATGGACAGTTCTTACTCAATAGACGCATCTAGTGGCACCTCACAATGAGATACTATCTGAAATAGTCTAGAATTATCCCACTTATGACAAAGATATGTATTCCATTGTGCAGAATTTCCAACAATGGAAGATTAAATTTTGGGGAAGGAAACAATCATCTACACAGACTACTGACCCTTGTTGTTCATACAGACATAATGGAATTTTTAGAATGATAGCCATTAGAAGTGGCCCACATACCTACGAAATCTTCATTTGAACATCAATCACAAGAAGGGAAACACAAATAATTTTGCATACTACCCAACCGACTAGTGATTATGGCACTAACCACCTTGCTCAACTCAAGTGGGCACAAGCATTCTGATTGGTTGCTTCTCTACAAGAGAGATATAGAATTTTTCCACACATATAAGGCACTCTTGGAGGGTAAGCAAGCTCCAAATTTTCACCTTGAAGATGAAATGTTATGTTACCTGGGGCCCCTTTGTGTTCCTTCAAGAAAGCGTGCTAAGGTGATTTCGAAAGCACGCTACAGTTGGGTTGTTGGGAATTTCAGGGTCAAGAAATTAGTGGAAGTACTGTAGAATTATCTATTGGAAAAATCTTTGACGAGATGTCAGGAAGTACATCAGATCATGTACTTCCTGTGCCATTCACAAAATAACCATCAACAAGCATCGCCTCTATACTCTGCTTCCTACCCCTAGTCGACCTTGGGAATCCATTTGCATGGATTACATGTCAGGCCTTACTTCTACTAAGCATGGAAAAGACTATGTTTTCATGGTCTTTGACATATTCTTGAAGATGGCCATTATCGTGACATGCAAGAAGAATATCACAACAAAATCCATTGCTAGATGTTTCTTTGAACGAGTGTGGGTACACTTTGGGATCCCACATTATATCATCTTATATTGGGACAGAAGTTTCCTTAGTACATTATGGTCCAGCCTCTGGTCAATGATAGACACCAAGATCACCATGTCCATAGCTTTCCATCCCCAAACTGATGGCCAAACAAAGTTCATCAACAAGATGATCGTACACATTTTTCACATTTACAGCTCAAAGCATCCACACACATTGGATGAGAGCATCCCCTATGTACAACACATCTATAACTAGGCTCTCCATAGCTCAACCAACCACAACCCGTTTTAGGTGGGCTTGGAATTCCAACCAATATGTCCCATTGACATAGCCATGCCATTTGCGGCTACTCAGGATGACTCATCTCATTTCTAGTCTAAATTTGACAAGGTGAACAACTTCATTGAGTTAATTTAGCACATCCAACATTAGTTTCATGAAATATTGGTCAAATTCGATGCTAAGTACAAGCATCGACATCATCAACTTCGGGTGCCACACAACTTCCAGGTGGGCGATAAAGTGTGGCTATATTTGTAGAAGAAGCACCATGCTGGACCCAAACGAAAGCTTCACCCACTCTAATATGGGCCTTGCACCATCACCAAGGCTATAGGAGAAAATTCCTTTGAGCTGAGTATTCCACCATTCCTTGGTCTACACCCAGTGTTCAATGTCGACCGCCTTTGGCCCTACTTTCCACCTCTATTGGACACATCCAACATGGTAGGACAACTCACATAAACTAAGCTAATCCCAGACTGCATGGAATAAGAAAATTTGATCTGATCATGGACATATAGATCAATACCACCCATGAGTAAAGGATCCAACTATATCAAGTTGTCAAACCATACCAACTCATTCACCAGGGCAAGTGTCTCACTAAGGACCAAGTTCAACAGAAATTTCCTCATCCCATGGAGGAGCTCAATGAAATGGGGACCATCGATTCCTAAGGAGGGAGGAATGATCCAGGTAGATATAGGTGGCCACCCACCTATTCCACTTGGACCCCCACCATTTTTTTTCTTTCAATTTTTTAATTTCCTTAATTGTAGCACAATTTACTAATTTTGGCATTTTTTGGGTCCTGAACTTCCAAAGCCATTTTGACGCCCTAAATGATGATTTTTTGGAAAGACATCATTGGTGAATATTAGTCTTCAACTTTAATTTCATTATAATTGGTTTCAGTCCTCAGATATATCTTTCTAAAGAGGTATCATGTGTGTCAAATGAATATCGTATGCCAAAGTAATGACCCTGGGAAATTGATGTACCAATTTACCCCAACAGGGCCCATAGTTTGGTGTTTCATCTCCTAGTGTTAGGTTTTTTTATGTTCATGGTTTTCCAATGTTTCTCAATAATTAATAGGCCTTTGAGCCTCTTTGTAACACAATTCAGAGGCCTATTGTTCCCACATATCTTCTCAGAGATGAGCTACCAATGCCCTAGCTATTTTATTTACATTCTGGCTGTAAGCATATTTCTGCTACGTGATATTAATGAAATGAAGTCTTATTTTTTATGCATATCTATGTTTACATGTATTTATTTATTTTATTGCATTCTTTCATATGTCCCAATCACATCCTTACATAACTTTCAAGGGAATTTGAGTTTGCGAGGATGATTGGACAATTTATTAACTTTAGATGGTTCGATAGAAATGGTTTCTAGGTTGGCCTTTTTCTTATTGTGCTTCTTCTTCTTCGACCTTTTATTCTTCCTCTTAGCTCCCTCGTTACTAGAACCAATAATTTCACAGGGAAAATAAGAAGAAAGGGAGGATGAAATTATAGTTGAAGAAGGAAAATTTTCCATTTCCGGGTTAACATGAGGTTGACATTGTTCATGTGGGGGAGAACTTGGTTAAGAAGCAGTTTGGACATTCGGAACCCTAGGGGTCAAAAATAGCCAAACTAGAAAGCCAATGGTTAATCCCATAAGGGACAAGGTTGCCATATAAGGAGCACCAACACTTCGAGAAGGAAAATTGCCAGGATTCCAATCTAAGGGGTTTCCTTAATCGGTAAACTCGGGAACTGTTGCCATTAGTCTCAAACTAAGATCTACTAAGGAATTTTTTTCTCGAGTAGGATGTTATTCTATGACCAATTAATTTTAGAAATTAACAAAAAATAAATCAAAAAGGGGTAAGCTAGGCATAAAGGTTTACCAAGAAACCATGAAGTGCAATATACTCTTTGGCAAACCAAGGACTTAACGTATGGTAGCGAATCTCCTTGAATTTTGTGTTCGGTGTATCACGGTTTACAAGGTGACCAACTCGGTTACTTATGGATGGATAGAAACCTAGTGGGGACTCTCAAAATAAACATGACGCTACGTCGGAGTACGGTCTGTATTAGTGTTTTCTAATGTGTAATCGTTCGATGATATTGTTCTCATGTACTTACCATGCGTGGAGTGCCTCCGATATATATAAAAGTACTGGAGAACGGTCCTTTACACTTTCGTACGTGGAATGGTATATCACCCCAAAGATACAACTCTGGAAAATAATGGCATCTCCTACGTTTTACAATGTCAGAACACATCTCTAGCCTCGACCAAGCAATCTCAAAATCGAATTATCTTCAACAACAACCCTTTCTTGTGGCCTTCCTCTTTCTTTTATAACATTAGGGTTTGGAAAACCCTAAACCATCTCTAATGAGTTAACCCTTTTCACATGAAGGGTCTCCATCTAAAACTGCACTGATCAATAAGAAGGTTCAATGCATTTAGACACTGCTGAGATTTGGTCCTGTTGACCTAATCAACCTTCTCCATTCCTTTTCAAACCTAAGTGTATTTTATTGAAATGGCCCAGATTTTTCCATGTTCACATTGGGCATTGATTTATTTTGTTGATTAGGAGTTTTAGAGTCCCTCCTTTACACTTTTATTCAGGAGATAAGAAAATTGAAAATAAATTGCAATATTCCCATTAGCTGTAAAATGTGGGAACATTGCAAATATGGATGCATAAGGAAAGGTGGAGAAAAATAAATCTCAGTTGGTAGAAAAAGGTTATTCCTAGGTGTCGAGAATTGATTTTGGTGATATTTTTTCTCCTATTTCGAAGTTAGCTTGTATTAGATTACTTTTATCTATTGTTGTTGCTTTTGATTTTGAGGTAGAATAAATGGATGTGAAGATAAAATTTATTCAATGGGATCTAGAAGAAGATTTATACATGAAGCAACAAGAATGTTATGCAGTGAAGGGTAAGAAATAACTCATATGCAGGTTAAAAAAGTATTAGTATGGGTTAAAGCGGTCACCAAGGATGTGGTATAAAAAAATTGATACATATATACAAAGACTTGGCTTCAAAAGGATAACATAATATCATTGTGTGTATTTTAAATTAATTGGTGATAGTGTTATTATTTTCCCATGTATGCGGATGATATGTTGCTGATTGGAAATGGCAAAGAAATTATCTGGGATTTGAAGAAACAATTTTCCTCCAAATTTGATATGAAGGGTATTGGTGTTGCAAAATATATTGTGGGCATGGAAATCAAATGAGATTGGGAAAAAAGGAAGATTTCGTTAAACCAGAGGACGTATGTTGAGACAATCTTGCAAAGATTTAATATGGAGGATAGCAAACCGATGAAGGTTACTATTCATGTATGTGTAAATTTATCGATCGTACAATGTCCCAAGACACATGAAGAGGAACAGGACATGTCTTGTGTTTCATATACGAATGTAGTTGGTAACTTGGATTATGCAATGGTTTGTAACAAACCATACATTACACATGTAGTGGGAGTATTGAGCAAGTTTATGTGAAAACTAGGGAAGGAGCATTGAACAACAATGAAGCAGGTTTTCTGGTATTTTCATGGCACCGATGATTATGTTTTGTGCTACCAAGGAAGACCAGGATTTGATATAGTTTTGGACATACGTGGCTTTGTTGATGCAGAATGGGATAGATATTTGGATTAGATAATATCTATAAGTGGGTATGTATTTAAACTATTTGGAGGAGAAGTAGTTGGATGAGCAAGAGATAGTTTGTAGTGGCACTTTCAACTATAGAGGTTGAGTACATGAAAGCCACTCATGCAAGCAAGGAAAAATTTTGGATGCAAATATTGTGTTCAAGTATGGGGTTGGTAAAACAAGCTATAAGGATAGATTGTGACAACCAATTAAAATTTTATTGGCAAAGCACTATGCTTATCATTCAAAGACAAATCACATTGATGTTTAATATCACTTTGTGAGGGATATGGTTGAATATAAAAAGACGTTTCTAGTAAAGGTGGAAACTCTGAAGAATTTTGTAGATGCATTGACAAATTCTGTGAGCACTGAGTAGTTTCTTGGTGTAGAGAAAAAATGGGCATTAAATCCCTAGACCAATGACTAATCTCTCCTGTGACCCTTGGTGTGGAAAGAAAACAACAAGTGGTAGAATGTTGGGTGTGTATTATATTCTTTCAACGCGTCGTGGGTTCCGGGGCAATGCCCCATTTTTTTTTATATTTTATGTGGACCCAATAATATTTGGGTGAGCCCAAGGATGTGGGGTGGACCTAAAGATGGTGGGCGCACCCACCCATGGTTTTTCACATGGTTTTTTGGGATGGTGGCTTTTGCCCATGATATTTGCAGATCCAGTCAAGGGAACTATAATTATTTTCTAATCCATAGTTCCTGGATTGGGGTTTATGAATTCTTCGACATGTATATATGTAATATTCCCAAATGGGAAAAGAAGGAATATAGAACAAAATGCTTGAAATAGTAGTGTAAACATCACATCAATAATGGAGACCAATATGGAGCTTCTTTATTCATTATAATAGTAGCAAACATGTAAAAAATAATGGGCACAAATCATATAACATGAATCAATAAACCTCTAATGAGTAAATCCCTCAAGAATGAGGTGATGCTACTATATCAGAATGTTGGAAGACTGCTACAACGTAGTCATAGGAGCACTGCTACAGAAAACGAACATAAAAAAGATGAAATGGATGATATATGCCTCAAAATATGATGTACATGAAGATCAAGGATCTATACAACCTCCAACAATAAACTCAAAAGGGTTTTTAGAAATATACCAAGATACATGAAATGAATCAAAGCCCTAGGGCTAAAGATTCACTACAACAATACAATTGGAAAGATGTGGCTGATCTGATATGGCAAAGAATATAGCCTCCTCCAATAGACTCTCTAGATGAAAGGTTGATCCCTTCACTAGAAAACCTTCTCCCCAAATGGTGTACTGAAACCACCCCTGCAACTCATCCCTAAAATAACGTAGTCCAAGATAGAAACTACGATGTAGGGGAAAATAATAGTGTGACCTAATGCCAAATTCTACAATAAGGCTCAAGGGCCTTCCTTACTAGCCTCCCAATGGAATGAAACCTTCATCCACTGAAATATAGATCAGAAATCACCTAGATGTATTCTCTACTACTGCAACCTACAATACAACATAACCCTCTACGGAAACTACGTTGTAGTTGAAATATGGAGCTTGGCCTGATGTCGAAATGTGGAAATGTAGTGCAATCACTTCTTCTGAGTAGGAAATCGAAGTCCCCTGAGGATGAAGGTGGGATTCCTGCTCGAGAACACCCTATGCTAAGCAACACTGCAATCTTAGCTAAACAACTGAAGATAGAAAACAATTTTTAATAGACCATATCAAAATAATAATCCAAAAACATGCCCTCTATGGCTGCCATCCCCTTCCTTATATAAGTGGTGATTTTCCTCACCCTTGGCCCCACTCATTAAAGCCACTACTTCCATGCATGGAGTCTCCCTCCCAAACTACCCTGTCCCACAATGAATGCCACTCCTCCATGACAACATTGTTGAATTGGTCAAAGTTGACCCAGTCTGCATGCTCTTTTCCTTAATGTTCCAAATTCTCCTTAGGTTAATTGAGGTAAATTTTAAGTTGATATTGACTTATGCTTCAATTTCAATGCTAAAAATCGATGTCACTTGAACATACCTATAATGAAACTAATATGAAAGAAAAAAAAAATCATTTCAATGAAGACTATCTAGTATAGCGAAGAAATTCAAAAATTGATGTAATCAATCAAAGATGTAGTAAACAAGAGCTTCCTAACTAGAACTTTCACTTTAAAAGTTCCAATTCAGTTTAAAGCATTAACAAAAAATTCAAACCATGCAATGTAATCTATGAATGATTCCCTTGAAAACTATGCACATGCAATCTATGCACAATTTCCTTTTAAAATGAATGAGGATGCATTTATCATATTTTAACACTAAGAAATGTAATTTATTCTTAATGGCAATATCAACATCAACTTTCAAATGCAATTTCATCTAATTCCCATACCATAAGTAAACCTTGAGATGAAAGTTCAAAAAATGAAAATCTAGTTCTTTCTAGTTTCCAAAAGAACCAAAATGTTGATTAAACAGACATGCAAGTAGCAAAAAAATAAATTCAGTTACCCAAAGATAAGATTCATCTCAAGATCATTTTCACAACTTGGACATGGAACAAAAATTTGCAAACCACAAAGAATCTTAAAACAAACCATCAAAATAATAAGCACACAGAGCAAGAAGAATACTCAAAATATCAAAACATTCTATACTTTTAGTAAATAAAACCCAAAAAACCTCACTTTTAATACAAGTGTGGGTAGACAGTTGGAACCAAGGTGTTAAGCACGACTGTTCATAGTGAACTATCCACTAGAAGTGCTCTGTTTTCCACAGAAAAAGCATTGGGTGAGGAAAGCTAAGGAAAAGACAATAAAAACTTAAAGGAAATCCAAATTTGACACTCTAAAGACACAAATACTAGGAATCTAGGCTTATAAGAAATCAAAATGATGGATTGTAAGGTGGTTGACCGAAATAATCGAAACAGACCCAAAAGCAAAGAAGTTTTGAAGGGTTATAGACTCCCTAGTGGAGTCATCATTTTTTTGTGTAGGAAATCCCTTCTGCAGACAAAATTTATCCCTCTAGTCCTAATGAGATGATTTAGCAACAAACAAGACATATATTTGTAACCTTTCCTAACTTATGCTACAAAAACATGAAGGAGTATAAATTTTCTACCTCTTTCTGATGCTAGTGCTTGCCTTTAATGTCAGCCTTGCTTCTTTTGCTTCCATGCTCATGATGTCCTCTCTGTAAATGAAGACAAATTTGTGCAAGGAAGAACAAGTGAATACAACAAATTGATACAAAGCATAACAATCTCTAGTATAAGGTATGTACCATATCAAGGAGCACTACAATAAACATGCAATAATAGGCATATTTATGGAAAGGAAGAAAACAATATATTACTAATAGAATGATAAAGGGAGAAATACAACAAGAAGCCTTGATAGTGGATGCCTCCTTCAAGTGAGACTCCAAGTCCTACCCTTCACCTTCAAACAACTTCCTGCTTCACAAATGGGAAAAAATTGGGCATACTTCATCTCATAGGATGGAAACCAACCATAATGGACGGTATGGGTTTCAATTATAGGGAAGGAGAGTGAGTTGAGAATCCATAAAATTTGGGAGGAGTTCAACATCTTAAGGGAAATATCCATGGAAAGAGGATCCATAGCCATGAATGGGAGGTATTTCTCCTATCATCAACAACTTGAAACCACATCTCTGTTCTCAAGAATTCTATTAAGGGAACATTCTCCTCCATTTTTGGGAAAACTGCCTGAAGAGGAACAACACAGATTTTCCAGAAAAAAATCATGCTATCAGCGCTAGACATATGTTTTCCAAAAGTTTACAATCGTGGTTCATCAGTAGTGTGAAGTGTGTTGGGCTTGTAAATCAATGTTTTTTCCATGCTTTTCATAATATTTTTAAATCAAGTCTTATTTCACATCTTTAGGTACATTTTATACATGTTTCATGGAAAACATATTTTGTGACACTGGTGGCATGACGACACAAAATGGAGTGTGAAAAAATACTATCTAACGGAAGGAGAGAATATAGGGGTTTTTTCCACCTCCTTAAGTCCCTAAATTATCTTGGGATCACAACACTCTCTCTCATCAATTGGAATTCATTGGAATCCAAGGCACTACTATTGCAAGTGAATCTAAAGAAGGACAAGACCCGCCATTTTCGAGATGAAGGAGAGAATCACTCCTATTCTCAAGGGAGTGGCTAGAAGCTATTTTTTTGTATAAATAAACAACAAGAAGAGCTCATTAGGATTCAGTGTTTGTTTTCAACTAGGTGTAGCTACTAAGCTCAAGAGCTTGACACTACCATTTTCAACTTTTGTTTGATGTATAATAATTTTTATTTTTGATAATGAGAATTTGGTTATTAATTTTCGTCTAAGTTAGTTTCAAAGGGTTGAGACTCTTGGGTTTGGGCCCAACCCAGTGACCTAGGTCCCTCTTATCTATTTAGGTTTTTTTCTTATATTCAAGTTAATTTCATAACCTTGTTTCATTTCAGTATATGTTTAGCTACGAAAATGTGTGATTGGAAACTTCTGCACCAACTCTCTTGTGCGATATTGGTTGGAAGGATTCATAGTCTCAGTCAAAAATATTATGTTTATGATTTATTGGAAGTAGATGAATGTTAGTTCCCCTTATGCATAGTTTCTTTTTGTAGCTTACAATCTATTTCTGTGATTTGAATAGTGTTAGAAGCATAGAGTATATTTTATTTAAATTCAACTCATATTTTCCATCATAGTTCTTATTACTATGTTAATGATCAATGGATGCATGTGTTTGAGTAACTATAGGGTTCTGCTAATCTACAGAGAAGGGCATCTCTTCCACCTCATTACTATACTTCTCGATCACCTCTTTTCATCTCTCAATATTCTCTCCAAAAATCTATTTTCACAACATTTTTTCCTAGTAAATTTAGGACAATGTGGGTACTCATTCTAGTGCAAGACATGCCTTGGAGAGGTCCTGAGTTTGGCTAATATGCTTTCCTAGCCATCTTTCACCCTCCCTAACATTGATCTACCACTTCATACCTTCGGGACCTCATATCCTCCCTAAAAACACCCTTTGAATCCCTCTTGTAGCATTACAGGTCCTCTTGTAGCATTACACGTCCTCCTGTAGCATTATAGGACCTCCGGTAGCATTACAAGTCCTCCTGTAGCATTAGAGGACTTACTGTAGCAAACTCTTGTAGCATTCATGTACCACCACTTTCTCTCACCATATTTTATCCCCACTTCAATTTTAGCTCAAGTAGGATGGAAATGAACTTCATCTATGATTTGATGACCAAGATAAGATATAGACCTCCCTAACCATTCCTTTTCCTCACTACATAAATAGATTAGTATTATTTTTTCAATTACAAGCAATTTAAAAGTTCATTTTCTGATTTCTTTTAGCAAGTGTGAGTAGATCGATGGTACATATAATTTTAACATTAGTTTGATGAATGATGCAACATATAATAGTATTCTTTCTGCAAGTATAATATTTTTATTTCACCTTCATGAAAAGCTAGTTAGCATCTATAAGTAGCAGTTATGCTTTCCTAGTTAAGATAAAATTTTCAATTACATTTTCATCAGAAAATTTTCATTGTAGACAAGTAAGAGGGATGATATTTGGATAATCTGATCTAATATCATATTTGAGGGTGGAATGAGTAGAAACCCATCTACTATGCATATAGCACTGCCACTTCAAAGTTTGTACAAACCCCAGGTTGATAAATAGATTTTGTGTAGCATTTGGGAGTTATAACAAACTTCATGCAATACCAGGGCTCCCCAATTTTTGGTGTCATTTCTGGGGAGGTGTCTAAGTAGATGAGTGTTTTTGATTAAAGATGTTTTTTATTCTTTGTGGTTTGCATTTAGTTTTGAAAATTTTGAAAAAAACAAGAAAAATTTTCTTTCATGCCTCGTAGGAGTAGGAATAATGAAGGAAAATTTCAACCAAAAACCCTCACACCCTTAAGCAGTCAACCTTCACTCTTCTTCTGTGACTGTGAACTTCCCTTTCTAACTGTTGGGAAGTTAGAAGACCCTCTAGGTGAGAAACCTAGAATTTTTGAAGAACCTATTGGGGGAGAAGAAGAACCTACTTCACTTACCTAAGCTATGGTTGAAAATAGAAAAAATGATATTTTTCCCAAGAGAGAAACCAATGGAGATGCTAGAATGAACAACATAAGCCCTGCTTTCCTTACACAATTATATGGCCTAAACTTTGAGGATATTGAAACCTTCATGTTTAAATTTTTTGTTTTTTGTATGACCTTTGACTATGCCTCTAATGAATAGAAGTTTAAGTTGTCCCCCTCTACCCTTATAGATGCAGTCTTGCCTTGGTTTATGGGTCTGCATGGGGGCAACATCACTACCTAGGACCAAATGCAATAATCCTTCAATAGAAATTATAGGGATTGCTATATGTCCAAAGAAACCAAGGAATAAATATTTAGGATGACCTTGCTACATGATGAATCTTTAGAATATTATGATGGAAGGTTTAAAATTAACTATAGGAGGGCCAACTATACCCTTGATCCTGAGTCACTCAAGCTAGTTCTTCTCTGAGGTATTAGGGAGGAATTTTTGGAAACCCTCAACATGTTATTTGGAGTATATATCTATTAATTATCCTATGATGACATCAAAAATATGTTCAAAAATTACTTTAGGGCTGCTAGGATGAAGGGTAGGCCTAATCAAGACTTGCTAAGTTCCTCTCTCTCCACAACGTCCATAAAAAATGAGATAGGGAACATGTAGGAGGATTTCAAAAGTGGAAATTATCATACATTTTTATTACAGATGGATACCATGAAAATCAAGAGAAAACAAGAGGAAGTAGATATGGTTCTATCTTTTTTCTTCACTAGATGCACTAGAAGACATCCTAGGATGAATGCCCATTGAATTTAATAGAATTATTTTTAGTCTGTGAGGAAAACCATGAAAAATACAAATTCCCTTCTTTTCCTGACCTAAAAGTTGTATACCAAAGGGTATAAGGTGAGTCAGAGCAACTTTTCTTCATTAATCAAAGGAGGCCTCAAGGACCTCGACCATTCAAACATGGAATGCAAGGTGCACCTTATTTTTATTACAATCCAAATAATAATGCAACTTTGTAACCTTCATAATATTCCACTCATCCATCACAGTGTACACCTCCTTATTGGCTTTATACTTCTCCATATCCTCCTCAACCTGTTATCCATCCTTTTTAGCCATATCCTCCCCAACCTCCTCAATGGAGCAACCCGTCAAAAGGGTTGAGGCCTCAACTAAATGAAACTCCTGCTTTACTACCTTCACCCCAACACTAACCACAACTCACTCATCCTACTCTACCTAAGAAACCTCAAATTCTGTTCAACCCAATATGAACCAGAAAAATAAGCAAGCACAATAGGTCTACAATGAAGAGACATCCATTAGGGGAATTTTGAGGTATAAAATGGGCCTCCTAAGGAAATTATAAAATAATAGTGGAAATAATAAAATAAGATTAGGTTACATCATCAAATTTTATAGGGAAAGAGAAAAAACTAATTTTTCACATTTTTTAGGTATTTCTCATTTTTCATGTAGTAGGGTCCATCGAAAGTATGAAACATGGGTACTCCTTGGATGGGGAATTATACTTTTCATCCAACGAGTACTCCCACTCAAATTTAAGTAAAACCTTAGGGAGATAAGTTGAAAAAGTGGTTTTATTATTTTATTATTTTTTAATCTTTTTACTTTTTTACCCCAAAAATGGTGAATCATTCCCCATGGTTGACACCATCATCTTGAATCCTATTAGTTCTTATAAATTTTATTTTGGTTGTACATTTTTCTTATGAGGCCCATTTTAGACCTCAAAATTTCTCTAATGTTATCTTACTTATGGTGTGCATTATCCATGATAACCATTAGGTTGTCTTAGTTAATTCGAGTAATTCACTTATGGTTGGATAGTATTTTTTTTCTTAAATTGAGATTTAAAAAAAAATCGCATGTATGAGGGTATTTTAGTGAGTTTTAAAGGTCACCATTAGTGTTTATAGATGTCATTTTCATACAAAAATCCAAAATTTTGGGTGTGCATAAGTTGATCTGGTCATTATGGTGAATCTAACACTTTTACAGACTTTCGTAGAAAAATTTAGTTTAAGCATGTTAGGTTTTGCTACAGAAGTTCTAGGAATTTCTATAAAAAATTCACCCTCCCGAACACAGGTTTCCCTACGAATTTCATTTTTTCTGCTAACTGTGGGGAAAAGCGTACCAAGTTTCATAAAAGGTTTAGTCAAAATATTGTCAGAGCATATTGGATCATTATTTCACCCTCTTGTCATCATTTGTAAATGCATGCATCATAGTTGCTCGGTCATCATATTCCCTTTTCATGTTTTCATTTCAATTTCTTGTTTCTAATACACTCATTTCTCATCCCTCTAAGCCTCTTGAGCTACTTTGAGTATCATAGTATTAGTCTGCAGGTCCAGGCACTTGTCTAGCTGTCTCGGGTTATGTTCTATTAGTGTCACAACTCGGTGTCTTATCTGAAGAAACATTTTGCAGGTGTCAAGGAAGGGGTTGTTCAATGCATATTTAAGTCATGGCATCACAAAAGAAGAAGTATAAAGGAGGATATGTTGTTAGGTACGAGTCCATGGACATGAGGCTGCTTGAAGAAGACCCCACCTTCTCACAAACATTTTCTAGAGTGGGCTTCCTCCGGTTCTGTCAAAAATTGCAAGGGTATCATGGACAAGTTTCAAAGGACTTTTCTATCAATTTTATAGGCACAGGGTCGAAAGTGAGAATGTTAAGTTTTCCTATGTTTTCTGACACAATTTCACAAGCCACTAAGATCCCAAGTTAAGGAGAGTCATGGCTCAAGGTAAAGAAATTTAAATTGTATAATTGTGATGAATTATTGAAAGAATAGCATAGAGTCATAGATATGACTTCCGGCATCCCTATAACATGCCTTAAGGATTATTTTTCTAATTTTTTTATGGTGATTCAGAATAATTTCACCTATGAAGGTAGATTCTACATGGTATATCAATACCACTTCAAATTATTGCTACACGTTACACGTAAGAAACCCCTAGATATTCCTTTTTATTTGTTTAGGAGCTTGGGAAAAATGGTAGAAAAGGTTTAGGCCAAACCTGAAACCAGTGATACCTCAACATTTTAGCATGCTCTAATCAAGTTGTTGGTGGTTGAAGAATTAAAAAAATTTAATAGAGATTGGTCTACATTCTTGTTTTGGAGTGGCTATGAAGTTGACGTTCTTACTCCTATGAAAACACCACGATATAAGTCTAGTACACCAGGGAAAGACAAGAAATATGAATCAAAAAAAGTGGTTTACCATGAGGCAGAGATGTAGCCTATGGAGCTAGAGGTTGAACAAGTGCAGAAGACTACAATGCCAAAGAATACCTCTACAAGGATTCAAATGAAAACATATAAAAGGACACAGAACGGTTACAAGAAGTCAAACTGAGGGAAGAGGAAAATTAGAAGACATACTAGAGGCAATTAAAATTGAAGAAAGTCCTATTATACAGCCTGCTGAGATCAACGAGGAAGAGACAAAAAATAAAAACAAAAGAGCCAAGAAATTGGACTTTGCACAAGAAGACTCGGGGTTTATCTTAAAGCCTAGAAAACCATTCACAAAATCATAGTAGTCAAAGAAAAATATTCTTGAGCAACCATGGATGACTGAAAATGCACTAAGGAAAAATTTGTTATTAGAAGAAAAACTACCAAAGGAGCCTCCATCAAAGGTATAATTAGTGAAGATAAGTAAAGGTAAGGAATAGGTATAAGAAAAAACTGAGGTAGAGCTTCTGCAAGAAAATTTAAAGGATGCTAGAAATGAGGTAAGAGAATATAAAAAAAAATTGAGGAATTGAAGAAAGACAATTATAAGCAACTAGATTTTTACAATGAAGTGGCAGATAGGTCAGGAAATATGCTAAAGAGGACATTGCCTCTACATAGGATGATGCAACATCGATGAAAAAGAAATAGGTGGCTACAGGTAGAGAGGAGAAGGTTACAAGATCAATCCAGAGACCAAGAAGCACAAATGCAGATGCTACAACTGAAATTTTGAAGAGGGGCCTAAAATTCATTACTGTTAAGGATGATGTTGCTCCATAAACATGGTAAGGCTACACATTTTTGGGTTTTATTATGGCTTATGCTATTACACATGCATGTGTAGGCATATACAATTTTTTTGGAGGCGATACAAGTTTTTTGGAAGTGATAGAAGGAAGAAAGTGCAAAATCTCAAGAAACTATGCACTTTCGTAGCAACTTCGAGGCTTAAAGACAAAAATTTGCTATGAAAGTATTGTAGCCTTCCATTAGGCTAAACATCAGAATTTTTTTTAGAAAAAAAAGACAGCTCAAGAAATATTTTTATCCCATTAGAGTCAAGGAATACCCTAGAATAGTCAGAAAGGTCAAATATTATGCAAAAGGTGGATTTTGGCACTTTCTACGAAAGTTCACTACTAAAGTACTTGGCCTCTCTTTTTTTATCCAGCGTTAGGATTTTTTGATGATTTTAGGCAATCCATGCAGTGAGGAAATGGATAAATCATAGGATAATAGCATAAATATTATTATGCCACCTGTTCAAGGGGAAAAATCAGAAGTCAAGCTTCATGTGGCTGACAACTCATCAAGCCAACAAATGATTTGTAATATTCCTTTTTCAGAAATATCACAAGTCTGTGCCAAAGATGGACTGCGTGGGAATTTACTGGATATTTCACCTTCTAAATAAGGGTGATATCTGGAGGCTTGCTGGCCCTTTGCAGACTCTATCTATAGATATGTGAAATTTCCTATTAGGAATGGCTAGCAACCCAAGCCTGGAAAACACATTTCCCAGGAATGGAGGCAGCAAGATTTGATCCCTGGTCTAGGATCCTTTGAATATATCTATCTAGAGCTGAAATCCAAGATTGGGCTAAAAAACAATGTCTCTAGGAGCTTAAGACAAGTCTCCTTTGCCTGTTTATCTTTAGAAAATGCCCAATGAAGAGGGCTGCATCAACAAATGAACATCTACTAGCATAGAAGTGTTATATGAGAGAGCCAATGTGCATGAAACTAAAAATATTCACTGAATATATATATATATATAGCAGCAAAGAAAGTATACAAATACTTGAAGAATCACTCACTCAAGCTTAGCAAAGAACCCCTCAATGGCATGCATATGGAAACATATCACAATACTGCTACACAAGAATGTTTGTGACTAAAACTACGTTGTCAATAGATGGTGATGCTGCATACATAATTTCAATACATGGATATGGAAGTATAAGGCTCAAATAAATACGAGGAAGCAAGATCTCAACCCCTGAAATTAATAATACATCAATCCTTGGGAGGATTGGCTGAAATATACAAAAAGGAAAAATTCCAGAGTTGCTGCCTCTAAACTAGAATAACACTGAAACTCAGAAAATGGATGGAGATGGCTGAATATGCTACATATTTTGAATATATATCTTCCAATGGATCTTTCAAGAGAGAGGTTGATCCAATCCCTGAAGATCTCTCCCTCCAAACTAATGGTGCAAACCCCACGGAAATTCTGCTCAGAAATAACGAAGTCAAAGGAACAGACTGCGCTGTGAACGATGAGAGGAGTTGTGCCTGATGCAAAGATATAGAGAATGGATCTTAAATCTCCTCTAGTGGCCTCCCGTATGCAAATAAGCTCTCTCCTCTAAAATCAGAGCTCCAGAAGTGATGCTATGGAAATCTCCACTGCAATCCAACAACACAATGTTTCTTGCATTGTTGAAAACATTGTACTGAAGGGAAGTGCTTTGGCCTAGAACCAGAATGTGCAGGAGCTGAAGAAAAATCCTTCAAGAGGCTTCTCAAGAAAGAGGGAATCCTAAACAGGGGTTCCCTTGTGCTAAACAACACAACTATCTCAGTTGAGCAACTGAAGAGAGAAAGCAATTCGAAATATCAATCCATGAATGAGCAAATGGTTAGTTTTTCCTTATTTTATGCCAATGAAGGCTCCTTGGCCATGGACCCCACACATTAGGGTTTCTTCCTCCTCAAGAAATTGCATTGGCTTCCCAAGCAAGCCACACCTCCATCTATTATGTAGTTTGACTTGGTCATATGACCTAGCCTCCTTGCAATTATCCCTTTTCAGACATGGGTGTGAAAAATTATCTCTAATGATGCTTCTCTTTCATTTCATGAGGGAATTTATTGATATTTTATTTATGTATGGGTCTTTTTGACCATTTCATTCTCCTCCTAGCTTAAATTACCAAAATTAATGTTCCAATTAGCTTTATGCTAATTTCGGAACATTACAGTCCTCCCTTCCCAAAGATTTCTTGTCCTCAAGCAAGTGTGAGGTTAGAACTAAATTATTCCTCCTCCTCTTCCTGTAGCACCCATGTATGATGCCTGCCTCCAAGTAGCAAGGTTCCATCTCATCAACCAATTCCTCACAATGTCCCTCCCAAGTATGCAAGTTAGTTGTCAAGCTATAATCATGCAATGGTGAAATACTAAAGAGGATAACAAAGTGATGTCTAGAGGTCCTCTCAGAGTATAGAGTCTGTAGTGTAGGGAAAAATATCATCCCCATATGGTCCATCCATCCCCAAAATATTTTCCATGCAAATTGAGTCACCTCCCAACTAGGCAACTCCTAAAGTCAGTCATCCACCTTTGGCTCAGGCAAAGTAGGTGGGAGGAAAATCTACTCATGGTAGACCACATAGTCTACCCCACGCTCTATATCACTCCAATTAAGATAAGTGTAAGGCGTATACTAATCTTGGGCTGCAATAAGGTTGCCATCAAGTGGCAAGATGAAGGCTGGGCCTCCAAAGGCCTCTCCCCCAACGTTGCAAATCATGCTAGCCAAAACATCTCTACATGTGATGAGTTGGTAGTCATCCTTATATGGCATCATATCCATCATATGGCTCACCTCATAAAATAATGACTGTCCTGGAATGGTGGCCATCACAACTATCATGCTCCTCTTAGAGCATGCACTATAGAAAGAGAGGGATCTTCCTCCCTCAAGGGACACACCCAACCAAGGTGTCTCTCTCATGATCATGCTCCTTATAAGAATAGGAGTATCAGCATAAGGAGCCAAGATAAGCATCATGATGGCTGCCATGTGTTTCAAGTGAGTGGGGCTATGGTTCCTCATGTGTGGCTAGCGCAGCTTGATCCCCAACTACAATAGAGAATTTAAAAATTGTGGTTTCGCAACCACTTGTGTGCTGCCCCATTCTCCTTATGTGTTTGGAGGAAAGGAAAAATGTAGGATGAAAATTGAGCATGCCCTCCAACACATAGCTCTTCCCTAGGTCTCCCCAGGGGATGTTCATCAATACTGCTCGTGGTCTCCAATGACCCAAGAAGCCTAAGAAAAGGAATGCTCCTTCTTGGAGAAATGTCCTGCACAGAGATGGTCAAAGGAAGTATACATGCAATATAAAAATCAGAATGTATATGACTAACATTATTACCATATGCTCTGCTCATGTAAGTGGAGTAGCTCATGGATATGCCTCCTCCCATCCTCAAGGAGAGAATGAATGGTTGTGCTAGCTATCCCAAAGAGGGATGTGCCTCCCCTACATATGCATGACTTATGCATCTCCCCATGTGTTGATGTGTCCCCTCCTCATGCAACTGGTCATCTAACACCATGCAGGTAAAAATATCCCTGGAATACTCCACCCAAAGCTGGGAGCTCCAATGTGGATCCATCCTCCATAATGACAGCACTGATGATCCCTCATGTAGACTCACTGTCATATGGATTCTTCCTTCTTTGAAATCTCCTATGCCAAAGATATAAGTGGGAAGACTACCATCCTCCCCTTGTTGTTTCTACCTGAGCACAGAATTTGAAATGGGAGTGGGTAATAGTGATGATGAGAGAAAACGCCCCCCCTTCCTGCAGCTACCTAGAGCTCCCTGAGCTATATCAAGCTCTCCCAAGGTCTCCACCTATATGAAGTCAATGAACGGTGCACCAAAATGTGAAGCATCCCTCCTCCTCTACTGATCCAGTGGTCTCCTCGAAAAAATGTCTCCATCCAGTGAGACATCATCATCAAATGTGGACTGTATACATGAATAGACAGATGTGTCCATGCCCTTACTACGTAATTCATACTCCCTCCATGGTGTATCAACCTCTAAAATTGAGTAAGGGTAAATACCCCTCATCAAATGATGCTGGCTCTTCCCCTTACCTCCTCCTTGTGTCTCTAGGTTTCCACACCTCCTCATCAATGGCACACATAAATCATGGGTTGTGCCTTGACCTCCATATAAGAGATCCTGGGAACTCCCTTGCAAAGATGCAAGAATCCCTCTATCCGGAGCAGAAGCTCCATCTTCCTCTGCATGAGGCACTAGATACTCTCCAGAAATGCCAGCGCTCTTGCCCTCCACTTCCTCCTCATGAGTGGGCAACTCCCCAAAAGTTGGATTCTCTTTTGGAAAAGAGACCTCCATGTCTTCCTGCTCATATGTAAGGGGTGAGAACCTTCGCTCCAAAAAGGTATGGTGTAAGGTTTCAGCCTCACTTGTGGTTTTATGAAGTGAGATGGAGCTTAGAGTTTTATCCATCACATCTAGGGGTTTGTTTTGAGTGTGCTCCTCCACATGTGTTTTATGAATTCCCCCATCAAATATTTTCACTAATGCTTTAGTGAAATTTGCATAAGATAAAGTATTTGCATTTCTTGCAGGAAAGAATTCAAAACTCCACCAGACATAACCCTTACCTCTCAAGTGCAGTGCTGCAAGTGTGGTTGCACCTTCTTCAGGAATGTTGCGCTGCTGCAAAATGGAGTCTAGCTCCTCCACCCAAGCTTCGGCTGAAACTGAAAGTGACCCATAAAAATATGATAGAAGGGATCTATCATGCTGCTTCTCCCTCTACTTGGTCACTCCTCCTTCCTCTCTCACCTCTGTTATGCCCTTGCTGGACATATGACTGTGCTGGTCATCATAGTGTGTGGCTACATGCTCACACTCACTATGTACAATTCTAGAGCTTTCTCTGAAATCAAACTCTTTCGGGGATTCTCCATGCATATGCCTCTCGATCTTCTTGAAACCCTTATGAATGTCATGCATAGATTTAGGAGGAACCTTTGTAAGCTTATCCCCTTCCTTCTCTCCAACATATGGAGCCATTTTCCTGCTTATTTCTTTGTCCCCTGAATGACAATAGGAAGTGTAGGTTTCTTCCTCTTATTTCTGCTTAGATATGAAAATGGATGAGATTAATCTCATCCTCTCCATCTTCTGCTCTCTTTGGCTTATACTCATAAGCTGAGCCAAGATTGTTGCTCTGATACCACTATAATATTCCTTTTCCAGAAATATCACAAGTCTGTGCCAGATATGGACTGTGGGGGAATTTACTGGATATGTCACCTTCTAAAGAAGGGTGAGATCCAAAGGCTTGTTGGCACTTTGCAGACTCTATCTACAGATATGTGAAATTTCCTAGTAGGAATGCATAGCAACCAAAGCCCGGAAAACACATTTCCTAGGAATGGAGGTAGCAAGATTTGATCCCTAGTCTGGGATCCTTTGAATATATCTATCTAGAGCTGAAATCCAAGAGTGGGCTCAAAAAAAGTGTCTCTAGGAGCTTAAGACAAGTCTCCTTTGCTTGTTTATCTTCAGAAAATGCCCAATGAAGAGGGTTGCATCAACAAATGAACATGTACTAGCATAGCAACATTATATGAGAGAGAAATGTGCATGAAACTAAAAATAGTCACTGAATATATATATATATATATATATATATATATATATAGCAGCAAAGAAAGTATACAAATACTTGAAGAATCACTCACTCAAGCTGAGCAAAGAACCCTTCAATGGCATGCATATGGAAACATATCACAATACTACTACACAAGAATGCTTGTGACTAAAAATCCGTAGTCAATAGATGGTGCTACTGCATACATAATGTCAATACATGGATATGGAAGTGTAAAGCTCAAAGAAAGATGGGGGA
This sequence comes from Pinus albicaulis, assembly GCA_034641835.2. Classification (NCBI taxonomy): domain Eukaryota; kingdom Viridiplantae; phylum Streptophyta; class Pinopsida; order Pinales; family Pinaceae; genus Pinus; species Pinus albicaulis. Next base: position 178,372,301 of record CM076572.1, on the reverse strand, counting down.
GCAAGATCTCAACCCTTGAAATTAATAATACATCAATCCTTGGGAGGATTGGCTGAAATATACAAAAAGGCAAAATGTCGGAGTTGCTGCCTCTAAAATGGAATAGCACTGCAACTCAGAAAATGGATGGAGATGGCCGAGGATGCTACATATTCTGAATAGATCTCCTCCAATGGATCTTTCAAGAGAGAGGCTGATCCAATCCCTGAAGATCTCTCCCTCCAAACTAGTGGTGCAAACCCCACTACAATTCTGATCAGAAATAACGAAGTCAAAGGAAGAGACTGCACTATGAATGATGAGAGGAGATGTGCCTGATGCATAGATATAGAGAATGGATCTTAAATATCCTCTAGTGGCCTCCCGGATGCAAAGAATCTCTCTCCTCTAAAATCAGAGCTCCGGAAGTGATGTCATGTAAATCTCCACTGCAACCCAGCAACATAATGTTTCCTGCACTGCTGAAAACGCTGTAATGAAGGGAAATGCTTTGGTCTTGAACCAGAATGTGAAGGAGCTAAAGAGAAATCCTTCAAGCAGCTTCTCAAGAAGGATGGAATCCTAAACAAGAGTTCCCTTGTGCTAAACAGCACAGCTATCTCAGTTGAGCAACTGAAGAGAGCAAGCAATTCGAAATATCAATCCATGAATGAGCAAATGGTTGGTTTTTACTTATTTTATGCCAATGAAGGCTCCTTGGCCATGGACCCCACGCATTAGTGTTTATTCCTCCTCAAGCAATTGCATTGGCTTCCCAAGCAAGACACACCTCCATCTATTGTGTAGTTTGACTTGGTCATATGACCTAGGCTCCTTGAAATTATCCCTTTTCACACATGGGTGTGCAAAACTAGCTCTAATGATGCTTCTCTTTCATTTCATGAGGGAATTTATTGATATTTTATTTATGTTTGGGTCTACTTTCCCATTTTATTCTCCTCCTAGCTGAAATAACCAAAATTAATGTTCCAATTAGCTTTATGTTAATTTGGGAACGTTACATGATTCTATATCATCAATACAACTCACCATCTCAATTCAAGATCATGAGAGCTTACCTCCAGTTTGTCAAATAGCCAACACCTCACCATGTCAGTTTGGTTTGATAAAGATGACAAGCATAGTTTGTTAAATTTTTGTTGGAGTTATTAATGGTCCTATAATTCTTTTTGAATACCAAATCTATCAAAACAAAAAATATCCCTATTAAAACTCAATGTGATGTAATCCTACTTAAATTAGGTCTCTAGGTCAGGGTATTGAAGTCTTGCCCAGGTGGAAGACCATTGTAAAAGATACCTCACTCTATAAATGAGGGATTTTTTGAGTTTGAAAGGGTTAATGAATGTTATGAGGAGGATATTCCGTAATTTTTAACCATCAAGATAATATACAGTTTACAACAGTTGTCTTTCAGATCCTGAAATTTCTTGTTGGATTATTTATTTTTCTCTTTCCAGTTTGTATATTAGCATCAGTTTCATGGTATTATGATCACTTGGAATTCATAATTTTATGCTCCAATTTCCTTCATATTTTATGTTTTGCTGTAAAATTTATGTATTTTAAGCCAATTTGCTTCAACTTCCATAAATGTATCAGCTAGTAACTGAATTCCTTTAGCTCACTCTCTGATTGGAAGGGCTAAATTAAAATCCAAAGTGATTTGTAATAGTTGTGCTAGGCTTTTATTTGAACATCCTAACTGGTTCCATTTTAGAGATAACATTTTGGTGCATCTATTGAGAGTTCGAATCTGTATTATCCTAGGAGATTATTTCCAATCAAATTAAATGAGCTCTTGAAGGTAGAAGGTGATCAGAAATATTCGAGGTTGTACTTCTACATTGGTGATTCTAGTAAGATCCTTAGCGTAAAGGTGGCTTATAATAAGATTCACTCTAGGAGTAATCCAGACCCAGATCCACCATAGATAGTTGACGATCTAGAAAAAGTTCTGAGAGTGACTAGAAGCTCATCAAAATCAGGTAATCCATATCTTATAAGTGCTTCATCTTTACCTTATGAGGTTGTTCAAAGTTTTGAAGACATACAGTTTGATGAAAATATTGATGAAGCTATTTTTAGATCTAAATCAAAGAATGAATTAACTGAAATTGTATTAGATCTAAAAAAGGTTGGGAATTGATACTACATATTTTGTGTCAAAAGAAGATAAAGAGGGGTATTGGGAAACTGTCACATCATAATTATCATTAGAACAAGAGTCATTAGAAAAATTAAAATAACCTGATCCTTTTGACTTCTTGTTGAGAAGGAGGGTTGGTGTCCCTTTACCTAAGTGGAGCTCTTTTGTTTCTAAGCTGTGAATTCCTTCTAGTCAATTCCTTAACATCACACCCTCTTTCACTACTGCTTTTTCTAGTTGAATAACTACTCCCTTTGATAGATTTTCAACTAGAACTATCACTACCAGTATGGCTGGAGTTCCTCCTCCTCCTCCTACAGGCCCTGCTAGGTATGCCCCTCTTATTCTGCCTGCCTTACTCCATGATATATCACAAGGATACTCCACTAGGATAAATACTTTTGGAGGCGAGGAGGGAATCACTATAGAGTAGCATGTTTACCAATTCAATGAATTCATAGATTTATAAGAGGTAGATGATGAATATGTTAAAATGAGGTTGTTTGTGCAAATTTTTATTGGTAAGTCAGAAAATGGTTTAAAGTCTTAACCCCAAGAAGTTTGCAAAATTGCGATAAATTGGAAGATAGTTTCTTGAGATAGTGGGGAACTAAAGTAAACCCTGTTGAAGCCTTGATTGAATATAATAATTTGAAGAAATATAGTAATGATTCAGTTCAAGATTTTTCCCAAAGATTCAATAATATTTACAATTCTATTCCTACTCATATTAAACCCCCTCTAGGAGCTGCCTAATTACATTATGTTGAAGCCTTTGATTATGGGTTTTCCATTCTATTGAGAGAGAGAATCTTCCACTTTGGATGATATGAAAAATGATGTTGTGAAATTTTAGGTTAATATGGTTGTAGCAAATAGGTCCAAGATTGGAAAACGAAGATTGAAAGAATAAGAACAACCATGTACATCCTCTGACGTTAAATTTGACACCATGATGAAAAATATGGAGAGGCTTATGGATAGGCTTGCTCTTGGAACTAATCCTCCTCCTTCTGCACAAAAAGAAACACAAATCAGAAATCCTCATTATAGAAGACCTCAAAATCAGTAGAAACCAAGAGATAATAGAAATCAGTCTGATCAACAATTTAGGTCTCCTTTTCAAGATAAATTAGTGGATGAAAAAGAAACGCATGCATAAATTCAATAGGATATTTTTCAGATTTTTTATGAATATGAAGCAAGGATGTTCTTAAAAAAAAAGGAGCATGATGAATCTAGTCAAGACATAGGAAATCATGAAACCGAAAAATAATCTGATTACTTGAAAGGCTATGAGCATGCCATTTTTGAAATGCAAAAGCAATAAAACCTTAGGAATAGAAATTTTCTATAGTAGCTAATAAAAATCATCCTAAGAAGCATACTCCAAAGGTTTTTTAACTAAAGAAAGACACCCGTCTTAGAAAAGAAATTGAAAAAACACAACCTGCTTTCAATTTGGATAATGAAATTTAAAAGATCAAAATTGTTGTCCCTTTTGGCGAGATCATAAAATTCACTGAATACAAAATCCAAATTATCAAAATTATTAATACTCAAACTATAACCTCTTATTTCTTAATTTGCAAGAAGATAATCCTACTATCTTCTTAGGGCCAAGAGTAGAAGATGAGAAAAATGAGGAAGTTCCAACTTTCTATGTAATCCTAAACATTCATGACATAAATTTACATAATTTGATGCTAGATTCAGGGGAATATCATAACTTACTTCCTAAGGTAATCATGGAGAGAATGGGTTTAGACATAACTAGACCATATAAAGACTTTTTTTCCTTTAAATCCAAAAGATTTCAATGTATTGGTTGTATCTAGGATGTGGTTGTTGGTTTGACTCAAGTGCTAGCTAAGACAATATTAATGGACATAGTGGTGGTTGATATCCCTCCAAAATTTGGCATGCTATTATCTAGATCTTGGGCTGCCAAAATCAAAGGAACCATGCAAATGTACATGAATTATGCCACTATCCCAGCCTTGGAAAGAAAAGGCAGTTGTATACAGAGTCTAGGATAGCATATATGGTTAGCAGCAAAGAATAACCTAAAAAATTCCCAGTATATGTAGTGGAAATTGAGTTGGGATCCTCCATCCTTTTCAATGAAATCACTAATGAATCAGAAAATTAGAAATTAGAAAAAACTCAGCAAACAGAAAATCAACAAGTTGAAGACATTGATAAAGAAGTTTGGTGGCACATAGATTTTGATGGTGTTGCTGTAAGACAAGTAGATGGTGTAGGTATGTTGATTATCAGCCTAGGGATGAGAGTAATTTTTTCTATTACAAATTGAATTTTGATTGTACAAATAACATGGTTGAATATGAGGCTCTGTTTTTGGGTCTAGAAGTTTTGAAAATTTTAGGTGCTATGAGAATTTTAGTTTTTGGTGATTTTGAGTTAGTTATCAAACAAGTAAAAGGATATTGTCATATCAAACATGTCAAAATGAGGGCATATAGAAGTATAATACTTGAAATGCTTGAAAATTTCGAAGAACATAATTTCACTATTAATTCTAGAGATCAAAATTCTGTGGCAGATTCCTTGGCTATTTTATCTATCTTGTTTACTATTCCTATTCATCCTAGCAAGAGGTATGAATTTGAAGTTAGGAATAGGCCATCCATTCCTGACAACATAAAAATTAGCAAGTGTTTGACAGTGATCAAAAAGTAATAATTTTTCTTGAATTAAAGGATGAGTTTGAAAACATCCAAGTTTCCCAGAAAAACATGTTTTTTGAAACCAAAGCTAATTCAGAGGTCATACAATTGAAAAACAATTTTATTCCTAAATGTTTAATCCCTCCTGAATTTTTTTTTATCAAAATGATGTGACTAAGAATCTTATGATGAAATCTAATGATGGGGAAGTTGAAAGTTGTAACCTTGGTACTGCAGAAAATCCTAAGTTGATCAAGTTGTCTAAGTCTCTTTCTCTTGAAGTAAAGCAAAGGTATGTTAATTTTATGAAGAGGTATATTGATTTTTTTCATGGAGTTATGCAAAGATGAAGAGATATGATCCTAGCATCATTCAACATACAATACCCATCAAATAAAATGAAAATCCTTTCAAACAAAAACTGAGGAGGACCAGTCCATCTCTTATGCCATTGATTCAGAGGGAAAATAAAAATTTGTTTGAAGCAAAAATCATTTTTCCATTGAGATTTTCCAATTGGTTGGCTAACTTGGTACTATAAGGAAGAAAAATGGGGAGATTCGTATGTGCATTTATTTAAAAAACTTGAGTAAGGCATCTCTTTAGGATAATTATCATCTTCCCAAGATGGACCATATACTGCAAAACATTGTAGGATATCAAATAATTTCATGTTAGATGGCTTCTCAGTTTATAACCAGATATTAGTATATCCATATGACCAAGAGAAGGCAACCTTCACTACACCATGGGGAACATTCATGTATGCCAATATGCCCTTTGGACTCATGAATGCAGGAGAAAATTTTCATAGTAGGGTCAGTACCATTCATAAGATAGATTTGCCTAGAAATAGAAAGGAAATCCAATCCCTTTTATGCAAAGTTAATTTTCTTAGAAGGTTTATCCCTAATTTTGCAGAAATTGTTAAGCATATCACCAAGATTCTTAGAAAAGGGTTTGATATTAAATGGATGGTAGAGGAGAAACATTATTTTGAAGAGATCAAGAAGGCTCTTACTCAATATCGGGTGCTCATAAATCCAGATTTTTCAAAGGAATTTCTGGTTTTTACTTTTTTCTTTTGAGCTTATAGTTGCAATATTTTTATTGCAAAGCAAGCGACAAGGTAATGAAAAACCCATTTCTTTTTTCAGTAGGACACTTGGAAATTTTGAATTAAAGTGAAAAATTATGGAGAAGCAAGCCTATGATCTAGTAAAGGCACTCAAGGATTTAAGAGTTTATGTTGTTCATTCTCACATTGTGGCTTTTGTTCCCATTGTTGTGTTAAAGCATATATTGACCCAAGCTAATAAAGATGGCAAGAGAAGTAAGTGGATTTCCACTTTGCTGGAATATGATTTGGAGATTAGGCCTACAAAATTGGTTGAAGGACAAGGAATATCCAAGTTGATGACTCAATCAAATTTTGATTGTCTAGATGTGAATTTTATAGCAGAAATTTCATATGTGGTTGAAGAAGAGGAATTGATACCTATAGAAGATAAATTCACTATTTATGATTGGTATAAGGATGTCATTTTTGTTTTAAAGCATCACGGGGATCCTCCTTAATTGAAAAATTCCAAATCTATATTTGTGAAGTTGAAATCTCTAAGGTACTGCATCTTAAATAAGAATTTATATTGGAAGGATACTGGTGGGATTCTCCTCAACTGCCTACTAGAAGATGAAGCTGAAAAGGTGATTGATGAATTTCATAAGGGTTACTATGGAGGCCATCACTATTGGAAAGAAACAATGAACAAGATACTTAGAGAATTATTTTATTGGCCTTCAATGTTCAAAGATGCTTACAAAAAGATTGTTTCTTTCCATGAATGTCAAATATTTCATGGAAAAAGAAAGCTTCTCCCATTACCTTTAAAACCCATATTTTTAGAAGCCCCTTTCCAGTAATGGGGATTGGATTTTATTGGCGAGATACATTCTACATCTGCAGGAGAACGTCGATGGATCTTAACAACCACTTATTATTTTACAAAGTTGATTGAAGCATTCCCTACAAGGAAATTTAACAACTTAGTTATCATATAGTTTTTGGAAAATAATATTTTATCAAGGTTTGGTTGTCCCATGAATCTAGATAGTCACTAATAATTCTCATTAAGCTTTCAAGTCTAGGAAGCTGATAATTTTTTGCAATCAGTATAATATCACCCTTGGTCACTCCACACCCTATTATGCTCAACATAATGGCTTAGCTAAGTCATAAAAAAAGAGCATAGTCTGAATTATCAAGAAAATTTTACAGGAAAAAAAAGGTCATGGAACATGAAGCTGAAATTTTCCTTATGGGTTGACATAATTTGTACCAAAATATCTATAGGAACCTCCCCTTATGAGCTGGTTTATGGAACTAAAGCAATATTTCCTAGTTCCCTTGGATTTCCAGTGACAAAATTATTTTAGGGATTAGAAGAATAGCCAAATGTAGTTTGTTAGCCATCAGTAAATTTTTGTCATAGCAAATGATGGCTAAAACAGGTATTGAGCCTTGAAGAAATCATTTTCATAGAAAAATCATTCATTCTTGAAGTCTGCTATTCCTTAGCAGCTTGTTGTTCCCTAGCTATTGTTCCCTAAATGTTGGGCCTTAAAAATAATGTTGTTTCCTTAAAAAGAAGATCCACCAAGAAATCCTGCTATTCCCAAAGAAAATCTTTCCTAAGAAGCCTCATTTTCATCATTCAATTTACTCATTTTTTCCCTTATTCATCCTCCATTTTCCTTGAAAAATCCCCTTTCCTCCTTCTAATTTTCCCCTCATCCTCCTCATACAACTTTCAAAATACCTTTGAACCATATAACTCTTTGTTTATGGTTTAAAAACCATTCCTTTTCCTCTATCGGAACTCGGAAAACCCTAAAAAAACCTAAAAAACACATTAAAACACCTTAAAAAACTCTTCTGCCCTTTTAAATTATTTAGCCCCTTTCGGCTTAGTCCCTGGCTCCTTTTTCCATCATATGCTTTTGTTCCGAGCCTTACCTTAGCCCTCATCGCATCGCTCCATCGGCTTATCCCTTTCCTTTTTCTTTTTTCCCTCTGCGGTAATGTGCCGATGAGATAAGCTCTCCCCTCCTCCACCCCTGGTCACCTATCCCCTCCACCTGACCATTGCTCGATGCCCTGCTCTAGGCCCATTTCCCTTCTCCTTTACATTCTCCCCGCTCTATTTCACATCTCCCGCGTCCATCATGGCCATTGATCTATATGATCCAACGGCCCCAATAAAAATTGACACACAAACCTCACCGGGCCTACCATCCACTATGAAAAAGGCCCATCCTATCACGCCCCAACACCTGTCCCCCACTATAGCGCCCGCCGTGCAACTTTCCGTCGCGCCCAGTCCGCACCATCAGATCTCATCCCCCTCATCTAACGGTTGTTATCGCATATCGCGCGATTTCACTATCTGGAGTTTAAAACTCCAAAATTATGTGATACCGGTGGTATTACAAAGTCCACGTGGCGCGATACTGCATCGTGTTTCATTTGTCGAAAACCACTTACCACCCGAATTGAACGTGAAAACCATTCATGGTATTTCCAAACCCTCTTTGACCAAATTCGCAATAAATGCCATTTTGAACCTCTTCCGCCTGCATATTTCCCCATCTGCACTACTCCTCCCACTCTCTATCAGCCTCTGTAAGCATTTTTCCGACTCGCGGGATTTTATGTAATATTTTGTGGTTTTTGTAGGTTTTGACAGCAGTTTTTGAGGCCGAAGGCCCCCTACAGTTCATAAAGGGATAGGGCCTAAGATCGTGACCCCTAAAACTCCAACAATGCAGAGTAAAGGCTTCTGGTGTTTATTCCAAGGTTTAATTGATGTTATATGAGCACTGGTCATAACATTAAACCCTCCACTGCACCAAAAAACCACTTGCACACATCAATGAAGGAGAACAGCGAGGTTAAAGCTTGAAGATCAGAGATTAAATATAAACCCCAGAAATTTGAAGATTTAATCAATAATTTAAAGACTAAATGCAGTGGATTAAAAGGTTTAATCATGCAGTTTAAGGGCTTATACATAGTATCAAGGATTAAATATTAAAAGCCAAGGATTAAGGGTTTAAACCTACAGTTAAAGGAGGCAGGAAAAGGTAAAAGGCATGACAAAGTCCAAAACTATAAAAACAGTCAACATATCAGGATTAACGACTCCGAAGTGATTTTAAAGGCCCTAAAGCAAGAATCAGGGCTAAAGAAGTGTTTAAAGCCACCATATCAGCACAAAATCAGTGAAGGAGCCTCCAAATTCCACATCATAGAGGTTATAACTCCTCAAAAATGCCACCTACAGTTTTATTTCCCTCAAAATACTACAAATTAATTGCACAGTCAGAGATATTTCTAGAGACAGCTCATAATTAACTACAAACCTACCAAAAACCCTCAAAGTCAACAAAAGTGACTAAAGGTGATGAGATTAATGTAAGTTTCATTAAAACAGAGATAAACATTTGAAAACTTCTCCCTTAGGCCTCCCAAAGGTCGAGAAACCATTAATCTGTATTAATTGAACAAATTAACCCTTCTTACACTCCACCTCCTCATTCTTCTATAAATACTTCTGTAGAGGACAATATAGGGGTTGGTCTCTGGATACCTGTTGTATGTAAATAGCTTTTGAAGCTGTTGTAGCTCTATTGTGTAATTGAAGACACATAATCTTAGATGAGAAGTTTGAAGCTGTAGAGACCCATTGGACTTGAAGATTGTAACTAGTTTGACATCAAATACAAATAGTTAATTTATGGGATCTTGGTCTATGTCAATGGTGATGTGTTTCTCACTGTAAATTGTTATTTTATTTATGTTTTCATCCTGCCCACTTTTCTCTGATAAAGAACAACAAATATAGTTTAGGATTTACTTCTGAAGTACCCTAAATCTCACTGATAATATTTATCATTTATGTTTTCTTCTAAATGTGTTTTGAAGGTAATTCAATAGAGTATAACCAGTGAAGTGTTGGTAAGCCCATGTTTCCTGAGTACAACTTGAGATATTGTCTTTGAATGTTCTTGATAAGTTTTCTAGTTAAATATTGAGCTAGAGAAGTCTATGGTTAGCCCTGTCCTCTATTTTCGTCTCCAATAGTTTCTTTGAAAAGTTCTCGTAAGAGTATGTTGAAAGCAGGCTAGTTTAAAATTACTTACCTGATCTTAGACTACTTTTTATGTTTATCATGATTTTTTCACTTTGAGAATATGCTGAAAGCAGGCTAAGTTAAAATTATTTACTTGATCTTAAGCTATCCTATGTTTTTTAAATATTTTTCTTTAAAGTACATCAAAGGTAGGCTAGTTTCAAAGTACTTACCTGATCTTAGATTACTTTTGTGTTTTTCCCATCAGTGCATGTCAAAAGCAGGCTAGTTTAAAAGTACTTACCTGATCTTAGGTTGTTCTTTCTTTCTTCATGTGTTTTACTTCCTTCACTTCATTTCTTACTATTTCATTCCATAAAATCAACTTAAAGAGATCCTTTGACATAGATGACTTGCCCCATGGACCAATCTTGAACCTTGATGTCCAATTAAATCCTATTATGACTCCATAGCCCAATGGATTGATGGTGCTCCTTTCCTATCTTATCTGCTAAACCATTCTGTCACTTAATCACACCTTCACCCTTCATATAGACTTCCTTCATCTTCATGTTATCCTGCCCAACCAAAAACAAACAAAACAACCTTGTTCTTAATAACTAGCCTAATATCATACTTAAAGCCTTAAAGATCATATCTTTGAACATATATAGAGAGAGATCCCTCTCTGAATCTAGGATGGCTAGATCCTCATATTCCAAAGTGGTTTTTATGTAGGCTCTGCAGCGTTTGTATTTTCCAATCTTGCAAACTACGGAGGCCCTAACATACTGGCGACTCCACTGGGGAATATTGAGTAATAGATAACTTCACAACTCAACGAACCCCTATTCCTAAATGAATCAAGTGTCACCAAGACTAGTTATTGTTGATTGTTGATGATGGACAATAGCCAAACCTTCAAAAAAAGTAAAATTCCTTCACCTAGCGACTCCAAAACTCCCAAAAGACCAAATGAATCCGCTAGTAGAAGACTCTGAACTGTTTGACAAGATACAGTGACCTCTTTTTTTATTTACAAACATGGATTCAAGTATAGGCCCAAAAGCAAAACTATTGGCCATGATGGAAAAAATGATGTACATGTTTGAAAAGAGAATGGATAGGTATGAGGCTAATTTAAATATTGGTGATCTAGATCAGCCCATGCCTTTTCCAGATCAAGAAAAAACTCAACCACTACAAGACCCAGATAATAAGCAAGACATGTATGATGATCAATACTTTATGGAATATGATGAGGAAGGTTGTCAAGAAATTCCTGATTGCCTACCTATAACTTGTGTTTTACTGTTAAGAGAATTTTACGACCAAAATGCAAATGTAAAAAGTGAGTAGTGCTTTGAGGAAACAATAAGTCTCCTAGGAAACACAGAACCTAAAATAGAAGAAAAATCAACACATATAGGGACTCTCCCTCTATGTTATAAGTCATTTAAGTTTTTAAGAGGAGAGTGGCATCCTGAAAATGTAGAAGAATCAACTCATGAACCTTGTATTCAAACTGAGTATCATAATAATCATGAGGAGTTGTGTGAAAAATAAGAAGATCAGGAAACAGTAGAAAATCCTCAAGGTTTCGCTATAAGCACAAGTATTGATTCACTAGAAGAGGCTCAAGAAGAGATCCAGCCTCAAAACTAGTTAACATAAGAGAAAGAGGACTGTTGTACTTCTGTCTATGCTGAAAAAGAGATCCCTCGTTTGATAGAAGGAGAAATTGACCAAATACTAAATAAGAAGCTAGCCTCCAAACCTTCATTTGAACAAGAAAATCATCAACACAGTTCCTATCCCACATAACAACACAATGGAACTCAAGACAAAGAGAATAGTAGGGAAATTCATGACAAATCTGAAAACAATCCTCTTTGGAGTATGAGTTTTGATGGCTCATATAGTAAAACTAGTGCAAGTGCAGGAATATGGCTTTACAATAGAGAGAACAATCATGCTGAAGGCCATTCATATAAATTGAATTTTCAATGAACAAGTAACATAGAAGAGTATGAGGCACTCCTTTTAGGGCTGCACTTATTGAAAAAATTAGGAGCGTAGAGGATAACAGCTCATGGGAGTGAAGAATTAGTAATTAGGCAAGTGAATGAGGAATACAATGCTAAACATCCCAGACTTAGAGCCTATAAGGATGATGCCATGGACCTGTTAAAATAATTTGAAGAATTCCAACTTACTCTTGTCCCTAAAAACCAAAACATTCTTGCCAATGGGTTAGCCCTCGTTGCTAGTACATGTCTGAGACCTTGTGAAAGAAAACAATACATAATTGAAGAAAAATTCAGACCAACTGTCCCAAAAAATGAAAATTACTGGTAAGTTTTTGGGGGAGAAAAACAAATAAAAGACTATCCTACCGAGGATATATTATATTTTCAAGAGAAGCCTTCTCCCATTTCTGATATAAATATGTCATCCAAAGAACCTGAATTTACATCAGAAGCAAGCATATATTTAGAGAAAGAACAAATTTCACTACTTGTTGATTTGCAGGTGAAGGATGATGATGCTTCCAAGGAACATACTGAAGATGCAGTCCTCAAAGATGATGTTTTAAAGGAAAACACTCTACCAATCATAGAGGGCCAAAAAGAAGAGATTTATCATCTTTTCTTTGTTGATCCTATGGAAGAATGTATGGAGGTCCTAATTGGCTCAAATTCTCAAATATGGATCTCTTTCAAGAGCCAAATACATAAAAAGTTTTCACCTTCTATGATAGCCTCGGTTTTAAAGATTAATATTCAATATGTACTATGGTTACCCCCATGAAAAGCAGTCGGATTTTCTATTCCTTTTTGTCACTGCTCAATTGGCTGCACTGGCACTATTGTATCATATAAAACAGCAGATATTTCCGAGTTAAATTAGGTAGATAGGAATGTCAATAAGGCTCAGCTTGTGAGCATTTAGTTATTTTTTTGTTTTTTTCTTTGAAATAAAAATTGAAAAAATACAAAAACAATTGAAAAAGAGAAAAGAGGGCAGATATAAAATAAGAAAGGTACAGCCCCATACCAAAAAAGAAAAGATAAACTCTGAAAGTGTGCAAGCTTAAATTCCACTACCAAAAACAACACTGCTATTTGAGTCATACAACCTAATCATGACTAAGATAGATTTCAATTTTCTTCGAATAGATTAGTGAAGAAGATTTGCCAAACTGTTCAATCTTGGCTTATCAGTAGAATAGATTAAGATAGAAATACAGTGGTTCAAACAAGCTGAAAATATGAACCTATAATTTTGATGAAGAATTGGTTCGAATCTGCTCATAATATGAACCAAAGGAAGTAAAAAACAGCTCTAAAAGGTCAAATCCACGGCTAAAAGAAATAATTGAGGATGTCTTTCATTTTTCAGATCTTAAGCCTTCACAGTTTTGTTTCAAATTTCTGCAAATAAAGTCTATGTGAAGCTTGTTTTTATGCCATAGTCCCACAACAAATCAGACTACTTAAACCTAGTTTGGTTGTGTTTTAAATTTCTGTTTTACAAGATAGATAATAAAATCTACCAGACAGTCTAATCCTAGTAGATAGTAGCTTAGGTAAATAATTTATGAGTTCAACAGTCTAATATGAACTCATGGAAGAAATAAGGGTAGATTTAGATTAGTTTTCCTGCTTTCAAAATAATAAAATGTTGATGTTTAAGGTTTGCAAGTCCAAGTTCACCTTCCGAAGAAAAAATGTTAGGAAGTAGGATGTGTAGGTTGAATGTTTGGGAGAAATTTTTTTGGTGATATAAAGTACTGATCATCTTTTTCAAAGCAGCATGGTCAAAAGAGAAGTAGTTGTCAATGGATAAGGCACAGGGCTACATTCCAGAGATCAAATTCTAAAAGTTCTTGACACCTCCAAGGAGCTGCCATCCACAAGTGGAGCCACTGTTAGCCATCAGTAAATTTTTTTCATAGCAAATGATGGCTAAAATAGGTTTTGAGCCTTCAAGAAATAATTTTCATAGAAAATCATTCATTCTTGAATATGTTGTTCCTTAGCAGCCTGTTTTTCCCTAGCTTTTGTTCCCTAAATGCTGGGCTTTAAAAAAAATGTTGTTCCCTTAAAAAGAAGAACCACCAAGAAATCCTACTATTCCCAAAGAAACTGTTTCCTAAGCAGCCCCATTTTCATCATTCAATTTACTCATTTTTTCCCTTATTCATCCTCTATTTTCCCTGAAAAATCCCCTTGCCTCCTAATTTTCCCCTCATCCTCCTCATAAAACTTTCAAAATCCCTTTGAACCATAAAACTCTTTGTTTATGGTTTAAAAAACCTTCCTTTTCTTCTATTGAAACTCGGAAAACCTTCCAAAAACCTAGAAAACACATAAAAACCCCTTAAAAAGCTCTTATGACCTTTTAAAGTCTTGAGCCCCTTTTGGCTTAGCCCTTAGCTCCTTTTTCTGTCATATGCCCGTGTTCCGGGCCTTACCTTAGCCTTCATCGCATCACTCCATCGGCTTGTCCCTTTCTTTTTTCTTTTTTCCCTACGCGGCAATGTGTCGATGTGATAAGCTCTCCCATCCTCCACCCCTTGTCACCTATTCCCCCTCACCCGACCATTGCCCGATGCCCTGCTCTAGGCCCCTTTCCCTTCTCCTTTACATTCTCCTCGCTCTATTTCGCTGCTCCCGCGTCCATCGTGGCCTACCATCCACTATGAAAAAGGCCCATCCTATCATGCCCCGACACCTGTTCCCCACTACAGTGCCCATCGTGTAACTTTCCGTCGTGCGCAGTCCGCACCGTCAGATCTCATCCCCATCATCCGATGGTTGTCATCGCATATCGTGCGATTTCACTATCCAGAGTTTAGCACTCCAAAATCACGCGATACTGGCAGTATTGCAAAGTCCACGTGGCGTGATACAATTGGATCATGTTCGATTCACCAAAAAACACTTACCACCCGAATTGAACGTGAAAACCATTCGTGGTATTTCCAAACCCACTTTGCCCGAATTCGCGCCAAATGCCATTTTGAACCAGATTTTTGCCTATTGTCTTCATGAAACCTCTTTCAACTGCATATTTCCCCCTCTTCACTACTCCTCCCGCTCTCTATCAGCCTCTGTAAGTAGTTTTCCGACCCACAAGATTTTATGTAATTTTTTTGTGGTTTTTGCAGGTTTTGAAAGTAGTTTTTGAGGCCGAAAGCCCCCTACGATTCATAAAGAAATAGGACCTAATATCGTGACCCCTAAAACTCCAAAAATGCAGATTAAAGGCTTTCGGGGTTTATTCCATGGTTTAATCGGTGCTATATGGGCACTGGTCATAACATTAAACCCTCCACCGCACCAAAAAACCACCTGCACACAACAATGAAGGAGAACGACAAGGTTAAAGCTTGAAGATAAGAGATTAAAGACAAACCCCAGAAATCTGAATATTCAATAAATAATTTAAAGACTAAATGCAGTGGATTAAAAGGTTTAATCATGCAATTTAAGGGCTTATACATAGTATCAAGGATTAAATATTAAAAGCCGAGGATTAAGGGTTTAAACCTACAGTTAAGGGAGGCAGGAAAAGGTAAAAGGAAGATGAAAAATCCCAAAACCATAAACACAGTCAGCATATAAGGATTAAAGACTCCGAAGTGATTTTAAAGGCCATAAAGCAAGAATCAGAGCTTAAGAAATGTTTAAAGCCACCAGATCAACACAAAATCAGTGAAGGAGCCTCCAAATGCCACATCATAGAGGCTATAACTCCTCAAAAATGCCACCTATAGTTTTATTTCCCTCAAAAGAATACAAATTAATTGCACAGTTAGATATATTTCTAGAGAGAGCTCAGAATTAACTACCAACCTACCAAAAACCCTCAAAGTCAACAAAAGTGACTAAAGGTGATGAAATTAATGTAAGTTTCATTAAAACAGAGATAAAAATTTGAAAACTTCTCCCTTAGGCCTCCCAAAGGTCGAGAAACCATTACTCTATATTAATTGAACAAATGAACCCTTCTTACACTCCACCTCCTCATTCTTCTACAAATACTTCTGTAGAAGACAGTATAGGGGTTGGTCTTTGGATACATGTTGTATGTAAATGAATTTTGAAGCTGTTGTAGCTCTGTTTTGTGATTGAAGATATATAAGCTAAGATGAGAAGTTTGAAGTTGTAGAGACCCACTGGACTTGAAGATTGTAATTGGTTTGACATCAAATACAAATAGCTAATTTATGGGATCCTGGTCTATGTCAATGGTGATGTGTTCCTCATTGTCAATTTTTATTTTCTTATGTTTTCATTCTGCCCACTTTTCTCTGATAAAGAACAAAAAATATAGATTAGGATTTACTTTTGAAGTACCCTAAATCTCACTGATAAATATTTATCCTTTATGTTTTCTTCTAAATATGTTTTGAAGGTAATTCAATAGAGTATAACCAGTGAAGTGTTGGTAAGCCCATGTTTCCTGAGTACAATTTGAGATATTGTCTTTGAATGTTCTTGATAAGTTTTATAATTAAATATTGAGCTAGATAAGTCTATGGTTAGCCCTGTCCTCTATTTTCTTCTCCAACAGTTGCTTTGAAAAGTTCCCATAAGAGTATGTTGAAAGCAGGCTAGTTTAAAAGTACTTACCTGATCTTAGATTACTTTTTATGTTTATCATGAATGTTTTCCTTTGAGAATATGCTGAAAGCAGGCTAATTTAAAAGTCTTTACTTGATCTTAAGCTATCCTATGTTTTTTAAATATTTTCTCTTGAAAGTACATCAAAAGCAGGTTAGTTTCAAAGTACTTAACTGATCTTAAATTACTTTTGTGCTTTTCCCTTAAGTGCATGTCAAAAGCAGGCTAGTTTAAAAGTACTTACCTGGTCTTAGGTTGTTCTTTGTTTCTTCATGTGTTTTAATTCTTTCACTTCATTTCTTACTGTTTCATTCCATAAAATCAACTTAAAGAGATCATTTGACATAGATGACTTTCCCCATGGACCACTCTCAAACCTTGCTGTCCAATTAAATCCAATTATGACTTTATAGCCCAATGGATTGATGCAGCTCCTTTCCTATCTTATCAGCTGAACCATTCTATCACTTACTCACACCTTCACCCTTCATATAGACTTCCTTCATCTTCATGTTATCCTGCCCAACCAAAAACAAACAAAACAACCTTGTTCTTAATAACTAGCCTAATATCATACTTAAAGCCTTAAAGATCATATCTTTGAACATATATATAGAGAGATCCCTCTCTGAATCTAGGATGGCTAGATCCTTATATTCCAAATTTTTTTTGATGTAGGCTCTATAGTGTTTGTATTTTCCAATCTTGCAAAATACGGAGGTCCTAACACAGTCCAAAGAAGGATTAATCGTCTCATTGTTTTGCAACAAAAGGGAGAAGAAGTGTACACTAATTATCAATAGTCTCAAAACAAAGTCAAAAAGACATTTGATAGAAAGAAAAAAGAGGAAAAATATAACAATCAAGATGTGCTTTTGAGGTGGGAGGCTAAGCTAGAAGACAAATGGAAACATGGGAAATTTGAAAATATCTGTAAAGGGCCCTATAATATTGCAGCATATCATGGAAACAACACTTTCTTACTTCAAGATATGGATGGACAGTTCTGTCAAGGGGAGCTTGTTAACGACAGGTTTTTGAAACACTATTCTTCTTAATTTAGTATGCTAAAAGAGACACCGTTAAATATATTTAGTTTTTCTTTATCATTCTTGCAAGCGAAGGTGATATTTTCAACAAGTTTAGCTTGAGGAGAAGGCCATAAAGACTTGGAGGGTACTTCATCAAAGTAGTAGTTTTCAGTTTTCAACAAGGCACTATAGCTGCTAGTTCTTTGTTGCACCACATCATCCCCATTGGAGCCACTGTTATCCATAATAACCATTAGGTTTGTCTTGATTTTATTTGAGTAAGTCACTTAGGGTTGGATATGATTTTTTTTTAATTTGAGATTCTCAAAAAATTTCTCATGAATGAGGGTATTTTAGTGAGTTTGAAAGGTCATCATTAGTGTTTATAGATGTCATTGTCATAAAAAATCCAAAATTTTGGGTGTGCAAAAGTTGATCTGGTCATTATGGTGAATCTAACATTTTTACAAACTTTCATAGAAAATTTGGTTTAAACAGGTTGGGTTTTTCTACAGAAGTTCTAGGCACTTCTGTAGCAAATTCACCCTCCCGAGCATAAGATTCGCTATAAATTTTGGTTTTTTTGCTAATGGTGGGAAAAAGGGTACCAAGTGTCATAAAAGGTTTAGTGAAAAGATTGTCAGAACATATTGGCTTATTATTACACTCTCTTGTCATCATTTGTAAATGTATGCGTCATATTTTCCCGGTCATCATATTCTCTTTTCAAGCTTTCATTTCAATTTCTTATTACGAATACGCTCCTTTCTCATCCTTGTGACCTTCTTGAGCTGCTTTGGGTGTCTTAGTATCAATCTAGAGGTCGGAGAGCTTGTCTAGCTGTCTCAGGTTAGGTTCTATCAGTGTCACAACTCTGTGTGTTGTATCAAAAAACCTTTTGCAGGTGTCAAGGAAGGGGTTGGTCAACCCATATTGAATCCATGGAATCACAAAAGAAAAAATATAAAGGAGGATCTATTGTAAGGTACGAGCCAAATGACATGAGGATTCTCGAAGAAGACCCAACATTCTCACAAGCATTTGCTAGAGTGGGTTACCTCTGGTTATATCAAAAATTGCAGGTGTATCATGTAAAAGTTTCAAAGGACTTTGGTATCAATTTTATAGGCACAGGGTCGAAAGTGGGAATGTTAAGTTTTTCTGTGTCTCCTGACACAATTGCACAAGCCACTGAGATACCAAGGTCACGAGAGTAATGGTTCAAGGTAAAGAAATTTAAATTGCAGAATTGTGATGAATTATTGAAAGAAGATCATTGTTACACCATTTTTTGGTCATCTAACTTGTTATTATTAGATGGACCCAAGTACACCATGTAAGACCAATTTTACCCTAAGTAAAATTGCTTTCACTATGAAAAATAACTTAGTAAAACACGTTTATTAAGTTGTTTATGGTCTAAACACGAAACCCCATGAGGAAATATTACATAAATCCACATTTGTTTGATTTTCCTCAAGGAATAATTATTTAAACCTTATTTAAATAATATTCCTTGTTAAATTTGACTAAATCACTCATAAATAGTTAAATAAATCATTATTTATTTAATTATTACTCAACCACATCCTTAAAATGATAAATAAATAATTTATTTATTTATTATTTATTAATAAAGTGATTTGACCCAAGTCAAATTCCTTTTCCCTCCAAAAAAAATAATAAAATATTCCATAAAATTTGGATCTTGATTTGGTTAATAATATTTTAGTTATGCACCAATATGTAGAGTAACTCAATATTTTGTTACAAATAGAGGGGTTTTTCCATTCATTCATCACCTTTTGTTGCCTAATATCACTCTGGATCTATACTTTTGGTCTGACTTTGATCCACCATCATTGTCATATTTTTCTATCTTTTTGCTTGTGAGCGCCCTTTGAGTTTCATTTTTGTCTGGGTTTTCTACACCATCAAGAGAGAGGAATTTTAGATCTGAAGTGCTGAGAGCTTACAAGAACCCATCCCATTGAGGAGAACTGGTAACATCCTTCTATGTTTTCCTCCCAGGTGCCCTTAATATAAAATTAATTCAACATATTATTGTCTTGTCTATTGGATGCATGGAGTAAATCTAGTTTTTATTTACTGCTTAATGTCTTTTGATGCATAGATCTAGATTTTTGTAGCATTTATCTTGATCAAATAATTGCAAATCTGAAGATATTGGCAACCATATTTGCCATTAGGGTTGTTTTTTATACACAGCTAAAGTGGTATTTTTTTCGTACACTTGCAATTAAGATTCATACTAACAACTAGAGACTCCACACGGGTTTACAATTACGACCGTTGTCGTTTTTCTGATCCCTACATATCGAGTTGCTTCAAATTGTAGGATTTATCTTCAGCGTCTTGTTTTGATTTTCTTGATGTTTTTTTAACCTATAAAACCCTAAAACATTAAAAATTCTAACTTCTTTGTGTTTTCAGACCTATTGCGCAGGTTACAGACATCAGTTGCAGCTAAGACAACACTTTTTGCTGTTTCTGCCACCGAGAGTGTTGGAAGTGCAGGTCACACTTTTTTTCCCTAAACCTATGACCTGGAGCTTCAAGACGCACATTTCAGCCCCAAAAATGAAACTTGGAATTTTTTTGGGAGTTTGTAATATTCCAAATCAGGAAAATGCTACAACAATGACAATATCTCAAGATATTCTAAAGTTGGAGCTACAGCGATGTGAAAACACAAAAATGGAGCAACATTAACACTCAACTCATAGAAATGTGAGATAAATCCATAGCCATCTCATTAAATAATAACAACAACAAATGAATACAATATCTTGAGGAAAAAGGTTATTCAAGATAGGCAATGCTCAGCCTCAAGAAATAAGTACAAGAAACAAGATAAAACCACCGCTACACATGTATGCTCAAGCTATGACAGCAAAATTTTATAGAGCAACTGCATGCTACATATGTCAAATACATGGATGTACAATTATATGGCCCAATACAACATTCAGAGTGAAGATCTCAGCTCCCAAAGGCTACCTCATGTCAATCCTGGAAGGATTGGCTATAAAATACAAAATCAACAGAATGTCAGAGTTGCTGGGTAGCAGCTACAACTCAGAAATAGAACTGGATGGAGATGGCTATAGATGATGCCCAAACTGAATATGCCTACTCCAATGGATCTTTAGAGTGAAATTTTGATCCTCTCACCAAAGATCTTGCCCTCCAACAATCTATAAGAGCCCCACTGCAATTGCTTCACTCAAAATAACGCAGTCACTGGATGGAACTACGTTGTAGGGGCAAGGGAATAGGTTGGCCTTCTGCCAATATGTGAAATAGGTTCTGAAACCTTCCTCACTAGATTATCAAAGGAATGGAGACTCCCTCCTCTGAAAATAGCTGATGGAGGTGGTGTAGTGAACCCTCACTGCAACAGCCAACAACACAACATTATTCTGCTGCAAAAATAACACTGTCTTGGTGGAGGATGCTTGGCCTCAAGCCTAGATGTGAGGAAAATCAGTGCAATCCCTCAAGAGGCCTCTCAAGAAGGAGAATTAATCCTAAACATGAATTCCCCCGGCAACTCTTGCTAAATAGCAAAGAATGCACAATGTCTAAATAAACAATGAGATGAATAATACAAGCATGAGAAACAATGGTTTCCTTGCCCTCCTTTTAAACAAGTGAAAGCCCCTCTCCATGGGTCCCACACCTAATAGGGTTTCCTCCACCAAATAAACCTCTTCCCATTCATACTGCAGTGTTTCTCTAAGTGTTCTCCACCTCTTATCCCAGCGCTGTTGACTTGGTCAAACTTGACCTTGTCCACTTGCAAATAACCTTGTTCACATATGAGGGTGCGAAAACTAGCTCCAATGATGATCCCCTTTCATACTACAAGGGATTTTATTGAGATTTTCATTATGCGTGGGCCTCCTTACCCATTTATTCTCGTCCTAGGTGAAATCAACGAAAATTAATATTCCAAATTATTGTAGCAAAATTTTGGAATATTACAGTCCTCCCCTCCCAAATGTTGCTTGTCCTCAAGCAACTGCAAGGATAGAACTGGAAAGCCTCCTCTTGAGGCATGGAGTCTATTATGTGTCGAGGAATATCTTCCTCATGTGGATCCTCCATCCCCCAAGCAATCAACCATGCAAAATGAGCTACCACCCACCCCCCCCCCCCCCAACATGGCAACTCCTGAAATTCATCTTCCACCTCTGGCTCTGGCAATGTAGGTGGGCTAAAAATCTGATCTTGGTAGAAAAAATAGCCTACCCCACACTGTCCTCCTCTCCACTTAGGATAAGTGTAGAGTGTATGTTGAGCCTGGGCTGCAATGACATTTCCCTCAAATGGAAAGACAGAGATTAGACCTCTAAGGATCTCTCCTCCAACGTTATGAAACATGTTGTCCCAAATCATCTCATATGTGATGAGTTGGAAGTCATCATCATATGGCATCACATTCCTCATATGGCTCACCTCATAAGGAAAAAAATGAGTTGCTGTAGTGGCCATACCATCTCCCATGCTCCCTCTAGAACATGTAGTGCAAAGTGTGTGGGAGTTTTCTCCCTCCAAGGACACTTTCACCCAATGTGTCTTTCCTCCAATCATGCTTCCAAGAAAATCTTTAGAAATATCAACCAATGGAACCACAAGGAGAATCATGCTAGCTGCCATGTGAACTAAGGGAGAAGGAAAATGGTCCCTCAAATGTAGCCAGCACAGTTTGACTCTCAACTGCCATAGAAAATGAAATTATGGGTGGCCTCCCCAGCATTTGCTTGCTGTCCCAATCTCCTGGAGAAAGTGAAATATGTAATGTGAAATGTGAGTATGTTCTCCATGAGAAATCTCCTCGCATATCCACTTAGGGAGTGATCATCCACAATGGCCTTATGTAGACCATCAAATCTAGAAGGAAGAATAATCCTTCTTTGAGAAAATCCCTGCACATAGATGGTCAAGAGATGCATACATATAGAAAAGTTACTATGCAAATCAACAATACTCTTACCATATATTTTGCTCATATATATAAAGTGGCTCATGGAAGAGTCTCCCCTCATCCTCAAAGGGAAAAGAGTTGACCATGCTAACTCCTCCATCTCCTTATGATCCATGGAGTTCCTCCTCAAGTTCTTCAATTGTTTCCTCCCACAAGAAGGAAAGCAATGTAATGTGGCATTCATGCTTGGCCCATGGTTCCTCCCAAAATGTACAATAGGTATAGTAGGGAGAATCATGCTCCCAATGGGAATTCTCAATCTCAATGCCACTCTCCAATAAAAGCTCCCATGAACATAAACGTAGTAGCAATACATGGAAGCATATTAAAATAATAACAAGTTTCCAAGTGGCAACCGGAGAGTGAATCATGGTCCCTCTCATGGAACCAACGCAATGCATCCTTGGCCTGCATCAAAATAAGAAGTAACAAGTGCTTTTCCAGCCACTTTTTTGCTACCACAGTCATCTCATAAGATGAAAAAATGAAGTTACAATATGGTGTCAATGGTGCACACCAAGGAACATGTGTCTTCCCCCACAAACCATGAAAAAGATAGCCAACATCAATGCTACAAGTAGCTGCAAGTACATCATCATACAATATGCAAGAAGGAAAAACTCTTCTTGACCCATCATGCTGCTCAAATAAGGAAAAGAAGTACAATAAAAAATATGAAATGATACCTCCTCCATTATGCACTTGATACCTTGAGCTGAAATGGCTCAACTGGAAATTATCCCTCACTCTCAATGAGTAGGAAGGTGGTTGTGACATCCTCTCTATCACCATCTGGGCTATGCATCTCTCCATATGTTAAAATATGTCATGCTGAATGCCCTCCAAAATGAACTCCTCCATCAAATGGAAATATGCATCAAGATGCATAGAAGAGAAGTCCTCCTGTGCTGCATGTAGCAATTTCTCCCTGAGCTTAGAAGCTCTAGTTAATAAGACTCTGCCATAAGAATAGATGACCATATCATCCACCATGTATCTGTCATCTCCATCTGGGTTATCAAGAATCATTCATGCACCAAGATCCTTGAAGTACTCTACCAAGAGTTGAGATCTCCAATAAGGATCAATCCTCCTAAGAGACAGCGCTGGTTATCTAGCATGTGATGCTCTCCTCCTGCTGCTATCTATTACTTTGACATCCCCCATGCCAAATTTCTTCTCCAAACTCTTCACCTCTCCAAAATCCAAGAGTGGTGAATCCAAAGACAAGATGTCTTTCATCAATGATAGATCTAGTGGGCTCCCTGGTGGAATGTCTCTATGCAATGAGACATCAATATCAAGAGTGGACTATACATATGGTTGGGAAACCTTGCCCTTAATCTCACAGTGAAATAAAGTTTTCCTCCTATCTGTACTAGTTCTCTGAAATAGAGAAGGGTGTGTGCCTCTCATCACATGATGCTGTTCTTCCTTCCTCCCTCCTCCTTCTAGCTGTAATGTTGCACAATCATGCTGCTCACTGATTGCGCTTGGACCTCCATGTATGATATCCTAGAAACTTCCTTGAAAATATGCAAGAATCCCTCTAGTTGGAGCAAGAGCTCCTCCTTCCTCTGCATGAGGTGCTAGATCAACTCTAGAAATGACAGTGTTGTTGCCCTTAGCCTCCTCAACAAGAATGGGAAATCTTCCAATGATTGTATCCTCTTTTTGGAAAGGGATCTCTTTGCCTCCTTGTGCTAAAATACAAGATGAAGGTCTTGCCTCCAACAAAGTATCATGCAATATATCAACCTCCTTCATAATTCTCTGAAGTGATTTTGAGTCTATGGTTTCCTCCATCACATGCAAGGGTTTTGTTTGTTTAGGTGTGTTTTTTTCCTCCACATGTGTTTTAGAATTCTTACTATCAAATATTTCCATCAAATTTCTAATGAAAATTGCATACTAACAAGTATTTTCATTCCTCAAAGTAAATGACTCAAATAACCACCATGCATAGACCTTACCTCCAAAGTGTAGCGCTGCTACTCTGATGGTCTCATCTTTGGGAATCTGATGCTGCTGCAAAAAGGTGTCTAGCTCTTCTATCCAAGCCCTGGATAAGCAAGTAGAGGAAC
This sequence comes from Pinus albicaulis, assembly GCA_034641835.2. Lineage (NCBI taxonomy): Eukaryota > Viridiplantae > Streptophyta > Pinopsida > Pinales > Pinaceae > Pinus > Pinus albicaulis. Next base: position 178,347,572 of record CM076572.1, on the reverse strand, counting down.
CATAAAATATATATAGAAGAAATCTATCCATATTATGCTGCTTGCTCCTCCTCACCACGATCTTGAAAAAATCGGGAAAAGTAATATGATCTCTAAAATTCTGACTTTGAGATTCATACTCATGCAAGAAACCACTAAGAGTTCCTTTCTTCGGCATTCCTCCTTCCTCTTTTCCTCTTATGGAAAAGCTGTCCATATGACTACGCTAAACCCCATAGGGTGTGGCTACATTCTCACACTCCCTATAAGAAAAACTGGATTTTGACTCAGTTTCAAACCCTCTTGGAGATCCTATACATATCTCCCTCCTTATCTTCTCAAATTCTTCATGAATGCTCTGTATAGATCTTGGAAGAAGCTTTGTAAGGTTATATTCCTTTTTCTCTTGACATAGTGGAGTCTTAATATTCTCTCTCCTTGATATCATGATGGTTGAGATCCACTGGATGAGCCAAAGATCATGCTTTGATACCATTGTAATATTCCAAATCAGGAAAATGCTACAACAATGAGAATATCTCAAGATATTCTAATGTTGGAGCTGCAGCAATATGCAAAAAAAAAATTGGAGTAGAAGTAACACTCAACTCATAGAAATGTCAGAGAAATCCATAGCCATCTCATTAAATAATAGCAGCAAAAAGTGAATACAAGATCTTGAGGAAAAAGGTTACTCAAGATAGGAAATGCTCAGCCTCAAGAAACAAGTACAAGAAACATGATAAAACCACTGCTACACATGTATTCTCAAGCTATGATAGCACAATTTTATAGATAAATTGCATGCTACATATGTCAAATACATGGATGTACAATTATATGGTCCGATACAACATTGGGAGTGAAGATCTCAGCTCCCAAAGGCTACCTCATGTCAATCCTGGAAGGATTGGCTATAAAATACAAAATCAGCAAAATGTCGGAGTTTTTGGTTAGCAGTTGCAACTCAGAAATAGAACTGGATGGACATGGCTATAGATGGTGCCCAAACTAAATATGCCTCCTCCAATGGATCTTTAGAGAGAAATGCTGATCCTCTTACCAAAGATCTTGCCCTCCAACAATCAACAAGAGCCCCACTACAATTGCTTCACTCAAAATAACGCAGTCACTGGATGGAACTACACTGTAGGGGAAAGGGAATAGGTTGGCATGATGCCAAGATGTTCAATAGGTGTTGAAACCTTCCTCACTAGCTTCCCAAAGGAATGGAGACTCCCTCCTCTGAAAATAGTTGATGGAGGTGGTGTAGTGAACCCTCATTACAACACCCAGCAACACAACATTATTCTGCTACAGAAATAATGGTGTCTTGGTGGAGGATGCTTGGCCTCAAGCCTGGATGTGAGGAAAATTAGTGCAATCCCTCAAGAGGGCTCTCAAGAAGGAGAAAAAATCCTAAATAGCAATTCCCCCGGCAACTCTTGCTAAACAACAAAGAATGCACAATGTCTGAATAGATAATGAGATGAATAATACAAGCATGAGAAACAATGGTTGCCTTGCCCTCCTTTTAAATAAGTGAAATCCCCTCTCCATGAGTACCACTCCTCTTAGGGTTTCCTCCACCAAATAACCCTCTTCCCATTCATACTATGTTGTTTCTCTAAGTGTTCTCCACCTCTTATCCCAACGCTGTTGACTTCGTCAAACTTGACCTTGTCCACTTGCAAATAACCCTGTTCACACATGAGGGTGTGAAAACCAGCTCCAATGATGATCCCCTTTCATACTATGAGGGATTTTATTGAGATTTTCATTATGCATGGGCCTCCTTACCCATTTATTCTCCTCCTAGGTGAAATCAAGAAAAATTAATATTCCAAATTATTGTAGGAAAATTTTTGAATATTACAGAGTTTTTCTGAAAGTTTTCTGGGTTTGTTTGGGCCTCTGTTTAGGGTTTTCTGACCTCCGTCTCCCCCCGTTTTGGACCTGTACTTGTTCTGTTTTACTCAACTAAGTGGGAACCTATCCCCTTAGGGCTTCAGTACTGTCTATTTTTGGTGGAAGAGTTTTAGCTACTACAGGTTGTCTGAAATTTTCAGTGTTCAACCATTTTTTAGATCTGATACCTCACCTTTAGATCTACTTCAGATTGGATATTTATCCATCCAAATCACCTCATTTAGTTTTGTTTTCGTTTTCCTCTAGGGTCCGCTCCATTTCCCTCCAAGAGATAGCCTTTCGCCACCTCTTTTATAGAAATTTTTCCTCTGATTTTTTGTTGTTTTTCTGCACCACTTTCCTGCAGATTTGACCTTTAGATCTCTATCCCTCCCGACCTTAGATCTATTGGCTATTTTGGTGTGTTTTGACTATTTTTTTCCCACCTACAGAGTACTTATTGAGAGGCCCTCCTTCTTGGGTTTAGTTTATTGCATTATTAGCTGTTTATTTTCTATTATTTCATTTCCATATACTGTTATCTACAAGTTTATTTAAAGTTACACAACACACTTTTTATTTTTCTCTACAAATGTCTGGGTTTAAAAATTAAAATTTACACGCTTTGCACACACACCCTAAGTGAAAAAGAGCTTGGTTAACCAAGCAAAGACTCTAAAACATTGAAATCAATTTATCCTACACCTCTTTTCTCTTGTTTTGACATTGTTATCAGTTGATCCTACACCTCCTTTCCCTTGTTGGTATCTTTTTCCCTTTTTGTCGTGTTTGTGTCGTCATCATTTCACCAGCAAGGCATTTATCCTGGAGACTTCTTGGCCTTCATGCTCAGTTTATGCTAGGAAGACTTACTCCTCCACATAGGATTTGAGTTAGTCCTCCATCGAGTCCACCCTCTGACTCTTCTTCTGGTTCATTGGGTTCTCCTTCCACCCCTGGTTCTCCTCCTATCACCTTCACCATGTCTGGTTAAGGACCTAACGCTGGTGGTTGCCCTGGCCCTAATGCTGGGAATACTACTAGTGGGGCTACAACAGGAACTATCCTGGCTACTCCCTTGCTCCCCTATATGGCAGGCCTTAGTCTTCTCGATTTTGACCAGTTGATAAATGACCCTATACACCATGACGCTAGTTGGCCTGCTATGCCAACCAAGCTCCCTTCCGACATTCCCAAGTTTGAAGGCCTTGCTGGAGAAGATCCTACAACTCATGTTCGATCTTTCCACATGTGGTGTTCGTCTAACTCCATTACCGATGACTCTGTCCATATTCGATTGTTCCAATGTACAGTTACAGGTGAAGCTTCTAAGTGGTATGTTGATTAGGCCTCATCCTATCATACTACCTTTGTGACTCTTTCTTGGGCTTTTCTGTCTTATTTCCAGCTTCCAAATTGTTATGACACTGGTACTGAAATTCTGACTTATTTTTGTCAATCGTCTACTACCCACCTATCCGATCATGTCTAGGAATGGCAGAGAAGAAAGAGCCTTTTTCGAGCCCCTACCTTCGAAGATCATGTCTACATGGACTGATTCCTTAGATCTCTATTTTCCCCTATTGGAAAAGATGTCACATCGCATTTCCCTCAAACTGAAGAAGCCAGTCTCCAAATTGCGTTAAAATATGACCTGATCTATGCTCAGTCGGGTTATGTTTATACCGTTCTACCTGATCTTCCTAGACCCAATGGTGCCAATGCACCAGGGGCATCTCATGCCACTAACGGTATCATGGAGCTCTCTCTTATCCATATGCTCAACCTCTGATGGGCTAGCACCTCTTGCACTTTTCCCTCTCCTAGTAGCATGTATCCAAGATATGGCATGCCTCCTATTTTTTCCCAACGTCCTATTTACCACACTATTACTAAACCTCCTTATTACCCGTATCCATAGACTAGTGCTCTAGCTCCTCCAGCATTAGCACCTTCTCCTCCCTTGTCTTCTCAACCCCCGCAACAGTAGCCACTGCCCCCTCAGGGGTAGGTGTATGCACAGCAGGGCGCGACTAATCCTCCTCCTTCCAAGAAGAAGAGGAAATGCACTCAAAATCAATCTACTCCCGGTAATCCTGGACCTAATCCATAAAATAATACTACTAACACTAATAACCAGCAATAGGGCACTCGGCCCAAGCAGGATAGGCATGTTTGCATGAACAAGCCTTGTTCTTATTATGGTGTTTATGGTCGTTACATGCATGATTGTCCTCTTTTACCATTGTGAGGACAACAAGCCTCCCCTTCTATCCCTCCCATTGTTGTGCCTAGTCAGCCAACTATGTTTATTAATCCTTTCCCTCAACAAGGATTTGTGGCTACCCAACCACCTGAAGGTCAGGTGGCCACTCAACCTCTTCCATCAGGTACCTCCGATTACTAGATTCTCATGATGAACTCTGATCAACCTCTAACCATAGATATCGATCTTCAAACTCGGTCCCATCAGTACAACAAGCCTCCTGCTATGTCTGTCCCTGAGCCACCTCCTTCGGTCTCTACAGAGCATTTTTAGACACATAATGGTCCCTTGCAGATCCCTCAGCCTAAGGTGGAGGTTCATACCAATATCCCTAAGGGACCATTACGCCAAACTGCTGCTTCTGGAAAAGCTTCCCATTCGTATAGCATAGTAGATGATTTGGCACAATTTCCTATGGCCATTTCAACAGTGGAACTCCTCCAGTCGTGCCCTTCACAATAAAAAGCTCTACTATCTACCATGGGCACTGTAGATCCTTTCAAAGATTTATTGATTGTATTTTATGTGTCCGGTCATAACATCCTCCTCTCCTTGCTTCCGTTTCCTTCCAAATCCCAGTCAAGATCCGGAACACCAACATTTCTCGGTGCATCATTGATGAGCGGATATCCACGTGTGTTCTATCCACTCGGTTTGGAAGCAACTCGAATATCCTGAGTTGGTTCCTTCCACGATCACTCTCTGAGCATGGGATGGCCATGCCTCCTAGCCCATCGGCCTATTCCGCAACTGTCCTATTACTTTGCAGGCAAGCTTTTTTGCGTTGACGTAGAAGTCATAGATGCCCCCTTAGATTACAACATTCTATTAGGTCGTAGCTACACCTATGTGATATCTTCTATCCCATCTATGGTTCACCACAAGATTTCCTTCCCTCATAATGAAAAGATAGTCACCATTGACTAGTTGAGATATTACGAACCGAAGTGTCAGACCTCCCTTGACTCCATCATATCTTCGGTGGCCAATAAGCAAACCGTTGATCCTTTGATTAGTGTCTCACCTAGAGTCTACAAAGACTCCTCATCGCTTGGTACATTCCCTGGTCATCCTCCTCCTGTCTCTAATCTCAGCTCATTGAATGTTTACATGATGTAGTCATCTCGGGCTGCCCTCAAGCAGCCCGCTTCGGCTAGTCAGCAGCCTCCTCGCCCTCCGTAGCCTACTCCTAGCCCTTCGATTCAGCCTTTTATACCTCCTCCTCCTGGCCCTTCACCTATAGCTAGTATCCATGAGCCTCTTTACCCTCCTATAAAGGTTCCTCCAGGCCTTAACCATCTTGGAGCCATCCCACCTGGCCATTACCCCTCCAGTCAGATACCGTTCCTAGCTCCTTCCCTGGGAGTGTACACGATACCTGTCATGGCTACCCTCTCTCTCCCTAACTTGACCCTTGGGATTCATGTTTGGTACCTTAATCCTCCAACTGCTACCCCACCTGGTCAACCCAAACCTTATCTTGCTTTGACCCTGATTCAATCGGTCCCCATGACTTCTCCCACTGCTACAGTGCCTCAGCCACCTCAACAGGAACCACCTCCTGTTGCGACCGCTTTAGGTAAGAAGGGCCAAGCTCACAAGAGGGCACCTAAAGACAAGGCTGCCTTGAAAAAACACGCTCCTCCTCAGCCTCCAAAACAAACACCTCCGTGTACTTTGTGTGATGTTGTCGGTCATGCCACCCATAATTGTCCTAAATTGCCTCATCTTAAGCCCATGGTTAATGTCACGTTCTCTGGGTCGACAGTCTCGGAAACCTCTATTCCCTTCTTGACTAAAGCCAAGAACCCCAATACTATTCACACCAACCACCCCTATGCTTTGTGTTATCTCCATGGCCATTATACCCACCTCTGTCCCTGCCTTGAGGAATTCTGCACCTCTCTAGTGGTAGTTCGCCAATTCAATGCCAAGCGCAATGAGTCCACTACTCCCTTATTTTCATGTTTTTTTTCATCATAACTAGAGGACACATCCAATTCTATTGAAATTCACCCTCGCAATGTCGAAATGACATAGTCTTCGGCCACTGTCCACTACCTGTCATCATCTATGATATCCTTGATGGAAGACCCCCCTGGGCCTTCCCCTCCTGTTTCGCCTGACCTACCTTCAGCGATCACCTTGGGCTCTATTTGGTCCCTGTAATTAGCAAGATTAGAAAAATTCCAACTACAGGGGTAACATCAAATGACTTTGGGATTCAAGGATCTAGCCCTCCTGAATCCAGAGAGAGATCTCTCTATAAATGAGTTTAAATATGTGATCTTTAAAGCCTGAAATGTGGTATTAGGCTAGTTATGAAGAGCGTGAGTTTTGTTTTTTTTGTTTTGGTTGGGAAAAGACATGATGAAGGTGATGGCAGTTCAAAATGAAGGGTGAAGATGTCTACAAGTGAAGGAATGATTTGGCTGATAGAAAAAGGCAAAGATAGTTTTAACCCATTGGGCTATGGAGTCATAGGAGGATTTTAATTGGACAACATGGTTCAAGAAGGATCCATGGGGCAAGTCACTTATGTCAAAGGATCTCTTAAGGTGATTTATGGAGTGAAATAGATAGGAAGTAGAGAACAAAACAAAATGAACAACAACACATAGTCTAAGATCAAGTAAGCGCTTTTAAACTATCTTGCTTTCAACATGTGCTTAGAGAGACAAAACATAAGAGAATTCTGTGATCAGGTAAGTACTTTTAAACTAGCCTGCATTGAAGTACTTTGAGTTTAGAGAAACAAAATATAAAAGCATTCTGAGATTAGGTAAGTGATTTTAAACTAGCCTGCTTTGTAGTACCTTCAGTCAAAAAACATTCAAAAACAGTTAGAACAGCTTAAGATCAGGTAAGTACTTTGAAACCAACCTACTTTAAGCATATTATAAAGGAAAACACTGATGATCATCATAATGAGAAATCTAGATCAGGCAAGTGCTTTAAAACCAACCTTCTTTAATATACTCAGTATTAACAAGAGAAAAACGTAGAAAATAAAGCTTTCAGTAAGAGTAGGGTACTACTGAGAGTAAGTCCTAGCTCTGTGTTTGTTGTTCCTTATCAGAGAAAATGAACAGAGTGAAACTTTAAAGAAAATAACAATTGATAGTGAGGAACACATCACCATTGACACAAATCAAGATCCCATAAATCAGCAGCTTGTATTTGATCAAACCAGTTACAATCAGCAAGCCCGGAGGGTCTCTACAACTCCAAACTTCTCATATCACCTTATTTATGTTCAAATTTCACACAGTGCATCAGTAGCTTCAAAAAACCATTACATGCATTCAGATGTCTAGAGACCAACATTTTCTTATGTTCTACAGAGGTATTTATAGAGAAATGAGGAAGTGGGAGGATTTCCCAAGGATCAAATATCATTAATTATGTAATCATTTCTAACTCTGCTCCATAACATCTGTTCCTACCTTTCGAGGCATAATGATCGAAAGATGTGCTTTTGGACTGTTCTTGATCTTCTAAAATGGTTCTGCTGACAATTAGAGATAAGATTCTTTGATTTGTATTAATTGTTCAACTGTCTTCAGGTAAACACCTCTTGTTCAGGTAATGACTAAGCTTCCTTTGATTTCTGTGAGGCTGCAGGTGTCTTAAGGAGTTGGAGAGGGTTCAATTGGCCTCGGCTAATGGCGGTGGAAGCTTTCTCATCTTGACAGATGTCTTTTTCTTTCCTTAAACACAATTAGTTTACTTGAGAACTGCGTTTTAGGACTTCAATCTCCTTTTTCTGGTGTGTTCTGTCTTCGATGTTCATACTCTTTGATCGGTGCTCGATTAACTATGTTTTATGGTGTGCAGGGCTGTACAGGGGTCGAATGGCATCAATGCCTCATGAATTCATTGATAAAATGTGAATTTAAAACCTTGAAAGTGATTTTGTGGTGAATCGCAGGCGGGAGGATCGTCACCCTCGACCTGTGAATTTTTCTTCAGCATGGCGGAAAAAACCATTTAAACCCTGCAAAAATACGAAAAGATATTAAAAAATCATGCATATATAGGCTGACTGCTTCAGAAGGCATGTGGAGGGAGCACAGCTGTTGGATGGCATCATCCAACGATTGAGATTGATCGTGAGGAGTGAATGGAAAGGTGGAAAAGAAAATCAAATGAGAGTCGTCGATCGCACAGAGATCGATGGTCGGGAGCGTAGGTGGAAAGTCAAAACAGAGAGATCGGGCGATGAAATTTGGGTCGTCGATCTGCAGATCAGATCGATGGCGAAGATGCTGTTACCGTTGTGTCGTACCCTAAGTTATCGTGTGTGCATCTCCAGCGAGCGACCACCGTTTGATGAGCGGCCTCAGATCGGACAGTGCACGTCAATATCGCACGGGGTCCACGTCTGATGTTTAACGTGCGATGGACAGCATTTTGGTGAACAGTGCCCAGGCCACGCGTCAATCGATGAGTGGAATCGCTGTCGATTGGGAGAAAACCACCCTGCGCTTGAAAGTGGTGCGATGGATACCGCTGGTTTCTTAACAGTAGATGTGGCGTGGGGACCACCGGCGAATGAAAATGGATCATTGGATCTACAGGTTAAATGGACGGCTGTGATGTGATCAGGCGGTGAAAAAGAGTGGGGACCACGGGTGCTATGGGATTGCGAAGACCGTCGGATGGCCGGGAAATCAACGGTTAGAAACGTTCCCGATAACCAAATGCGCTAAGCGCTTTTCGGGCTAGCACCTGGTTTCGGCACCCGGGTCACATGGCAAAAAGGTCAAGGGAGCTGGCTAAAGGGGGCTAAGACCCATATATGTCCAAATGTATGTTTTTGAACCTTTCTCAATGCAATTTGAGGCCAGAAATGGGCAACGATAGAGGGAAAAAAGGGAAAAAAGGCTAAACAAGGGGTATGTGTAGGATTTATAGGGGATTTTGGGAGGATTTAGAGGGTAAGAGGGGAATTTTGACAAGGGGGAAAAAAGGGTTAAAATGGGGCATTTTGGGTGAAGGAAGGGGAGAAAAGGGGATTTTGCAGCAGTCTTTCTCATGGAATTTTAGCAGAATTTCTCAGTTCTAAAGGGAAACAACAGTGAAAACTTGGATAGAGGAGATGATGTTTAGCAAAGGCTTCAAGAGGTAATATTTCTGCAACGAAACTATTCCTTGAAGGCTAAACAATGTTTTGGCCACCTTTTGATAGAACAAATTTTATAGTTGGCCAACAGTTGCTCCACTTGGGGATGGTGCCTTCTTGAAGGCATCAAGAACTTCAAACCTGCATTCTCTAGGAGGCTAATTCAGTGCTTCATCCATTGGGCTGCCTTCTTTGCTTGGATTCTCTTCTTTTTCCTAAAAAAATATTAGTAGCTATGGAAAACAATGGATCTTCATCAACAAGATTTCTACCTACCCAATCCTACTGATCTAACATTTTTTCTTCATTTTAGAGTGCACTTGAACTGGCAAACTCTTTACAACATTTTATTTCTTTTGTAAACTGAAAATTCTATTTCTACTCCTTATTTCTCCATGGAATCAGATTAAACAGTTGAGTCCATATGATTCTCTACCTAATCTACTATTTGTTGGGATTAAATTGTCCAACAGATTTTATTCTCTAAATTCTACAACAGAAATTTAAAAATAGTCAAGTCAAGATTAAGCAGTTTGACTTGCTATGATCTATGGCATAAAAAACAAGTTTCACATAGATATTTATTTTTCAGAAAAATTTAAATAAAAAATGGAAGGCTTAATATCTGACTTTGCGAAGCACTTCCTTCACCTTTCTACAGCTCGGATTGCCTCTTGATTGAGTTGTTCTTTCTTTTTCTCTGGTTCAGATTTTGAGCTGATTAGAACTAGATTTACCTCTATTTTGACTCAGAATAAAACATAGTTTGGAGTCAATTCTTGCTTGGAAACTTAGGTTCAGGTTTTGAGCAGGTTTGAACCTTTAATTTCTAACCTAATCTATCTACTGATAAGCCAAGTTTAAATAGTTTGGAAAATCAAATTCATTATCCTATCAGCCATAAATTTAAAACTAATTAATCAAGATTAGGTTGTTTGACTAAATAGGAGTGTGTTTTTCAGGAGTGGCATTTGAGCTTGCACACTTTCAGATTTGTTTATCTTTTTGGTATGGGGCTATACCTCTTTTTTTTTTTTTTTTTACAATCTACCCTCTTTTCCCTTATTTTTTATTGTTTTGTATATATTTTTTTTCCTTTGTGAAACTTGAACAAAGCAATGGTATCTACAATGGAAATGAAAGATTTTTTTTTTTTTTTTTTTTAAATAGAACCTCAGCAGTAGTAATGCTTAAGGACCCTGCCATTGACAGGACCCCCAAAGAGATCTGTGCCATCTAACTCTTGCAAAAAAGAGGCATTTGGACCAATGGTGGACTGAATAATGTAAGGACCTTGCCACAAACAGTGAAATTTTCCATGTTTACCCTTATTCTCTCTTCTGGAGTCCCACTTGAGTACCTTGTCTCCAATGTTGAAATCACAAGCCTTTGTTCTCTTGTCAAACAATTTCTTTATGTTCTCTTGCACCTTCTAAGCTCTATTGTAAACCTCTTCCCTTATCTTCTGGAGATGTATTTTCTGATTGATCCTCCTTATCATGTTGTCCTCTTCTAACTGTATTTCTTGGACTAACTTTATCACTGGTACACCTAGGCTGGTAGGAAACACTGCATCTACTCCATAAAAAAGCTGGTATGGGGACATTCCAATGGACTTCTTTGTGGTCAACCTGTCTACCCATAAAGCATGCACCAACTTTTTATGCCATGATTTTTTATTCTCTTCAAGTAGCTTCTTGATGATGGTCACCAAACTTTTATTTGATGATTTAGCTAACCCATTACCTTGAGGGTAATAAGCAGTAGAATGACCAAGTATAATATGATACCTGTGACAAAAATCAATCATCTTTTTGGAACCAAAAGCAGCAGCATTATCAGTAATAATCTTCCTGGGGCAACCGAATCTAGACAAGATATAGTCTTCAAGAAATTTTATAATGATAGAATCTGTGGCATTCCTAGAAGGGATGGCCTCTATCCACTTTGTGAAGTAGTCAGTGGCTGTGAGAATCCATTTGTGTTGGGCAGATGAAGTAGGTTAGATTTATCCTATGAAATCTAGGCCCCATTGTTGAAATGGAGCTTCAAAAATGATAGGTTGTAACGGTAAAGGAAGGAGTTTTCTTTTGCCCTCAAAAACTTGGCATTTGTGGCAAGCTACTATCATTTTATGGACATCTTGGAAGAGGGTGGGCCAGTAATAGCCAGATCTAAGGATTTTATTGGCTGTGGTTTTCCAGTATAAATGACCTCCACATTCTCCTTCATGGAATTCATGCTTGATCCTCTCTGCATCAACTTCAGGAAAACATTTAAACAATAAACCATTAGTATTTTTCCAATATAAAAAATCATTCAAAATGAAATAATTCCTAGCTTTCAACTTTAAAAACCTTGCATTTGTTTTTGATAAATCAGGAGGAACATTAATATTTGTAAGTACATACAAGATATCAGTGTACCAAGGTGAGCTTTGAAACTGCTCTTCCACAGTGGGAGCAGGTAATTCTTCCTGTTCATCCAAGGCATATACCATGTTGATGTCAAGGGATTGTAGATTAGATTCAACCATTAATTGAGTGAAGCCCTGACATTTAATGAGTTTGGTGGGTTTGATTTCCAAATCATACTCTAGTATTGCTGCAATCCATTTGCCCCTCTTTCCATCTGGGTCTTGTGACAAGATGTCTTTTACCACTATGTTAGGCACATAAGCAATGATGTGAGAATGTAGAATATATATCCTGAAGTCCTTTAAGGCCTTTACCAAAGAATAAGCCTGTTTTTCCATTATGTTATATTTCAAGGGTGCATCCCTTAAAGCCTTACTGAAAAAAGCAATAGGCTGTTCCTGTCCCTCTGGGTTTTTCTGCAATAGGATAGCAGCTACAGTATGCTTTGAGGCAAAGGAAAAAATAAGAAAATCCTTTGAAAAGTCAGGGCTGATCAGGACAGGTGCCTGGGTGAGTGCATGTTTTACCAATTCGAAGGATCTTTTGGCTTCTACATTCCATTTCACTCCTACTTCTTTCTTGAGAATATTAGTCATGTTTCTAAGGAGCTCTGCTAAGTTGGGAATAAACGTCCTCAAGAAGTTAATTTTTCCAACAAAGGACTGTAATTCTTTTATGTTCCTTGGTTGGCTAATATTTAGTATTCCCTCAACTCTCATTGGATCTATTTTAATCCCTTCTTCTGATATGATATGGCCAAGGAGTTTACCTTCTTGTAGGCCAAACACTGTCTTTTTGGGATTTAAAGATAATCCAAACCTTCTACACTTTTCAAGGACCTTTCTTAGATGTTTCAGGCGCTCTTCATTAGATTTGGAATAAACTGTTATGTCATCAAGGTAAAATACAATGAAGTGCCCTGTCTCCTCTGAAAATGCAATGTCCATGGCCCTTTGGAAAGTGGCCCCAACGTTCATTAACCCAAAATTCATTTTCACATACATGAAAGTGCCCCGAGTGGTGAAAGATGTCTTGAGTTGGTCTTCTGGGAGTACTACAACTTGGTTATACCCTGAAAAACCATCTAACAGAGAAATCCTCTTTGAACCAACTACCCTTTGTAGAATGTGTTCCATTTTGGGTAAAGGGTAATTGTCCTTTAGGGAGGCTCTATTAAGGTTTCTGAAATCAATGCACAATCTGTTTTCTCTTGTCTTTTTCCTCACAGCTACAAGGTTATAAACCCAATCTAAAAACCTCACAGGCACTATGATTCCTGCCTCATACATTTTTTTTATTTCCTTTTCTACTAGAGGCAATTGTATTAGATTAATTCGATGCAGTTTTTGCCTAAGGGTTTTTGGTTTTATTTCAATGGGATCTTGTGCTGGATGATTTGTGTATCATAGGCTTTTAATTCTTCATAGCTCCAGGAAAACACATCAACAAACTCTTTAAATAATTCAATGAATTTCTTTTTCATGTCTATTGGCAAGGAGCCAGCTAATTTAATCATTTTAGGCTGATCTTTGGTGCCTATGTTGCATTCCTCGACATCAGACTCAGTGTATTCTACAATGGGTTTCTTTGCTACGTTGTTAAAATCAAACAGGTCTTCTAATGGTGCTAACCCCCAAGGTATGTTCTTGTCCTTTGACAGAAATATCTCAATGTCTTTGTTTTCTGTGTCCTCGTACTCTTCAGTATGAGTTCCAAGTTTTTTAGTTAACATGTCAATTTTTACAGAACCAAATAGTTTATCTTCTTCAAGGAACTCTTTGTTGAGGCAATTTTAATCAGATTTAGAAAGTGAATCAGATAACTCAAAATCCTTCTTGCCAAGCAGGAAATCCTCTATCTGCTTGTCGCCCTCGAAGACCTACCAATATTTTTCATTATCTAGGACTGCAGGTCTATATTTTGTTTGAATGATGATTTGTTTATCACCAGGTGATTTTTGACATGAAATAGCAGCACAAGCCAGCCCGTTTGCAATTATGTTTTGACTTCTTGGGAAAAACATGAGCTCATATCTTGTAAACATGTTTAGGAAATCTATGGCATTATTTCGGTATACCCTTAGTCTAGGATGCTTAACGACATACTCTCCGTTTAGTTGTTTGATGACTAATTCTGAGTCTCCCTGAACAATTATCTTCTTCGCTCCTAGTTCTTTCAATAGACGCAATCCTAGGATGAGAGCCTCATACTCTGCAATGTTATTGGTGCATTTGAAATCTAGCTTGAAAGCATGGCATTCGAAGTAATTTTTCTCAGTGTTGACCAACCATACCCCAGCTCCTGTACTCTTTTTAGTCCAAGACCCGTCAAAGTTCATGACCCATAAGGGATTGTTTGTAGCGTTAACATCATTTTCATCCCTATTGCATTGTTCATCATTATGTTCTATTCTGGGATCTGCAACATGTTGTGCTGGGTCTTGTTCTTCATGATTTTCATGGAGTTAAGTGTAAGGGGTAGTCTGTTGTTTGCCATCTTGGCTTTTTTCACTCTAGTTCTTTGTTTCAACACACTGTTCAAAATTTTCTCTCTCGTTTTCTTCCATATCAACAACTTCCATCATTTCTAGATTAGGGGCCTCTAACTAGTCATCTGAGTCACTATGTTCTGGCTCTGACTGCTTTTTGGATTCATTATTGTAAAATATAAACGAATCCAGTTCAGTATGGACAGAGTAAATGGGAGAATTTTCAAGCTTGTCTGAGCTACTGACCATGAATTTCATGTGTGACTCTGTGTATAGTCTTCTAAGCTGGCTAAAGACAGGAATAGTGGCATATGTTCCATGCATCTGTATGATACCTTGCAGCTTGGCACCCCATGATCTTGACAGCAACATGCCATACTTAGGAGGCACATCAGCCACCACAACATCCATCACCATGCACTTGGTTGGGCTTTGGGTAAAACTCACACAAAGGTCTTTGATTAGACCCAGACACTTCACTCTGTTGGAATCAAAAGAATATAAATCCTTGTAAGGTCTGGTTATTTCTCGTCCTAGCCTTTCCATTATCACCTTTGGCATAAGGTTGTGAGAGGCTCCAGATTCATGCATAGCATTATGCAGGATCTTGTCATGAACATTTAAACTCACATAAAATGGGGGAACAGGTCCCTCTTGATATATACCTTCAATCTTAGGACCAAAAATGAGCTCTGGTTGGTCATCATTAAGATTGACTGTATCATTATTTTCCTCAATATTTAAAGCCTTCAAAATTTGGGTCCTATAGACACTCTGGGTAGCTAACTCAGTTAGGGGAACAGAGATTCTGATCTTTGAAATTTCCTGCTCAAGGCTGAAAGGAATTTGGCTCTTCGAAGGACTTGTCTCAACCTTACTAGCTGCCAGTCTATCAGCAACATCAGCTTGTTGATTTTTTCTATTAGTATTTGACAAAATGGTCTTAACAGGAGTACTAACTGAAGTGGTAGTACTACTAATGTCTGCACTCTGTTTTTCATTGTTTTGAGTGCCCTTCTCTCTACTTTTATCAGAATTTACAGTCATTTTTTTATCCTTTTGTTTGACAATTTTAGGCTTGGTTGTAGTGCTGTTTTGTGAAGATTTGTCAGAGGTTTTGGTGTTGAGAGTTTGTTGACTGGTTTTGCTTCTAAGGTCATATTCTTTTTGGGAATCTATGATGACATTTTCCATGTATTGAAAATAACTTTCATCATCATCTCTGTTGTCATCATAAGGGGTATAAAGAACTTGTTTTCTATCATAATGAATCTCAAAGTCATCATTATCTACTCCCAGCATGTTGATATCATCTTCCTCTGTTATCTCATCTGTTTCCTCAAGCTCACTTATATAGTTTTGATGAAAAGGAGGAGTGATCAGTTGATCATCTTCCCTAAGTTTTTTTGGAGGTTGGTTCCTTCTAAAATTCTGATTTTGGTTCTGGTTTTTTTTTTGAGGAGAAATTTGGTTTTGACTTGTTTGTGCTCTCTCAAGGATGCTCATTTTCTTCATCATCTCCTCCATCATTTTTTCCATCTTTGAGTTGGAAGTAGAAGGTGCATTTTCCTCTCTAAAGGACACTCTCTTTTCAATTTTCATTCTTGCTCTCTTCTCCATCAAGTTGACTTCCACAGAAACATCACCCTTTTGCATATCTTCAAGAGTTGCAAAATCTCTCTCTCTCAGTTGATAGACAATCTCGGGGGCAAACCCTTCAGGAAACTTGTTTAAATCTGAGCCCTATGGAGGTTTTAATTATGGGAAAAGTGAATTATACACACTATTGAATCTAGTGCAATAAGCTTGCACACTTTCCCCAGCGTCTCTATGGAGGTTCTTGTAGTGAGAAAGGACTTGGAGAGGGTTTTTATTTACTTCCCATTTGTTTAAGAATGTTTGATGGAAGGCTTGGAGATCATTAATACTATGGGGGGTTAAACCTTTAAACCATTTTCTTTCTTCTCCCCCTAAGCTCTGAGCAAATAATCTAAGCTTGACATAATAATTATCAATTTCATTTCTGTCAAAGTAGTCATTCATCTTATCCACATGTTGTGATGTAGTTGTAGCATTGCTAGCATCATACAATGGAATTTTAGACTGATAGTCCTGTGGAAGATTGACTAATGGTACAGGAAGAACTAAGGAAGCATACCATGCTCCCATGATATGTGGTGGGGGTGTATTCACAGGAAGGAAAGTGGGCTGAAGTGGGGTAGTTTTAACAGTGGATGTAGGATGCACAGAAATGGATGGACCAGGAATATATTGCTAAGCTGATCTTGGATGAGAGACACCTGAGTTGTGAAGAAAATGTGAATCAAGAGGTGTTGTTTCTCTGCTACCAGGATGTTCACTTGTTTCAGGAGATGAAAATGAAGGCTCAGAATCTGACTGACCTAAGTCACTAAGAGACCTAGTTCTAAATGGATTTACTAAGTCAGCTTGTGATTGTGGTAGAGCTGAAAGATTTTCAGGGAATGAATTAGCTCTCAAGGGTGATCTGAAAATAGTTGAGAGTTTAATCCTAGGAGACCTCCTAAGGATACTTTTTGGGTTATCAATTATCTCAGGTGGACCAGGGTTAGGATAGGCTCTAGTGTGAATATTTCTAGGAGCTAGTATGCTATGGTTTTTAGACCTAACTAAACAAGAAAAGTTTAACCATATATGACAATCTGTAAGAGGTTTAACTGATCTTTGCTAAGAGAACTTTAATCCTAAAGCCCTCTTACTGAGGTTGAATGGTTTTATAATGATTAGAGTTCTACCCAATGGAGTCCTTAAGGTCAGTTCAGGATTGTGGAGTCACCAAGTGGAATTTTTTATCTCTTTTGGAGGTAAAAGGTTTAATGGTCCACTACCATGTTTATTGAATACCAACCTAAAATATTTTTAGGTTATTTTCTGAGTTTTTGTGGTTGTATGGAAAACTAAAGATTCCATAAAACCTGGCCAAGCAACTATGAACTCTAAAAGTCCCCAGTGGAGTCGCCATTATGTTAGGTCCCTGTAATCAGCAAGATTGGCAAAAGTCCAACTACAGGGGTAACATCAAACTGCTTTGGGATTCAAGGATATAGCCCTCCTGAATCTAGAGAGGGATCTCTCTATAAATGAGTTTAAAGATGTGATCTTTAAAGCCTGAAATGTGGTATTATGCTAGTTATGAAGAGCATGAGTTTTGTTTTGTTTGTTTTGGTTGGGAAAAGACATGATGAAGGTGAAGGCACTTCAAAATGAAGGGTGAATATGTCTGCAAGTGAAGGAATGATTTGGCTGATAGAAAAAGGCAAAGATAGTTTTAACCCATTGGGCTATGGAGTCATAAGAGTATTTTAATTGGATAGCAAGGTTCAAGTAGGATCCATGGGGCAAGTCACTTATTTCGAAGGATCTCTTAAGGTGATTTATGGAGTGAAACGGATAGGAAGTGGAGAACAAAACAAAATGAAGAACAGTGCACAATCTAAGATCAAGTAAGTGCTTTTAAACTATCTTTCTTTCAACATGTGCATAGAGAGACAAAACATAAAAGAATTCTGTGATCAGGTAAGTACGTTTAAACTAGCTTGCATTGAAGTACTTTGAGTTTAGAGAAACAAAATATAAAAGCATTCTGAGATCAGGTAAGTGCTTTTAAACTAGCCTGCTTTGAAGTACCTTCAGTCAAAAAACATTCAAAAATAGTTAGAATAGCTTAAGATCAGGTGAGTACTTTGAAACCAACTTGCTTTCAGTATATTCTAAAGGAAAACACTGATGATCATCATAATGAGCAATCTAGATCAGGAAAGTTCTTTGAAACCAACCTGCTTTAATATACTCAGTATTAACAAGAGAAAATCATAGAAAATAAAGCTTTCAGTAAGAGTAGGGTACTACTGAGAGTAAGTCCTAGCTCTATGTTTGTTGTTCCTTATTAGAGAAAATGAACAGAGTGAAACCTTAAAGAAAATAACAATTGACAGTGAGGAACACATCACCATTGACACAAATCCGGATCCCATAAATTAGCAGCTTGTATTTGATGTTCAAACCAATTACAATCAGCAAGCCCGGAGGGTCTCTACAACTTCAAACTTCTCATATCAGCTTATTTATCTTCAAATTGCACATAGTGCATCAGTAGCTTCAAAAAACCATTACATGCATTCAGATGTCCAGAGACCAACATTTGCTTGTGTTCTACAGAGGTATTTATAGAGAAATGAGGAAGTGGGAGGATTTCCGAAGGATCAAATATCATTAATTATGTAATCATTTCTAACTTTGCTCCATAACATATGTTCCTGCCTTTCGAGGCATAATGATCGAAATATGTGCTTCTGGACTGTTCTTAATCTTCTAAAATGGTTCTGCTGACAATTAGAGATAAGATTATTTGATTTGTATTAATTGTTCAGCTGTCTTCAGGTAAACACCTCTTGTTCAAGTAATGACTAAGCTTCCTTTGATTTCTGTGAGGCTGCAGGTGTCTTAAGGAGTTGGAGAGGGTTCAATTGGCCTCGGCTAATGGTGGTGGAAGCTTTCTCGGCTTGATAGCTGTATTTGTCTTTCCTTAAACACCTTTAATTTAGTTCAGAACTGCGTTTTATGACTTCAGTCTCATTTTTCTGGTGTGTTCTGTCTTCGACATTGATACTCTTTGATCGGTGCTTGATTAACTATGTTTTCTAGTGTGCAGGGTTGTACAGGGGTTGAATGGCATCAATGCCTCATGAATTCATTGATAAAATGCGAATTTAAAACCCTGCAAGTGATTTTGTGGTGAATCGCTGGCGGGAGGATCGTCACCCTCGACCTGTGAATTTTTCTTCAGCATGGAAGAAAAAACCATTTAAACCATGCAAAAATACGAAAAACTATTAAAAAATCCTGCATATATAGGCTAACTACTTCAGAAGGCATGTGGAGGGAGCATAGCCATTGGATGGCATCATCCAATGGTCGAGATTGATCGTGAGGAGTGAATGGAAAGGTGGAAAAGAAAATCAAATGAGAGTCATCGATCGAGCAGAGATCGATGGTCGGGAGCACAGGTGGAAAGTCAAAATGGAGAGATCGGGCGATGAAATTTGGGCCGTCGATCTGCAGATCATATTGACGGCGGAGATGTTGTTACCTCTACGTCGTACCCTGATTTATCGCGTGTGCATCTCCAGCGAGCGACCACCGTCTGATGAGCGGCCTCAGATCGCACGGTGCACGTCAATATCACGCGGGGTCCATGTCCGATGTTTAACATGCGATGGACAGCGGTTTGGTGAACAGTACCCAGGCCATGCATCAATCGATGAGTGGAATCGTTGTCGATCGGGAGAAAACCACCCTGTGCTTGAAAGCAGTGCAATGGATACCGCCGTTTTCTGAACAGTAGCCGTGGCGTGGGGACCACCAGTGGATGAAAACAGACTGTCAGATTTGCAGGTTAAATGGAAGGCTATGATGCGATCAGGCGGTGAAAAAGAGTGGGGACCACGGGCGCGATGGGATTGCGAAGACCGTCGGATGGCTGGGAAATCAACGGTTAGAAACGTTCCTGATAACCAAACGCACTAAGCGCTTTTCTGGCTAGCGCCTGGTTTCGGCACCCGGGTCACGTGGGAAAAAGGGCAAGGGAGCTGGCCGAAGGGGGCTAAGACCGATATATGTCCAAATGTGGGTTTTTTAACCTTTTTCAATGCAATTTGAGGCCATAAATGGGCAACGATAGAGGGAAAAAAGGGAAAAAATGCTAAACAAGGGGTATGTGTAGGATTTATAGGGGATTTTGGGGGGATTTAGAGGGTAAGAGGGGAATTTTGACAAGGGGGAAAAAAGGGTTAAAATCGGGCATTTTGGGTGAAGGAAGGGGAGAAAACGGGATTTTGAAATAATCTTTCTCATGGAATTTTAGCAGAATTTCTGAGTTATGAAGGGAAACAACAGTGAAAACTTGGATAGAGAAGATGATGTTTAGCAGAGGCTTCAAGAGATAATATTTCTGCAATGAAACTATTCCTTGAAGGCTAAACAATGTTTTCGCCACCTTTTGATAGAAAATTTTTTATAGGTGGCCAATACGCTCAACATTAGTGGATCCTTCATCTACTTTTTCTTCCGTCACCCCTTTTGACGATGCGCATGTGAACCTCTCTTCTCATGATGATGAGTCAGGCAGCTTCGCCACGTCAGGTGGTCTTTCTTCCACCAGTCACCCCATCTTCTACTACGATGATGAAATTATGGAAGTAGTCACCACCCCTGACTTTATCTATCCCCCCTTACATCGAACCCATGCATTCGAACCACATACACCTTGTGGCCATTACATTGACACCCAATGTTTAGGTAAGGGGGCACCCATATTTGAGAAACCAGGAAAATCAATTTTCCACAACTCTCCTAGTGTATCTGGTCATGTTGACTCAAGTACCATTATTCTTCCACATTTAGAAGAACCTCTAGAGTCCCATAACACTTCATATCACTCTAGGGATGATATCCCTCATCATTCCTTAATTTTACATCAATAACCCAGTCCCTTCGATATTGTTGTTGACCAAACTGTGAGTTTTCTAGGAGAGCATCAGTTCACTATCTCCAAATCCACTCTTTGGGATAGTGATACCATGTATGCCAACCCAAAAACTTAAGTCCATTTGCTTCATATATGCAGTACCAAAAGATATTGGTAGTCCTCCATTCCCTTTCTCAAGCTGCATAACCATAACAGAAACAGATTGCACACCACATCATAGAAATCTGTTTAGATCCCCCCTTTCTAAATATATTTTGGCATGACCATAACATACTTGGGGGCACCTATGCCCCTCAACCATAAAAATCCCAGATCTCAGCCAAAAACAACACTCAAACCCCCTTTCTCTAACAGGTCGCACTTTTCAGGTCATTTCCTGGGACAGGTCACAGTTTTCTGCCCAGTGCCTACTACCCAGGTCACAAAACAGACCCCAAAAAGTGCGACCTAGCCTGCTCATGAGCTCTGGGTACCTAAACTGAAGTTTTGATCCCCTTAATTGAAAGAGTATGGTTAGGTCTCTTACCTGCAACTAAAGGCTCTCGATTCCAATGGTCGGTTTGTCCACTACGATCACCACAAGATTTAGGGCTTTATCTCCTGTCTACATTCACCACAGCTCCACATGCAAATGAGTGAAGTTGGAGGGAAAATTCCTTATTAAAAGAGAAACCCCTGATTTTTCTTTTTCCTACTGTGGTCAAACCGTAGCTCAGTTTGACGAACAGTCTGTACCGTTGGAAAAATCTCACCGAGCCCTCAAATGGGTATATGTTAGTTTTTTGTGATTTGATACTTCACTAGGCCACATTTCGTCCAAGAAGGGTCACTTCACCACTCCTCAAAATCGAATTTATTCACTTGCAACACTTGTACTTGGGGCACCTCTTTGCCTCCATACTTTCCCATGCTCGTGTCAATTTTCGTCGTGAGTAACCATCTCGTAATCATGTAGTTATGGTCCCCATTGGACCTTTTCTGTGTGGCAGTATCATCGAGTCGCCCTTTTTTAGAGCATCCGAGTTGATTCATCATCGCATTCATGGAGTCTATCCTGAGTCCCTTTTCCTGCTATAGTCCTTCATCCTTCACTTCTTGGTTCCTCTCTCATGTTGCACATGATGGCCTTCAGTCCTTCTATCCCCTATCCCTTATGATATTGTGTCAGTCGCTGCCAGGTCATCCATGCCCTTTATTCTCTAACAAGGGAAGTTGTCCGTCTGCTAGTATTTCATCATCATCCCTGGTGTCAGTCTGTCAGTCGCTCTACTATTTTCTCTTGTGCCTTAGTTGAAGATCCGTTATTGCCTCACCTATGGTGGACCTCCTTCTGTCGACATCATATCATTCATTCTAGAAGATAGGTCTAGAAGGCGGTGTACCTTGGTTCTAGCTTCCACCCTTGTTTGGTGCCTCAAATCAAGCAAAGGGCCTCTTTGTTGCCCTTTGAATTGATTGTTTCTCAGCTCCATCTCCTTTTAGCACGATTGAGATCTGTATACTTGATGGTTCAGTGATGCAGCAAGTGATATCAGTGATTCCCAGGTGTGTGTGAGATGTTTCAGCCCTCATGAGGAAATGGCCCTACAAGTAGCCCCCACGTGCCTGGAGGACCTCTTCATTATAGCCTTTGATGCAACTCCATATATTTGATGATTTCGACCTTAGGTGCTTACAGCGCCTTTTTGTTTGCATGTATCAATCATATTTTCAGAGCCCTTTCTTGTTTACAAGGGAATTTAGGTTGTATTTGTATCTCATGTACTCAGATATTATTTTATAAGTCCTGGTCGTTATCCCAGGCATATCATGTATTTGGGATTCATTATCATGTGTTTATCTGGCTCATGTTTATGCCAGCATGTACTATATTGTTCAATCCCTTGTTTACTGGATGCATTATTCTTTGTACTTTGTCTCGCCAGGCATAGGTATGCCTCCCCCACTGCCTATAGCATAGGTAATCACTCATAAAAGAGACTTGTTGCACCTGTAAGTCTTGCCTCATCAGGGTCTAGTCCTTTAGTGCTTCAGTCTACCTTATATTTCTCTCTCTTTGACTTCCCCTTCGGTGTCTAGCAATTGAGTTCTTACAACGTACTTCGGTCATACGATTAGCTCCTAATGCTCACACATTGGGGGGAAATCTGTTACACCATTTTTTGGCCATCTAACCTGTTATTATTAGATGGACCCAAGTACACCATGTAAGACCAGTTTTACCCTAAGTAAAATTTCTTTCACTATGAAAAATAACTTAGTAAAACACCTTTATTAAGTTGTTTATGGGCTAAATAGGAAACCCCATGAGGAAATATTAAATAAATCCACATTTGTTTGATTTTCCTCAAGGAATAATTAGTTAAATAACAGTTTAATTAATATTCCTAGTCATATTCAACCCACAACAGGAAAATTAATTAGATAAATTATTATTTATCTTATTATTTTCTAGGAATGATTATTTAAACCTTATTTAAATAATATTCCTTGTTAAATTTGACTAAATCACTCATAAATAGTTAAATAAATCATTATTTATTTAATTATTACTAAACCACATCCTTAAAATGATAAATAAATCATTTATTTATTTATTATTTACTAATAAAGGGATTTGACCCAAGTCAAATTCCTTTTCTCTCAAACAAAAATAATAAAATATTCCATAAAAGTTCGATCTTGATTTGGTTAATAATATTTTAATTATGCACCAATATCTAGACTAATTCAATATTTTGTTATAAATTGAGGGGTTTTTCCATTCATTCATCACCTTTTGTTGCCTAAGATCACTCTGGATCTATACTTTTGGTCTGACTTTGATCCACCATCATTGTCATATTTTTCTATATTTTTTCTTGTGAGCTCCCTTTGAGTTTCATTTTTGTCTGGGTTTTCTACACCATCAAGAGAGAGGAATTTTAGATCTGAAGTGCTGAGGACTTATAGGAACCCATCCCATTGAGGAGAAATGGTAAAATCCTTCTATGTTTTCCTCCCAAGTGCCCTTAATATAAAATTCATTCAACATATTCTTGTCTTGTCTATTGGATGCATGGTGTAAATCTCGTTTTTATTTACTCCTTAATGTCTTTTGATGCATAGATATAGATTGTTGCAGCATTTATTTTGATCAACTAATTTCAGATTTGAAGATAGTGACAACCATCTTTGTTGTTAGGGTTGTTTTTTATGCACAGCTAAAGTGGTCTTTTTTTGTACACTTGCAATTAAGATTTATACTAACAAGCATGTAGGCATAGATATGACTTGAGACATCCCTAAAACATGCCTTAAGGAGTATTTTTCTAAGTTTTTTATGGTGATTTAGAAGTATTTCACCTGTGAAGATAGATACCATACGGTATATCAATACAACTTCAAATTATTGCTACAATTTATAAGTAAGCAATGCCTGGATATACCATTTTATTTGTTTAGGAGCTTGGGAAAAATGGCAGAGAAGGTTCAAGCTAAACCTCAAACCATTGATACCTCAACTTTTCACCATGCTTTAATCAAGTTTTTAGTGGTTGAAGAATTAAAAAAAATTGAATAGATATTTGTCTATATTGTTTTTTTTGAGTGGCTATGAAGTTGACGTTCTTACTCCTAGGAAACACTAATAACTAAGTCCAGTAAACTAGGGAAAGACAAGAAATATGAAGCAGAACCAGTGGTTGACCATGAGGAAAATATGTAGCCTATGGCATAGCCTATGGAGCTGGAGGTTGAACAAGTGCAGAAGACTGCAATGCCAAAGAAGACCTCTACAAGAAGTCAAATTAAACCATATACAAGGACACATATGAGGGTTACAAGAATTCAAACTGAGGGAAGATGAAAATTAACATACATACTAGAGGAAATTTAAATTGAAGAAAGTCCTATTGTACATCCTATTGAGATCAAGGATGTAGAGACTAAAAAGAAAAACAATAGAGTCAAGAAATTGGACTTGGAACAAGAAGAATTAGGGTTTATCTTAAAGCCTATAAAACCATTCACAAGATCAAAGAAGTCAAATAAAAATATTCCTGAGAAACCATGGATGCCTGAACAGTCACTAAGGCAAACACTGGCATCAGAAGAAAAAGTACCATAGGAGCCTCTAGCAAATGTAGAATCAATGAAGAGAAGCAAAGGTAAAGAACAAGTACAAGAAAAAAATGAGGTAGAGCTTCTAGAAGAACAATTAAAGGATGCTAGAAGTGAGGTAAGAGAATCAAAATTCTTGTTTGAGAGATTGAACAAATACATTTCTAAGAAAATATATGTTTTCAATGAAGTGGTAGACAGGTCAGGATAGATGCTAAATGAGAAATTGCCTCTACATAGGATGATGAAGCATCTATGCAAAAGAAAATAGGTGGTTGTAGGTAAGGAGGAGAAGGTTGCAAGGTCAATCAAGAGACCTCGAAGCACAAATGCAGATGATACAAGCTAAAATTTTGAAGAGGGGCCTAAAATTCATTATTATTAATCATGATGTTGCTCCATAAATAGGGCAATATTACACATTTTTGGGATGTATTATTGCTTATGTTATTTCACAGTAATTTATAGGCTTCAAGAAGTGTTTTAGAGGTTATACAAGTTTTTTGGAGGTGATAAAAGGAAGAAAGTGAAAAATACCAGGAAACTAGGCACTTTCGTAGCAACTCCCACACATAAAAACAGAAACTTGCTATGAAAGTGATGTAGCTTTCCATGAGGGTAAACAATAGCAAAAATTTCAGTAAAAATATGGCTTAAGACATATGTTTGTCCCATTAGCCTCAAGGAATACCCTAGAATAGTCACAAAGGTTAAATATTATGCAAAAGGTGGATTTTGGCACTTTCTACGAAAGTTCGCTACTAAAGTACCTGTACTCTACCTTTTGTCTAGTGTTAGGCATTTTTTACGATTTCAAAAAAATCAGTGCAGTGATGAAGTGGATAAATCGTAGGATAAGAGCATACATATTATTATGCCACTTGTTTAAGGGGACAACTCAGAATTCAACCTTCATGTAGCTGAAAACTCATGAAGCCAACAAATGATGCCAACTCATCAATATAGCTCACCATCTCAATTCAATTTCACAAGGGCTTAACTCCAATTTGTCAACTATCCAACACCTCAGCATGTTAGTTTGGTTTGATCAATATGAGAAGCATGGTTTTTTGAGTTTTTTTTGGAGTTATTAATGGTCATATCATCCTTTTTGAATACCAACTCTATCAAAACAAAAAATTTCCCTATTAAAAATCAATGTGATGTAATCCTACTTGAATTAGGTCTCTAGTTCAGGGTATCAAAGTCTAACCTAGGTGGCAGACCATTGTAAAAGAGACCTCACACTATAAATGAGGGAATTTCTAAGTTTGAAAGGGTTGATGAATGTTACGAGGAGACTATTATGTATTTTTTCTCTATCAATATAATATACAATTTACAATACTTGTCTTTCAAAAGCTGAAATTTCTTGTTGTCTTATGTATTTTTCTCTTTCAAGTTTGTATATTCTCATGAGCTTCATGGTATTATGATCACTTGGAATTCATAATTTTATGCTCTAGTTTCCTTTCTATGCTATGGTTTCGGTAAAATTTATGTTTTTAAGTCAATTTTCTTCAGCTTCCATGAATGCATTTGCTAGTAATTGAATTCTTTTGGTTGAATCCATGCCCAATGGCAACCTTCATACATTATTCCAGCTGCAAAATCACATAAACCATAAAAATATTTAGCCATCTTCAATATAAGTTTTATCTTGAGTATTTAATTTTTCCTTTGAGAGGTCCCTCTTTGATTGGAAGGATTAACTACCAATCTAAAGTGGTTTGAAATATTTGTGCTAGGTTGTCAGTTGAACAACCCAATTGGTTCCAGCTTAGAGATAACAATGTAGAAATCTAGGATATGAACCTTTAGTCTGGGAGATTTCTCTGGGATAACCATCCACCTTCTCAACTTGTAGATCTTGAAAAAGAGAAGGAAGAGAGTGCTCCTCAGTTAAATTGACGTCCTTTTCCCAAAAGGGTTATCCACCCTAGCCAGCACACCCCATAAGAGATTGAAATTCTGGGAGAATTCAAGAATTTGTGTGTCAAGATACCCCTTCTCCATTTTATTAAGGATGTTCCCATATATAATAAGCTTATCAAGGAGAAATTTTTCAAAAAAACTGGGAGGGAAAGGAGAGACACCCCCACCATCAATTTTTTTTTGGAAATTATCTAATCTAATGTCGAGAAGAGTGATCTTTCCAAAATACCTAGACCCTTAAAGCCCAATAGTGGATGTGCACATTGATGGCATTATAGTCCATACTAATATAATTGATCTTGGGGCTGTAATTAATGTGATGGCTAGGGAAACCATTTTAAAGCTAAATCTCCAAGGGGATTTGAGGACAACCACCAGAGTGATACAACTTGCAGACAGATACACATTATCTCCTATGGGAATTTTTGAGGATGCCATATTCTCCATCAGATCTTGGGAGTATCCTACTAATTTTTTGGTTCGCCATCCCAAAAAACCAAGTTTAATTGTTATCCTATCATCTTAGGAAGACCTTGGTTGGCCATTGTTGATCCTTATATTAGTTGTAGGGTTGCGAACATGACTATTAGGAATGGACCCATATCAAAACAACTTGGATTCTATCCTCCTGCCCAGCCTTCTATTGAACATGATTTACCCTTGTGGTTAGAAGATGAGGAAGGGGATGAATTGTATCACACAACTCCCTACCTAATATGCACCCTAGATACTATTATAGGAGGGGGGAAATAGATGAAGATGAATTCATTGACCATATCCTTCAAAACCAGCCTCCCACTACCATCTCACTTGATGAACTTGTGAAATAATCTGAGAATAGTCCTTAGGATGAGTTATGCACATTTGAATAATGTCCCAAACATGTGAAATTTATATATTTGGTCCCATTTAGAACCTTAAATATCAACCCCTCTCTATCGGCCAAACAAGAAGAACAATTGTGCGAGATACTAAGGAAACACTTAGATAATTTTTCTTTGGATTATAAAGAAATGAAAGGGGTTCATCCCTTGGCTTGTACTTATCATATTTAAAATAAAATAGGGATGCAAACATGTGCACCAACCCTAGAGGAGAATTGATGTTGTGAAGGAAGAATTACAAAAGTTGTTGGATGCAGGGTTCATATATCCCATCTCAAATAGTGAATCGATGTCCCCTCTAGTTTTAGTACCAAAGAAGAATGGAAAGTGGAGGATCTATGTTGACTATAGAGAACTTAAAAAGGCCAAAAATAAATACCATTTTCCCTTTCCCTTCATTGACCAAGTCCTAGATAGTATTCAAGGAAATAAATTATTTTCTTTCTTAGAAGGATTTAGTGGTTACAATTAGATCCAGATCAACCCAAAAGACCAAGAAAAGACCACATTTACATGTTCTTGGGGTACTGTTTCCTATATATTTCTCCCCTTCGGTCTGTGCAATGACCCTACTACATTTCATAGGGAATTTTTAAGTATATTTTCTTAACTTGTTCATGACTGTGTTGAGATATACATGGATGATTCCAGTCCTTATGGGTGTGACATCTAGGAGGATCTCTCTAATATGGGAAAAATCCTAAAGAAATGCATAGAAATTAATCTCTCATTGATCCCTAAAAAATGTGAATTCCTAATGAATGTAGGGAATTTCCTTGGCCATTCCATATCTAAGGAAGGGATAGAGGTTGACCCGAACAATATTTCCATCATCAAAAGGGTTCCTAACCCTTAAAATTAGAGATATTTTAGGACTTTCTTGTCATCATATGTGTATTATAGAAAGTTCGTCAAAGACTTTAGTAAAGTGGCTTCAGCATTCTTTGGATTTCTAGCCAAGGATTCAAATTTTTGTTGGAAAAACAACTATCAACAGGCCCTTGAAATATTGAAAGAAAAGCTACCACTACACCCATCCTTAGGGGGCTTGATTGGAAATTTACTTTACATATCCATACTAATGCATTATACAAAGTTGTGGGGGAAGAATTGCAACAAGTATAAAATAAGTTGCATTATTTCGTTTATCTCATTAGTAAAAATCTATCTAAATTTGATTTGAACTACACTATTACTGAAAAAGAACTCTTAGTTGTAGTAAATTATTTGAACAAATCCAGGCACTATATCACTAGATATCAAAATTTTGTTCATACTGATCATTGAGTCATTAAATATTTGAGGAATAAGCTTGATATGAATTTTAGGATAATTAGATGGTTGTTATTGTTACAATAGTTTGATTTTACTATTATTGACAAAGCATGGAAAGAGAATGTGGTTCCATATTTCTTGTCTAGGTTGAATTTTCCTGTAGGTAATGAGGAGATGGTGGAAAACAAACTTCCAAATGAACACCTCTTTTTCATATCGGGGCTTTCTCATTTATTTTTGACATATCAAACTACTTAGTTATTGGGAGGTTTCCTCCTAATCTATCATCCCGGGAGAAGAGAAATATTGTAAGGAAAAGTACCTCGTTCACTTAGATTGGGGGAAATATTTTCAAATTGGGACCAGATCAGATCTTGAGGAGATGTGTAAGGGAGGAAGAGATCTTTGAAATCCTATTATAATTCCATGATGGATCTTGTGGGGGTAATTTTTATTCTAAGGGTACATCCTTTAAAGTTCTATAGGTTGGTTACTATTGGCCCACTTTACATCAAGATGCAAGGAGATACGCCACCATATGTGATCAGTGCCAAATGATGGGTGAACCCACACCCAAGGATGAGATTACCTTACATCCTAAAGTGGCCTTAGAGCCATTTGACAAGTGGGGCATGGATTTAATTGGGCTAATTGATCCACCATTATGAAAAAATAGGTATTAAATCATTATGTGCACTGACTACTTGACAAAGTGGGTTGAGAAAAACATTGTCAAAGAAGCAACTGAGTAGAAAGTGGTTGATTTTTTAAGATAAAATATTTTCTACAAGTTTGGGTATCCAAGGGAGATAGTCACTGATCAAGGAGCACCATTCACATCAAATTTGATTGAGAATCTCATGAGGCAACACCATATCAAACACACGACATCCATTTCCTATCACCCTTAAGAAAATGGGCAAGTTGAGGCCAGAAATAGATAATTGGAGAGCATCCTCCCCAAGGTTGTTAGCAACAACAAGAGATATTGGGAAGACATATTAGTGGATGCCACTTGGGCCTATAAAACCACTTATAAGAACACCATTGGGTTCAATCCATATGGTTTGGTTTATGGGAATAAATATTTGATTTCTAATGAGTTTGAATATAACACTTTGATAATGGAAGCCTAATTAGACACCAGAGAAATACAATACAGATTGCTCCAACTTAATGGCTTAGATGAATTCAGAATGCAAGATCTCCTACCCAGTGAATGCATACAATTAAAAAGAAAATTATGGCATGACAAGCACATTAGGGAAAATAATTTTCAAGAAGGAAATTGGGCCATGTTATATGATTCTAGGTTCAAATAATTCAAACGGAAGCTAATGACAAGGTGGTTGGGCCCATATCTAGTGGAAAAGTGTCATGATAATGGATCTGTCCACCAAAACCATTGATGAGGAAGGCATTCCCTTAGTTGTAAATAGTTATAGGTTGAAGCTATGCAGGAGACCTGTGTCCAAGGAAAAACTCACCAGTGCAATCAACATATAATTAAATTTCATTGGGAGTTTCATAACTCTTAGTCCACAACATTCATAAAAATTCAAAAATAAAATAAAATAAGAAGGCGTGGATGAAAAACTCTATCAGGCATATGAGGGAAACTCCAAGGTTGAAAACCTATCTGAGGCAACCTATGAGCAAAAAAAATAAAGAAAAATAAATATCCTTAGGTGAAAACCACTTTTTAGGTCCATAGGGAAGGCATGGAGGTTGAAAACCTCCATAGAGGCACCCTGTTTGCTTCAAAAAATAAAGAGATAATAAAAGGAAAGAGAAACAAACACAATCTCACAACCTCTCTGCTAACACTTTTTTTCTTTTGCAAGATTTCATATAGTCAGCATATTTTTTTATGCTATAGGAGCTCACCTACAATATCTCCTCCATCCTTCCATCCACACCATCTCATCTCCATACCCCTGACTCATATAACCATCTCTCTCCACCCTCCAATCAATCAGAAAGTTAAATTACACCTCTTCAATATTGTGCTAGAGGAAGGTCATGTAATGTTATAGGAGGTCTTGGTATGCTATAGAAGGAGCCTGTGGAGTTATAGGATGGGGATCTGAGAAGAATAAAAATACAAAAGGCCATGATGCCTCTATGAAATGATGAAGAAGGCCCCCCAATGATTTACTCATCACCTCTCCATCAGTTATCCACTCCAATTCACCTAAACTTGCTCAAATGTTCACTCTGTCCTGCCTAAGAAGAACACAAAGACCATTGTTCATAGATTTTCCAATATTCACACTACTTCCTCATGAATCCAGCCCTATTTACATGGATTTTCATCACTCCCTTCAAGACCACCATGAAAACTAAATACTAGAATTTTCAAATGTTTAATGCTATAGAAATAAACTCCTCCTGTATCAACCTATGAAGTCAAAATAAATCTTTGACATTCTTTTCTCCCCACCAACAGGAAGCTTGAGGGAGAAATGTTTGTACCTAGGACTCATCACCCTCAGAGAAGCACTCCACCAACAGATGCAACCCAGTCATGATAGAAAAACCTAGGTAAAATTTTAAGGATGGAAGCTTATCTTAAATTTTAGCAACCTTTGTGAATATTATTAGTCCCTAATATCCATAGTTTAAAATGTTTCATGATAATTTTGTAAAAGTATTTATATTTAAAATTATTTTATATTAGAAAATATATAATATTGCTGATATTAAAGGTAAAATGATTGTATACTATAAAATTTGGGCAAATTAATTTTTAGAAAATTGGAAATTAGCGATTTTTTTTGGAAAAAGCATGGAATATTAGCACACCTACGAATATTAGCCCCTAAAATTCTCCCTGGTTCAAACACCTATACATAGACAAGAAAATCATTAGTTAAGGTGCAATCCAGTTCTAAATGCATGCACGAGGAACAAGAAAAATATCAACTTCCTATGATAATGATGTCAGTATATATCTCAGCTCCAACATGCAACCATATCCAATGATCTGATCCATATGTAGGCTCAAGTTTGGAAACCCTCACCTCTTCCCTATGTATAAAATGACTAAAATGTTTAATTTTGGAGGAAATATGTTATAATAAGTTGGAGGTGGCCAGTGAAATTGGCCACCCTCATCTAGTAAAATTATGTTGGTGTTGGTCACTCATGCAATGTGGATATGTCACATCAAAATGAGTTGGTATCACAAATAGTGGGGCGATGGTTACAAGGGAAGGAGGAATGATTACAAATAGTGGGGAAAACATTCCAAATAAGAAACCCCTGTAGATTACATGCCACCACAATGCTCCAATATTTCAACTAAAAAATGGAATATTATGTAATGGGGCTCGACTTCTCTTGCACATTCATTCATTTCAAGAATATATAGAGAGATTACAAGTTCTTGTATTTCACTGAGAAGTTTCAAACCTCGTTTTGCAACTACTACAGGAAGTTCTGCAATCACTACACGAGTTGAAATAATCTGCTACAAGAAAAATTAAAGGGTTAGATGTGGCCACAATGGTTCAAATTGGTCTCAAAATTATCATATACATCCATAGTTACTTGAAAACAAGTAAGTGACATCCACCTCCCTTGTTCTTACACCTAATTTCATAAAATTTCTACTTAGAATTTATGGTCTGTGGCAGTATAATTGTGCAGTATAAGGTCTCTCTAAGTATTTTAATGGTTAGAAATAAGAACAAAATTTTTTGATAGGTATTATAGCATCATTTTCACTCACTACTACTAGGGAATTAAACATTTTATCACCATTTAAGTTATTAAGAAAAAAAATAAGAAAACATTTCCCTCACCTAAGTAGCACCAAGGAGGTATAACAAAAGATATGTGGGGGAGAGGGGGGGGGGGGGGGGGGGGGGGGGGAATTCAACGGAAGGGAACCCTCAAACAACAAAATGATTCACCTACGCCCTCCTTTAGTGAACATCATCAGAAAAAACCAATGGTTGGGTTCCTTTGCGTTTTTAAATGGGTATGATGATGATCTTACTCATGAATTTTCCATGGGAATGCATTCCCATGGAGAGGACAGTGCTGCCATTGTTGTAAGAGGTTTATCCATCTCTCTGATCCTTGAAACCATTAGTAGAGTGACCACCCTACTTATAGGGATTAGATGGAGAAATGAAGACAAGGAAATGAGTGTCACAACTAGAAATAATTTCTTAGTTTTCAAAGAGAAGCTTATTGAGGATAACAATGGAGTCAGAAGAGAAATCCTACCTTATCCTCAAGTATATATCTTGTGAAGGGATAATGAGTGTGGTATATTCTTACCATTTCAAATTACTCCATGAGTTGATATTTAAGGAATAATTGCCTTTCCCTCAAAGACTTAATGTACCCCAATTTCTCCTATAGTCAATCATAGAGATGAGTCAAAAGGTGAGGGAGGGAAAAAACCAACATTTAGTTCACCATGGACTCATTAAATTGATAGTGATGGATTCTTTAAGCAACTTGAGGATCCCTATCCTATGGAATAAATTTTTCAACATAGATAGGGAGACTTTCATAGGAACACAAGCCATCACCCCTGGGGAGACACCAACCTCTAACATTGGAGGTAGAGAGGGAAAAATAGAGGAGCAAGAAGAAACATAAATAGAGGAGGAGGAGGAGGTGGAAAATATATAAAAATAAGAGAGAAAAACAGAGGAAAAAGAGGCAACAAAGGTAGAGGAAGGTGAAGAATAATTTGAAAGAGAAGAAGGGGAGAAACAAGTGGAAGAATCATTATGACCTAAGGAATCTGTTGAACCCAAAGAAGCACATAAACAACCACATCAAACAATATTTTATCTAGGGGATACATAACAAGAGGTATTTGCAACCTTACCTACATTGGGAACACCGGTCAAGCCCAAAAAGAAGTAGCAAATACAAGGTCCCTTATATTTGAAGACCAGAAAAAGAATCAGAACTAAACAATGGAAAGCATAAACTCCCATAAGGGTCCCCATCATCATTGAAGAATCGCCAAGTAAGAAGGAAGGGTTGGGACCCAATGAAGTAAAAATTTAGGATGTCACCGTTCTTAAACCCAAAACAAATACACATGTAACATCTGTGAGTAGACCCACCACTAGGTCAACTACCTTCAAGAAGCCCAAAACACAATCTACCCTTCAACAAGATGAAAAAGGGAAGCTACAAGAGGGGTAAGGTTTTCTATAGAAGGGGAATGGTTTGCTACAGGAGAGATAGAGTGTGATACATGAGGGATAGCATATGCTACCATAGGAACAAAGTGAGCTACAAGTGAAGATAAAGGAACTACACGAAGCATTATCCTCCACAAAAAAATTTGGAAAGGACTTCCCAGAGCTCCCATATCCTAGTCCACAACCCGATCTAGGGTCCTACTATAGATTAATTGAAGGGGGAAGGATCATCCCTAAAAAAATTTCATTTCCACTCCTCTATGAGCTATAAATATAAAAAGGAAGAACCCACAGGTGGATGCAAATTGCTAAATATAATAATGTGGAACATGTGGGACTTATGGAAGAAAAATTCATTGAGATAGAAAAATAATATGCTAATATGAGACTCAATGAGTCTATGATAAAAGAGTAGCTACATACAGAGAACATAAGGCTGAAAGAGAGGTTGCATAAGAAAGAAACTAAACCTTCCATCGTGGAAAGTCTCTCTATGGAAGCCATGCAATGTAGGAAGCCTTCAAAATATTATGCTCTCTTTCTCAAAGAACAGTGGATATAGTACGAAATCAAGACTCTAGCACAATATGGTTATATTCTCTTCCAATACTACAAGAAGTTTATTGAGATTTTCAAACAAACTAGTATGGAGGATAGGGAAAACAAACTATTATGAAGGACTAGTCCTTTTCTCATACAATGAGAGTGTACATAAAACTAATGTGAGGGGTGAGGATTTTCATTCCTTATGACTCTTTGACTATCCTCATGACTATTCAAATTCCTATGAAATTTTTAATTTATAGGACTCTTCAAATTTTATACATTTCCATTGGACTTCCACTTTACAATACATTTTCGAATAGAAATTTACATGATACACAAAATGATGTGGCATATGTTGACTCATGAAATGAGATGACATGACATTGATGACATGGAATGTATGATGGCATGGTAATTCCAAGTCATTATTTGTGCTTCTTACTTTGTGTCTTCTTGAAAAGGTCTTCTGTCCACCTCCATATGGCTTATAGATAAGGAGTCTTCAATGATTTTAGGTCTTAAGCTGCAGTCACAAACTAATGTCCCTTTTATTTCTCTCGATTGACCAACTTGCATATTTGGCTACAAATGCAATATTCCCAAATTTTCACATGATATTAGGAATATTAGAGTTCTTAATAAACTTAAATAGTTAAGTAAATAAAAGGGTGGAAGGTGTTAGGAATCTGTAATTTATTAGCAAGATTGGCAGAGGCCAATTACAGAAACAACATTGTTTCAACCAACTTTGGGATTCTAGGATCTAGCCCTCCTGAATCCGGAGAGGGATCTCTCCAATAAGTGCAAAGATGGATTTCTCTTTGAAGTTTTGGGTAAAAGTGTTAGGCTAGTTATGAAGGCCAAGGGTTTGTTTTGTTTTTTGGATGGTTGAGCATGAATGTTACTAGAGGGGAAAGTTCTAAGTGCAAAATTTTCAAAAGTGAGAAGTTGCAAGCAAATAGAACAGCTTTGGCTGATAGATAGATATAACGCTGGTTTTTAGTCCATTGGGCTATGGAGTCATATATGGGCTTTAATTGAGCAGCAACATCAAGGGTGATCCAAGGGGCAAGTCATCTATATCATAAGATTATTGAGATTAAAATGATGGAATGGAAACAATAAAGTGTTGGAAGGGTGGAAACTGATAATAATTTCACAAGGGATTTATAGTCAATCCAAACAAGAAAAGCCTTTTAAGTAACTGTTTAAAACCAACCAAGAACAGGGCTAACCATAAACTTCTTGGGAAAGTCTGTATTAAAGCAGCTTAATTGACAAACAATCCAGTAATCCACATAATTACTTTCAGAAAGTATGAAAACGCATAAGAGAAACACAATGCAACTTAAGATCAGATAAAGTACTTTTAAACCTAGTCTGCTTTCAGTTAACACCGAGGGAAACTTTCAGAATCTTCCTTTGGAGAAAAGAATCTAGGAATCATGGAAAACCATATCTTCTTGAGTCTAACTTTAATAGCAAATAATGGAAATCACATTCAAGAACAATGTTTAAGCAAGCAGAAGGACGAGGGAACGCCCACATTCCTAACTGTTTAAACTGTATTGAATCGTTCTTAAATAAAAAAATTTGTGGAAAACATTAAGATAAAGATTTCTCAGCCAGAGAAGGTTACTGATATACAGTAGATCCTAACCCTGTTTTAACTGTCCTTTACAGAATAAATTGAACAATATGGCATACGTAGAGGAAAAAAAGAAACAAAGAAAGAAGCACTTCACCAATGATATAGACCAGGATCCCAAGAAACAACTTGTTATTGATGTCAAACCAGTTACAATCTTCAGGTCCATTGTTTCAGTTCAGCAATCATCTTCACTATTCAGCCTAACTACTCTATCACAAACAGAGCTTCAAGGGCCAGTGAACACTATGTACAAATAGAAGTCTCGAGCTCAAATGTATTTCAAAGTTCTGCAACCAACAATTTCTCATTTTCTATTGAGGTATTTATAGAAAAATGAGGAGGTGAGAAAAAATATCTCAAGGGTCATTAATATAGATTAAATGACTTCTCGGCCTTTTGAGGGGCTCGATAGAGAAGTGAACAGGTGGACTACTGTATTAATGTTTTACAATCATGAATTTAAAACTCGATGGGAGTCTTATTTGACTTTGAGGCTCTGTGTGCTGTGTGGAGTAACTCCGTAGATATTTTCTGCGTTGATTTCATTGCAAAAGTAACTCCCTGGCTGTGTTGGAGGCGAATATCAGATTTTCTTCAATAACTTCGGCCTCTGTTTGAATGGTTTGAGGCAACAGGTGGCTTTTTATGGTAGCCGAAGAATTAATTCGCCTCAGATGTGGCGGTGGAGGCTTTCTGTCGTGATAAAACACTTTTTAGATTTTCTTTAAACTGTGTTTTGAGTCGGGGATTAGGCTTTTGATAACCGTCTTAGCCGTAATCCCCATAATATTTTCTTCAATCTTCATCTGCTGCGCTTTCTTCAAAAACCGATACTCTTTAACTGTGTTCTGAATAGAACAGTGTCTTGTCGATGTGCAGGTCGCGCGGGGCTTTTTAAGGCATCAATGCCCATGGAACATTGATAAAATGTCGAATCCGACCTGTAAATGATTTTTTTTAATAGTCTGAAGGTGCAGGAAATGTCTCTCCTGGCCTTCAGCCTTTCTCTTCAATACAACAAAAAAACCATTATAAAAACCTGCAAAACACAAAAAACAATTAAGAAATCCTGCGGAATTAGGTTTAAACTGCTTCAGATGGTGGGGAAAGAGTGTAGCCGTTGGATCTGGACACGTGTACGGTCCAGATATAATCGAGGAATCGTAATCGGCGGGAGGAGAAAATGGGTGCGATTGAAAAACTCCGATGCGATTGCATGATCAGGAGGGTCAAAGCGATTGAGCAAAGACCGTCGATCTAAAACGAGATCAACGGTAGAGGATGGATCAGGGGAGTCGCGATCGGGGGGCAAACAAAGTGTATGCGATTAAACCTTGCGATGCGATTGAGCGCAGGCCGTCGATCTACAGATTAGATCGACGGTGGAGAACAAATCGGGGGAGAGGCCAATTGGCGGAACAAAAAATTGGATGCGATTGCATGATCGGGAGGGTAGAGGTGACTAAGCGATGGCCGTCGATCTGAGGATCAGATCAACGGTGGGGATCGAATCGGAGGGATGTCAATCAAAGGAAGAAATGTAATGCAGCGATTGAGAAAATGCAATGCGATTTTGCGCGGACCGTTGGATCGAAGGAATAGATCAACGGTCTGGATTGTTTTCAACTTACGCACCGATGGAAAACCTTTAAACATATGAAAATCTGACATTTTAACAAAAAACAAAGGTTTTATAGTATGGGCGGGATGTATATATATGATATTTAGGCGCCCGTTTGCGGGGCCTTTCGGCTGTATGATCTGTAATATGCCCGGGGCCTGTTAAAATGAGGGCCAATTGCAATCAGGCCGTTGGGCCTGGTATTTTTAATCTACCCATTTGTTTTTCTCCGATTGTGATTGCACAATCAATCTTTTTGATCAACCCATTAGATTACTTCAACATGTGACTTAAGTTTTTAAGTTAAAACTTTGGATGAATGGGTTTTTAACTATGGAAAAGTGATTTTCATAAATGGAAGAAAAGGATCTATGAAAATAAGGGAGTTTTATGAAGAAAAAGGGGGAACAAATGAAGGTTTGAGAAGGGGAAAAAATGATGATCTTTCAGCAGTCTTTCACTTGGAATAAATAGAATTTAAATGAGAACAACAATGAGGATTTTGGACAGAGGCATGAGGCCTTCAAGAGTCTTCAAGAGCCAATAGTTTTTAATAGAGAAAAATTGTTCCTTGAAGGCTCAAAACATATTTAGCCACCTTTGGTACAGTCAAATTTTACAGGTGGCTAACAGTGGCTCCACTTGGGGATGTTGCCTTCTTGAAGGCGTCAAGAATTCAAACTTGATTTCTCTGGGAGTTTGACTTGTGCCTGATCCTTTGGAATGCTCTTATTTTGCTGGATGACCTTGCTTTGCTCTGAAAAATAACATCAGTTTATGAAATAATAATGGACCTCATCAAAACAACTTTCTACCTACCCAATCCTACTGATCTAACATTTTTTCTTCATCAGAGTGCACTTGGATTGGCAAACTCTTTTCACAGTATTTTATTCTTTTTGAAAGCACAAAAACTAATCTAATTCTACTCCTTATTTCTCCCTGAACTCAGATTAAACAGTTGAGCTCAGATTATTCTTTACCTAATCTACTGTCTGTTGGGATTAAACTATCGAACAGACTTTCATTCTCTAAATTTTATAACAGAAATTCAAAAACAGTCAAGTCAAGATTAAGTTGTTTGACTTGCTGTGATCTATGGCATAAAAACAAGCTGCACATAGATTATTATTTTTCAGAAAATCAAAACAAAATGGAGGGCTTAAGACCTGGAAGTCTCTCATCATGGTCTTCTCTTTTCTTCACAGCTCTGTTTTTGCTTTTGTTTGAGCTGTCTCTTCCCTGTTTTCTGATTCAGATTTTGGGCAATTTAGAACCAGTTTTTCTTTTTTATGACTCAAAAAATAAAACAGTTTTGAGTCATCTCTCTTTGGAAACATTGGTTCAGATTTTGAGTTTGTTTGAACCTTCAATTTCTATCCTAATCTATCTACTGATAAGCCAAGATTGAACAGTTTGGAAAATTGAATTCCCTATCCTATCAGCAGAAATTTAAAGCTAATTAGTCAAGTTTAAACTGTTTGAATAATTAGAAGTGTGTTTAGGAGTGACATTTGAGCTTGCACTCTTTCAGATTTATTTCTCTTTTTGGCATGGGGCTTTGCCTTTCTTGTTTTCATTCTGCCCTCTTTTCTTTCTTTTCTTTGTTTTTGTATTTTTTGATTTTTTTCATCACTTCGAATGCAATGGTGGATGAAATATTCATAATGGAAAAAAGATAAAAAGGCTTCAAAACATAAAATGGATCAAGAGAAGTAATTCTTAAGCATCCTACCATTGATAGGACCCCCAAACAATTCTGTTCCATCCAGCTCCTGTAAGAAAAATGCATTATTACCAGCAACTGAATGAATAGAGTAAGGGCCAAGCCATAGGTTGTCAAATTTTCCATGCTTGCCCTTTTCTTCCCTCCTTGAGTCCCACTTTAAAACTTTGTCCCCAATTTTGAAATTGCTGACCTTTGTTCTTCTAAAAAAAAACTTTTTGATGCTGTCCTATTTTTGTAATTCTTTGTTATACACTTCCTCTCTGGTCTGCTGAAGATGAATGATCTGATTTATTCTTCTGATCATGTCATTCTCTTCATTCTGTAACTCTTGAATCAACTTCATCACTGGTATACCAAGACTATTTGGAAAAATTGTATCTATACCATACACAAGCTGGAAAGGCGACATACCAATAGATTTATTTAAAGTTAATCTGTCAACCCAAAGTGCATGGATCAGCTTTGTGTGCCAAGACTTCTTGTTGTCCTCCAACAGTTTCTTGATTATTTTCACTAAGCTTTTTCTTGAGGATTCTGCAAGTCCATTACCTTGAGGGTAATAGGCCGTAGAATGCCCCAATGTTATCTGATATCTGGGACAGAATTCCACTATCTTCTTTGATCCAAATGCTGCTGCATTATCGGTGATAATTTTGGTAGGACAGCCAAATCTGGAGAGAATATTAGTCTCCATAAATTTTATGATAATTGACTCATTGGCCTGCCTAGAAGGAATGGTTTCTATCCACTTAGTGAAATAGTCTGTGGCAGTGAGAATCCATCTATGCTGGGAAAAAGATGGTGGATGGATTTCTCCTATGAAGTCAAGTCCCCACTGTCAAAAAGGAGCTTCAACAGTGATTGGATGCAGTGGAAGGGGTAGCAATTTTCTCTTACCTTCGTACAATTGGCATTTATGGCAAGTAGTGGTCATCTTGTGTATATCAAGAAAAAGAGTAGGCCAATAGAAACCAGCCCTCAAAATTTTGTTGGCTGTTGACTTCCAGTACAAATGACCTCCACACTCTCCTTCATGGAATTCCTGCTTAACCTTCTCTGCATCAAACTTGGGAAAACACTTAAGCAATATACCACTTACATTTTTCCAATAAAGACATCTATCTATAATGCAATAGTTTACTGCTTTGAGCTTTAAGAACCTTGCCTTTGTTTTTGATAAACCAGGGGGTGTATTTAAATTAAGCAAAACATAAACAATATCAGCATACCAAGAGGAATTCATGAAATGGTTTTCAACAATGGGTGTCGAGATTTCCTCTTGATCATCTAAAGCATTAATCATATGAATATCAAGAACTTCACAATTCGACTCAGCCATTAATCTAGCTAGACCTCGGCCTTTGATGAGCTTAGTGGGTTTTATCTCTAAATCATATTCAAGAATAATAGAAATCCACTTACCTCTCTTACCATCTAGGTCCTATGTTAGAATGTCTTTAATCACTGAATTTGGGACAAAGGCAATGATGTGTGAATGAAGGATGTACACCCTGAAATCTTTCAAAGCTTTAACCATAGCAAAATCTTGCTTTTCCATAATGTTATACTTCAAAGGGGAATCCCTTAATGCCTTACTAAAGAATGCAATAGGCTACTCTTGTCCTTGTGGATTTTTCTGTAAAAGGACAACAGCTATGGTATGTTCTGATGCAAATGAAAAGATATAGAAATCTTTTGAAAAATCAGGACTTATGAGAACCGGTGCTTTTGTTAACGCTTGTTTTACTAGTTCAAAGGACTTCTTTTCTTCCAAGGTCCATTTTACCCCTTGCTCCTTCTTCAACATGTTTGTGATATTCCTAAGGAGCTCAGCCAAGTTGGGGATGAACCTTCTCAAAAAGTTGATCTTCCCAATGAAAGATTGCAACTCCTTGATATTTCGAGGATGAGAGATTTGCAATATAGCTTCAATTCTCTTTGGATCAATCTTTATACCCTCTTCTGAAATGATGTGCCCAAGAATCTTACCCTCTTGGAGACCAAAAAGTGTCTTCTTAGGGTTTAAGGACATTCCAAACTTTCTACATTTCTCGAAAACTTTTCTTAAATGTTCTAAGTGTTCTTCATCTATTTTTGAAAACACAGTGACATCATCTAGATAGATAATGATGAAGAAGCCCAATTCTTCCGAGAATGCTATGTCCATGGCTCTTTGAAAAGTTGCTCCAGCATTCATTAGACCAAAAGTATTTACATACATGAAAGTGCCCTTGTGTAGTGGCAGTTATTATCTTTAATGACTAATAGGGTGAACCAAGATCTCATTTATTACCCCTAATAGCCATCAAGCAAAGAAATTTTCTAGACCTGTACCATCTTTTGTAAAATATGATCCATCTTTTAAGTGGTAGTTGTCTTAAATAAGCCAGAGCCCAAGTCTCTAAAGTTTCATATTAAAGTCTTTCATTTTCTTCCGGTCTTCTGGTCTTCTTCCTAACAGACACCAGATTAGATACCCACTCAGAATATCTAATAGGGACAATAATACCAGCATCATACATTTTCATGATTTCATTCTTAACCAAAGGCAGCTGTACAGGGTTTATTCTGCGCAATTTATGTTTGAATGGTTTTTGGTTTTATTTAAGAGGGATTTTGTGTTGTATTATTTCAGTGTCATAGGATTTAAGATCTTCGTAACTCCATGCAAAAACATCAGAAAATTATTTGAACAGATCTATGTATTTGAGTTTAATGTGAGCTGGCAAAGTTTTGGACAGTTTGATCATTTTCGGTTTCTCTTCACTACCTATATTGCATTCCTCCACTTCAGTCTCTACAGGTTCCAGTTTTGGCTTATTTTCCACATTGTTAAAATCAAACAACTCTTCTAAAGGGGTCAGACCCGTAGGCAACCTTTCATCTTTGGAGTGCAGAGCTTCTAACTCCTTTGTTTCAAACTTTTCATTCGTTTCTGTTTTACCTTCGAGTTTGCCAGATAATAGGTTTATATTAGCAATTTCGGGGGACGGTTCTTCTTCATCAATAAAATTTTCTTCGCTGCAGTCTATATCATGATCTGAGTCTGAACCGTGTAGTTCGAATTCATTTCTGAATTGCATGAAGTCTTCTATTTGTTTGTCGTTTTCAAACACCTACCAGTATTTTTCGTTATCAGGAACAGCTGGTCTAAATTTTATTGGAGTTGTGTTGTCTCCGGTTTCATATGGCGTTAGACATGTTCTAGCTACATAGGCTAAATTGTGGGCGGAAATATTACTTTTTCTTGGGACAAAAATCAGTTTGGACTCCTCGAATGTTTTCAAAAGGTCCATGACATCGTTTCGGTAGGCTCTAATTCTGGGATGATTAGCGTTATACTCCCCATTGACTTGCCTAATGATTAACTCTGAATCCCCGTATACGTTGATTCTTCTGGCTCCTAACTTTTTCAAAAAATGTAAGCCTGGAAGAAGGGATTCGTATTCCGCTATGTTGTTGGAACACTGAAAGTTTAATTTGCGTGAAATGCATTATGTATGGTTGTTTTCAGTGTTAGTAATCCAGACACCTGCACCCACGTTATTCCTAGTGCATGACCCGTCAAAATGCATACTCCATAGCGGATTGTTTTCAGTTTCGTCTGTTTGGCGAATGTCCTCTTCAGCTACGGTGCCTTGTGATTGTTCATGATTAGCAGCACCCCATTGAATTTGTTTTATCTCTTCAGATTTTTCAGTGAATGGAGATGCGATTTCTTGAATCTCAATGTTCAAAGGTAAAGGACACATAGTTTGTAGCTCGAGACCTCTATTTTTTTCACTAGATTGTACAGGTTCAGCAAACTGTTTTGACAGTTCCGTGGTGTTTACCTCCTCCTCTCTATCGGCCATTAATCTTGATAACGTGATTTTTTCACTAAGTGCTTCATCGTTAAAAATGATAAAAGAATCAAGGCCTATACTTATGGAATAGAGAGGAGAGTTTTGAGGTATGTCTTGACTTGTGACCGTGTATTGCATATGAGACTCCCTGTAAAGTCTTCTAGTTTGATTGAAAACAGGGATAGTTGCATAGGTCATGTCCATCTGCATATTCCCCTGTAACTTAGCCCCCCAAGATCTGGATAACAAAATTCCATACTTTGGGGGCACATCGGCCACAACAATATCCATAACTAAACGCTTGGCTGGAATCTGGGCTAAGTTAACACAGAGGTATTTGATCAATCCTAGACATTTTACCCTACTTGAGTCAAAGGAGTAAAGGTCTTTGTAAGGTCTGGTGATTTCTAGCCCGAGGCTCTCCATCACAGCTTTAGGCATCAAGTTATGAGAAGCCCCGGAATCATGCATAGCATTGTGTAGAATTTTTTCATGAACGTTCAAACTTACATAAAAGGGAGGGACCGGTCTCTCTCGAAACTTACCTTCAATATTTGGACCGAAAATAAGCTCTGGCTGGTCATCATTAAGATTGAGTGTATCCTCATTTTCTTCTATGTTCAAAGCCTTCAAAATTTTGGATCTATATACATGTTGGGCAACTAACTCGGTCAAAGGGACAGAAATTTTGATCTTTGAGATTTCCTGTTCCAGGCTGAAAGGAATTTGATTCTTTAAGGTGCTAGTTTCAGCCTTGTTTACTGCCACTCTATCAGCAACAATAGCTTGTTGATTTTTTTTATCTTCAGTTGACACAACGGTTGAAAAAGGAGTACTAGCTGAAGTGTTATTACTACTGATGTTTGCACTCTGTCTTCCAAAATTTGGAGTGTATTTCTCTTTAACTTTACCAGAAACAACAGCCATCGTTTTGTCCTTTTGTTTGATTGTTTTAGGCTTGGTTGTAGTGCTGTTTTGAAAAGATTTATTAGAGGTTTTGATGTCGGGGGTTTGTTGACTAGATTTACTTCTGAGTTCATATTCTTTTGAAGGTTCTGTGATGGCATTTTCCATGTCTTGACAAAAATTTTCATTATCATCTCGCTTGTCATCATAAGATGTATAAAGACCTTGTTTCCTATCATAATGAACCTCAAAGTCATCAGCATTTACTCTAAATAGGTCAATATCATTTCCCTCTATCATTTCATCTGTTTCCTCAACCTCACTCACATAGTTTTGATGAAAGGGAGGAGCGATCTGTTGATCATCTTCCCTGGGTTTGTTTGGAGGTTGGTTCCTTCTAACATTCTTATTCTGGTTTTGGTTTCTGTTTTGAGGAGCAGTTTGATTTTGACTTGCTTGTGCTCTCTCAAGAATGCTCATTTTCTTCATCATTTCTTCCATCATTCTTTCCATCTTTTTGCTTGAAGA
This sequence comes from Pinus albicaulis, assembly GCA_034641835.2. Classification (NCBI taxonomy): domain Eukaryota; kingdom Viridiplantae; phylum Streptophyta; class Pinopsida; order Pinales; family Pinaceae; genus Pinus; species Pinus albicaulis. Next base: position 178,302,665 of record CM076572.1, on the reverse strand, counting down.
AGTGGGTGTTGATTCCTCTCTAAAAGATACTCTCTCTTCGCTCTTCATTCTTGCTCTTTTCTCCATTAGGTTGACCTCTACAGAAAGAGCACCTCTTTGCATGTCTTCAAGGGTTGCAAAGTCTCTCTCTCTGAGTGAATAGGTCATGTCAGCGTCAAACCCTTCAGGAAACTTGTTTAAGGCTGAGCCTTGTGGAGGTTTTAATTCAGGGGAGAGTGCATTATACACACTGTTAAACCTAGTACAATAGGCCTGTACACTTTCCCCAGGGTTTCTATGGAGGTTTTTATAGTCAGCAAGGACTTGGAGAGGATTCTTCCTCACTTCCCATTTGTTTAAGAATGTTTGATGGAAGCCTTGGAGATTGTTAATACTATGGGGGGCTAAGCCTTTAAACCATTTTCTTACTTCTCCCCTAAGCTCTGAGCAAATAATCTAAGTTTGACAGAATCATCATCAATTTCATTCCAGTCAAAATAGTCATTCATCTTATCCACATGTTGTGATGCAGTTGTAGCATTGCTAGCATCATATAATGGAATTTTGGACTGATAGTCCTGTGGAAGATTGACTAATGGTACAGGAAGGACTAAGGGAGCATACCATGTTGCCATGATATGTGGTGGAGGTGGATTGACAAGAGGGGGTGTGGGCTGAAGTGAAGTGGTTCGAGCGACGGATGAAGGATGAAAAGAAGTGGATGGGACCGCAGTAGATTGCTGAGATGACCTTGGATGAGAGACACCTAGATTATAAAGAAAATGTAAATCAGGAGGTGTTGTTTCTCTATTGCCAAGATGTTCACTTGTTTCAGGAGATGAATGTGAAGACTCGGAATCTAACTGATCTAAATCATCAAGGGACCTAGTTTTAAATGGATTAAATAGGTCAGCTTGTGATTGTTGCAGAGTTGAAAGATTTTCAGGGACTGAATTAGCTCTTAGGGGTAATCTGAAAACAGTTGAAAATTCTATCTTAGGAGATTTCCTAAGGATTCTGTCTGGGTTATCAACTATCTTAGGTGGATCAGGGTTAGGATGGGCTCTAGTGTGAATCTTTCTAGGAGGCACTATGCTATGTTTTAGACCCAAAAAATAAGAAAAGTTCAACCAAATATGACAATATTTAAGAGGTCAACTAATCTGTTTTCAAAATTTTAATCTTACAGCCCTCTAAGTGAGTTTGAAAGATATTACAATGATAAGGGTTCTTCCCAGTGGAGTCTTAAGGTCTGTTCAGGATTGTGGAGTCGCCAGGTGGAAAGTTTAGAGTGTTTTCAAAGAGATACATTGTCCACCACAGTGCTTGTGAAACATCCTTTTTAAGGATATCCCGAAACACAACAAACTCTAACCAGAGATTGACTGGGAGGGCATTTACCAAATATGTCACCTCTAAAAGAGGATGAGATCCAGAGGCTACCTAGCCCTCTCCAGACTCTGTTTAAGAGTTATGAGGTAAAACATAACAAAAAGGTAAATGAAATGTAAGAGTGAGTGTTTTACTACCAATCTGAAATGTTTTTGGTATTTTGTGATTTATTTTTATTTGTGTGGTTTCTAAGAATACCCTAACTTTGTTTCAAAACTTAGCTACGGTTGTGAGACAAATACAGTCTACTCTTATGGCTAAGCTAGCTGTTTTTTCAAGGTTAGATGAAGCCTTATCAGAATCCTAGGGTTGACCTAGTTTGTCACTGACTCAAACAAGTTTCATCATGATTACCACTTCTTGGTAGTGCTTGAAAAAGCTGCTTTTTACTCACAACTTTTTGTGTGAAAATCAAGGGAAAATGAGATGAAAACTCAACTCAATCCCCGATTGGAGTCGCCACAAATGTTATGAATCGCAATTTATTAGCAAGATTGGTAGGTCAATTACGGAAACAACATCGTTTCAACCAACTTTGGGATTCTAGGATCTAGCCCTCACGAGATCGGGAGAGGGATCTCTCAATAAGTGCAAAGATGGATTTGTCTTTGAAGTTTTGGGTAAAAATGTTAGGCTAGCTATAGAAGGCCAAGGGTTTGTTTTGTTTTGGATGGCTGAGCATGAATGTTACTTGAGGGGAAAGTTCGAAATGCAAAAAGTTTCAAAAGTGAGAAGTTGCAAGAAAATAGAACAACTTTGGCTGATAGATAGATATAATGCTGGTTTTTAGTCCATTGGGCTATGGAGTCATAGCAGGGCTTTAATTGAACAAAAACATCAAGGGTGATCCAAGGGGCAAGTCATCTATATCACAAGATTATTGAGATTAAAATGATGGAATGGAAACAGTAAAGTGTTGGACGGGTGGAAACTGATAATAATTTCTCAAGTGATTTATAGTCATTCCAAACAAGAAAAAGCCTCTTAAGTAACAGTTTAAAACCAACCAAGAACAGGGCTAACCATAAACTTCTTGGGCAAGTCTATATTAAAGCAGCTTAATTGACAAACAATCCAGTAATCCACATAATTACTTTCAGAAAGTATGAAAACACATAAGAGAAACACAATGTAACCTTAAGATCAGATAAGGTACTTTTAAACCTAGTCTGCTTTCAGTAAACACCAAGGGAAACTTTCAGAATCTGCCTTTGGAGAAAAGAATCTAGGAATCAGAGCAAACCATATCTTCTCTAGTCCAACTTTAATAGCAAATAATGGAAATCACATTCAAGAAAAATGTTTAAGCAAACAGAAGGACGAGGGAATGCCAACATCCCTAACTATTTAAACTGTATTGAATCATTCTTAAATAAACAAATTTGAGGAAAACATTAAGATAAATATTTCTCAGCCATAGAAGGTTACTGAAATACAGTAGATCCTAACCCTGTTTAAACTGTTCTTTACAATAGAATATGAACAATACGGCATACATAGAAGGAAAAACAATTAACAAAGAAAGAAGCACTTCACCAGTATAATAGACCAGGATCCCAAGAAAAAGCTTGTTATTGATGTCAAACCAGTTACAATCTTCAAGTCCAATGTTTTAGTTCAGCAATCATCTTCACTATTCAGCCTAACTACTCTATCACAGACAGAGCTTCAAGGGCCAGTGAACACTATGTACAAATAGAAGTCTCGAGCTCAAATGTATTTCAAAGTTCTGCAACCAACAATTTTTTATCTTCTACAGCAGTATTTATAGAAGGATGAGGAGGTGAGAACCAAAAATATTTCAAGGGTCATTAATACAGATTAAATGACTTCTCGGCCCTTTGAGGGGCTCGATAGAGAAGTGAACAGGTGGACTACTGTATAAATTTTTACAATTATGAATTTAAAACTCGATGGGAGTCTTATTTGACTTTGAGGCTCTATGTGCTGTGTGGAGTAACTCTGTAGATATTTTCTGCATTGATTTCTTTGTAGAAGTAACTCCCTGGCTGTGCTGGAGGTGAATATCAGATTTTCTTCAATAACTTCGGCCTCTATTTGAATGGTTTGAGGCAACAGGTGGCTTTTATGGTAGCTGAGGAATTAATTCGCCTCAGATGTGGCGGTGGAGGCTTTCTGTTCGATAAAACACTTTTAGATTTTCTTTAAACTATGTTTTGAGTCGGGGATTAGGCTTTTGATAACCATCTTAGCTGTAATCCCCGTAATACTATCTTCAATCTTCATTTGCTGCGTTTTCTTCAAAAACCGATACTCTTTAACTGTGTTCTGAATAGAACATTGTCTTTGTCGATGTGCAGGTCGCGCGGGGCTTTTTAAGGCATCAATGCCCACGGAACACTGATAAAAAGTCGAATCCAACCTGTAAATGATTCTTTTTAATAGTCCGAAGGCACAGGAAATGTCTCTCCCAGCCTTCAGCCTTTCTCTTCAATACAGTGAAAAAACCATTATAAAAACCTGCAAAACACAAAAAACAATTAAGAAATCCTATGGAATTAGGTTTAAACTGCTTCAGATGGTGGGGAAAGAGTGTAGCCGTTGGATCTGGACACGTGGAAGGTCCAGATCTAATCGGGAAATTGCAATCGGTGGGAGGAGAAAAGGGGTGCGATTGAAAAACTCCGATGCGATTGCGTGATCAGGAGGGTCAAAGCAATTGAGTGAAGACCGTCGATCTAAAACGAGATCAACGGTGGAGGATGGATCGGGGGGCAAACAAAGTGTATGCAATTAAACCTTGCGATGCGATTGAGCGCAGGCCATCGATCTACAGATTAGATCGACGGTGGAGAACAAATCAGGGGAGAGGCTAATCGACGGAACAAAAAATTGGATGCGATTGAGAACTATGATGCGATTGCGCAATCGGGAGGGTAGAGATGATTAAGTGATGACCGTCAATCTGAGGATCAGATCAACGGCAGGGATCGAATTGGAGGGATTTCAATCGGAGGAAGAAATGTAATGCAGTGATTGAGAAAATGCGATGCGATTTTGCGCTGACCATTGGATCGGAGGACTAGATCAATGGTCGGGATTGTTTTCAACTTACGCACCGGGGGAAAACCTTTAAACATATGAAAATATGACATTTTAACAAAAAACAAAGGTTTTATAGTATGGGCAGGATTTATATATATATAATTAGGCACCCGTTTGCAGGGCCTTTGGGCTGTATGAACTGTAATATGCCCAGGGCCTGTTAAAACGAGGGCCAATCACAATTGGGCCATCGGGCCTGGTCTTTTTAATCTACCCATTTGTTTTTCTCCGATTGTGATTGCGCAATCAGTCTTTTTGATCAACCCATTAGATTACTTCAACATGTGACTTAAGTTTTTAAGTTAAAACTTTGGATGAATGGGTTTTTAACTATGGAAAAGTGATTTTCATAAATGGAAGAAAAGGATCTATGAAAATAAGGGATTTTTATGAAGAAAAGGGGGGAACAAATGAAGGTTTGAGAAGGGGAAAAAATGATGATCTTTCAGCAGTCTTTCACTTGGAATTAGCAGAATTTAAATGAGAACAACAATGAGGATTTTGGACAGAAGCATGAGGCCTTCAAGAGTCTTCAAGAGCCAACAGTTTTTAATAGAGAAAAATTGTTCCTTGAAGGCTCAAAACATATTTAGCCACCTTTTGTATAGTCAAATTTTACAAGTGGCTAACAGAAGGAACCAAAAACCTCAAAGATGAATAAAATCCACTTTCGATGTGTCTATGTGGATATTCTAGATCTAGATCTAAAATCATGGAGTAGTGGAGCAACTCCATTAATGGAGATCATGTATCATTTATGAGATAGATCATGGAGGATGAAACATTGAAATAAGATCATGGATCTTAAATGTAAAATCATGAGGATCTTTGAAGAGGTAAAATGAGATCATAGTGCATTCAAAGAAGATCATAAAGAAATTATGATAAGTTAGTGGAGGAAGTGATGCATTTAATGCACGCATGATGGAGAGGGTGATCACCCCATGTGAACATGATGGAGGACGTGGAGAAATAGCGCAGTCAACCATGGATACTTATGTCCACATGTATAGTGCATTTTTGGGGTGGGACTAGGCTATCGAAGGCTCATGATCTATATAATGAAGGTGAAGGCACAATAGAAGGCAGATTTGGATACTTGGATTATTATTTGATTTGTTTAGATCTGGATTTGTCATGTGACATCTCCTTGCACTCTTATGTTTTTTAGCTATGTTTACAGTGTTGTTTAGCGTAGGGTGTTCCCGAGCAGGAATCTCACCCTTACCAATAGGGGACTTGTGTGCCTTCTTTGGGAAGGTCTTATATTGAGCTCTATTCCTTATCAGGCATTGGTGCCATATTCAGGAGGTTGTTTATATAATTCAGCTACAGAATCGGTGGAGGATTCATCCTACCACTTTTTTCTTCACATTTAGTCTTCCAGGAGCAGCAGATCTATATCTGGCATTCATACCATTGGGTTTTACCTCCATGCAACAACATTCCCTTCAAGGATTGTGCAGTCCAGTCCTGTAGATATATTGGAGGAAGGAATTTTCCAATATTTTAGCTGGAAATACTCTGAGAGATCATCTCCTCACATTGGATCTATTGTTCCCATCACTTAGGAGCTGATTTTACATATCTAGCAGTAGGCTGTTGAGCCTTCCTCTCTTACAACACAGTTTTCTGAAGCTATTGTTCATCTAGTAGCTATTTTCAGTGGAGGAGATTAGAGGAGCTAGATCTTGAGATTTTAGCCCAAGGATCTAGTAAAGGGATCATCCCTTTTCACATAGAACTAATTATGCATAATTACAGCCATCATATCATCAGATTATGTAGTAGATCTGCATACCTAGTAGTATATTGGTGAAGCCTTAAGAGGGTGGTTTTCTTAGATTGATAGATCTGAGAAACCCTTTCTGGGTTATCTTGGGTATCCATCATCAAGCTTGGATCTCTGTTTTTAGCATCATCGGAGCTCCCATTCTTCCTAGATCTGAATTTCTATATTTCTGGTAGTTGTAGTCCCAATAGTTGCAGCAAGGATAATGCAATTTACATTCCAGCAATTCAGCAGTTACGTAGTCCCCCTTGGGGGATCATTTCACGATCATTCTAGGCCATCTCTTTGGCTTGAGTGTCTCATATTTTGAGCATGGTTGTACTTTTTTTTCACCTCCCATATAATAAAATGGCTCAACTATTTCTATGCATTCTATTTTGTATTTATTTTTTTTGTTTACTTTGCTTCAGTTCTTATATTATGTTTTAGTATTACTTCATTCTCCCTTTTGGGATATTACAGTATCAGAACATGATCTTTGGCTTAGCTTGTGGACACTTCATATTTTGCATCAAAAGAAGAAGCAGATAGATGAGATCTATCATGAAGGAGTATTATATTTTTGCCACTGTTCCCTTTCGATCCATGAAATATCTCTCCAAAGAGGTCAAACAAATGAAGAGAGAAAGGCAAAAGGACGATCCAAGAAGAATATTTGATGAGGAAGGTCAAAGCACTTCCTATCAGCAACAAAGAAAAATGGAGAATTATAGATCTCCTCATAGATCTACTATGCCCACTTTTTCTAAAGAAGGTGAATGGTATAGAAATGAAGAAATAATAGAACCTGAGACTCATGAGACTTTCAGTCTATATCTTGAAGAGTACAAAGCACAATCTAGAGAATTAAAGGAGAAGCTAACTCTCCAAAAATTCTATAGAAATTTCATAAATACTGTGATGTATTACCAGACTCTCATGATCTAACAATTATATCCACTGTTAAATATAGAATCCTTCTACTTAATTATTTTGTGGAAATTTAATTGCCAATTACAAACACATGAAGAAAAATCAATGGCACATAACAACGATTATTTTATCGAGAAATAATAAATCTAAAAACCCCAACTATCATATATTATGTATATCATCGATCATGAAACAATCTCATACAAAACTCTACTCCAAGAGCTCTCAATACAATATACAACTATCTCACACTGTCATGCAAAAATTGGTTCACACATGCACCAATTTACTGCCTCCTGATAGCCTGCCTACACTACGCAATCCTTGTTGATGAAGATCCCTGAATGAATTCGATCCTACCTTGCCTTCACTGTGCAATCCTCATTGGAATCTCCAATGTGTGTGTAGATGCATTGAATGCACCACTATAGTCACAACTGATAGTCAACCAGGACCTTTCACCTATCTCTCAATTGGCTCTCCACTGGATCTGACATGCATGTAGTTAACAATAGTATTTCTTCAGTTTCATGTGATATCAATCCATGTGAATTAATTTAATATTTAATTCACTGATCTCTCACTAGTGTATCTTTAGTTACAACCGGTTACAACTAGCACAATTGCGTTTAACTCACTTAACTGAGTTAAACTAAATAACAACTCACATAACTACACATCCAACTCTGTTACAACTTTGTGTCACTCAGTTACAATGAATTCCATTGCATGGTCCACCAACCAAACACTTCAACTCGAAAACCACTTAGCTAACTAATTTTCCACTTCAGTTAACTAGTTCCAAGTGCTCATTGAAAATAAATAATTATTTATTGTCTAATTTTTGTTAAGGGCTTAACAAAAATCGACATGCATTCTAACTTTAGACATGAATTCCATGAAACAACTTCGTACATGCATTCCAAACATAAATTCCCATCCATCCATATAAATTTCTCAACCATCTATAAATAGATTACTACTAAAAATAGACTTTGATCCAAATTCTAAAAATAGACATATCACCTAAAAATAGCCTGTGTGCCCACCTAGTGTAGGTGCTTAATTTTCACTAGGATCATCATCTTTTTGAATCTCAACACTCCCTCTCAAAAAGAAAGAAATTATCCTTCACCCCAATCTTGTCTCTATGGTATTCTAATTTTCTCCTGGTGAGCGCCTTCATTAGAATATCTGCATCTTGATCTTCCGTAGGAAAGTACTGAAGCAACATGATCTTCCGCTGCACACAATATCTGATATGATGATACCGAATATCTATATGCTTAGATATATCATGAAACACAGGATTAATAGAGAGTTTAATGGAACTCTGATTATCAAAATGAATCATTGTAGGATCTAAATGAGAATCAAACAACTGACCAGGATCTTCCTCATCCAGATAGCCTCACATGCAACTGGACTTGCTCCCATGTATTTCGCTTCCGCTGAAATGAGTGCCACTAATTTCTGCTTCTGTTGTACCAAGAAACTGTTGTAGATTTGATACTAAAAACCCCTCCTGATGTGCTATTTCTATCTGTTGGGCTGCCTACCCAATCTGCATCCATGAAGCCATGCAACTTCACCTCATTCGTTTGTATGTACCATAAGCCGTACTTAGATGTGCCCCTGAGATATCTTAGTACATGCTTGGTCACCTTCCAAAAGAGCTTGGTAGGCTTAACCATTGCTTGACTAAGCTGGTTTACCGCATAGCATATTTCCAATCTTGTATTAACTAAATACATGAGCGAACCCACCAACTATTGATAGACAATAGCATCCACTACCTCTGTTGATGTAGCATCCTCTTTCCTCCAGTTTCCTAGAAAAGGAGTATCCATGGGTTTGTAGCCCTCCATGTGAAACTTACCGAGTTTCTCCCTTGAATACGTGCCTTGAGATACAAACAGTTCACCTTCTCGCTGCCATATTTCCAATCCAAGGAAATTGTGAAGGAGGCCCATATCCTTCATCTCAAACTCATTTTCAAGATCCTCCTTGCATGAGTGTATCAGCTGCTCATCACCAGTCAGTATTAAATCATCAACATAAAGAATAATTATTAAAAGCTTACCCTCCACCACAATCTGGTATAGGTTTGCATCCGCCTCACTCTTGGTGAAGCCAAGTCTAGTGAAATAACTGCTGATCTGAGTGTACCAAGCACGAGGTGCTTGCTTCAGCCCATACAGCGTTATTTTGAGTCTACACACATGTGACACGCTACTGAAGATCTCATCCATCAGGCTACTGAATGTACACTTCTTCCTCAATGATCCCATTAAGGAACGTAGTCTTCAGATCCATCTGATGAATGTGACAACCCATCTACACTAAGAGAGCAAGGATGGTCCTTATGGAAGAATTTTGTGTGAAAGGTGCAAAGGTTTCTTCATAATCAATCCCCTCGATCTGTGGGAATCCTTGGGCAACAAATCTTGCCTTATACTTCTTAACACTCCCATCAGTAACTTGCTTTATCTTGTAGATCCATCTTGAACCTACCACTGATTTATCAACCGGCCTTGGAATAATTTTCCAGGCATTGTTTCTTACAATGGAGTCATACTCCTCCACCATTGCATCTACCCATGTGAGATCCTGCATTGCTTCCTGAAAGGAATATGGCTCAGCCACAATACATTTTCTCGTGAGAGCCATGTGTCGAGTATATCGGTCAGGAGACTGTCTTTGTCTACGCTGTGAAGTAGGGACTCCTACATTCTGTGCCGTATCAAGTTTCAGCCTCTCAGCTTTTGTGGTACACCTTCTGCCAATTCTGATGTTTGGCTCTGCATGAGTGGACTCCTCCACTCCATGAACCTCCTCCTTTGGTTGATCCACATCTAGAGACTCATCTTTGGGAACAAGCAGTTCCTCCTCTGCATGCAAGTCTAGTTCCCTCTCAAGCAACAACTTCATGGCTTTCTCCTCATTGAATTTTATATCTCGTCGCACCACAGTCATTTGACTATTTGGAAAATACACATGATAATTATGGGGTGTTTCTGTGTACCACACAAATATCCCAACTTCAGCAGTCGGCTCCAGATTCTTCTTGGCGTTCTTGGTCACATGCACATAAATATATGAGCCAAAAATATTAAAGTGAGAAACTTCTGGATTATTACGAGTAAAAGCTTCTTCAGGTGTACTCATGCCAATTACTCTATGAGGACAATGGTTTTGCACATAAACCACAGTGTTGCATGATTCCACCCACAAGTGCATTGGTAGGCCCTGATCATGCAGCATAGCTCGTGCAACACCCGCGGTCATTCTGTTCTTCCTCTCTGTGACCCCATTTTGCTGTGGGTTATGAGGCGCTATGAGTTCTATTTGAATTCCTTCTTTGCTACAGAATTCTCTAAATTCACTCAAGATATATTCACCACCATTATCACACCACAGAGCCTTCACTTGCTTCCCCGACTCTTTCTCCACCAATGCTTTAAACTCACAGAACTTTGAGAATGTTTGATATTTCTTTTGCATGAATAATATCCAACATCTAAGAGAATAGTAATCAACAAAAATAACATAATACATGTGTTTTTCTATTGAAGCAACCAAGAATGGCCCAGACACGTCTATGTGAACTCTCTCTAGGATCACTGAAGCATGGTTCTCCTTTTCATAAAAGGTGGTCTTCACAAAATTACCCATATTACATCCCTTGCACTGATCTATCTACGCCAGTGTACCCTTGGGAAGTCCAGTAGAAATCTGCTGCAAAATATTCACGGCGCCATGGTGAAGATGGCCCAATCAGCTGTGCCATAATTCACCCTCATCTCGGCTTACCACTTCTTCTTCCTTGCTCACCATTGCAGCGCAACCATCTACTTCCAACTTGTAGAGATTCTTAACTCAAATCCATATCCTCTTGGTTTGACCCGTTGTTTTATGTCACAAGAAAGATTTTCCATCGCTGAAAACAAGGTCATAACCTCTATCCTCCAACATTGCGACTGAGACCAAGTTCTTCTTTAGATCTGGAAAATGCATAACATTTTTCAATAGAAATGGTTTACTTGCACTATAAGGAAAAGACCCTCTAGCAGAAATTTTAAAGGAGGTTATAAATTAGGTTCTTAGCCTAGGTGTGCAATATCACATAAATGCACCGATATTTATAATTAGTATCGATATTCGTGCGGTGCCTATAGGTCATCCAAATGCATGGGTGCGTATAGACACAAAAACGCCCCAGTGCATAGTATCACACAAACACACTGAGATTCATAATTGGTATCGGTATTCGTGTGGTGCTAATAGGTAGTAAAACAACATCGATGTGTATATAGACATAAATGCAGCGGAGCACCATACCGCACAAACGCCTCGATATTTTTAACTGGTTTTGGTATTTGTGCGGTGCCCATAGGTCGTAAAAATGCACCGGTGCGCTTAGGAATACAAGAACACCGGTATAAGAATACACACGCCGGTTTTCATTGAGTATTTTTTAGAAACATTGACCTGTGACAGTGCAATTATTGTGATTTTTTTAAATTCATTATTCATCAAAAGTCGACACATATATATATCTTATAACAATATTCATATGAATTAAATTTTTATCAGTGCAATTGAGAACGAAAATGGAGAATGCAATAGCGACAATAGAGAATGCAATAGAATAAATGAAAACATTTTTTATTATATATATATATATATGAATAAGACATTCTTTGTCATACAAAATGGGACAGTTATTGGTATCCCTTTATCTTTCAATTGGGACACTATGTCCATTACATTAAAGAAAATGTCTGATTTCACAGACATTTTTCAAAAAATACAATGCCTTAATTTGATATCCAAACATAGTGATCATCATTCTTCACTTGAACTGTTGTCACTATTAGAGCTACTTCCACGACTTGGGTTATTTTTAGGAATGTTTTGTTCACAGTGTTGATTGTTTTATTCTTCTTCACCTTCCATCTACAAACATAAAAATAAATTGTAATGAGTGTATATACATTGGTGAGAATAATTAAAATTGCAATATTAAATAATATACATCAACGTCAATTGAAAATAAATGACGTACCAATGCAAAAATTGACTCATAAACTATACACGTTCTTTCCAAACCATGTAACATGCCATATTTCAAGATTTGATCTGTTGGTGTAGTGCCATACTTTGTTTCCTGTAAGATTTATACCCCATAACAAATCATATATTTAATATAAAAGATTTATTTTTTCTATTAATTATAGATGGAGCTAAGTAAAACAAGATTGATAGATGCTTACAAATTCCACAATTAAGTTTTGATATGCCAACATATACTCACAACCCATATTTAACCCAATTTCAATCAATTCCTCTTATGGTTCTTCTTTGTATGTTAGCACATGTTTGAAGACATTCAATGATGATTTTTTTAAAACAACTTAAAAAATAAAAAAATGAAATCTAGTTAAGTTGTTATAAGGAAGTAATAATTACTCACAAAGTTAGATATCAATCCTTTTCTTCTTTGTCGTCCTGTTTTATGTGCTAAATGGGTTCCATTTTCTTTTCTTTTTTGCAAGAAAATACTTGAAAATTAATATTTAATGATAAATTGTTTGTTTATTGTACCTAATGACCAAAAAATTCAATGATTACATATTACATTTGAAGCACGTTGTTGCTGAGATGGATCCTCCCGCGATGCAATTTTGTCCATTTCTTTGACCATCTTCTTTTACACCTTTTTGGACATTCCTACTGGCATATTTCTGATATTAGCTCGTTCATATTTTGAGATTTTCATAATCTTCCTGAAAATGTAACATGACAATAAACTATTTAATTTTTATATTGATATATGAAAAGTAAGTATAAAAAAAGTGATATTTATAAATAATTCTAGACAAACATCTAAAGGAATATTACTTTTTCATTCCTTTTTTTTTGTACGTTTTTTCTATTAAAAGTCTAACATGTCTCATTGACCAATTCTCTGGAAAATCTTCCTGTAGTTTAGATAAAAAAAATTTCTTGGAATCATTGGATTGGTTTTTGTATTTTAAGTGGAAATAAAGTCTATACATTCATTCCAATAGATCCCTCAAACTTTTGTAAATGTTCTTCCCCCTTTCGTTAACCTCCAACACCACTCCAGATGAGCTAAGGAGCAATCCATTTTCATTTGCATGTTCTATTTTTTTTATTTTCTTAGAAAAACATTCCTTTTATTAGTTGTTGGTCCATATAGAACATTAAACAAATGTGAATTAATAGAATGTTTCACACATGTTATCTAATAATTTTAATTATATTATTAATGAAATATAGAAAAAGAAACTCATATTGGATCGATAGTATTTTTTCATTCACCTAATTCATCCTTTTGCAATTTTTCCATGAAGCTTTTATGCTCTACTAGTCCTAGATCAGAAATAATCTTATTGAGCTTCGTCATTTTGTGGCTCTACATGATACACAATAAATAATACATATTAGTTAAAATTACATATAGTCCAAAAATAATATTTTTTGTAAAAAATTTACAAAGAACTTGCCTTTTTTTCTTTTTTTGATGTGTTATCAGTATTTTTTTTTACCTGATCTTTTGTCAGTCATCTCTTTATCAATTCAAACTTGTACCATATCATTCATTAATATATTTATAAACAAATTGTCAACTTTTCAAGTAAAAAAGAAGATCTCAAGTAACCGGTGCACCATTCATGGTGTACGCACTGACGGTGGTGCGTGGCTATCTTCCAAATGCACCGCAAAAATAGTATAATAGACCAAATAGTGCACTATGTCAACAAGTAGCATTGGTGCATTACAAGTCAATCACCGCACAGGTTAACCATGATAAAATAATAAAAATCGTCCAGTGTTAATTTTTGTAGCATAAACTGGTGCCATGTTTTACATATGGCTTACCAATAAAAAAAAATTGTTTATTAATTTTTTCTCACATTACTTATGTGGTGAGCTTATACAATATAGAGCACCAATGTGCTATGTTACACTAGGCACACCGATAAAAAAAATCTGTTTTTTTTTAATTCATGCAAGGGCCCACATGGATTGGGATCCGACTATGCTAATCATCTTGTCGGTTGGATGTCTTAGGTCTATATTTAGCAATACAAAACCTATAAATATAAATTGAAAAGACCTAATTCTAAAATCACAGAAAGAGGGAGAAGAAAGGGCAGAAACAAAAAGAATGTAAGGTTTGTATTTTTTGAAAGTTTTTTTTTTTTCGAAAAAGAACGTTCGCGGTGCGCCATAATGAAATAACGCACCGGCTATATATTTTACAAATGGTGCACTGAGAAAAATTATTATTTTTTTATAATTTTTTATCACAGTACTTGTGCGGTGCGTTGGGATAATAGAGCACACTGGTGCGCTGCAGTACATAGGGCACACCACAATTTTTTATTTTTTATTTTTAAATTTACGCAAGGGCCGACGTGGATTGGGATCCGACTATGTAGGTCCTCCATTGGGAGGGATGTCTTAGGCTTATAATTAGCAATACAAACCCAATAAATATAAATTGAAAATCCCTAATTCTGAAATCACAAAAAGAGGGAGAAGAAATGGCAGAAACAAAAAAAAAATGTAGGGTTTGTTTTTAAAATGTTTTTTTTGTAAAACAACATGTTTGCAGTGCGCTATAATGAAATAGTACATTGATGCCATATGTTGCATGTAACGCACTGATAAAAGCATTTTTTATTTTTTTATTTTTTATCACTGTACTTTCGTGGTGCGTTGGTATAACAGAGCGCACCGGTGTGCTATGTTACGTAGGGTGCACTGACGAAAAAAAAATCTGTTTTTTTTTAGATTGATGCAAGGGCCAGCATGGATTGGGATCCAACTATGCAAGTCGTCTCGTAGGATGGATGTATTATGACTATACAAACCCTATAAATCTAAATTGAAAATCCATAATTCTGAAATTACAGAAAGAAGGAGAAGAAAGGGTAGAAACAAAAAGAATCTAGGGTTTTTTTTCTAAAAATGGATTTCTTTTTTTATTTTGTTTCTGAAAAGTACAGAAAAGGTAAAAAAAAATCTAGAAAAAAGTAAAAATAAAAATAAACTTTGATTTTGTTATTTTACTTCATAAAAAAAACTATAGAAAAAGTAAAAAAAAAAATAGACTTTGATTTTTTCTTTTACTGCAGAAAAAGTACAAAAATACAATAAACTTTATTCACATTGTTTGAAATTCTATGGTACAAGGTTTGAATCACCAGAGGTTTGGAATTATGATTGTCTGAATAATTATGTTTGAACGTATTTCCCTCCTCCACAGTGCTCTCGTGCTCTGTTTGCTCCATGTTTGTATCTTGCAAATCTCTTGCTAATTTTTTTTGCAAAAGTAGTGAAATAATGAAAAGTGTTTAGTATTTAAAGAGTTTTTTTATGAAATTAGATTTTCGAAAATATTTTGCTGCCCATCTTTCAATTTACCCTTTTTTTTTTTCACTTAAAGAAAATAGGGTTGCGCTTTTTTTATTTGCGGTTATTCATCTACCGATGTGTCCTTTAATCAAACCGCACTGGTGCGTTAGGTTATAAAATGGCACCGGTGTGCAATACCAAAAATGTACTGGTGCGGTTATCTGTACATTACACTCCGAAATTACATTTAGGTTTGTGCACTAAAATTTATTGTTGTTTTTCTCAAATTCAGGGACAATTCTTAAAAATCCAGCTCGCTCCATAATATTTCTCAAAGTCCATCACAGAGTTATCCCTATCCATCTGGGGACATAATATTTACTTCAAATTTGTTTTATTTTTTCACTATCTAATTGAACTTATGTTTTTTATCCATGCATTAAATCATGCACAACTTAATTAAATTTATAATGTATACAAATTTGCAGGTTCATGCAGATTTAGCATCGAGTTCAAATGCACAAAATATTCAAATTTCTCCAAAACATCGGAAGTTCTTATCAGGAGCTGCATACCGCAAGGCGCATTTGGTAGATGAAAATGGACAGCCGCTTCACCCTGCGAATTGTAACAATATTACATCTTATAGCCACAATCCCGGGACAATGATGTTAGTTATAATTACAATTTTTTTGTATATATATTGATTAATATGTAATTATTTCAACGTCAAACCAATTTATAATCATGCAATATTGTCAACGTGGTTACTAATTGATATCATGTATTTTTTACTAATCATGTTCAATTTTTTTTTTTTAATTATTAGGATTCTAATGATGATGAACGACCTACCTACCATCTTCCATTGCACCCCACGACAATGTAAAATTGAGATAAGACTGAATTAAGAGAAAAAATCAGAGAGGAGTGATACCAAGAATGGTTGAATCAACCACCAATTCAATTCCCGCTACGTCTAGATTCACCAATTAGGAATGAATAAAACAATAGTAGTTCTTCACAAGCTGGCAATGGAGGTAATCAAATAGAGGTTGGTATAGATGATTGCTTAAGGGATACAACTGCCATGGAGACAATGTTGTTAGATGCATTCCAAAATGATGATTAGCTAGGGGATGATGCTCATATCGCTGATACCTTTTTCGAAAGCCTTAAATTTGCTTCTAACACCCCTCTCTTTGGACCTGGCGGTCAGTCAAATTCTACGCAGTTGGGGACAACGATGTTACTTTACAACTTGAAAGCAAAGTTTGGCTTGTCGAATGCATGTTTCTCGGAACTTTTGAGGTAAGTTACCATAAAGTACTCCCCTTATATAAATTTGAAATATAATCAGTACACTACAATGAACATTAGAAATGGTAAATTTTATGAATGTTAATAATTATATCGACATTAATGTACATTTATTAATATATTTTTCCATGATCACCAACTCCAGGTTATTCAAAGATAAGGTTCTTCCGAGTGATAATGTATTTCCCGGTAGCTATGAAGAGGTAAAGAAATTGTTGAAAATGTTGGGTGTTGAGTACATATCATATCATGCATGTACAAATGATTGTATTCTATATAAAGGATAATATGCAGACAAAGAGATGTGTCTAAAATTTGGGCATGACACGTACGATAAATAAAAAAAGAAGGGTAAATCATGTATTGGTCCTCCTTTTAAGATATTGAGGCACATGCCTATAATCCCAAGGATTAAAAGGCTCTTTCGTTGCAAAGAATTAGCTATGTTGCAGGGATGGAATGCCTCACACAGAATTGAGTTGGGATTTATGCGAATCCCAACTGATTCAATAGCCATGAAGCATATAGAGGATACATGGCCCGAAAAATTCAAGGATGAAGTACGAAGTCTAAAACTCAGCATAGACATGGATGGCGTCAACCCATATTCCCTCCAGAACACCAGCTATTCTGTTTGGCTTTTAGTAGTGATCAATAACAATATCCCCCCATGGTTGTCCATGAAGAATGGACATCTTATGTTGGCTCTCATAGTCCCTGGTAGAAGACAAGTGAATAATATGGATGTCTACTTACAACCATTGGTAGATGAATTGAAGGAATTATGGGATGGGATGAATGTATATGATGTATCAAGAACCATCGTAGTAGAGAGGATTTTTACATTGTATGGCATATGTGCTTACAAGACACATGATTATCTAGGCTTGGGAGTTTTCTCTGGTAAATTACATGTTTAATTTATTGATTTTTTTATATATGTAACAATATTCTTTCATATATTAGTTATTTAATTAATTGTAATATTTGTTATGATCTTCATGATATTCTTTAACATGCCATGCATATTAATTAATGTATAAAAATATAATATCATAGGTCTTGTAACAAAAGGGTATTTTGCATGTAAATGTTGTGGACCTTCTCTGAAAGCTAGATGGTCCAAGGACCTACGAAATCCAGTGTATGATTGCTATAGGGTATTCCTACCAGAAGAACACCCTTACGGAAGAGAAGCATGCGCTTTCAATGGTAAACGAGAGAGAACCCAAAGGCCTCCAATAATGACACCAGCTGAATGGCTTAGAGCATATGAGAGAGAGAAGGAGAAGGAGTTCATAGAAATGTTCGATTCAAATGCGGATACTATTTTCAATGATCCAAATTTCTTCGAAACCTATGTTGAGAAATTTCCCATTGGGATGAAAAGGAAATCTATCTTTTATGACCTCCCATATTGGGAGCATCCTAAGATTTCCCACTTATTAGATCCCATGCATATATTTAAAAATGTTTCATCTTCTTTATGGAGGCACATATCATCGAAACAAAGTGACACATTGGCTGTTAAGAAATATCTTATTACTTCAAAAACTAAAAAGAAACATTGCCCAAGACAATTAGAAAGTACGGGATCAAAGGCAGGCGCTAGTCCATCTAATTCATGGTTTTTCAAAGAAGGTGATGTCCCATGGATTTTAAGAAAAGATGATATATCTTTGGAAAAGGAATTTATAATGGATGTTAGGGTTCCAACTTCATATGGGTCTTTGACTACGGTACTGCTTCACAGTGGATGACCATTTGAATCTTCTAAGAGTACGTATAATGCCAAAAGCATGATTTTATTATTTTTTATATTAACAAATTTTATACCGTGCAGAGATCATAAAACATAACTAATTTTGTATATTATTGCACCTGTTTATAACTTTGTATTGTCATTATCCTTTGTTCATGCATGGGTGTGTGAAACATGAATCACCTCAAGACCTAGGACGTTCCATATCTAAATTATCTGCATTTGTACGATGGATCACGTCAAAGGAGATTCATGTGGCTAGCATTCCACGGTGGCGTCAAGAGATAGTTGAGATTGTTTGTATGTTTGAGAAGGAACTGTCGACGAGTTTCATGGACTTACAGGTTCATCTCCTAATCCACTTGGTAGAAGAGGCTGAATTAGTTGGGGTTGTTTCTTGTCATTGGATGTTCTTCTTAGAGAGGTACATGAAGAAATGGAAAGGTTTTGTTCGACAAAGTGCAAAACCAAAGCGGTCTATGGCAGAGGGGTACATATCGTATGAGTCTTTCTATTATGCTAGTGAGTACATCAAGCATATCGACAACAAACCGGGTGCGGTGATTTGGGACGATGAAATGGATGAATACAAAAGAGAAGGAGGGTTGCTCCGAACGAGTGGAAAAAAGTGCTTGATAAAGAGTAAGCGACTTATAATTTTTCAAATGTACAAAAAGTAATTAATATTCATGTTGAACTTCGATATAATGTATATTTTGATCTTTAAGTACTAGATAATGTTGGTTTGATTTCATCAGCAAATGCAGAAATTGAAGCAATAAATAAATTTGTTCTTTACAATTCTGAAGCGACACAACCATGGGTCACATTGTACGAACAAAACAGGTTGAAATGGGATAGTGACAGGAAAGAATTCAGACGGTTGAATGGTAGAAGTGTGCTTTATCCCGATCATTTAAAAGAAAATATGCCTAAAATATGCCCCAAGATTTGGGTTGCTAACCATGTCAGAGAGAAATACGGTGCTATCGGTCGTTACCCGCATGCTAAAGAGGATGCGCTAAACGTAGGGATTGGGTGCAACAACTCGGTAATAATATTTTTAATTTATATGTAAATTTGAAACTTATATTAAGACATCTATATTTCATATTTTAACTGTTGGATTATTATTCATAAGACACCTGACACTATGATTTTTTTAACTTGTTTATAATAGGTGCATTTGTTCCCATCTATGTGGGCATATGGACACCATTTTCGCACAGAAAATTCCGATGCTAGAAACATCAGACAAGATTGTGGAGTGGAAGTCAAGTTCAATCAATCTAGTCGATCTAGCCACCGTGGTCAAAAGTATGAGGGATGTTAGGTTACGTCGAAAAGATACAAGAGATCATTGAAGTGGATTTTTCTTCTTTCCAATGTGTTACTTTTAGGTGCAAGTGGTGGGACACCTTTGATCGGAATAATGTAAAGGAAGATCGAAATAGTAGGTTGATATGTATCAACTCTAGAAAGATGTGGGATGAAGCTAAGGAGCCCTATGTTTTCCCTAAACACTCAACTAGGTGTTTTTTTACCCAGATGTGTTGGATATGGATTGGTCGTTCGTATTGACACATGACCCTATATCAAAACATATTTTTGAGAAAAATAGTGTTATCATACCATGCGAGCTAGAAGATAATGAGGGTGATCATGAGAACCGAGAGTGATATGGTACATGTGTTATTTCATCAATATTTATACTTTTTAAGATGGGTTTTTCGAAATATTAATATAATATGTATTTTGAATTAATTGGTAATTTGCATTGTGTTAATGTTAAAATCAATAATTCACTTGATAATTTGCAATTATGTTGATCTCAAAAACATTGGCGTATTATATAAATTAATTATTTTTTTTGTATCTAAGATCATAATAAAATAATGATAATTCTAAAGTACATGAATTTATTTGCATTATTTTCTAAACTTTATTATGTTACAATAAATCATATTATTCTAGATTTATTATTTTACAATTATTTAAAATTTACAAATTTACAAATTTACAAATTTTAATAAATTCATTTTACATTAACACAATTAAAATTTTACAAATATTCTACATACAATTACAATTATAATTACAATTACAATTTTACAAATTAAAAAATTACAAAAAACCATCGTACAAACATCAAATTTGACTAAAAAATACATTCTACAAAATCGCTAACTACATCATCATGATCATGATCATCTAACAACACACAATTAAAATTATATGTTAACATCATCACAACACAAACATAAAATATACATCTCATGTCAAATAACTCATGCTATCACATACACATCTATAACAATGTTGCCGATGAAATAGGTAACCGCATTGTTACCTACTTTTTTTTGGTAGCATAAAAAGCACCCGATTTTGAAAAGTGGTGATGCAGAATCACCTCTTTTTTTTTTTTAACACATTTTTCACACTCTAATATTTTTATTTATGAAGTATGAATATTTTTTTTAAAATGTTAGTGATTTTCATGCTAATTTTGAAACGTATTGTTGCAGCATCAACTTTTTTTTTTAGACCGGTGATTTTCATGTTAATTTTGAAACGTATTGATGCAACATCAACCTTTTTTTTTTAGAGTGCTGATTTTCATGTTTGTAATAAAACACAAAACTTAGATAAAAAAATATATATATAAAAACAATATAAAAAACCAATAAAAATGTAAAAAAAAACAAAATTAACTCGTAAAAATAAAAAAAAACAAAAAAACAAAAATATTCGAAAATTATATCAAAAGAAATGACAAAATTTGAAAAAAAAAAACATATAATTTAAAGAAAAAAAGAAAAATTAACAAAAACAAAAACAAAAAAAACACATCAAAAACAATTTTTTCTAAGTTATTAAAAAATTCCATATAATTAAAAAAAAAAAAATTAAATAGAAAATTTAAAAATAATTTAAATTACAAAATTAAAATTTAGATAAAAAAAATAAAATACAAAAAAGAAAAAATTAAATTTAAAAATTAAAATTAAAATAATAATAATAATAAGAAAACAAAAATACAAATTTTAAAATTAACAAAAAAAACAAATTAAAAAAAAACAAAATTTAAAATTGAAAAAGAAAATTAAAAGAAAAGAATTATAATAAAAAAACTATCATTAAAAAACAAAAAAATGAAAAAAACCACATACAAATAATTAAAAAACAAATATCCATAAATTTGTTTTTTTTTTTTAAATGAAACAATTTATAAATTTTAAAAATGAAAAACCAAATAAACTAAAAGATTTAAAAAAAAAAAAAATTAAATTAAAATTTAATAAATTTAATGAATAAAATTTAAATTTTAAAAAATAATTAATCTCAAATATTAAATTAAAAAAAAAAAAAACAAAAAAAATATTAAAACAAATTAAATTTAAAATAAAAAATTTGAATTTAAAAATAAAAAAAATTTAAATTTTTTGAATTTAAAAAAATTTAAAGATTAAAAAATAAAAATAAATAAATAAATAAAAGAATTTTTTTATCGTGGTGGTGCCGCCAGTCGGCCTCTCGCCCAGGTGGCGGCGGAGGCCTCCGCTGCCACCTGGGCGAGAGGCCGATTCCGAGAATCACCCTCCCGCAGCAAGAGGCCGGTTCCGGGAATCGCCCTCCCACGGCGGAAGGCCAGTTCCGGGAATCGCCCTCCCCCGATGGGGGCGGTGCCGGGAGAATACGCCCTCCCCGCCGCGGGGGTGGGGTCCGGGAATGCCCTCCCCGCGACGAAGGCCGGTCGGGAATCGCCCTCCCGCGGCGAAAGGCCGATTCCGAGAATCGCCCTCCTGCGGCGGGAGGCCGATTCCGGGAATCGCCCTCCCGCTGCGGGAGGCCGATTCCAGGAATCGCCCTCCCGCCGCGGGAGGCCGATTCCGGGAATCCCCGTCCCGCATCCTCAGGCAAATTCCAAGAATCGCCCTCCCGCCGCAGGAGGGCGATTCCTGGAATCGGCCTCCGCCACCGGCCGATTCCGATCGGCCTCTGCCAGTGGGGTGATTCTTGGAGTCTTCCTCTGTCAGCAGCCCGGCATCCACCGTCCCTGGGTGGAAGGCCGATTGGCGGTGCCACCACAATTAAAAAGTCTTTTTATTTTAATTTTTTAATTAATATTTTTAATTTTTCAGACCATTTCTTTTAATTGAAAAATTCAATTTTTTTTTAATTTGGTACATATTTAATTTAATTTGTTTTAATTTGTTTTTTGTTTTTAAATATATATATATATATATATATATATATATATATATATATATATATATATATATATATATATAATTTATTCATTTTTTTTATTTTTTTCAGTATAATTTTTATTAAATTTTGTATTTTTTTATTTAATTGATTTTTTTTTCATTTTTTCATTTTTTTTTATTATTAAATTTTATGTTTAGTTTCATAGTCAATTTTATTTTTATTTTTTTTTAATTTAATAAAATCTAATATATATATATTTTTTTAATTTAAGTTCATATATATATATATATATATATATATATATATATATATTTTATAATTTAAATTTAATATATTTTTTAAAATTTATTTGTTTTCTTAATATATATTTCTTTAAATTTAATATTTTTATTGTATTTTTTTCAATTTTTTTCTAACTTAATTTTTCATTTTTTTACTTTTAATTTCAATAATGTTTTTTTTTATTTTTTTTTTTTTTTATTTTAATATTTTAAATTTATTAAAATTTAACATATTTCTTTAAATTTAATTTTTTATTTTTTATTTAACAAGCATTTTCTTTTTCTTTTTTAAGTTTAATTTCTATATTTTATTTTTTATAATTTCTTTTTTTTTGTAACTTGTTTTTCTTTTTAATTTAATATTTTTATTTTGTTTTTATTTTTATTTTATTATTTCTATATTTTGAAATTTTAAATCTTTTAAATTTTTTTTAATTTTTTGGTTTTTAATTTTTTCTTAAATTTTAGGTTTTTTTAATGTTTGAATTAAAAAAAAAAATTGTTTTTATTTTTATTTTTTTATTCCTATATATTTTTAAATTTTAAGCTTTAAAATGTTTCTATCTTTTAAATTTATTTTTTTCTTAAATTTTAGGTTTTTTTTAATGTTTGAATTTTAAAAATTAAAAAATTTTATTTCTATTTTTAAAAATGTTAAAAATATGACAAAAATTTTTTTTTGGTTATTCCAGCGTCAACTGGTTTTGTTTTGAGGGTGTTTTTCAATCCTTTTTTCAAGAAACAATTTTGTTTTTAGCATAATTTTATAAAATGTTGAAATTTGACCTTCAAAAAAAACCAAGTGCGTTCTGGAATACACTTTTTTTTGTTTTTGGGGTGTTTTTTCATATTTTTTTAGTCTTTTTGGGCTAGAGTTCCCATTTTGAGGTCAGGTTACCTATTTCATCGGTAACAGTGTTCTATCTCCAAGCTGCACATTAAATGAACATATCTAACATGACCTAACAACATACACATCATGATGATCACCAACATGTAAATTAAGTACAACTACAACATGAACATAAAATACATGGACCATATATATATATATATATATCTATATATATAAAACTTAATAATGTTAAAAATATACAACTGTAATATAAATGTCATGGATTAGCTGGTGGTAGTACAACATCAATATCAGTACTAGTGGCCGATGGTCCGGCCTCATCTCCATGATAAATCCTGCTAGATGCTAGTGGAGGCTCATGTTCATCTGGCATGGCGCAAGGTGAATGATCGTGAGATGATGGTACGTTGTGCTTCGCAGACTGTCCATCATGTGCTACGGCTCGATCGTAATGTGCAAGAGTCCTCTTCAGTTGCGTAAAAGTTGTCGTAACTCCTACGACATGCCGCATCAGGTTGTACATGTCACGCGGCATGCCTCTCCACATCTGTAATAGCCTATCATCGGCCTCTATGTCTTTGTAATGAGCGGGCCTCATGCCCGCCTCAACAATCAATGCAATGATTTGGTCACCCAACTCCATCCTGTATCTAGCATCACCAAGTCGACCGCGCACCAACGCACTAGTAGGAGAAGGTCTCTGATCTGCACTGGCCTCCTGATGATCCTCGACATCTAGCATGCCCTCATCATCATCAAGATCCACACCTGGATTAGATGGTGGTGGCGGCATCTCCTCACCATCAAAAGAGCCAAGGTCTGCAAAATATATACATTTACACAACAATAATTAGACAATTTCATTACACAATTTAATAAAAACAAGTTAAAGAGCATGTTAGAATAAATTTAAATAAAACAATAATATTACCTCTATCATCTGGTTGCTCATCAGCTATGAAGAGGATGTTGGGACACCCCCGCCAATCCAACCCCGCATAAGGACAGGGGACCATAATGAAGGGATGCTCATCAACACTGGCTAGCAACTCCAGTGCATCATCTGATATCCTTGCTAGAAAAAGAGTCTCCTCCCTCTTGGGCATCATCTGCTCCCACATGTGCATACATGGCTCAGTAACCGGCCTACAAGGCTACCGAAGAAAACTAGGTCTCATCTCTGGAAACCTCTCAAAAAATAAACAAAAAATCTCTGAAGAAAAAGGGAAGTTGACCCTCCCTTGTGCATGAGCACGACATCTATCTAATGTTGTACATAACTTCCGCAAAAAAGTGGCAGACCACCTGACAAGTCGTGGTTGCTGTAGTAAAGAATCAACATAATATAAAAGTGAGAAACTAATGCGTTGCCCATCATTGGTGTTGTGCGAAATGGTCAAAATGATAAGTGAGAGACACTGGACCTCCTCACAACCAAACACACCAATACGTAACTACCCTCCAGCGACCTGAAAATATATAGGACACTAAATGTGATCCAACGTATCTCTGGGAGTAAACTAACTGAATCCCTGACACATAGCCAGTTGGAACCTTTGGGAACGAGGGAAAATCCACCCCTCTCCTCGATAGCCCTGTAATAAAATATACATCCTTCTCAGTAGGCATGTACCACTACTTGATACCAAC
This sequence comes from Pinus albicaulis, assembly GCA_034641835.2. Classification (NCBI taxonomy): domain Eukaryota; kingdom Viridiplantae; phylum Streptophyta; class Pinopsida; order Pinales; family Pinaceae; genus Pinus; species Pinus albicaulis. Next base: position 178,277,052 of record CM076572.1, on the reverse strand, counting down.
CCGAAAAGCCTATTGTTGGGCATTCCACCTTCGGATAAGATGTCTCAAAAACAAAATATGGGACTTTAGGGAAGTAGCCTCCTCATAGAACTTGAGGAGGCCTACCTACCTTAGGAGCCCCTGTGTCATTGTTGTAATAGGGTGAGGTTACGCATCTCTCTCCCTCTCTCTTGCCTCCCACAGGAAAACCATGTTATATTGTTATGCCTGTTGTTGTTGTTGTTGCCCCTCTTCTATCCTTTCACGTCTCTGAATGATTGACATATTAAACACATTTTTTTATTAAATGACACATGTATTTAGAAATATACGTATATAAATATTTTTTGAAAAAATAAATAAAACAACAGTCAGTGCGCAAAAAACAGTCACGCACTGGTCCCAATGCGTCTTTCAATAGAGCGCACTAGATAGAGTGCACCTAATTATATTCAGCACAACGGGGGCAGTGCTCCAGAAAATGTTTATAGCGCATCATTCAGTACGTGTGGTGTCAGGAGGGTGGTGCGCTGACTACACTATACACCCTGGGGCATATATCTATGTCAGCTTACCGCTCTCCTACCACCATACATAGTCGTCGGTGCGGTATTTTAAAAGGCTGCACCGTTGACTCAGGCCAAATACAGTAAGTCATGCACTAACAAAAATAGGCATCCTAGGGCAATTATTTCGATCAATGCACGGCATCACCACTATTCAACTAGGTCAACGGTGCAGCCAGGTAACCGACCACACCGCTTTTTATAAAGAAATTTAAAATAACATCGTGTGCCTTTGGTACCGCCCCAGAACCGGTGCGGATACCCTTAGCACCAGTTTACCAGGCCGAATCATTGACAATGTCACATTGCGGTATGTAGTGTGCTAACCACATTACATGCCCCAGGGAAGATAATTCCATCAATGCATCGAGTTTCCGCGATACCACATTGTCAACGGTGCAGCCTGGTAAGCGACCGCACTACAGTGTTTAACATTTTTAAAAATAACACAGTGTGCCTCGCGGTACTACCCTAGAACCAGTGCAGATACCGTTACTACCGGTTGCAGTGTGGCCTGTAAATTTATATGGAGCACCGCAAACCGGTGCGAGCCGAACAGCCCGAGAACACTACGCGACAAATATATATATTTTTTTTAATGTTTAATTTTAAGGTTTTTTGAAATTCTAATCCACTAAAAGTTTTAAATATGGAAAAACAAGAAAAATACCTCTACATTTACCCACCGAGGAGGCATATTGGCTGTAGAATTTTCAAAAGAAAAATTTTCCACTGTTTTATAAAATTCAAGCTGGAGATTGGTGTCAATGCACAACAACAATGCGTGCAATAAGTGCAATGGGAGCACAGATGTCAGGGCGGATCAAACAAGGATAACTTGCACCAGTGCTTGAGAGCTCCATAGCACTAACAAAAGTGAAAAATGTGGTTTTTTGGTCGTAATTTTCTTTTTATTTAACTGTGTTCCAGTGTGCGGGGTTTTACTTGTGTACCAGTGCATTTGCAGTATGCCTTCCCGAGCGGTTTCTATTTTTGTGTGATTTTATGAGGCACCGAGGTGGCGTATCAACAATGTACCTGTGATCTACAATAATTTGACGCACTGGGCATTGTGTCAGGTGAGCCAATGATTTGTGCGATTTTTCGGCCGCAATTTTTTTATTATTTAACCCTTTTCCTGTGCGTAGTGTTTATGGGTACCCCGATGCATTTCGTCATTCCGCCCCGGGCATTTTCTTTACCGTGCACATTTTATGAGGCACTGGTGCTGACGATTTGACACACACTGGTGCTATTCCTTAATTAAAGGCATCAGGCAAGTGTGTACAGATCACACTGTTTCTGGTGTGCCAATGTTTTGTGCGATTTTTTGGCTATAATTTTTTTTTATTTAACCATATGTTGGTGTGCGGGGTTTATGGGTGCCCCGATGCATTTGATTTATTCCACACCGGGCGGTACCTGTTTTCACGCACATTTTCATAAGCACTAGTGTGGTAGAGATGTAAGGATCCAGTGCTCTAGAGGAATATGACGCACCGGGAAGGTGTGTTAGGAGCACACGGTTCCCAGTGTGCCTATGTTTTGTGCCATTTTTTGGCCGTAATTTTTTATTTATTTTACCTTGTGCTGGTGCATGGGGATTTCAGGGTGGCCCAGTCTATTGGTGACCCGGTGCGTTTGAGGGCGACCCGGGTGGTTTCAGTTTTCACGCGTTTTTTCTGAAGCGTCGGTGCGGACGTTATGTAATTTAGTGGTTCTCTACAGAAATACAACATAGTGGGCGGGTGTGTATAGAGCGCATGGTGTTCGGTGTGCCAATTTTTTAACTGCTTCGGTGCTTTCTCGTGTTGATCACACTAGTGCATTTTACAGTGATAATAGCACCAGACAAAATACATCTGCAAAAACCTCCACCCACCATCCTCCTCTAGGAACCTCCTCTAGAAATAGATGTTTGGGGTATTCTTATAAGGGGTTCCTCAAAAACATCCACTAGAGGGTCTTTTCCTTGTAGTACTGACTCCCTCTCAAAGGTAATGGTACTAATGCCAGTCACACTATATCTTCCATCATTGCCCATCTCTATATGCATTTGGAGATCTTTCTCCTCCAAGTCACTGAAAAGCTCCTTATCTCCCATCATGTGGAAGGAAGCGCCACTATCTAGATACCACACCCATCCCATTGCACTTGAAACCAAGCATGTGATCAAAGATAAATCAATTTCAAATTGCAAGGCAAGGGCCTTACCAGCTACAGCTCCAACAACCTTCTTGTTCTTCTTTTTCTATGGGCATTTAGTAGCGAGATGCCCATGTTCGTGGCAATGGAAACACTTCACCTTGGAGAAATCTAGCTTCTTGCCTTTAGCCTTGGATTTCGAGTGGAATTTCTTCCCCTTCCCTTTCCTTGCTTTGGCAGCTAAAGCACAATCCTCTTCATCATCGTTCTTTGATGAAGAGCCATCCCTGGTGTTTTGCCTGAACCCCTCCTACACTAGATCTGACCACAGTCGTTCCCAATCTGGTAGTTTTCTAGTTAAGTTGAGTCTTGATAGCTGTGCCAACTTTGAGGAAGTCCCAAGAGAGCCAAACTCACCAAATAATCATCAACAACATTTATTTCCACACTCCCCAGATCATCCCTATATTGGACGAACTTTGTGAGATACTTAGGAATATTTTTGCCCTTCTCCATTTTTATTTTTTTGAGTTTATCCTTCAACACCAATTTCCTATGGTCATTGTTGCTTTGGAAAAGATCTATCAAAGCCTTCCACATTGCAAATGGAGTGGATTTCCCATGAAGGTTTGAGACAATATGGCCTCTCACACCTTCGAATAGAATTCTTCTCGTCTTCGCTACTTTATTTTTCCATGCATCAGGTAATGCAGCATCTGTTGAAGTGGGCTTAAGAACATCATTTTCGATGAACTCCTCGAAGACATTATCTTCAAGCACTGCATCCATCATATCTTTCCATGCAATGTAGCTCGAGCTGCCCTCGAGTGAATACTCTAACTGCAAACCATTGAAAGCCATTTCGATGTTTACTCAACTGTCACACCAAGAAATTCTTGCAGCAAATTCGAATTGTTTCCACCAAAAAAACTCAGCTACTGCTTCAATATTGCAATCTTCTTTGCTCTGATACCATTTATAAATTTTATAAATACTGTGATGTATTACCATACTCTCCTTATCTAACAATTATATCCACTATTAAATACATAATCCTTCTACTTAATTCTTTTGCGGAAATTTAATCGCCAATTGCAAACACATGAAGAAAAATCAATGGCACATGATACAGATGCTTTTACCGGGAAAGCATAAAGCTAAAAACCCCAACTATAACATATTATTTATATCATGGATCATGAAACAATCTCATACCAAACTCTACTCCAAGATCTCTTAGTACAATATACAATCGTCTCACACTGTCATACAAAAATTGGTTCACACATGCACCAATTTACTGCCTCCTGACAACCTGCCTCCACTGCACAATCCCTACTGATGATGATCCCTGAATGAATTCAATATTGCCTTGCCTTCACTGTGCAATCCTCATTGGAATCTCCAATGTGTGTGTAGATGTATTGAATGCACCACTATAGTCACAATTGATAGTCAACCAGGCCCTTTCACCTATCTCTCAACTGGGTCTCCACTGGATCTGACATGCATGTAGTTAACAGTAGTATTTCTTCAGTTGCATGTGAGATCACTCCATGTGAATTAATTCAATATTTAATTCACTAATCTCTCACTAGTGTATCTTTAGTTACAACCAGTTACAACTAGCACAACTGAGTTTAACTCACCTAATTGAGTTAAACTAAATAACAACTCACATAACTACACGTCCAACTCTGTTACAACTTTCTATCACTCAGTTACAACAAATTCCATTTCATGGTCCACCAACTAACCACTTCAACTCGAAATACACTTAGCTAATTGATTTTCCACTTTATTTAACTAGTTCCAAGTGCTCATTGAAAATAGATAATTATTTATTGTCTAATTTGTGTTAAGGTATGAACAAAAATCAACATGCATTCTAATTTAGACATGCATTCCATGAAACAACTTTGCACATGCATTACAAACTTAGATGCCCATCCATCCATATCATTCTCTCAACCATGTATAAATATATTACTACTAAAAATAGACTTTGATCCAAATTCTAAAAATAGACATATCACCTAAAAATAGCCTGCGGGCCCCACCTAGTGTAGGTGCTTAATTTTCACTAGGACCATCATCTTGTTGAATCTCAAAAAATTCTTCAAAATAAAAGAATAAATAGGATCTTATAGCAACAATAGAAGAAATATGCACAATAGATTCTATTTTCCTACATTTGATGGATCCTCCTAGAGCACTGTTAAGGCTTGGAGGAAAGAGTTAGATGCATTCTTCAGGCTACATCCTATAGCTGGAAGAGAGGTTGTTCAGATTGCAACACTTCATATTTATTGTGAAGCCAATGATTGGTGGTTTGGTCACATGGAGCATGCAAAGGTGACTATATATTCATATTTCTTTCACAAGTTGGGAAAGGAGTTTGATGTGAGAAAACCACAGATGTGTCCCAAAGAGACATTTCCTGAGGAAGCAAAGGAGGATTTCATTCTTGTCACTCTGAAAAAAAATTCACTACATCCACCACTAGCTATAGAGGTACTTGTATTCGAAGGAGAGACACTTGCATCTTTGAAAGATAGTCTTAAGCTCTTGACGCATGGAGTCCCATGCACGATTCAAGAGATGAATGAGGAAGAAGAGGTAGATTCTAGCACTGGTACATTGATAGAAGAGCAGTAATCACTCTTACCAATAGTTGGAGACACCATTATTCCGATTGAAGGAACCCTTGTGGTCTTGCAAGAGGTTCCCACACATAAGCTGATCCAAGGTATGCATGCACTTTCATCACATATTTTTTCAGTAGATCTTATTGAAACTTATGGGGACATGCCATCAGGGCCAATGCATAACCAAGGGTTAGAACAAAATGCTGATTTGAAGAAGCAACATAACACAGTGCAAAGGTCCCTTGATCTAACCAAGGGGGAGAAAAGGAGCTATCCTAGTTCATTATTGTTGAGCTACATTCAACCCTTTGAGTTGAAGTGTAGAGTTTCGGAAGATGGGATGAGCATGATCCTATGTACAATGGCTAGCTATGAGTTTAGAATTGTGCCTTCCTATGACACAATATATGTATCACCATGCAGATCTACAATGTTTTCACTCGGTATAAGTGATGATGAGAGGGCCCCATTATTCTTGGAGAATTCTGAAGGTAGCTTCATTCATGAAGAAATGGAGGTTAAGATCACTTAAGATGATGAATCTTTTCTTCTTTCTAGATGACACTTTCTCAATGAGCATCTCACAACTCAAAGAGAAACTTCTACCTACAGCAGATCCCGAACCTCACTGGTTTTAGAGGGCCATTGATGAGAAGAAGGTTTCATTAAGCGATCTCATTGGAGGTGCACTTGAACATTTCATGGTGTGAAAAGTTATTCATCAGTTTGAGGAGGATGGTATTCTAAAAATTGAGGATACCATGTTTATGCAGGACATAATTCATCATCCACATTAGGATGAGTGGATGAGGATGATAAGAAAAGGGTTGCATGACCACTTGCAGATATATGACATGGGCCAGCAAGAAGCTTGGTTATTCTGGCTGCTCTTGGGTGATTTTGGTTACTACCCAAAGGGTCCTAATTCCTTGATCCATGAACTGAAAAGAAATCATGTAATGAAGGAGGAGGCATGGTTATGTTGGCTGCTCTTAGGTGAGTATGGTTACCACCCCATAGCTCATATTTATTTGACCCATGCCTTGTGTATCCATGGCAGAATGAAGCAGAAGAAGGCATGTTAATTTTGGTTGAGAGATTTTTTCCATCACATGACATATCCCATGTTTATGTGTTTTTTATTGTTTGTAATATGGCATAATACTCTCATGATGTGTGATAATGGATTTTGTTTGTATTGGGATGATATGACATTTCATATGTCCTTCAGTATGTTGTTGTTGCTGCATGATTCACATGATGATGTGAAGAGGCAACAAGAGATCTTATTGTTGTGCCTTTTAGTGGGGGACTTTGGTCCTACATACTCCCTGACTTCATAATAGTGTTGGAGGATGGAAGTAAGAGGCACTCCTTCGATGGCTCTTACTTGGAGAGTATGGACACCATACTTGGTATCTTAATGGTGTGGTGTGGAAGCAGGGAGCATTGCTGCGTTGGATACTATTGAGAGAATATGGTTTGACATCTTTGTCTACCCATATATCTCTAATTCTTCTTTTGTATAATGTTGGGATGATGCTTAGATCCAAGAAGGCCAACATGGCTAAGGATGGAGGCATGAAAAGCCTCTCTTTACTTCATGTAGCATGGGATGGAGGTCTACTTTATAAATTGGAGCTTTCCATGTATATTTATGGTTGTAAGTTGGAAAGAACCATGTATCTTTATGTATCTCATGTATTGTGGAGGATGTTGGAAAACTTATGGTTGTCACTTGGAGCTTCATGATTGATGAGGGACATCTAGCTACATAGTTAAAGATCACTCTAGAAATTCTAGAGAGGCAACTTTGGTGATGGCCATACATAACTCATTGCAGCAAATGTGGAGACCTTCCTTGTGTGGATGCCATTTGGAGGGGGACAGATTGTTATAGCACCTACTTTTGCAGTTGCCTGAGGAAAAGCAACATTTTTCCAGGGAGGAATGTAATATTCCCAATTTTTCACATGATATTTGGAATATTAGATTTCTTAGTAAACTTAATTAATTAAGTAAATAAAAGGGTGGAAGGACCCACAAACATCAAAGATCAATAAAATCCACTTTAAATGTGTGTATGTGGATATTCTAGATCTAGATCTAAAATCCTGGATGTTGGCTCGAGGGGCCATGACCCAGGTTCGGAGGTTAAGTTTTGCCAACAAACCCCTATACTACTGGCCCTTTTAGCAGTGACATGCTTGTGCAGATCAAAGTCTCACCCGAAGTAATATGGGAAGGTGTTGGAACCAGGTTTCCGCACCCTAAGAGAGAGTAGTTAAGTCAAGCAGATCCATGTTTATAGCCTATCAGGTTCGCATAAGACAGGCCCGATCACAGGTTTATTAATAGTACAATCCACCGTATAACAGAGCTATTACCATGCACAGATCTAGTTAATACCTTCGCATCCACGTGCGTATCAGCAATTATCAGTACATAATATCAAAATGCATCACTGACAGATTACATATATACCATAACATAGACAGATCCATAGCATAAACAGATAACACAACTATATTCGCAGCTATAACAAATCCCAAAGGTTCACATCAATAGTAACACATTAGATCAAGTAACACAGAGATACTATATCCACATATATTAGCATCCAAAAACTCAGTACAATCCAAACACAGCCTGCACACATAGCCAGCAGAGTCTACACACAGTAGGACTGAGGATCTCCACACACACAGCCAGCAGGAGTCCTTACCCAAATGACCCAACAATAGATCTAAAAATTCGCACTTAGCATCAGACCTAATTCTTTCCCACCTTATGACTCAAAATGTTCATCTATTTATATTGACTTAACCTATGCTTCCAATGGTTTGGAAACCATGGTTTGTAGACTCTTGGTCTACCCTTGACCCATTACAATGCATTTGGGGCTTTGACCCACCATAAAACCCCTGCGTTTAGACTAAATAATACCAAAAATATACAAAATTGTACAAAATTTGCAGCTTTAGGGGAATTTGTTCCAACAGTCCCCCAACACAATCTTATGACTCGTCCCAAGTCACTACAGTCGTGGGGTATCCACCTGTGCCTGTAGCAACCTGATCATCTCAACCAGAGGGGGTAGCATTCCTTCACTCTGAACAACAACGTTCTGAGAAATATCCACCAACTTATGTGAAGTTGGTCCTTCTGTCGCAGCCGTGACACTCTCTAGAGTGTGGTTCAATTGTTTAACAAGGACATCAATATCCTGGGAGAGCTTGAGGGCTTCATCAGCCCATGGCTTAAGGCAGTCACTGGGAGTCTTCTTCTTCTAGAAGAGTTCGTCAATATCATCCTAAAGGGCATGGCTGGTTCGTAGTCGTGCCAAACGTTGAGCAGGAATCGGAGTTGGCATAGTGTCTTCCAACTGCTCGAATGCTTCTTCCTTCTGTCATAGGTCCTTGTTGATTTCACGCAGGACCGAATTGCACTGCACCTTGGTCCATAACTACATAGATGTTTCCAGTAATTGGGCACCATGAGCAATCTATCCTATAATCACATTCATGGCTACCATAACCAACGCAGCTTGTTGGGCCCATACCTTAGAAGGTGTCTCTAGCTGTAATTTTGCCTGCAAATCTATGATCTGTTCCTCCATCTCCATTTTGACCGCTTAGATCTCAATCCATGAGGCCTGTAATGCTGCGACCAACCCCTCAATCTTGGCCTGGGGGGTGGCAGAAGTTGGAATATCTTCAGAGACATCCGCGCAGAGCCTAATAATGAGGTGTTCTAGCTCTGTCTGGTACACAGTGGCGAGGGTACATGCAGCTTGCACCTGGGAAACTTTAGCATTTTTGTCCTCAATTGTCTGCTCAGCTACATTGAGCTGCTAGTGCACTCAATGGTCACAGTGTTGAATTTATTCGAACAAGGAGGTGTGGAAAACTTGTAATGATTCATGTGGCAACCTGGCGAGATCTAGTTGTACCTCTACATAGGCCTAGACTTGTGCTCCCAAGTCGGGTGGACTTATTGTGAGGGTTGCGCCTGGCAGGGAATAGAGGCAAATTTCTACTGTAACAACCTATTGTAGCAGCTACAACACCACCAAAAATTTTTGGTATATCTAAAATTTTGGGTCCCCATGCTCGCTTAGTCATTAGGGTTTTGACCTGGCCTGTAGTCATTGAACTTTCTCACCATCATGACGAGATACTTTGGCTGCATCCATGCCATGTGTGGGAAGGGGGGGTCATCATGCATACTCTCGAATGGAAAATTTTCTTTGTACTAAGTATATCCATTAGAAGCCCTTTCACCTTGGATCATTTAGGTATTCTTTTTGGGTACTTCACCAAGATTATGTAAAGTAATTGAGGTCATCCTATTCTCAAGGGTCGAGCTGGACATACAACCACACTTGTTGGAAATAAATTATTTATCCTGAGGGGTCGCAATGAAAATTTACTTTTTGATGATATTTGGGTTTTTCAACCTGGACCCAGAACAATGGAACCAACTTCAACAGAAACTGCCATTTTCTCCGTGGGCATACCATACCGCAACTCTTATAGGTGATCAATACTTATGGGTTATAGGTGGAAGTAATCAGAGCACAATGTTCGATGACGTTCACAAGCTTAACATGACCAATTTACAGTGGAATGGTCTAGTTACAAAGGGTTATGTTGAAGTTAGATGCAGGGGCACTCATGCTACAATTTTTCACCCTTTAGAGAGTAGAACCATTATGATTAATTAAGGTTATAGAGGTTATGGAAACGATGATCCTCACTGGTTGGGGGATCTTAATTTTCTTCATTTAGGTAAGCATATTCACTGGAGTGGAATGCATTGAATCCTAGTGGAAGAGTCCCATGTGGAAGAGGTTACCATTCCTTGACCACTGCTGGAGCATATCCTATTCTATTTGGGGGGAAAGGTGATGCTAGAATCATCAAAGAAGATTTCTTGAAAATGTATGATGTAATGAGAAATAAATGGATCATTCCTAAAGTTCAAGGAGATGCCCCATTACCACGATCAAATCATGCAGTCGCTTAGAGATACTCCTAACTTAATTATTATTCATTGTGGTCACCATGGCATGCTATGGTTAAGTGATACATGTATTTTACAGGTTCCCGTGTCCTCAGCTTCTAGCATATCAAATTTTTATTTGAAATGGAATATTTTTTAGAAGATAAAGACATCAGTCAATACTAGGAAATCAGTTGGGGAGAGCACTCTTAGTCCTCAATCTGATTCTCCACAAGGATGATTTGCTCATGGGTTGGTAGCACGAGATCACGCACTGTATTTTTTTGCAGGTTATGGTGGTTGAGGTCTAAATTTTAATGATATATTCATCTTGTGAAACTTTCCCAGTTTAACACATTCGGAGCAGCCACTACTACATTTGGGGGAAATTCCGACACTTGGTTCCGACGCTTTTGACCAAATGTCGGAAATTTCCCCAAATTTTTTCAATCCCGCCGAAACCGTCGCTATACCAATGTTTACCGAAAATTGTCGCAATACTGACACTTAGACAACGTGTCGCAATTGCGACGTTTGGAGGAATATGTCGCAATTGCAACACTATGCCCCAAAGCATCGCTATTGCGACGGCTGCCTCCAAACGTCGCAAGTGCGACACAATGTCTAAGTGTCGCAATTGCGACGTTTGGAGGCATCCGTCGCAATAGCGACGCTTTTTTCGCCGTCGGTATAACGACACTTATATGCGCGCTACATAAAAATGATTTTATTAAAAATACGAAATTCATATCCGTCGCAATAGCTACATTAACGTCTGATATCACGCGCGCATTCGCCCTCCGCTCTTGCAGAACAACATTTGCCCTCAGCATTTGCCCTCAGCTCTTGCAGAACAACATTTGCCCTCAGAATTCACCCTTAGCTCTTGCAGAACAGCATTCTCCCTCAGCATTTTCCCTCAGCTCTTTCAGAACAGCATTCACCCTCAGCATTTGCCCTAAGCTCTTGCAGAATAGCATTCGCCCTTAGCATTCGCCCTTAGCTCTTGCAGAACAGCATTCACCCTCAGCATCCGCCCTGAGCTCTTGCAAAACAGCATTCGCCCTCAGCGTTTGCTCTCAGCTCTTGCAGAATAGCATTCGCCCTCAGCTCTTGCAAAATGGTAAGTTCTTACTGCAGGCCCTTCCTCCTATAGTAGGGTTGAGTCTATTTGGATTTTTTTGGTCAATTCCATTGGATTGTGTTAGGCTGTAGGGTTCTCTCTAGATGTCAAGAATCAAGATTCAATACCCTATATTATCTTCATCACCCAATACAATATTTAAATTTTTCCCAAAGAAACGCTTATTAATTTGGCAGCCATTATTTCTCCCTGCTTTAAAAACCCTACATTTAAATGAAAACAAGCATTGCATTTCAACTACAAAAATCTATTGGTGTTCAAATGTACATGTGTGCATCACTTGTGTAGGGTATTCCTTTTCCACTTTCACATTATCCAAGAATGTGTGCACTATAGTTCATATTTTTTGTGATTTAGATTATCTTGAAAAAGGAAAGGTAAATTATTTCCCATGGAAAAAGAAGGTTTTCCCTTTTTACTACTAGAAATGGTACAACAAAGTTCCATTTCTACCTGAAACTCCTATGAAACAGGAACCAAATAAAGGCCATGTCCTCAATGGACATCATTTGGCTTTGAAAATAGCCATTGCACCGTGTTGTTTCTTATATTACATCACGATAGTTTCTTAGGTCATTTCTTGTTTCTTGAGATGAAAAACAACCAAAGAAATTGTGAAGATCATTTCAAGAAATAAATGACCATTTCTCAATCATATCTCAACTATTTTTTATTTTATTCAGTGGTTGCTTACTTTGAGAGAAATTTGACACTTTTATAAGGAATATAACATAAAAACACAAAATGGGAAGGAATTGATGAGGTAGATGTCCTTTAGTTGTTGTCAATTAAGAATTGATAATACACGATGCATGTTATGTACTACAAACTAGATTCCTTCCTAGAGTTAGGACACAGAGTATTGAATCAAAGTTGCAGTTTCTAACTTCTTGTATTGGTTCATCAATCTTGAAATTCAGACATTGCATTTCTTCATTGCTTCATGTTTGAATAATTTGCATCATATCGTACAATAGGAAATTAGGAATTATGATTATTATTACTTTATGGATCTATTAAGTTACTTTTAAGTTTACATGGTTTAGTGTGAAATTATTCTAGTGTGCCCCTAGGCCCAGGTGAAGGAATGCCAAGGACTGAGAACCCTAGTTTTTAAATGGTATTGTTTCTAACTATTTTTAAAACATACAAATTACAATTAAATTTTAAAACTTAAGAGTTAAAACTTAAATGATTCAAATGAATTGGTATGCTATTTGGATGAATTGGTCTGACATATTTAGAAAGATCAAACCTCATAAATAAACATGTCTATTTTTTAATGGTAAAGAAGTCTTAGACATTAAAGTTACAGCTCTATTATAGTAGATGTATAAAATGCTTCCTACAGGTTTATTGGCACGGGGTTGATCGAATACAATCTGGACATACACAACCTAATTTCCAAGAGGGATTATTTTTTCACACCAAAGGTGTTGTAGCTACTATGACTATGATTCCAAACTGAACAAATAGCATATCTATCATACTAGGCATGGCTTAGACAGAGTAGTTACTGGTGAAGAAATTTCTGCTGGCTTTGACTTTAAATGTAACAGAAATTTAATCTCTTAACCAGAGGTTTCCTGGATCTTAATTCTGTGAATTTTCTGCCTTGGGACTACTATGAAATATTATACAAAACAACAATGGAAGTGAACAGTATTCCAATTGTAATGTTCTCTTATAATTAAATTTCCTAAGGGACGACAAAGTAGCCTATCCAACCCCATAGGCTATAGTCAATTATAAAGGGGGAAGTTAAAACTTAAAAAAAAAAAAAAAAAAATTAACCTTAAAACATACCTACCTATCCATGAATCATAAGTTCATAACTTACCCAGCGAAAGCATAGACTTACCACAAACATCCATCCTCAAATTGTTGTGGATGAGCCAGAGCCTCAAGATGAGAGTGATTCCTACTTGGAGAGCATGCTAAGTGAAGATCTAAGTGATGCTGATGACATGGATGTTGATGATATGGCTTGAGGAAGCCATTGTTCACTATTAGGCTTTAGCTATTTTTATTTTAGTATATCAAAATTTCCTAGTTCATGTTTACAGTTTTCCATTTGGAGATGCCTTGAGGAAAATTTTGAATTTAGTATGACAATGGACATATATTTTGAAATTTTGAATCATGATTCTAATTTCTTATAAGTTATTAATATGTAAATTGAGCTCCAATTTGCACTTGATATCATATATGAATCATGATATTATCAAAATAGAAATTTTGAAATTTCAATGACAAATGTCACATGTGAATGTTGAAACTTGAATGTTGAATGATGTGCATGTTTAAATCTTTAAAGTTTAAAGTTTATAAATTATTAGTAATTTACAAATTACCATATTAGTGTCATTAAATTTATAATTTATAAATTATAATTTAGAAAATATAGTATTATATATGATATATAAATTATAATATATATTAATATAAAAATACCCAGACGAACCCACGCACCCGGTTTCAAAAAATGTCGTCCCCGTCCCCGTCCCTGTCCCCGTCCCCGAACCCACGTTTCCTAGCAACATAGTTTCAAACATTAAATATCAACAAAATCATTTAAAGGATATTGAAAGGAAAAAGGTGATGGAAGATAGAAAGTGCCTTACTTAAATGCTCTAAGGATTTTTCAATAGTTACTCCAAAAGCTTCACTTCAAGGCCCTTCAAGATCATCTCCAACAATGCTATACCATCAGCTTCAACAATGTTGCTCCAAAAATGTCCTGAAGGTCTTCACAACAAGTTTACTAGAAGTTGCTCCAACAATATATTCAATAAGGTCTTCATTGTCAACTCTTCTCTTGTGTGGGTGCCTTAATGTGCAATGACATGTTTCCAACACTGAATTCAATGCAAGGCATATTTGAAACTCTAAATCTGTCTTTCGGTGTCTTATTAGAAATTATTTCAGTTTTCATTTTGTGTTTTCAAGTTAGATATTGTTTTCAAGTTTTTACATTTATAATTTTATTGCAATGTGGCAGACTGATCAGGGAAGTACAGGAACAACCCCGAGATGGGATGATCGCAGAAACAGGCCAGCGGAAGAACATGCAAAGTGCCAGCATTGCTCTATCTTTAGGTATTTTAGTTATTTACATAATTGAAATAATATTAATTTTGTTCAAATATGCAGACACCTAGCCATGGTACGCCTGATGATTCCCTCTTTAAGGAAGAGCTTTCTTCATCCCTATCTCCAGTGTTCTAGTTGCGAAAAAAGGCACGAGATGTAAGGTCGGAATTTAATACTTTGATAGGCGCGCCTCAAACACCTAAAACAGAAGAGAGGATAAAAAAAATTATGATCTGGATAGAAACATATCAGGTAATAATTAAAATTCAAAAGGATACTTTTTTTGTTCTGCATGAGATGAATTGTGATAGTTTGATTTTTAATTTTTACATTGACTAAACTAACAAAAATTTCTTTTGTATGTAGCGTTTTCTGGCACTTGCTAAACCCGGTGTTGGTGGTAGTGGGACAGAAGGGAAAGAGATTGCCCAGCAACCCTCTCGTACACCTTCTACTCCTTTAGGTGCTAGCCAAGAAACACACCCTTCCAAAGAAGACACCCAACCAACTGCTGAACGTGTTGGCAATGATGAGGCTGATATGGCCAACTACATTATTGTGTTTCCTGGAGCTACACGTGTCAGATCCACAAGGACCATTAATGGCACGTTGTTGGTGAATGATGAAGGTTTCCATATAAATCACATACAAATCCTAGGTAAATTTTAATATTTTAACTATTTCATGTACTTTATCTAAAACATATTTATCATGATTTTTATTTTTAAATTAATGATAATATCTTTTTTTTTCTGTGTAGGAAACAATGAGTTCTACAGCTTTTTGGAGAGCCATGCGTTGGTAATTTTTGGCCCAACGATACGCATAGGGTGGAATTCCTAGAATTCCAACCTGAAAAAAGAACTTCTAGATTATCTAGAAGCCCTTTTTGGGGTTGGCACATTTGATAGAACAACGGTGGCTCGGGTAGCCGACAAATATTTGAAATATACCAGGGACACCTATAGGATGCAATTGCAATTTAACCCTAGATACGAGCATCCTCTCACAGTTCCAGAGAGTGAGTGGAGAGCACTCATCCATGATGGAAAAGAGAAAAGGGAAAAGAAATAAGGAAAAATGCCAACTGGACCCGCAAGGTAAATTACAACTTTAATTCAATAGCTTTAATTTTCTCTATGTCCAAAATAAAAGTGTGCTACGTCATATCTGAATTCAATATTTTGATGCTAGGTTGCCTGAAACCTCAAAGGAAACCAAAGCTAGGATTGAAAAAAAGGGCCATCACAAGCTAGGCCAGGGCAGCTACTTGAAATTAGCCGCAAGAATTGTAATTAAGTAGCTAAACATCTTATAATTAATTGTATCGCCTTCCAATGTTTTTGTAATCCTATCAAATATGATTAAAAATACACAATCATATGTAATGTAGGGTGATGAATTTGGAACAAAAACTATAGAGGAAGATAAAAATATCGCTTTCCATTTCGGCTATCAAGCCGTAGTTGAACATCGTAGAAGCTTGGGGCAGGTCCCAAGATCTAGAATGCCTGATAAGGTAAAACATTAACCTTTCAATATGTTTGTTTTCATCCATAAATTTAATGTCTAACAACTTTGTTTAAATCAGGGGAGCAGCACTACCGACGAGGCAAATAACCCAATTTTAGAGCCAGATGTAGATGATCCTCACGTGCAACCTGATCATTGTAGTGGGGACCAGGCCGACAATGCTACTATCAGTGAGGGCCGTGACGGTAATTAATTTCCACTTATAATTTTTTCTAATTATACCTTGATGGTTGTCCTTATAACGTTTTTTGTTTAAATGACAGAGAATGTTTCCCTTGAGGATCTTACCACCAGAGAGGAAGACAGGGCAACAGTCCCAATGGTGACAACTAGTGCACCAGGTAAATAATCTCATTGCAATTTTTTTTATTAATATTACCGAACTAGTTCAATGATATTTAAAAACTGACAATTAAAATTTAATATTATCTGTTTTTGTAGGCGATGCCCCGTCACTGGATGAGACCAGACATCGTGACTACGCAACTAGATCAGCGGTGACAACTGGTGCACCAGGTAAATAATCTCCTTGCAATTTTTTTTATTAATATTAGCGAACTAGTTCAATGATATTTAAAAACTTACAATTAAAATTTAATATTATCTATTTTTTTAGGCGATGCCCCGTCACTAGATGAGACCAGACATCGTGACTATGCAACTAGGTCAGCGGCGACAACTGGTGCACCAGGTAAATAATCTGATTGCAATTTTTTTTATTAATATTACCGAAATAGTTCAATGATATTTAAAAACTGACAATAAAAATTTAATATTATCGGTTTTTGTAGGCGATGCCCCGTCACTGGATGAGACCAGACATCATGACTACGCAACTAGGTCAGCGGCGACAACTGGTGCACCAGGTAAATAATCTCATTGCAATTTTTTTTATTAATATTACCGAACTAGTTCAATTATATTTAAAAACTAAAAATTAAAATTTAATATTATCTGTTTTTGTAGGCGATGCCCCGTCACAGGATGAGACCAGACATCGTGGCTACGCAACTAGGTCAGCAGTGCGGGTTGAAAGGCATGAAACAGGAGCAAAGCATGATGATATTGATGATGTAATTAGGAGCTTTAGAAATAGGAAGAAGAAAAATAAAATTTGATAATGTAAAATATTGTATTATTATAAGACAAATGTTACCATACTTGGAACATTTTTTGCGTTATATAAAAAACTCATTTATCATACTATTTTTATGTCAAGCATTAATTGCAATGTTTCCTTGTGTACTTTTTGTTGAATTGTTTTTTTATTAGTTATTGAATTTATTTTTTTATGCTCATGAAAGTAAAAAATGAAATATAGATTGGGTATTGGAGAATTGAGAGTGATGTGAGGGGGGGGGTAGGGGCCATAAGAGCTTCCACCTTCACGTGGTTGGCCCTGTTTAGTAGAGAATAATTTATTGGAGCGATTTAATCTTGGAGCAAACCTCTCTCGATCCAGTGTAGCAACAAAAAGGTCATTGTTGACTTAGTTGCTACTCTTTCAGATCGTGGGAGGCCTGTTACAAGTTCATCCAACTCCAATATTTTTTTCTTGAAACAAAGAGGAGCTTATTCAGGTATGTTTTGACATTTTCAACATATGTTCTAACATTATCATAAGAATGCATCTTAGAGTAAAAAATACTACATCAATTACTTGTATTTGATTGTAAGCAACTCTGCATGTTTCCTGTTGTTCACTATGATTTCTCCCATTACCACTCCCAAGATTAATCTGACTTTATTGTTACATAGGTTACTTTATTGTTACTATGATTTCTCCATTTACGATTTCATAGGTTACATCATGTAAAGTTGTCAATCTCAGGTTGGTGATGAGCTTTATTTCTCCATATTTGGGGCTTTTCTGATATTTTCTCCCTCGTGTCATTCTTGCATCACCTCGTTGTTTGAGCATGCCAATTTTCTACCACTTGTACCAATTGGCACATGTCATCTCTGAGTGGTGCCACATTTCACCTATTTTCAGTGAGAGTTTAGGGTTTCTCTAACATAGCTTCAGAAATCCGATTCAATGCTTGCTTGAATATTGTCACATAATACTCATGGTTTGGATTAATGATCATGTTCTGAATGGTTGGTTGATTCATAAGAACCACCCATATAGTCATCTTGAGATATTTCAGAAGTTTTCTCGGGTTTCTTTTTTCACCGTTTCTAGTGAGTGGGATGTTGTGGGGTGATCCATCAATGCTGGTGCTCTTGTAGTAGGGAATTTGTTTTTGGGAATATAAAGGAGCATTTGATGTAGATATCCCATTGGACGCATTCATAGATGGGCACGAGAGGTCAAGAATTTAAATTAAAAATATGCAACCTCTAGCATGGCAGCCTGAAGGCCGTGAGAGACACTGGTTAAAGATTGTTTTGTGCTGGCCTTAATATAGTCATGATTTATTTCTATTATCTTAATGCAAATATATCGTCTAGTCTCATTAAAATGAGGATTGTGGTTGTATTTCTCTTTGGTTGTTTCTCTCTTAATGCTCCAGAAGTTGCCAAAAGTTGCGATAGTTGTTTAGTTTGCCTGTTACAACTTAAAAGTGGTTTTTAGCAATGGGAGTCATGTTTTTTAAGGTTCATACTAATATTAAGATCTTGTAATTCTATATTCAAGATAAGAGAAGATGGCCTCTGCTTTGGGCAGTATGACAACAATTGCCACATCTACCTCATTGGGTAACAATGGAAAGGGGAAGAAGTTGGGTGCAATGTTTGATAATTATGGCAGACAATTGTCTTCTCTTTCAGTTTTTTCACCCATTTCCTTTAATCGCTCAAGCAGAAGAGGGACTCTGACATTACGCGATAGAGAGAAGGTAGTTAACACAAGAGCTATGGAAAAGGAGTTGTACTTCAACAAGGATGGCTCAGTGACAAAAAAATTGCAGGTCAGAGAAAAAATTATGTTTAAAGGAAGGTCACCTGCACGTGAAACTTCACTGCGGTGGATCTTTCCTTGTCCACTTATATTCTATTTTAATGTGTTATTTTAATTTTTCATGGAGGGTTGTTTTGGCATATGGTCTGGCATTCAATTGCACACTTACTGAAAGCATTGTCAATTTGTCTTGCAGGCGGTGTGAACAAACTTGCTTATCTTGTTGGAGTCACCCTTGGGGCGAAGGGAAAAATGTTGTCTTGGAGAGCAAGCATGGTTCTCCGAAAATAGTTAATGATGGTGTGACAGTAGCTAAGGAGGTAATTTGTAGATGTGTGCTCTGGTTTTCTTTTTAACGTTGTATTAGTTCCCCCTCTTAAATGTCTTAGATTTGGTAGGCATACTTTGAAAACTCAAAGGTGAAAGGAAACATATTTTTTACCCAGTGGTCTACTTGGCCTATGGACTAGCCACATTAGAGTAATGCATAAATATTTTCACAAAAATAAAAGGAAAGGGTTATGGCTGAGTCAAATTTTAATGTTATTGACAGTGTAATGAAATGTATCTCAATGCTATGGTTTTGGCCTTTTTATTGGTTGAATTAGAGGACCCAGTTGAAAATATTGGGGCCAAGTTGGTAAGGCAAGTTGCGGCAAAGACAAATGATTTAGCTGGGGATGGAACCACAACATCTGTTGTTCTTGCACATGTTGGAATATTGAAAAATTCAAGAACAATGAATGGAGAATAAATCTCCCTTCCTCTAACACAGAGAATATAAAAATTTCTTTGACAGGAGACAAAGTTTCAATACTTTGAAAACAAACTTCTATTCCATTCAATAACTCAAAAAAAAACTAGTACACTTCTTCCTCACTGAGAGGGATTACAAAATTATGACTGCTACAAAACGCAGTGCATAAAACCAACTCACTATCTGTTCAAAACAAACATACTCTATCTCTAAAACACTTTGTTGTGTTTTTCACTTTCGCACTGCTGTGCATACACACTTAAAAAGTTACACTCAGTCTTTCACTTTTTACACACTGTTGTGTAATAAAAAATTTACCTACTGTCTATAAAAAAAACTACCAAGATTTTTTGTCCTTTTTATTTTTATATGCCATAACATATAAAACATATTATAATAAACCCTCTTTTTAAAATAATAAAATTAAAACTAAATTCTATGACCCACCTTTCATTTCGAATATGATATATATATAAAATATGTTTAAAACATATGTATATATTAAAGCATACATAAAATTAAACTATCAAAACATTAAAGAATCCTTTCCGTCGGACTTCAAAAGTCTGAATAGATTGAATTTCAAACCAAATTCGCGTTCCAAAATGGGATGCTGACGTCTGCCTAATTTGTAACGCAAATTCTCAATCCAATGTGCCCTATAAAAAATTTGGGTCCGGTTTTCATGTTTTCAGATTCCCTTCAATTTCATGCGATCCAGTATTAATGCTCCACATGTCCTCCTTCTGAATTTACAAAACTGGGGGGTAAATTTCTGTTTGTTTAATTTCTGGTTGGTGAATTGCGTTAATGCTGGTTGTTGTGTTTAAATACAATCCTGTACAGAAATATGGCTGCAACCGTCCACAAAAAAAACTTGCAGGAATTTTAAATGCTGAATTAAATTTCTGGATGGCGTGCAAGCAACCTCCAAAAAAAAATGTTGTTGTTGCATCCATCCTTCTGCTGCAGCAGTTGAAGTTAAAACTCAACAGCACAGGGTTTAATAAGTGAGGGTGTAAAGGTAACTTTTTGTCGATAGTACTGGATTAAGATCATCTATTCATTTTTTTAGGGTCTTATGGTGTTTGTTTTTTTAGTTTTGGGTTGGGCTTATTGAGTCTAAGATAGTTTTTGAGTGAAAAAATTGCTATCAGGTATTAAAAAAATTTGGTTCTTTTGTCAAAATTTATGAGCTTGTTAGGAAATACAAAACCGACAATGGTTGTATCTTAAATTTGTGGAAAATAATTTGAAATGAAACCTTTTTGTTTAGGTTGTTGCAGCAGGTGCAAACCCCATTCAAATTACTAGGGGCATTGACAAGACAATAAAGGCCCTTGTTTCGGAACTCAAAATTTTGTCAAAGGAGGTAAACGCTTGCCTTTTGAGTAGATTGGTTTTCCTTTTTGCTGATGGTTTGGTGTATCTAATTGAATTAGTTGCCTAAGGTATTTTTGGTTGCAAACTCATTTTCATTTTTCATACAGTATTAGCCTTGTGGAATACATTTGATTGTGTGGTCTTGTTAGATCTACAACATTTGTAGTTGTTTAGTCTTATGGCCGAGGTGCACTTTTATTATGGAAATAGTTGATGCAATATTGTCATTTAATCCTTACTGCAGGGTGGCATGTTGAGAAGTTTCTTGTGAAACATTTGGTATTCAAAATGACACTTGATCCTATACAGCATCATGCACTTGACTTCAAAATTCATATTCAAAGTGTGCCGGACAATTCTTGCAAAATTTCAAATATTTATGTTGTTTTAAACCATTATCTTTTTCATGTATTGGATGCTGAAAATGTGAAAAAGACTTTGGTATGAAACCAATTGGTGAATAATTTCCAACAAAACAACCACTTCCAAGACATGATTTAGAAGTAGAACATATGTACTTATGTAGCATAGAAAGATATCCTTGATGCATTGTCAATGTTTGGCTAGGGTTATTTTTGGAGAAAATAACTCCTTATTCCTAGAATAGTGATCTTCAATACAAGTAAATGCCAGAGAAGAGAGATCATCGTGTGACATAAACCTATTAACAAAAGTGAACAGGGAATGATTATTAATTATGGAATACTAAGTTGTCAATGATTTTGACTATTTGTCTTTAGCATGTAAAAATGTTAAATTCCAAACTTACATCATCATGGTTTGGCATCATGAGCTTGACTAATTGTCCATCATGCTCATAATTTCATTGTTGTCTTCAATTCTATAAACAATGTTTCATATAATAATAAAAAAGTTCTATAAGAAAAATCCAGACCTCCATGCTGCTGCTCCTTGTGAGACAAATTCAAAATTGCATTACACAATCTGACACATAAGAATCTCCTATATCCCGGTGGTATGTATCCAAATTCTTATAATAGTGTCTTCAAGACTTATGTTGACATTGCCAATGAGATATTTAAGCAATGAAAGATGGAGCCTTATTCATTGTTGTATATGTAACAGTCTTTTATTAATATAAAGATTGATGGTTTTGTCTTTCTGAAAATGAAATGTATAAATAATTTATTGTGGTCAATTGAAAAGTTTTTTTTTTTAAAATCTTTTCATTATGGAAGGGAGACATAGATATATGCCCTTCTAATTGAAATTCGGACCTGCCCTTCAAATTTGATCACTGTGTGGGACCTTAACAAACAATAAAACTATTCCGCCATGCGTTATATAAAACATATAACAAAACCTTTGTAAAAACTTCAAACGAACCCTTTAGCCGTCGGTATTTCATCACGAATTGATCATTTTACCATGTACCTTCTTCTAGAGGAATATTATTCCACTTGATTAGATACTTCATAATGGTTATATGTCAAAGAGATATAGAATGTTTATCTATAACTTTTTGTGGTTCAAGAATCAACTTTCATTCTTCATCTAATTTTTGATGTTCTATTTACATTGGCATATTTTTTCCCAAAACCTTTTTTAGGCAAGATACATGAAAAACCTTATGAATGAAAGAAGAAGGAAAATATAACTTCTATACCACTTGTTCAATCCTATGAATAATTATTTAGGGCCATAACATTTTTGAGCTAATTCTTTATTCTTCTTTTTCTTGAATGAAGATTGCTTATAATGCTATAATCTAAAAAATACCCAATCACCCTCCTCAAATTATATTTCACTTCAATGTTGTTCCCCTTGTTGTTTTATCATGTTTCATGTCATTTAAAGGTTTTCCATAAGAATTTTCAAAGTTTCTTTAGTATTTTCCATATGTGATTCTATTTCCTATACTTTCCTATACTTTGGACTTATCTTGCAAAAAGTATGAGATACTAGGAGTTGGATATCCATAAAGGGCCTTAAATGGGGAAATTTTAGTAGATGTCTGATAGGTAGTATCATATTACCATTATTCCTTGACGAACCCACTTCATCCATTAAGATTGTTTTTATAAAGAGTAACATTGTAGATAACCTTAAAAACATTTGTTAACTATTTTTGTTTGACCATTTGATTGTGTTTGATATGTAGAACTCATGGCAGCTAGTGTTTCTCCACTCATATTAAATAATTATTTCCAAAAGTTTCTTGTTACTATTACTTTAGGAAAACCATGAAGACTATGAATTTCTTTCACGAACACTTCTGCCACTTGGCTTGTTCTTTATGTACTTTGAGCTCTACCAAAAAAATCTACAAAATTTGTCTACATAAATGACCACAAAAATGTAATACTTACCTTTATATTTCAGTCACCCTGTAATAAATTCTATTGATATATCTTCTAGTCTTTGAATATTTATGTGGAATGGTTGAAGTAACCCTAGAGATTTTACTATCTCTCTTTTATTTATTATGCAAACCTGACCTTCTCTTACAAAATTTTGAATATCTTTCTTCATTCCTTCCCAAAATATATTTTTTGATCCTTTGAGATGTTTTAAGGAACCCTGCATCCTACCATCAGAGAGACATGGGACTCCCTTAATATTTGTTTATTCAAATATGCTTACGTGCATAAAAATATTCTACATTTGCACCAAAGTATATCTCTCTTTCACTCCCAATGCTCCATAGAGTTCATCCCATCCTTTATAAATTTTAGTTTTTGTTTAGTACTATTGTCATTTTTCCATTATGGCAAGCTTCTTCTAGCCACATAGGAACAGAAAATGTAATTGGATATAAATTTGAGGCCTCTTCTATTTTAGAAAGAGCATCATGTACTAAATTTTCCTTACCCTTTTTGCAGATTATCTCAAAATTAAAACTTTGCATTTTTTCTCCTCATTTTTGTTAATCTTCCAATGAAATCCATAGCTTCAAAAAATACTTTATGCTATCATGGTATATCTTGACTCTAAAGTACCTCCCAATGATATACTATCCCCATTTTTTATTGCATGTAATATTGCTTCCATTTATTTTTCATACGTATATTTCACGAAATATTTTCTTTGAATTCCTTGCTTTTAAAAGCCAATGATATCCCTTATTGTGTTAATGTTATGTAAATTACTTTTCCTAGTGCCTCACACTCTACTATGAATGTTTTACCAAAAGTAGGTGCAACCGATGTTGGTGTAGAAGACATGGCATCCATTAAAAGAGAGAATGCCAAAGTAGCCTCATCATTCCATATAAATGATATTTTCTTCAAGAGATATGTGAGTGGACTTGAAATGCATGCATAATTCTTAAAAAATGATCAATAATATCATGTAAGTCTAAAAATCTTCTAAGAACCTTGATTTTCTTAGGAATAGGTCATTTTGTAATAGCTTGCATCTTTTGAGGCTCCAACTTCACTCCTTCCTTTAAAACAATATGAACCAAATACTCGAATTCTTATTTCCCAAAAGCACATTTGGATATTTTTACATAAAAATTATTGTTCTCAATAATTTATATAACTTTTCCACATTTTTAGTGTGGTATTCCCATGATTTATTATAAATATGTGTATTATCAAAGAAAACCAACACAAATTTTATAAGATGGGATCAAACAAAATTGTTCTTAAGTCGAGCCCTCCAGACTTCAAACGGCGATAAACCATAATTCAAACCAAATTCGCGTTCCAAAATAGCCTACTGACGTCGGCCAATTTTGTGACGTGAAAACCAAATGAATTACGCCCTAATCTTTTTCGGGTCTGAAGTTGCGCTGGCGTACGGAGGGAGAGTTGTGATGCAAATTTCTTATCAAATTCTCCCTAATCTTTTTCGAGTCTAGATTTCCACTGCGCGAGCGGCCCAAACAAATATCTGCTCCAATCAATTTATGTCACGTGTCCTCAATAAAAACTTGCCCTGCTCCCGGTTGCGGGTGCATTCGATGGCGTTTAAGGCGATGGGACATGGATGTGGCGATTTCATATCAATCGCATTAAGTTTTAACACTGTTCAATTAAGTTCCAAGGTTTTCACATCAAATTTGCATTAATTAATTAAATTTTAACACTATTCAAGATCGGACCTCCACTCCTGTTAGCAATTCTGCATGCTCCAATCTGATCCAGCCTTCGGCCTCATTAATGATCAGAGATTAATTATGATGGGCGTCCTTCGATTACATTTCATTCGGGTCGATAAAATGGTGTTTCACTATGGTTTTTCAGATGAGCCGGTTGCTGGGTTACACTGCCTGCTCACTGTGACGAGAAGGAGAAGTGGCCAGCTGAACTACTGCTTAGACCTTGCTACATATCTGCATTTCTCTCGGTCTCGTATGTGTCTGTCTTCCTCTGTTTCTTGGAATTCTTCTTCTCCGTCTCCTCTTGTGCCCACTGCTGAGACTACACCCATGCCTCGCCTGTATCAAAGGATGCGTTGCCGCAGGGGGAGCACTATAGGTCAACCCCTGCGCGCTCCCTCCAGCCCCTCAACCGAGTCATGTTCCGGCCAGTCCAGTGATTATTACGCAGGTCGCTATCCAAATACTAGGAGTGGGTGGGGTCGGGTTGTAGGATCTGGCCACCGTATGGATTCCCCTGCTCCTTGTTTCCCCACCGCTAGTTCACCTTCTCCCACGATGCGCACTGCGCAATTTTCCTTTAATTGCTCTCTCAACCACCCACGAATCACAGCTTCAGTCACTGTGGTTTTCCGCAAGGAGGCCCAAACGGAGGAAGAATGCACCCGTCCAGTGGGTCTGAGCTTGGAAAAAGCCGGCCAGCATTCGGGCCTTCAGGAGGGGAGCCGTGGCATGAATGTGGAGGTAGCACCTAGCGATCCTGGACCTTCCGAAGGATGGCGCCGAATCGTGGAGGAACCACCGGAGGAGTAGTTTGGTTAATTTATTTTTCTTGCTTCGCGGCCCACTTAATTGGGCTGTTTTTAGATTATATTACTGTGCTGGACATCTGTAATATTTTTGAATTCTGTAAACGTTCAAGACTGGTTTCCCCGTATGAGGGCAGCCTTCTTAATTTTTTGATGACAAATTTTCCATGAGTCTGGGCAATGTTTTTGTGTGAGGTGCATATCAACAGTACATGTCTCTGCACATTTCCTGTATCCGCTTTATGATACTATTTTCATGGATGGTTTTACTTCATATAATATATTCAAAACAACGTTTTTTCTCTTGTGAAAAAAAAATGATTAATGTTTATCACTCTGCCTTCAAAACTAGCAATGTTGGTTTATTGATATGGTCTGATGGTATTTTTATATTTTGGACATATCACACTCCTCACATGATTAGCGTTTTTCTCTGTTCAAGGATTTTGGGTACTTTAATTTTTATTTGCAGGAACAATGGATGTCGGTACTCTATTTGTTGCTTTACTATTCTACATACTACTATTTCACTTCCTTATAGATGCCTCGGTCATATTTGGATGATTTCTCAGATTGTCGATAATCTCCATGTGGACAATTACCGGGTTTAATATCATGTCCCTGTATGTGACATGGGGTATTTTTCTATCATTGCCTGGGCTGGGACTTCCACTTTTCTGGATGGATATTTGGGTTCCAATCTTCAGATGCGAAAATGTAATGACTTCATGGACTATTTTACTTCATATAATATATTCAAAATAGAATTTTTCCTCTTTTAAAGTTTCATTTTTTTTTTTAAATTGAACCCGCCGTCGGTATACCGACGCCTTGTAAGCGTCGGAATTGCGACAGCTTAAAAATGTCGGAAGAGCGACAGTATAAAAACGTCGGACGAGCGACGTTCAAAACTTCGGACCACATTTCGTCGGAATTGTGACAGTTTACAAACGTCGGAAGAGCGACGTTCAAAACGTCGGACCACATTTCGTTGAAATTGCGACAGTTTACAAATGTTGGAAGAGCGACGTCCAAAACGTTGGACCACATTGCATCGGAATTGCGACAATTTACAAACGTCGGAAGAGCGACGTTCAAAACGTCGGACCACATTTCGTCGGAATTGCGACAGTTTACAAACGTCAGAAGAGCAACATTCAAAACGTCGGACCACATTTTGTTGGAAGTGCGACAGTTTACAAACGTCGGAAGTGCGATGGTTTGGGAAACGTCGGAAGAGTGACGCTTGTTTGGAAGTGACGGAAAAAGTGTCGATAGTGCGACACTTTTTAAGTGTGTCGGAACTGTGACGGTATGGAAAACCACATTTTTCCTGCCCTCGAACTGTCGCTCTTGCGACGACTATGTGTCGGAATAGCAACGAATTGGCCGTCGGAAATTCCGCCAAATTTTCTAGTGAGAAAAAATTCGACGCTCTTGTATCTAGTGATGCTCAGGCTCCTATCTGTATAACGGATAATTCTAATGAAGAGGATGCACAGTGTCGGCAAAGCACAAAAGGAAAAAAGCAACAAAGTCACCAAGGTCACGAATCTCTATCAGGGCTGCAAGAGGTCAGGCATAAGTTGAAGAAAAGGTTGCATGCAAGTCATTTAAGAAAAGAGAGATACCTTGTTCAATGGAGGATTATATTTTAATTAAAAGAGAGATCCCATCCCACATGCATAACAAAGCCATAGTTATAGGGCAAAGTGAGGATTATAATGACTACGCCTTACAAAATGTCTTGAAAGGTCGTGGGCTAACAAAGGAATAAATTTGTCTCCGTAAAATGTGCCTTATGGACCACCTAAAGACCCATGCGGAATGGAGCCCTAAAAAATTTCACGGCGTGTATACATATGCGTTGTGGAGACTTTTCGATTAGGAGGAAAAGAAGCCATATATAGATATTCTTGCACAATGAAGAATTCGGTTTCTTGGAGGTGGAACCGAAGTGCACAATCGAAAGGAAGATATTTGAGACTACACGCTCATTTTACAATGCATATCTAATCGCAAGCTTGTGAAGGAAGGAGGAGCTTAACATAGAAGCAGGATACTAAAAAATTCAGGAAAGGAGCATTAAGAAACCTCTCAACGACATAGTATTGGGCCGCTAACCCTTATCATTTGGGGCAAAGAAATCATTCTGTTTTGTTTCCAGGCCACCAAAATAATTAGCATCCTCCGCAATGTGCTGATTCAAGCATAGTCTCCACATCTCGTAAATCCGAGAATTTCGATTTAGGACTTTGATGCACTGACCGAATTACAAATTAACCCATATACTTTTATCTATGGAAGGCTGGAGTTGATTTTTTTGTGCAATTTCCTGTTGGAGATATAAAAGGGTCATGATGTAGCATAGGCATAGATCTGGATTAAATAACTTATGCACCTCATCAGCTGCTCAAGGAACCATATTTCATGCATAAACACCTACGCATTATGGCTGCGACTGCATTGAAGTCTGGTGCTCATTGACCAGTCCATATCCGTTGGAGGCTCGTGAGAGAAGGAGTAGCTTTACACATGGGGAATGCACATGATCGAATCATAAAATTGCAATTACCCTAAGTAAAATTTCTTTCACTATGTGAAATAACTTAGTAAAACACCTTTATGAAGATGTTTATGGTCTAAACAAGAAACCCCAAAAGGAAATAATAAACAAATCTATATTTGTTTATATTTCCTGGTCATATTTAACACAAAACAAAGAAATTAATTAAATAAATCTTTATTTATTTAATTATTCCCTAAGAGTAAGTTATTTAAATAATTATTTAAATAATATTCTTATTTAAATTTGACTAAATCATTTATAAATAATTAAATAAACCATTATTTATTTAATTATATTCCCACCATTTCCCTAAAATAATAAATAAATCATTTATTTATCTATTATTTATAAATAAAGGAATTGACCCAAGTCAAAAATCCTTTTCCCTCAAACAAATATAATAAAATATTCCTAAAGGGTGGTTCTAGAATTTGATTAATAATATTTTATTCATGCACCAATTTCTAGACCGCCCTAATATTTTGTTATAAATAGAAGGGTTTTCCCATTCATTAGTCACCTTCCATTGCATTAGATCACTCTGGATCTATACTTGGTCACATTCTCCATTTTTTCCTTATGAGCTCCCTTTGAGTTCTATGTTTGTCTGGGTTTTATACACCAACAAGAGAGAGAAATTTTAGATCTGAAATGATGAGGACTTTCAAGAACGCATCCCATTGAGGAGAACTGGAAAACACCTTCCTTGTTTTCCTCTCAGGTGCCCCTTTTTAATATAATATAAAAATTCTTTCAAATACATTGTTCTTGTCTTGTCTATTGGATGCATGGAGCCACATTTTACTTTATCTTCTTAATGTATTTTATGCTTAGATCTGGATTTGTGCAGCATTATTTGGATCAATTCCAAATAAATAAATAAATAAATAAATGATTTATTTATTATTTTAGGGAAATGGTGGGAATATAATGATCTGAATGGAAAATGGCATCAACCCATGGTATTCATCTACCCATGTTAACCATCCACCCATGGAATTTACCCATGGTATTATAAATGGCATCGACCCATGGTATTCATCCACCCATGATTTTTTATTCGCCCATGGTATTGTAAGTGACCCATGGTATATATCCACCCATGGTATTCATCCACACATGGGATTTACCCATGGTATTGTAAGTGGTATCTACCCATGGTATTGGCCCATGGTATCTACACATGGTATTGTAACTCAAGAAAGGCTATAAATAACAAGCCTCAGTTTGTAAAAGGACAGATTGTCCGCCACAATGTAGCTTCTACAGTTATTCTCTGTTTTAATAAAACAAGTTTCTTTGTGGTTTTATTTTATTTTTGTTCTCTCTTTTTTTTTCTGGCATTCTAATTTTGCAGATCTTGTCAGATCCATTTCAAATTTTCATAGATCTTGGGGGCCTCCCCCCAAGATCTGGATTATTACTAATCCAGATCTTGGAGGGAGGCCCCCAAGATCTAAAGACTGAGAATGTAAGATCTGCAAAATTAGAATGCAGCATAAAAAGAGAGAAACACAAAGAAAATAAAACCACAAAGAAACTTGTTTTATTAAAACAAAAAGTTTGTAGAAGCTACATTGGTGGACAATGCAGTATCCTTTAAGCGAAGGCTGACAGCATGGCCACCATGGATTTAATACCATGGGTAGATACCACTTACAATACCATGGGTAAATCCCATGTGTGGATGAATACCATGCGTGGATACATACCATGTGTCACTTACAATACCATGGGCGAATAAATATCATGGGTGGATGAATACCATGGGTCGATGCCATTTATAATACCATGGGTAAATTCCATGGGTGGATGGATAACATGGGTAGATGAATACCATGGGTTGATGCCATTTTCCATTCAGATCTTGGGGGGATTCCCCCAAGATTTAAGAAAATTTGAAATGGATCTGAAAATATTTGCAAAATTAGAATGCCAGAAAAAAAAAGAGAGAACATAAAGAAAATAAAACCATAAAGAAACTTGTTTTATTAAAACAAAGAATAACTGTAGAAGCTACAATGTGGCGAACAATCTGTCCTTTTACAAACTGAGGCTTGTTATTTATAGCATTTCTTCAGTTACAATGCCATGTGTAGATACCATGGGCCAATACCATGGGTAGATACCACTTACAATACCATGGGTAAATCCCATGTGTGGATGAATACCATGGGTGGATACATACCATGGGTCACTTACAATACCATGGGTGAATAAATAGCATGGGTGGATGAATACCATGGGTTGATGCCATTTATAATACCATGGATAAATTCCATGGGTGGATGGATAACATGGGTAGATGAATACTATGGGTTGATGCCATTTTCCATTCAGATCATTAGTTTCTTTGTGGTTTTATTTTCTTTGTGTTCTCTCTTTTTTTTTTCTGGCATTCTAATTTTACAGATCTTGTCAGATCCATTTCAAATTTTCTTAGATCTTGAGGGCTTCCCCCCAAGATCTGGATTATTGGTATCAGATTCATGTTACGCCTCCATGGGAATGAGGGTTTGAAACATATTTCAGTTTCAATGTTTTGCAGCAATCTTCAGCAAAATCTGTCAATTTTTTTGGGCGGCGAGTTTTCAGATCAGATCTGAAAATTTTGGAGAAAATTTTGAAAAAAAAAATACCAGATCTGGATTCCTTGCAAAAAAATACTCAAATTCAAAAAAAAAATTGGCGAAATTGGAGTTCAGATGAGGGAGATATCGCTGATTCAAAATCAGCAATGTTGAAGCAATTTTTCTGACGACAATTCATGGACGGCGGCTCTCCTGTCATTTTTCACAATTTTCAGTGAAAATTTTTAGAAGAATGGATATAGATTTGAGCTTCTCTTAAAAAATCACCAAATTTAAAAAAAAAAAATCGATCGAATCGGAGTCCGGATGTGGGAGTTATTGTTGATTTAAAATCAGCCATTTTTTCAGAAATTTTGTGATGGCGAGACAGTTCCAGTGCAAATATGTGTGTCTACACTCTCCAGATAGAGGTTTCAAGCATATGAGAAGATGAATAATGATCATTCAATTTCCAAAAATAGGTTATAATAAATATTCTAAGTTATATTGACCGAGTTATGTTCATTTTAAATCTGGAGTAGCATTCGGAGTGGGTTCCCTTTGGAGACGTGACCTCCCACCCTGCTTTAGTAGGCACCTGCTTCACATTCATCAGTTTCAACATAGCAGCATTTGGCTTGGGTTATTTGGAGACGTGCCCTCCCACCCCAAGCTATGTAGGCACCTACTACTTCATCAACAATCAGCATCACGGTTATGGGTCAACGGCACAAATCATTTTCATCGAAGTCCATTTGCTAGGTCGCACACTGTTAGTCACACAGTTGGTCACAAGCATTACAAGGTATCTCTATCCTCCGATCTTCATTTTTCATGGTTTTGGTTCATCCACAAACCTACACTTCATCGAAGTCCATTTGCTAGGCCGCACACTGTCAATATCACAGTTGGTCACAAGCATTACAGGGTATCACTATCCTCAGATCTTCGTTCATCACGGTTATGGGTTAACTACACAAAAACCTTCTCTTCAATGGCTCTTCATATTCAAAAAAGGCTTCTCAGGAGGGAACTTCACGCAATGGGGACCATTGCTTCTTAAGGAGGGAGGAATGATCTGAATGGAAAA
This sequence comes from Pinus albicaulis, assembly GCA_034641835.2. Classification (NCBI taxonomy): domain Eukaryota; kingdom Viridiplantae; phylum Streptophyta; class Pinopsida; order Pinales; family Pinaceae; genus Pinus; species Pinus albicaulis. The sequence goes on along the minus strand of CM076572.1, from coordinate 178,244,791 downwards.
TGGCATCAACCCATGGTATTCATCTACCCATGTTATCCATCCACCCATGGAATTTACCCATGGTATTATAAATGGCATTGACCCATGGTATTCATCCACCCATGATATTTATTCACCCATGGTATTGTAAGTGACCCATGGTATGTATCCACCCATGGTATTCATCCACACATGGGATTTACCCATGGTATTGTAAGTGGTATCTACCCATGGTATTGGCCCATGTTATCTACACATGGTATTGTAACTCAAAAAAGGATATAAATAACAAGCCTCAGTTTTTAAAAGGACAGTTTGTCTGCCACAATGTAGCTTCTACAGTTATTCTGTGTTTTAATAAAACAAGCTTCTTTGTGGTTTTATTTTCTTTGTGTTCTCTCTTTTTTTTCTGGCATTCTAATTTTGCAGATTTTGTCAGATCCATTTCAAATTTTCTTAGATCTTGGGGGCCTCCCCCCAAGATCTGGATTATATAATTAAATAAATAATGGTTTATTTAATTATTTATAAATTATTTAGTCAAATTTAACTAAGAATATTATTTAGATAATGATTTAAATAACTTATTCTTAGGAAATAATTAAATAAATAAGGATTTATTTAATTAATTTCCTTGTTTTGGGTTAAATATGACCAAGAAATATAAAAAAATATAGATTTTTTTATTATTTCCTTTTGGGGTTTCCTGTTTAGACCATAAACAAGTTAATAAAGGTGTTTTACTAAGTTATTTCACATAGTGAAAGCAATTTTACTTAGGGTAAAATTGGTCTTACATGGTCTACTTGGGTTCATCTAATGATAATAGGTTAGATGACCAAAAAAATGGTGTAACAGATTGCCCCCCAATGTACGAGTGTTAGGAGAAAATTGTATGACCGAAATACGTTGTAAGAACTCAATCACTAGACATCAAGAGGGAAGTCAGAGAGAGAAATGGAAGGTAGTCTAATGTGCTAAAGGACTAGACCCTGAGGAGATGAGACTTACAGGTGCAACAAGTCTCTAGTTTATGAAGTGGTACCTGTGCTAAAGACGGAAAGGAAGGCATACCTATGCCCGTCAAGACAAAGTACAAAATAATACGATGTCCAGTAAACAAGGAACTGAACCATAAAGTACATGCTGGCATAAAGACATGCCAGAAAAATAGAATGATGAATCCCACATACATGTTGTGCCTGGAATAACATTCAGGACTTATACAATAATATTTTAGTACATGAGATAAAAATACAACCCAAATGCCCCCTACACACGGGGAAGGGCTCGAAAAATCTAACTGATACATGCAAATCGAAGAGGCGCTACAAGTGGCTAAAGCCGATATCATCAAATAGAAGGAGCTGCATCAAAGGCTGAAATGAAGAAGTCATCCGGGCATGTGGGGGGCTACCTACAGGGCCACCCCCTCATGAGGGTTGAGACATCTCACACACACCTGGAAATCACCAAAAGCAGCTACTGCATCACTGGACCATCAAGTATATAGATCACGATTAGGCTGAAAGGATCTCAAAGCAAGGTACACCGCCCTCTAGACCTGGCTTCTAGAGTAAATTAGTTTATGTCGACAGAAGGAGGTCTGCCATAGGTGAGGTAAGAAGGGATCCCCAACTAAGGCACATGAGAAAATAGTAGAGTGACTAACAGACGAACACTAATGATGATAATGAAATGAGGGATACTGAGTAGCGGATGGACGACTTCCCTTGTTAGAGCATAAGGGGCATGAATGGCTTGGAAGCAACTGACACAATATCAAGGAGGATAGGTGACAATGGTATTGAAGGCCATAATGTGCAACACAAGAGAGGGACTAAGCGATGAAGGATGGAGGACTATAGCGGGATACAAAGGGACTCGAGATAGACTCCATGACAAATGATGACTCAACTCGGATGCTCTAAACAAGGGTGACTCGATGGTGCTGCCACACAGTAAAGGTCCAATGGGGGACCATAAAAACATGAGTAAAATAGGGTGTCTCATGATGAAAATAAACACAAACAAAGACAAGTAAAGGGGTAAAGTGGTGCCCCAAGTACAAGCGTTGTAAGTGAAGAATTCCAATTGGAAGGAGAGATGAAGAGACCCTTCCTGGACAAAATTTGTCTTGTTGAAGTATCCAAACATGAAAAACTAACAAATACCCATTTTAGTGCTCAGTGAGAGCTTTCCAACGGTGCAGACGGTGTGTCAAACGGGGCTACGGTTTGGTCGTAGCGGGAAAAAGAAAAAACAAGGGTTTTTCTTCTAATAAGGCATTTTCCCTCCAAAATCATTCATTTGCTTGTGTAGCTGTAGTGAATGTGGAGAGGAGACAAGGCCCTAAATCTTGAGGTGATCGTAGCAGACAAACTGACCATTGGAATCACGATCCTTTAGTTGCAAGTAAGAGGCCTAATCCTACTCTTTGTTTTTGATGGATTCAAAGTTCATATTAGGGTCTTAAATCTCAGGAATTGCTCCTACTTCATCATTACGGCCGGGTCGCAATTTTTGAGGCAAAAACTGAAACCTGGGACACAAGGTTGGGCTTGAAAAGTGCGACCTATTAGATGGAGGTGGGTTCAGTGCTGTTAGGGGCTAAGATTTGGTTTTGGTGTGAGTGAATGCAATTGTGATTATCTGTAGACTGAAAAAGAGGATGGTTTTGTGCAGATATGGTAGATATACGGATCAAGTGGAGAGAGAGAGACCTAGGTACATTACAGACGGAAATCCAAGTGGATCAGGGTGTCCGTCATGAATTGGCTAGGTTTGGGGTTATAAAATTTTTGGAGAACCCTTTGATGAGGGCTAGGGAGCCCTTGTTGGCCCGGATTATCAGTTATTGGGATCCAGATCATGAGGTGTTTATAGTGCAGGGGCACATGATTGAGCTAACAGTCCAGGATGTGTATTTCCTGACTGGTCTCCCACCATTAGGGATGGTGGGAAATACATATCCAGTGTTACCGCGGGGGTGTAACATCATGGAGTTCATTGAGTGACATTGTCGACCAAGTGTCTGAGTCAAAGGGACTCAGATATCGATTGGGGATATAGAGAGGTTGGAGACTCGGGCAGTGTTGTGGATCTTGGCCAGCCAGGCATTCCATCACATCACTGGAGGGTAGATGATGATTGTAGAGAGTGTGTTGAGTGGGACCTACTATGGGTGGGCCCAGATGATGTTGGTGTCGGTGAAACGACAGCTGTCGCTATGTAAGTGGCAAGTGAATCATGATTGTGCTTATGGGACTATATTGTGCTCCTTTTTTGAGAATATTACGACCTTACGACCTCGTGTATAGCTACCTTATGGGGGTCCGAGAGAGCCTCGGATGCGTCGGTGGGGATGACTACTGTGTAGAGGAGGAGGAGGGGTGGTCGGACGGGTGTTCCGACCAGATTTCTTCACCCATTGGGATCAGATGCCATTGTACATAGAGGACAATCCCTATAGTGGGATGAGTTATTGGGGAGATTCGAACTTGCCGCTTCCACTTGGTCAAGTATGGGGGCTCGATGGTAAGTGACAAGTAACTAATCTATTATGTTCATTTTAAAGTTTGGGAATAGTATTCATGGTACTGATCCTTATACTTTCTGGAATGCAGATATAGCTCCGGTAAAACCAGCCAGATATATGGGACGACCTGCAGCAACTGGAGCTACAGGTGCAAGTGGATCAAGAACGACACAGAATGAGGATATGGCCACTCTGTTGGAGGAAATTCGTTGTAGATGTGAGGGGATGCTAACCGATGTGTCGAAGCATGGTTGGTAGGATTTAGACGACCAATACATAGAGCTATGTATTGGGCTACCCTCGGAATGGCGAGGTATCATGCGACGCATGGCGATGGCTGGTCAGACTGTGTGTGATCTACGAGCTGCGGGAGAAAAGCCATTGGCTCGGGATCCACCAGAGAGTGATTAGATGTAGGGCAGGTGGTGCCCCCCAGTGTGTATGTAGGGGCAAGTGGTGCCCCCCAGTTTTGTAGTTTTGTTTTTGTAACATGCTATAGGCATGTCATATGTTTCAGAGTAGATGGACTCTAAAAAACATGTTATATGATATATATTATGTATATGTATTGTGTTTATGGTGTGAAATTTTATTATCTTTTGTGTGATAAATGCCAGTCTAGAACATGATTTGCAATTCTATCTACGTAGTGATTTTGGCTTCTAAGTACATGGATGAAAGTAATGAATCTAAAGTCACGTATCAAAATTTTCACTCGTAAATATTGTCTAAACAGGATATTATTATGCACACGATAGACGTCATTGAGTTGTAAGACAAGCAGCAAGGAATCTAAACGGATGTGCAGATGGAGGATGCGATGAGAGAGGGCATCGGCTAAGAGACCACGTACTGCATCATATTCGGCCTGATTATTGGTGGCATTACCAATGCAAATCCCATTGGAAAGAATGAGGGTATGCAAGGGGGTAAAGATGGCCCATGCGGCCAAGGCGAGATTCCAGGAATAGCGACTTGCCCCATCGGCATAGCCAATATAATGCGTGGATGAGAGGTCCGGTGGAATAGCGTCGCAAGACAAGAAATGGGAGGAACGAGAATAATGAGGGAAGCGTGAATAAAGGGTAGACATCAAATGATTACTATGGGAGAGAGTAGTCTGGGTAGGATGGCTAAGACTCAAAGATCGACTAGAGGGTGATGAATGAGAACTATGGGAGGAAAAGAGGGAGCTCATGCTGCGAAGGACATCATAGATATGGATGGTATCAACCTGGGTATGGGGGGAAAGGGAAAGGTCGAGGAAAACACATGACGCTACAAAGCTACCGAAATCATTAGCATGGGAAGAAAGGCGCACATACGGATCGTCACGGGGGATGACGGAAGAACAAGTAAAAAGATGGTCAAAGCATGTAGAGACCACAAATGTTGCTAAAGGGGGATCAATCGAAACAGATGGAGTGGATTCAGAAGGAATGTACTCCGACAGTCGTGCGTATGATGAAAGGTAGAGAAGGGGGGCAGCAGGTTCTGACATCTCAACATCAGGGGGAGGGAATTTCATGGTAGCAAGGGGATCCTCGAGTAAGCCTGACGCATATTGAGCAAGGATGGGAGAGGCGGATTGATTTTGTTCAACTTCGTATTCGCAAATGACCTCTAAAGAGGCTCGGTAATGCGTGAGGTGAGGGAAATGGTGAGAATAATAGCCATGGACACCACACAGAGCACAGGGTTTGTTGGTGCGAAGAGTCTTTGGGTTCCTAGTAGCGGATAAGGAAGAAGCAGAGAGTTCAGGGATCGTAGATTCAGGGAACATGACCTTAACCATGGGTTGGATATGGGGCAACTCAGGACAAGTTGGGTGGCGTGACTGACACCATCACACAAGGCACAAGGTTTGGGGGTGGGGGAGGGGTAGGGTCGGGTGTGGTGGCCTTGTCTTTGGGCGCCCCCTTGCGAGCTTTTATTTTCTTGCTCGTAGTTGACACAGCATGAGGATGGTCTTGCGGAGGGGCTAGGGGCACTGTAGGGGCGAAGGGAATCGATTGAACCAGTGTCACAACAAGGTATGGTTTGGGGTGGCCGGGTGGGGTCTCGATTGGAGGAGTAAGATACCATACAAGAATTCCCAAGGTCAAATTAGGGAGGGACAGGGTGGCCATGATGGGACCTGAATAGACTCCGGGAGGGGGAGCAAGGAAAGGTATCTGACCGACGGGGTAATGGCCAGGAGGGGTGGTTCCCATATGGTGTAGACCTGGGGGAACCGACTTAGGAGGGAAGGGAGGTTCTTGAGTGCTAGGTGGGTGGGAAGGCCCAGGCAGAAGAGGTTCTGTCAGCTGAGGCGAAGGGCTAGGATCAGGTTGCGGTGGGCAAGATTGAGGTTGCTGACTAGCCGAAGAAGGTTGTGGAAGGTTAGCCTGAGACGATTGCATCATGCAAACATTCGCTGAGCTGGGATCAGAGATAGGAGGAGGGGGAGGACCCAGGAAGGTGCCAAGAAAAGAGGATTCTTTGTAGATGCCAGGGGAAGCACTGGTCAAAGAGTCAACAATTTGCTTATTGGTGACAATAGAGATAGTGGACTCAGGGGAGGTCTGAGATTTTGGTTCATGATATGTCAACTGGTCGATAGTGACAATATTTCCATTATGTAGGAAAAACATCTTGTGGTGGACTTTGGATGGGATGAAAGACATGGCATAGGTGTAACTACGCCCTAAAAGAATGTTACATTCAAGAGGGGCGTCGATAACTTCAACGTCGACACAAATAGTCTTGTCTGCAAGGGTGATAGGACAGTTACGGAATAGGCCAATGGGTTGGGAGGCATGGCCATCCCATGCACTAAGGGTGATTGTGGAAGGGGCCAGCTCAGGAGATCCGATTTGTTTCCAAACCAAAGCAGACATTACATAGGTAGATGCCCCCTCATCAATAATACACCGAGCAACATTGGCATTTCGGATTTTGACTGGGATTTGGAAAGAAACAGAAGTAGGAAGTGGGGGATGGTCTGATTGACGAGCATTGAAAACAATCAATTCGTCATTAGCAGGATCTATATCATGCACAACAGATAGTAGAGCCTTCTTTTGAGAAGGACATGACTGGAGGAGTTCTAGTGTTGAAATGGCAGCAAGAGATTGTGCCAGATAATCTATGAATGGGCAGCCCGACCAGAGGCACAATTTCGACGTAATGGGCCCTTAGGAATCTTAGTGTGAACCTCAGATTTGGGTGGAGGGATTTGCAAGGGACCATTGGGTGTCGACAAAGGCTCTATAGGACCTGAAGATGGGGAATCGGTGATAGACGGAGCGGGGGGTGTGGAGTACTGACGAGACTGAGTTTGAAGGTTAAGGTCGATGGTGAGAGGTTGGTCAGAAGCCATCATGAGGATCTAGTAATCAGAGGAACCAGAAGGGGAAGGTTGAGTGGATACTGGGGCATGAGGCAGTTGAGTAGCCATGAATCGTTGTTGAGGGAAAGGATCAGTAAACACAACAAGTTGAGAAGTAGCCGTATTGGGAGGGACAAGAGGGGAGGAATTTTGTCCCCGCACGGTGGCCCGAGACTCCCACATCTGCTGCATTTATGGTAATAGGGGAAAATCGTGAGTGTAATGACCATAAACACCGCAACATGAACAGGGCTTATTGGTGTGAAGCGGCTTGTCCAGCTTGGGCTGAGATCCCTACGACTAGTTGGCAGTGTTAGAATCAATACTTGAAGGATTGGATCCATGATTACCAGAAGTGGTTTGATTGCCTTTCCTCTTTCTTTGAGAAGGAAGAGGATTAGTTGCACCCTGCTACGCAAATACTTGCCCTGGAGGGGGTAGTAAATGCGGTTGCGGGGGTAGAGAAGGCAAGGGAGTGGGAGGTCCAAATGCTGGAGGAGCTGGGACACCAAGTTGTGGGTAAGGATAAGGGGTAGGATGGGAAACATTGAGGTAAGCAGGAGTGTGGGAAAAAGGAGGAGGCATGCCGTATCCTGGAGACATGCTACCTGGAGGGGGAAAAGTGCCGGTGGTGCTAGCCCCTCCTGGAGGGAAACCATAGCCCAGAAGAGGTTGAGCAGAGGTATGTAACAGAGCTCCAACGATACTGTCGACAGATTGAGATGCTCCCAGGGCATTAGGGCCACTGGGTTTGGAGAGGTTAGGAAGGACGATATAAACATAACCAGATTAAGCATAGATAAGGTCATATTTCAAGGCTATTTGGAGAGCAGATTCTTCGGTTTGGGGGAAATTGGAGGCGACATCTTTGCCAATGGGAGGTAACAGAGAGCGAAGGAACCAGTCCATATAAACCCGATCTTCAAAGGGGGGAGCACGACATAAGCTCTGTCGTCTTCACCATTCCTGGACATGAGCAGAAAGGCAAGTCGAAGAGGATTGATGAAAAGAAGTCAAGAGTTCAGTACCAGTGTCATAATGGAGAGGAAGCTGGAAATAAGATAAAAAGGCTTGGGTAATGGTTGCAAAGGTGGTATGGGAAGAGGTGGCCTGGTCAACATACCATTTAGAAGCTTCGCCGATAAGCGTGCATTGGAACAATCTAAGATGGATGGAATCGTCAGTAATGGAATTGGATGAACACCACATGTGGAAAGATCAGATATGGTTGGAGGGATCTTTACTAGCAAGGCCTTCGAACTTGGGAATGTCAGAGGGGAGCTTTGTTGGCATAGCAAGCCAAATGACATTGTGGTGAATAGGACCATTGATTAGCTGATTGAAGTCGGGGAGACTGAGACCAACCATATAAGGGAGTAGAGGGGTAGTCGAGGTAGGTCCCGTAGTGGTTCCACTGGAAACAAACCTAATAGTAGAACTGGGGTTGCCACTAGTGCTAGGCCCAGAACTAGACATGGTGAAGGTAACATGGGGAGAACCAGGAGTAGGGGGAGAACCCAAACAATCAGAAGAAGAGTCGGAGTGCGGACTCGGGGGAGGATTAACTTGATGACGACGGGCAGGAGGAAGTTGACCAACCAGAAACTAAGGGTGAAGGCCAAGAAGTCTCTAGGACAAACACCTTAGCGGTGCAATGATGACGAGAAGAAGAAAAACTGACAAGAGCAGGGAGGTGCAAAATAAAGTGAGGTCAATGTCGCAACAAGGGCAGAGAGGTGTAGTGTCAATTGATTTTAGATTCTTTGCCAGGTGGTGTTAACCAGGCTCTTCTTCACTTAGGGTCAGTGTGTGGCATGCGTTAATTTTAATTTTTAAACCCAGACATTTTGAGAGTAAAAGAAAAATTGTGCTGCATAACTGAAAATAAATCTGTAGTAAATAAGACTGTAATAACAAAAAATTAACTAACAATGCATCAATCTAACCCAAGAAGGTGGGTCTCTCAAAACTAGTCTATAAGAGGGAAAAAAATCTAATCAAAACACGCTAAAAAGAGGCCAATAGATCTAAGGCCGAGAGGGATAGGGATCTAAAGGAGAAATCTGTTGAAAAGAGGTGCAGAAAACAACAAAGAGGCAGACACAAGGTTGTTGTTAGAAAAGAGGGAATCAACTAAATATAGGAGGGAAAAAGAGGTGACCCTAAAGATAAACCCAAACAAAACTATATGAGGTGATTTGAAAAGGAGAAGAGTTGATATGCAGGGATCTGAAAATGAGGTATCAGATCTGAAAGAAAGAAGGCTGAAACTCTAGAAATTCAGACGTCTGAAACAACGAAAACTCTCCCACAAAAAGTGGAGGGAACTAGAGCACTAAGGGGCAATATTCCCACTTAGTTGAGTGAAACAGATCAAAAACAGGTCTAAACGAGCGGAGACAGAGGCTGGAAAACCCTGACATAAGCTTCAGAAAAACCCAGAAACGTTGCTGGAAAATTGCAGAAAAACATGCAGGTTGCAGGTTCTGACCTGTTTTCAGTCTAGGTCACAGTTTTGGGGCAGAAAAGTGCGCCCTCCAGTCCAGGTCATATTTTTTGGGCCAATAGGTGCGACCTGCAGATCCGAGTCTCTCGGCGGCAGATTTTAGAAAAATTTGTCATCTCAGCTACGGCTGATGTCTGTCACCTGCGCAATATGGCCAGAAACACATGGAAGTTAAAAAAATTTAATGTTTGAGGGATTTAGAGGTGAAAAGCACCATAAAAAGAGGAAAAACAGAAAACTGAAGAGAAACCCTAGGGTCTGAAATAGTTGGATATGCAGGAATAGATAAAACGATAGCGGTCGCAAAAAGAAAACCCATGTGGAGTCGCCAATTGTTGGTATGAATCTTTCGTCGTAAAAGACCACTTTAGCTACGCATAACAAATAGCCCTAACATCGATTATGGCTGCAAAATATCTTTAAATCTGCAATTAGGTGATCCAAATAATGCTGCACAAATCCAGATCCAAGCATAAAAGACATTAAGCAGATAAAGTAAAATGTGGCTCCATGCATCCAATAGACAAGACAAGAATAATTTGTTTGAAAGAATTTTTATATTATATTAAAAAGGGGCACCTGAGAGGAAAACAAGAAAGGTGTTTTCCAGTTCTCCTCAATGGGATGGGTTCTTGAAAGTCCTCAGCATTTCAGATCTAAAATTTCTCTCTAGTCGGTGTAGAAAACCCAGACAAACATAGAACTCAAAGGGAGCTCATAAGGCAAAAATGGAGAATGTGACCTGTTAGATTCCTATACCAATAGGTGTCATATTTCATGATTGACTTGATGGGCTATGTAATATGTTCATACCTTTTTGTTGCAAAGGTTTTCCATATTATTCAAAAAATCAAAAAATTTAAAAAATGTAAAGAGGGTATACCCTAAAATAAAAATCAAAGGGTGAAAAGAATAAAATGGTCAAAAAAGTGAGAGAAATGAACCCCAAACAAAAATAGACCAGGAAAGTGTGCAAGTCTAAATGCCACTACTATTTCATTTTATGTAATAAGCTATTGTGTGCAGCTTGTCAAACGTTTGCCACAATTTATGAAGAGTCAAACTGTTTAAACTTGACTCATTCATTTTTCAATTTCATGTCTTAGAGATAGAGAATAAAATCTAACCAAACTGTTTAATCTTGGCAGATAAGTAGATAGGTAGAGTAAATAAAAGCAGCTCAATAGTTTAATCTGAGCCCTTGGATGTAATAAGGTTAGAATTAGATAGATTCCCATATGTAAAAGAAAAAGTGTGATAAGGGTTTGCCAATCTAAGTGCACCCTAATAAAGAAGAAAAAATGGTAGAGTAAAGTAGGTAGGGTAGGTAGATGATGTTGCAGAATTACATGTGATGATTAATGGCTTTAGATGTGTGAAATATTTTATTTTCATCACAAGGTGCAAAGGCAGACACTCCACTGGAAGAATTTCAAAGCAAGGCAAAGTCAAATTATTAACTTCCCTTCTCATTTTTCCCTAAACATTTCACTAATTTCCCCTTAGTGCTAAGGTATTTGAAAATTAAAGGGGCTCAAGGCATTTCCTTGAATTTTGGAGGGACCGGACCCTCGGCCCAATAATTGGAAAAAACCTAAGTACTCAAAATCATTCATCATCACACTCTTTTACTTCAAAAAAAAATTTCCTAAGTAAAATCCCATTTTACTTAGGAAAATCATGAGATATTTCATAAAAAACCCTCGAAATCACATTTTATCCTAATTTTAGGTGATGAAGTGATTATAATACAATTTGCTTCTAAAAACTTCACTTTCTTAGTTATATTAATGTATTTTAAAGTTTACCTGTCCCCTTGTCATATTAACATTTATTTTATTTATTAACTCCTTATAGAAATGATCTTCTCCTATTATATATAATTCCTTCTATATAATATCCCAAAAACCCATGTATTATGATTTTAACCAAAGTATTTATTCCTCGCTCGTTCAAATAAAAAACCCACTTTATACCCCCTTTGGTTAAAATATATCATTATCTGTTAATCCCACCCCCTATGGTAATTGGATTAATCTAATTCAATTATCATATAATAAAAATATGAAAAAACTTTAAAACATATAATATATGTGTTTAAAAAAAAAAAATCCGAAGTTTAATTCAAACCAAACTTCGAAATAACCCATTTCTATGTATATTTTCCCCTCGCCCGATCACGTTTCCGCTTTTTAAACAAAGGAATTAATTAATCCTCATGATTAATTAAGAACCTAACTCCGCCAATAAAAACGCTCCCACTGTGATTAATCAATAATAAAATGCGTCGGGCTCGCACCATTAATACCCCGTCATCTCCCTGTCCCGTCAACCGTTCGATCGACCCGTTCAATATTAACGACTGTTGATAATTCCGCTGGCCATCCCCGATTCGAACAATAACGCGTGAAATGATGGTGGTTTTCAAATAGTACCATGGCCACGTGTCATTCGTTCTGTGGAATCGCTACCCATCCGCTCAATACCGCCTTCCCTCAAAAGTGGTGCGGAATAAACCGCTTACCACCTCCCCCCCCGTGACTCATCTGTCGTACATACTAACGTCATTTATTAAAATAATAAAAAGTTCACCACCCTTTTGACTTTGTGAATAAAACAAAAACCCGCGTCTTTTTCATCATTTTGTATGCAGAAAACAACTTCACCCTCCATGCAAAGAATTTCAAAAAATCAACTGTCAAGCACCCTTAACTATACTTTCTTGAGGAATATTGCATACCAGTAATCCAGATTTCTTCCGCCTCAACCAGTACCTGTCCAAATTACTGTACATTCCCAAAAACACGTATTTACCCTAATTTCCACTGAACTCCGTTAGAATCTTGGTTTTTTTTTAAAGAACTCTATACAGAAAACTCAAACAGGATTCTAAATTGGTTTCCCTGAGTTCCCAAAACCGCAATTGAATCCCCAAAACCTGAGATTGTGCCCAGTTCTTCAAAAAACCCCGCAATTCATTTCTGAATCCACAAGAACCAGAAATGGAGATTCCCTTGGCTTTAAATGTCACCCCATTGAATTCCCCTCACAGAGACTTGGATTATTTATCATTAGTCGACAGAGATTTCCAAATTAAAGACCTGGTTTTTAGTGATAGTCCTCTTCGAATTTTTTGTCGCTGCAGAGACAATTATTTGAATGGCTTGGATATGATTGGGTTATGGGAATCTAATCTTCCTAGGTACCTCTTTCCCTCTGTCCATATTTTTCCTGAGATAATCCATTGCTGTCATGCCAACTATGATCCTAACCAAAGAGCAGTCTTATCCCCAAGTCAAGATGTCTTCTTCCCAATAACTGCTCAGTCTATCAATGAGATGCTACATTTTCAACCAGATCAAGCCCTCACTCCCCTGTCCATGGGAGAATTACTTGAGAAATCCACCAAACTATCCCATGAATAATTAAGCCACATCTGTCAGACCTTTATGTTGCCTGATCATCAGCCTAAAGGCCCTCCCCCTTATGGGTATGCTTTTTTCACTGAGGAGGGTAGACTTGTTTTGGATATGATATCCTTTATAATGGGCTTTAATACCAGTGAATATGTTGACCATTGAATTCTAGTATTATTGTCTATTTTTACCCCTGGAAAGCCTCCTGTTGTCAAGTATGACTTTGCATCCTACATTGCAGACAAAATCCATGATCAATTCATGAGATTAGAGAATGAGAAAGTGTTCAAGTATTCTTCTGTCATTTACCATCTCATGCTCTATTACGAGTCAGAAAATTTCCCTTTCTATATCAAAAAGCTTGATGCCAAAGCGAATCCTAGATCTGTTATCTTTTGGTCAGCCATCACTCATAGTTCTCGAGATTCTCCTTATTCCTGTAATGAGTTCATCGATCTTTTTATACACCCTGAAACCACCTTGTTGACAGGAGTTTCTCCTCCAAGGCTCAGCATTGAAATCAAGAAAACTTTACAGCTCTCAAAACAATACAAAGTTGGTGATTGGTACTTATACCAAAATCACACAGAAGTCAGAATATATGGATGCGAATTATGTCCATTCAAATTGCCAAAATATGTTCCCATGAGACTCTTTGCATTAGAGTATTTCAGGCAGATGAACAACTCTGATATAATTCATTTTTGTAATGAAAATAAGAAGGCTCAACGTCGGATCAAAACTCAATTAGGTCCCTTTATCTGTAACTCTAGGGATGCAGGGGAAGAAGTTGAAAAGATATTAGAAGACCATTTTAGACTACAAAAGAGTTTCTATTGGGTACCTTATGACCCATTCAGCTTCATTTGTGATAAAAGAATGAAAAATAAATCAGCACCATACATGCATCAAAGAATCCCAGAGATTGAAAAATATGCTAATACATATGAATGGATAGAAGGAACATTGATAGAGCAGGATAGTGAGCAGATCAATGTAGACAATGTTATGAAAGATCCTAAAAAGATGCTTGACCTGGACTCTTTTGCACAGGTACCAAGATCAGAGGTTGGTCCTTCCTCAGCTGGAATTTTTTAGCAGAAGTTACAAGAAAACATTACAGTATCATCTAAAGGAAAAGAGAAAGAGGTGGATATACAAGTTAAAGAAACATTCACTATGACAGAACAAACTCAAAATTCCAAGGGGCAGGATCAAGTACAGGTTTCTTCTGTTCAAACCAATCCATTAGAAATTTCAATTTTGCAGACTCCATTAAATGTAGAAAAGGGAAAAAAGAGAGATGTTGAAGCTGCTACCCCTCTCACTGGATCTTCACAATAGCCTCAGGCCAAGAGACAGAAATTGAATACTCCTCCAGAAGAAGAATCTGTTGATGAAATCCTTGATAGTCAAGGACAAGAACAATTGGGTAGTAAAAAAAAAAGGTACAGTTAGTGGAGCATCTGCTACCTCACAAAGGAAAGAGCTACAAAAGCAACAGAGTGTTGAAATATCTTCTTTCAAAACAACAGTTAAAGATGCAAGAGATATAAAGAAGACATTTATCAATATAAAAGCCAGGAATGATCCTTTAAGAATCCGGGTTTATAATCAATATTTTAAGATGGCTCCTAAGACCCAAGAAAGATTGATGTCAGCTTATGACATTCAGCAAGGCAAAATGATAATGAGTCACTTCAAACCCAAAGTGCAGCAACCTCAAATAGCTGCAGATTATATCAGAACAAATTTTGAAGTTTTAGCAAAGGATATTCATCCTTTAGATCAGATTGAGTTACATAAGCAGACTGGTGAAATGATCTATTCTACATTGACTGATAAGGCAATGGCAGCTCACAGGTTACAGGATTCTTTGGAGAACACTAGTACACAATTGCAGCTTGAAAAGGCTTCTTCTAAAGCCAAAGACAATAGGATAAAAACATTGGAGGAAATAATTATTGGATTAGGTCACAATCCAAAGGATGTCAAAGGTATTGAAGCTCTAATCAAGAAAAACGATGATGACATTGCAGCTTTGAGAAAGCAGTTGAAATTGCCAGCTTCAAGACATCCTCAAACTGAAGAAATAATAAAGAAGAATTGTGAAGAAGAAATGATGGACTTGCTTTTGAGGCTGAATGAGCAACTGACTGAAACAGAAAAAGAGCTTTAACAAGCATTAAAAGACAAGCAATCCAGTGTTCCAGTATCTACAGCAGAGGTTATCACAGGTACAACAAGTCAGCCAACAAGTCAGCCAACAGGTCAACCAACAGAGCCATCACAAGTAAATACTTTTGATTTAAATTCTGAAGAATTAGTAAAGCAAATGTTACACCATTTTTTGGTCATATAACCTATTATCATTAGATGGACCCAAGTACACCATGTAAGACCAATTTTACCCTAAGTAAAATTGCTTTCACTATGTAAAATAACTTAATAAACCACATTTATTAGGTTGTTTATGGTCTAAACAGGAAACCCCAAAAGGAAATATTAAACAAACCTATTTTGTTTAATTTTTCTCATGGAATAATTAATTAAACCATAATTTAATTATTATTCCTAGTCATGTTTAACCCAAAAACAAAGAAATTAATTAGATAAACCTTTATTCATCTTATTATTTTCTAGGAATAATTATTTAAATCTTATTTAGATAATATTCCTTGTTAAATATGACCAAATCACCCACAAATAATTAAATAAATCATTATTTATTTAATTATCCTTCAACCACTTCCTTAAAAAGATAAATAAATCATTTATTTATTTATTATTAACAAATAAAAGGATTTTACCCAAGTCAAATACTTTTTCCCTCCAACAAATATAATAAAATATTCCATAAAAGGTGGATCTAGATTTGGTTAACATTATTTTAATCATGCACCAAGATCTAGAATGACCCAATATTTTGTTATAAATAGAATGGTTTTTCCTACCATTCTTCACCTTTTGTTGCCTATTAGATCACTCTGGATCTATACACTTGGTCACATTTTTCCACTATTTGTTGTGTGAGCTCCCTTTGAGTTCCATTCTTTGTCTGGGTTTTCTACACCTACAAGAGAGAGAGATTCTAGATCTGAAGTGCTGAGGACTTCCAAGAACCCATCCCATTGAGGAGAATTGGATACGCCTTCTTTTTTTCCTCCCAGGTGCCCTTAATACAAAAATTCTTTCAAAAATTGTTCTTGTCTTGTGTATTGGTATATGAAGCAAACCCTTCTTTTTACTGCTTAATGTCTTTCTATGTATAGATCTGGTTTTTTGCAGCTCTTTTCTTGATCAACTAACTACAGATCTGAATATATTGGCAGCCACATTTGTTGTTAGGGCTATTAGTTATGCGTAGCTAAAGTGGTCCTTTTTCGTACACTTCGACGAAGGATTCATACTAACAAATGGCGACTCCACACGGGTTTTAAATTACGACCACTGTCATTTTTCATATTCCTGCATATCCAGCTACTTCAGACCCTAGGGTTTCTTTTCAGCTGTTTATTTTTCCTATTTTTATGTTGTTTTTCTCACATAAAACCCTTGTTGACACCTAATTCTATGGATGGGTGTGCATATGTATTTTTGTACATTATTTAATATTAGGAAATAAGGAAGGCCAAGAGTCATTGGGAGATGAATCCCAATAGCCTCACCTCCCATCTATAAAAGCATGTACATTCTTCAGCTAATACACATTCTGATTTGAGGAGTTACCTCCTGGTTTGACATGGTATCAGAGCCAGCTCCACTATTGGCATTTCTGCCTGTGGTGTAACTCCCTATCCTTTGCTCAGTCAATTTTATTAATAGTTTTATGCTGCTCTTAATTGCTAGACTGTTATTCTACATTTTTTTCTCTAATATCCCTGACATTTGTAGCTCCAGCTCTTGCAGCTCCTGAAGACTACAGGCTCCTCTGTCAATCTGAAAATTGCAGGCTCTGTCATTCTGCAGATTCCATTTCAAAAGTTTTTTTTGTAACGGCCTTTTGGGCCTCCTCCATACATCTCCAGTGCCCTCACTCTACATACACCTCCCTCTCCCTCACTACTCTGCGCCCTCTCCCTCAACTCTGCGCCTTATCTTTCCTCACCAGCCTCACGCCTCCCCTTCCTATCTGCTACACATTACAGCTGATCCACGATTCCCCACCTGCCGCTCCTACCACGACCCAGACCCCTCGACTCCCTATTCACCCCTCCCTGCGTACATACAATGCTGCACAGTCCTCCTATACACCACTCATACCTGCAACGCATCTCCTATACGATGTCTTTCACATTTAATACAGCTCTCATATTGTATTACAGTCCACCCCTCCAGCGTTTCATTTCCGTCCATCTCCAATGCTGCACTCCACGCACTGTCTCTGCGTCCATTCATATACCACTCCGCTCTCATTTACTCCCCACTGCGTTTACTCCCGTGGCCTGTCAAATTTATAATAATAACACTCCACGCTGCATATATAACATATAATACAGTTTTTTCATACCGCCCCTCTCACCATAATACCGCACTATCATATACCGCCCCTCCCCTTTCAATCATATTCCACGCTGTTTGTATACAGTCCGCTCCATTTACAATACGTTGTCCATTTTTTAATACGGCTTCCACACTTTATACAGCGCCTTGTTTTATATTTCCGCCCCTTCAATTATCCACGCTCTCACAGTATATACAGCGCTGGTTTTTATTAATTATATGGTATGCGTTTTATTGACATGCGTTGTATTATAAAACACCATTGCAACGCCCCTCCCATCGTTTAATACCGCCCCCTCCCATAGTCATATAATTCCGACCCCTCATCGCTTCTTTCCATTCATAATTCTGCCCCCTCCCATTCATAATTTCACCTTTTTTCATATACATTTTTTCCCAAACAAAAAAATATATATTTTTTGTGCAGAATTCAGTTTATAGAAAAGAGTATTTTTTTAAATTCAGTCTTCACCAAGAGTTTTTGAGCAGAATTAGTTTCCAGCAAAGAGTTTTTAAACTCAGAGTATTTCTCCAGCAAGATTTTTTGTCCCCTTTATTTGAAAGATTTCAAGAGTTGAAAGTTTTTATAGCAGAATTTTTTTTCCTCTTCAGAAGATTTTTTCCAGCAATCTAATGCATTCTCTCATCTCAATTGTTGGGGTGGTTCTCTCCGGCAAAGAGAACTAACTTGAATGGTCTCGGAAGATTAAACACACACTCATTTTTAATGAGCTGTGGAAAGGAATCTGTGAAGGACAAGCAGAAAATCCACCAGAAAAGCCCACTTCAGACAAAGAGCTTGTCATTTGGGAAAACAAGAACTGCAAGGCCTATGCCTTGATTGTAGCCTCCGTCAGTGAAGAGGTGAGTTGCCATATTTCATCATTCTCAAATGCCTATGAAGCCTTGAAGAAACTAAAAGAACTCTATGACTCACATTCAGAATTAGAAAATGTTCAATTGATGATTAAGCTATTCAGTCTTGAAATGAAGAATGATGATCCCCTTGCTTTAGCTTCAGAAGTAAGATCTATAATGCATGACATTGAAAACACTGGTGTAAAAATGGACGTATCTCTCATAGCATATGTTAAGGCATTATATCCGACTTACTCACATTATCTTGAGTCTTTGCAAGCAAGTGGAAACTTTGAGCATATCACCTTTGATAAACTTGAGCAAAAGTTTGCAGAAAGAGAGAGCCTTCGGGAAGATGACAGTCCCTTCATCTTCCGAAGAGGCTGCATACTTGGAACATAGAGAAAAGAGTCATACTCCAGATTCATCCAGAGGAAGAGGTGGCAGAAGAGGAAGAGGAAGAAGAAACTTCACAGAAAGGGGGGGCAGACAAGCTGACAAATTCAATCTTCATTGCACACGTTGCAATAGAGATGGACATGATGCATCCAAATGCAGAACACCATGGGACAAAATTGAGCAGCAAAGAAATCAATACAAAGGTAAAACTAATGACAAAGACAAAGGTAAAGCACCTGAATCCGCTCACTATGTTCTAGCACATTGTAACAATGGAGTAACTGAAAACCTATTTGATGTTTCATTTACTTCATGGAGAGATGATTGGTTTCTAGATTTAGGAGCAACATGTCAAATGACATTTAGAAAATATTTTTTTGAAGAATTCACTGACAAAGTTGATGGAGCAGTATATTTCGCAGATAAATCCAAACTAAAGCCATTGGGGCTTGGCACAGTTAGGCTTAAACTGCCTGGTCTTCCTGATCATATCCTACATGAGGTTCTATACCTCCCTGAGTTGAAGAGAAACTTGTTGTCCCTGGTTGAAATCCGGCAGCAAGGACACTCAGTTCACTTGTTTGATGGCAAGGCAGAGGTCAGAAAAGCATCAGATCACTCCCTTGTCATGGAGGGAATAGAAGAGGGGAGACTTTTGAAGCTGAAAGGTTCATCTGCTCATGCTCAAAACTTTGCATTCAGTTCACATCATGATGAAGGTACATTTCCATCAAGTCTTTTATGGCATGCTAGATTTGGACACTTAAATTATGACAGCCTTCATTTGTTGAAGAAAAATGGTGTTGATGGACTACCTACAATTCCTAGAAAGCCTAAGGAATGTGATGCTTGTATTCTAGGAAAGCATAGCAAACAGCCATTTCATGATTCACACTCAAGAGCACATAGGAAACTTGAACTTGTTCATTTAGATTTATGTGGCCCTATGCCTATTGCTTCTGCAAATGGAAACAAATACATGATGACATTTATTGATTACTACACCAGAATGTGTTGGATTTACTTACTGAAGAATAAGTCTGATGCTTTTCAAACTTTCAAGAATTTTCATGCATGGATTGAAAATGATGCACAAACACATATCGGCTCTCTACGTACTGATAATGGAAAAGAATACACTTCAAACGAATTTGAAAATTATCTTCGTCAACATGGAATCAAACATCAAACAACTGTGCCATATAATCCACAACAGAACGGTGTAGCTGAAAGAATGAACATAACCATTTTAAATATGGTCCGCTCCATGTTATTTTTCAAGAATGTAAAATTGATGTTTTGGGTTGATGCAGTTCTATGTGCTGTTTACATAAAGAATAGGTGTCCTTCAAGTTCAATTAGAAACAAAACTCCTTTTGAAATGTGGCATGGCCACATTCCTTCAGTAAAGCATTTCAGGGTCTTTGGGTCCACCTGTTATGCCTTGATACCCAAGGGTCAAAGGAACAAACTTGGTGCTAGAAGCATAAAATGTATCTTCTTGGGGTACTCCAATACCTCCAAAGGATATCATCTCTATGATGAAGCAAATAAGAAGTTTGTGATAGCAAGAGATGTCATATTTCTTGAATCCTCCAAGAGTGACAAGGTTGTTGAGCGGCAACTTGATCGCCTGGACAGATTCACACATGCAAAGTCTTTCCAAGAGTTTGATAATGTGATTCCACACCTTGAAGGGGGATTCCGATATTGAATCAAACTGTGGAATCATTTCCTAAACCACACTCTCCCCCACATGAAGAAACAACCACGGATGACACATTGGATGATGTGATCGACAGAATTGGGAGATTGAATCTTGAATCAATCCCAACTCAGTCAAGTGACCAGCCTAGGCCATCTCAGAAAGGTCCCCCCAAATGGCTGACAAAGACACTGGAGGATGTTCATCCTGATGAGGTTGGAAAAACAGGAACAAGAAGTTCCACTCAAGAAATCGAAGGTGATGTAGATAATTTTGATTCCCCTGTTGATATGGATATTGCTTATAAATGTGAGTTGAGTTTGTCTACAGATCATGAACCAACTTCCTTCAAAGAAGCAGCTTCTCATGATGAATGGAAAGAAGCGATGCAAAAGGAGTATGATGCCTTGATAAAGAATGGCACTTGGAAGCTGGTTGATCCACCTTTGGCAACGAAACCAATTGGTTGTAAGTGGGTCTACAAGAACAAGTACAAATCAGACGGCTCACTTGACAAGCACAAGGCCAGGCTTGTGGCAAAAGGATTCGCACAGAAAGAAGGAGTCGATTATGAAGAAACTTTTGCTCCCACAGCAAAATGGACCACCATCCGGACTCTCTTTGCCTTAGCAGCTCAGTGTTATCACCCTATAATTAGCAAGATTGGCAAAAGTCCAACTGCAGGGGCAACATCAAACCACTTTGGGATTCTAGGATCTAGCCCTCCTGAATCCGGAGAGGGATCTCTCCAATAAGTGCAAAGATTTGTCTTGTTTGCTTTTATGGGTGATTTTAGGCTAGTTATGAAGGCCAAGGGTTTTTGTTTTGTTTTGGATGGATGAGCATGAAATGTTACTTGAGGAGAAAGTCCTAAGTGCAGAAAGTTTCAAAAGTGAGAAGTTGCAAGCAAATAGAACGGTTTTGGCAGATAGATAGATATAACGCTGGTTTTTAGTCCATTGGGCTATGGAGTCATATCTGGGCTTTAATTGAACAATAACATCAAGTGTGATCCAAGGGGCAAGTTATCTATACCACAAGATTATTGAGATTAAAATGATGAAACGGAAACATTAAAATGTTGGAGGGGTGGAAACTGATAATAATTTCTCAGAGGATTTATAGTCAGTCCAAACAAGAAAAGCCTTTTAAGTAACTGTTTTAAAACCAACCAAGGATAGGGCTAACCATAGACTTCTTGGGCAAGTTCTTATTAAAGCAGCTTAATTGACAAACAATCCAGTAATCCACATAATTACCTTCAGAAAGTATGAAAACACATAAGAAAAACAGAGTGTAACTTAAGATCAGATAAAGTACTTTTAAACCTAGTCTACTTTCAGTCAACACCAAGGGAAACTTTCATAATCTGCCTTTGGAGAAAAGAATCTAGGAATCAGGGCAAACCATATCTTCTCTAGTCTAACTTTAATAGCAAATAATGGAAATAACATTCGAGAACAATGTTTGAGCAAACAGAAGGATGAGGGAATGCCAACATTCCTAACTGTTTAAACTGTATTGAATCATTCTTAAATAAACAAATCTGAAGAAAACATTAAGATAAATATTTCTCAGCCAGAGAAGGTTACTGCTATACAGAAAATCCTAACCCTGTTTAAACTGTTCTTTACAGAGGGAAAATGAAAAATATGGCATACATAGAAGGAAAATGATTAACAAAGAAAGAAGCACTTCACCAGTGATAAAGACCAGGATCCCAAGAAACAACTTTTATATTGATGTCAAACCAGTTACAATCTTCAAGTCCAATGTTTCAGTTCAGCAATCATCTTCACTATTCAACCTAACTACTCTAGCGCAAACAGAGCTTCAAGGGCCAGTGAATACTATGTACAAAAAGAAGTCTCAAGCTCAAGTGTATTTCAAAGTTCTGCAACCAACAATTTCTCATCTTCTGTAGAAGTACTTATAGGAAGATGAGGAGGTGAGATTTTAACAAAATATCTCAAGGACAATTAATGCAGAGTGAAGACTTCTCGGCCCTTTGAGAGGCTCGAGGGAAGAATTTACAGGTGGATTACTACATTAACTGTTTCACAATAAATATCAAAGCTCGGTGGAAGCTTTGTTTGACTTTGAGGCTCTGTGTATGTTCTGGAGTAACTCTGCAGATATTTTCTGCATTGATTTCCTTGCAGAAGTAACTCCCTAGCTGTGCTGGAAGCGAATATCTGATTTTCTTCAATAACTTCGGCCTCTGTTTTGAAAGGTTTGAGGCGACAGGTGGCTCGGTGGTAGCTGAGGAATCAATTTGCCTCAGATGTGGCGGTGGAGGCTTTTTGTCTGATGAAACACTTTAGGTTTTTCCTTTAAACTATGTTTTAGATTGGGGATTAGGCTTTTGATAACGGTCTTAGCCGTAATCCCCATAAAAATCGTCTTCAATCTCCATTTTTTGTGTTCTGTCTTCAAACTGATACTCTTTAACTGTTTTTGAATTAAAATAGTGTCTTGTCGATGTGCAGGCCGCACTGGGATTTTTAAAGGCATCAATGCCCATGAAGTATTGAGAAAACAATGGAGCGAAACCCCGTAGATGGTTCTCTTTAATAGCTCGAAGGCGCGGGAAACGTCTTTCCCAACCCTCGGCTTTCTTTCATTAAACAATGGAAAACCATTAAAAACGCCTGCAAAACACAAAAATAGTTAAGAAATCCTGCGGAAATAGGTTTAAACTGCTTTAGATGGCGGGGGAGGAGCGAAGCCGTTGGATGAAGGCAACCAACGGTGGAGATCTGCATAGAAAGGCAAAAAGGATAGCGGGAGAAAAATGAGGAGTAGTTTTGGACCGTCTGATCTGGACACGTGGACGGTCCAGATTCAATCGAAGGATCGCAATCAGGAGGGCAGCAACAAAGCATTCGATTGAAATATTTGAAACATTGCGATTGAAACATTTCGATTGAAACATTCCGATTGGAACATTGTGATTGAAACATTCCGATTGAAACATCGCGATTGAAACATTTTGATTGGAACATTTCGATTGGGCGATAACCGTTCGATCTGCAGATCAGATCGACGGCCTGGATCCTTTGTTTTCTTGCACCGGCGGGACCCTTATACTTCGTAAGAAACCCATAAATTTCAATAAAAACGAAGGTTTTGAGTGAAATGGGCGGAATATATATATGATAGGCTGGCGCCCGATTGCGGGGCCACTGGGTGTATGGAGTACCATGGGCCCGGGCTTTATATAACTAGGGCCAATCGTAATCGAAACACTTGGGCCCGGTCTTTCAATCAACCCATTGTGAATTCTCTGATCGCAATTGCGCGATCGGTCTTTTTGATCAACCCATTTTTATTTATCATGTGACTTTAAGTTTTTAACTTAAAACTTCAGAAAGTGGGTTTTTGGGTTTACAAAGGAAAATATTGATCGGCGAGGGATTTTTCAATGGTTTAGCACCTGATTGCGGGCCCATGGGTAAATGAAATAAAAATATGATCTACGGTTTATGACAAAGGGGCTGATCGTAATCTATATTTTTGAAATGGCTCACAAACATGCATACTCGAATCTTTTCGATGCGATTAGCGCTTCATGGGTTTGGTGCTTGGTTTTTATGATGAGGGTGTATTGGGGAAGTGGTTTGGACTTAGCTCAAGGGGCTTAAGTCTATAAAAAAGACTTGTATTTTTATGATTTTTCACGGTTTTTTAATGGAAACAAAGGGTGCCGAAAGGGTTAAAAAGTGAGTTTTTAACCATGGAAAGGGTGATTTATGAAGGGAAGAAAGGAAAAGATGAATAATAGAGGAAAAATATGGGAAAAAGGGAAAGGAAAAGAAGGTTAATTTCGAGTGGGAGAAAGGGAAAAGGGATGGCTTTGCAGCAGTTTCTTTTTTGTATTTCAGCAGAAATTTCAGAGTATGAGATGAGAACAGCAATGAGGATTTTGGACAAAGGCAGAAGGCCTTCAAGGAGTCTTCAAAAGACAACAATTTTTAGTGATGAAATTTGTTCTTTGAAGGCTCAAAACATATTTAGCCACCTTTGGGTATAACAAAATATTATAGGTGGCTAACACTCAAAATGGATGGAAAGTCCATCAGATGGATGTAAAAACAGCCTTCTTGAATGGAGATCTAAAGGAGAAAGTTTATATGTCCCAGCCAAAAGGATTTGTGATAAAGGGTCAAGAAAACAAAGTTTGCAAACTTGTAAAATCCTTGTATGGCCTCAAGCAAGCACCATGAGCCTGGTATGAGAAATTGACCGAGCATCTTCTGAAACTTGATTTCAAACATTTTGATCTTGATGATGCAACTTTGTTTGTTAAGAAAGTTGGAAAACAGTTGTATATCTTGTGGTATATGTAGATGATCTTTTGATAACAGGAAACAATGAGAGCTATATTGCATCCATGAAGAAAGAGTTGAAGAAAGGTTTTGAAATGACCGATTTGGGTCATGTTCATTACTATTTGGGTATTGAAGTAATTCAACATCCTAAATTCATATTTCTTTCTCAGAAGAAGTACATTGGAGATCTCTTGAACAAATTTGGCATGGATGACTGTAAACCCTTAAGCACTCCAATGGAACAAAACTTGAAGCTCACATCTATTGAAGGGAAGGAATTTGAGGATGCAACTAAGTATAGATAGCTTGTAGGAAGTCTTATCTATCTAACCACCACCAGACCTGACATTTCATTTTCTATTGGAATCCTCTCAAGGTTCATGCAAAAACCTTGTGAAGGACATTGGTATGTTGCAAAAAGAGTGCTAAGGTACTTGAAGGGGACTCAAGACTTTGGACTCAAATATACACAGGTAGGAGACTTCAACTTGATCGGATACTCTGATTCAGAATTTGATGGCGAAAAAGAAACAGGGGTGTCTACTACAGGTTACACCATGAGTCTTGGATCAGGAGCTGTCTCGTGGAGATCACGCAAACAGTCAGTTCCAGCAGATTCCATGACCGAGGCAGAATATGTCGCAGCAGTTGAAGCAACAAAGGAAATTGTGTGGCTCCGGAAAATCCTGGAAGATTTGTAGATGAAACAAATGTATTCCACTCCACTCATGATCGACAACACTTTTGCAATAAAGTTGGCCAAGAACCCAAAGTTTCATGATCGAACAAAGCACATCAATACAAAGTACCATCTAATTCGACATCATGTTCAGGCCAAAACCATCCATCTACATCATTGTTCCACAAATGAGCAAACTGCCGACATCTTCACCAAAGCACTTGGAAGAGAAAAGTTTGAAAAGTTCAGATCGATGCTTGGACTCACCAACATCCCTTCGGATTAAAGGGGGGAATGTTGACACCTAATCCTATGGATGGGTGCGCATATGTATTTTTGTATATTATTTAATATTAGGAAATAAGGAAGGCCAAGAGTCATTGGGAGATGAATCCCAATAGCCTCACCTCCCATCTATAAAAGCATGTACATTCTTCAGCTAATACTCATTCTGATTTGAGGAGTTACCTCCTGGTTTGACAACCCTAAAACATTAAAATTTTTAACTTCCACGTGTTTCTGGCCCTATTGTGTAGGTGACAGACATCAGCCGCAGCTAAGATGGCAACTTTTCCGAAAATCTGCCGCCGAGACAACCGGAATGGGAGGTCGCACTTTTCAGCCCAAAAACTGCGACCTGGACCTCCAGGTTGCACTTTTCAACCTCTTTTATGCGACCTGCACTGAAAACAGGTCAGAAACTGTGACCTGCCCATTTTTCAGTTGTTTTTCTGCAATTTTTCTGGGTTCTGCTAAAGCTTGTCAGGGTTTTCCAGCCTCTGTCTCAGCCCGCTTTGACCTGGTTCTGATCTGTTTTGGCTCATATAAGTGGGAACATAGCCCCCTAGGGCTTCAGTACCCTCCACTTTTTGTGGAAGAGTTTTTAGCTATTTCAGCCGTCTGTTTTTTAGAGTTTCAGCCTTCCTTTTTTCAGATCTGATACCTTCTCCTCAGATCCCTTTAAATCAGCTTTTCTTCCTTTCAAATCACCTCTTGTCATTTTTTTTGGACCTCTCTCTAGGACCTCCTCCCTGTCCTTTCCACTTTTTTCTGATTTCCTCCCTTTTTCCAGCCACCTTGCCTCTGTCTCTTGGCTGTGATCTGCACCTCTTTTCAGTAGCTTTATCCTTTAGATCCCTGTCCCTTTTGACCCTAGATCTATTGGCCTCTTTTTAAAGTCTGTTTTGACTAGATTTTTTCCCTTTTTTAGATTAGTTTTGAGCGACCCGCCTTCTTGGGTTGAATCGATGCAACAGTAGCTGTTATTTTTCTGTTATTTCAGCATTATATACTGTTCTCTGCAGATTTATTTTCAGTTACGCAACACACTTTTTTCTTGCTCTCAAAACAGAAAGGGTTTAAAAATTAAAATTAACGCACGCCACACACTCACCCTAAGCGAAGAAGAGCCTGGTTTAAACCGCCAGGCAAAGACTTTAAAATCAATTGACACTGCACCTATCTGCCCTTGTTTCGACATTGTAATCACTTGATTCTGCACCTCCTTGCCCTTGTGGTCATCCTTCTTCCCCTTGTGCCGTGTTTGTGTTGTCATCATTGCGCCCCCAAGGCGCACTTCCCAGAGACTTCTTGGCCTTCACCCTCAGTTTCCGGTCAATCGACCTGCTCCGTCCCGCCGTTGTCGAGCCAGTCCTCCTCCGAGTCCGCATTCTGACTCCTCTTCTGATTCATTGGGTTCTCCTTCTCCTTCTGGTTCTCCCCTTGTCACCTTCACTATGTCTGGTCCAGGGCCTAACGCTAGCGGTGCTCCCGGCCCTAATGCCGGAACTACTACTAGCGGAACCGCCACAGGAACTACCTCGGCCATACCCTTGCTGTCGTACATTGCAGGCCTCAGCCTCCCCGATTTCAATCAGTTGATCAATGACCCTATCCGCCATGATGTTGGTTGGCCTGCTATGCCAACCAAGCTCCCCTCCGACATCCCTAAGTTCGAAGGCCTTTCTGGAGAAGATCCAACCAATCACGTCCGATCTTTCCACATGTGGTGTTCCTCCAATTCCATTACCGATGACTCCATCCGTCTTTGTTTATTCCAATGCACGCTTACCGGCGAAGCTTCAAAATGGTATGTCGACCAAGCCACCTCTTCCCATACCACCTTTGCGACCATTTCCCAAGCCTTTTTATCTTACTTCCAGCTCCCTCTCCAATACGATACTCGTACAGAGCTCTTGACTTCCTTCAAGCAAACATCTTCGACCCGCCTTTCTACCCATGTTCAGGAATGGCGACGAAGACGCAGCTTATGTCGAGCTCCCCCCTTCGAAGATCGGATCTATATGGACTGGTTCCTTCGCTCTCTCTTAGCTCCCATCGGCAAATATGTCGCCTCCCATTTCCCTCAAACCGAAGAAGCCGCCCTCCAAATAGCCTTGAAATATGACCTGATCTACGCCCAGTCTGGTTATGTTTATACCGTCCTTCCTGACCTCCCCAGGCCCGGTGGCGCTAACGCCCCGGGGGCATCTCATTCCGCCGACGGTATCATTGGAGCCCTTTCCCATCCATATGCTCAACCTCCTATGGGCTATGGTCTCCCTCACGGAGGGGCCAACACCTCTAGCACTCTTCCCCCTCCCGGTAGCATGTATCCAGGATACGGCATGCCTCCTCCTTTTGCCTAACCTCCTGATTACCTCAATGTTGCCCAACCTACCCATTACCCTTATCCACAGCCTGGTGTGCCATCTCCTCTAGCATATGCGCTTCCTCCTTCCTTGCCTCCTCAAATCTAGCACCAGCACCTACAGCCCCCTCCAGGGCAAGTATTTGCACAGCAGGGCGCGACTAATCCCCCTTCTTCTCAAAGAAGGCGGAGAGGCAATCCAAATCAATCTGCCCCTGGTACTCGTGGACCCAATCCTCAGGGTTTTGACCCTAACACTGCTAACCAGCAACAGGGCACTCAGCCCAAGCCAGACAGGCCTCTTCGCACCAATAAGCCTTGTTCGTGTTGCGGTGTTTACAGTCATTATACCCACGATTGTCCCCTTTTACCACAGATGCGGCAGATGTGGGAGTCTCAAGCCACATTGTGAGGACAACATGCCTCCCCTCATGCTCCCCCTAATGTGGCCACTACTCAACCAGCTATGTTTACTGATCCTTTCCCTCAGCAAGGATTCGTGGCCACCCAACCACCTGACGGGAAGGTTGCCACTCCACCTTCCATTTCTGGTTCCTCCGATTACCAGATCCTCATGATGAACACTGATCCATCCCCAACAGTCGACCTTCATCTTCAAACTCGGTCTCGCAAGTACTCCGAGCCTCCTGCTCAGTCTGCCCCCGAGCCTCCTTCTTCAGGTTCTACAGAGCCTCTTTCGACATCCAGTGACCCCTTACATATCCCTCAACCCAAAGTTGAGGTTCATACCAAGATTCCTAAGGGACCATTACATCGAAACACTGCTTTTGGTCGAGCTGCTCATTCGTATAGCATAGTAGATGATTTGGCGCAATCTCCTGCTGCCATTTCCACACTGGAACTCCTCCATTCGTGCCCTTCCCAAAAGAAGGCTCTACTATCTGCCGTGGGCGTTGTAGATCCTGCTGATGAAAAAATGATTGTTTTCGACGCCCATCAATTAGACCATCCTCCTCTTCCTGCTTCCGTCGCCTTCCAAATCCCAGTCAAAATCCAGAACGCCAACGTTTCTCGGTGTATAATTGATGAGGGGGAATCCACCTGTGTGATGTCCGCTTCAGTTTGGAAGCAACTCGGATACCCTGAGTTGGCCCCTTCCACGATCACCCTTCGAGCGTGGGATGGCCACGCCTCCCAGCCCATTGGCCTATTTCGTAATTGTCCTATCACCCTCACTGGTAAGACTTTTTGCATTGACGTCGAAGTCATCGACGCCCCGCTAGACTACAACATTCTATTGGGGCGAAGCTACACCTATGCCATGTTTGTTGTCCCGTCCACGGTTTTTCGTAAGATGTCTTTTCCTCACAATGGAAAGATCGTCACCATTGACCAGTTGACTTACCATGAGCCACCGTCTCAGACCTCCCCGGAGATGACTATCTCTTCTACAGCCAATAAGCAAACCGTCGATTCCTTGACCAGTGTCTCCCCCGGCGTCTACAAAGATTCCTCCCTGCTTGGGACTTTTCCTAGTCTCCCCCCTCCTCCTATCACTGACCCAGCTTATCGAATGTTTTCATGATGCAATCGTCTCAGGCTACCCTTAAGCGGCCTGCTTCGGCTAGTCAGCAACCTCAACCTCGCCCTCCGCAACCCGTGCCTAGCCATTCATCTCAGCCAGTAGGACCCCCTCCTTCCGACCCTTCTCCTACATCTCGTATCCCTGAACCCCTTTATCCTCCTGGATCAGTTCCCCCAGGCCTTAACCATCCTGGAGCTGTCCCTCCTGGTCATTACCCTATTGGTCAAATACCTTTCCTGGCTCCCCCTCCCGGCATCTATTCTATCCCCGTCATGGCCACCCTCTCTCTCCCTAACCTGACCTTGGGCATACCCATCTGGTACCTCGACCCTCCGGCCGCTACCCCTCCTGGTCATCCCAAACCCTACATGGCTTTGACCCCAGTTCAACCAGTCCCCCTTGCTTCCTCCATTGCCACCGTGCCCCCAGCACCTCCACAGGACCCTTCTCTTGTCGTGACGGCTCCCGGGAAGAAAGGTAAAACTCGCAAGGGGGCACCCAAAGACAAGACCACCCCGACTGACCTGGCCCCTCCTCCACCTGCAAAGCCCTGTGCCTTGTGTGATGTCGTCAGTCACGCCACCCATGCTTGTCCTGAATTGCCCCGTATTCAACCCATGGTTAAAGTCGTGTTCCCAGAGTCTACGGCCCCTGAAGCCTCCATTCCTTCTTCGTCCGTAACCAAGAACCCCAAGACTCTCCGCACCAACAAACCCTGTGCTTTGTGCGGTGTCCATGGCCATTACTCCCACCATTTTCCTCACCTGATGCATTATCACGCCTCTTTAGAGGTAGTTCGAGAGTATGAGGTTGAACAAAATCAATCCGCCTCTCCCATACTCACGCAGTATGCTTCGGTCCAGCCTGAGGATCCCCCCGCTCCCATTGACATTCCCCCCCCTGATGTTCAGATGACGGAGTCTACTACGACCATTCTTTACCTATCCTCCTCTATGAGACCCTTGGAGCCCAGTCCCCCTGTATCCTCCCCTGTTGTTTCGCCTAACCCTCTCTTTTCTACCCATACACGAGATCACTCCACCCGTATCTCTGTTGACCTCTGCAGCCCGAGTCCTCGCCATACTTCCGATAGCCCTCATATACCACCCTCTAGTTTTTATATGAGCCATAGCCATCCTAATCATTGCACTCCCTCCTGCAGTTGCCGCTCGATGTCTTATGTTCACTCACGTTGCCGTCATTGTATCTCCTCCCCCCATTTGTTGTCTTGTGACACCATTCTGCAGGACCTCCCGTCCCCACCCTTTGTCGGTTACACCGATGGTGCAAGTCGTTACTCCCGGAATCTAGCCTCGGCAGGTTGGGCCATTTTCACCCCCTTGCATGCCCTTATCCTCTCAAACGGGGTCTGCATTGGTACTGCCACCAAAAATCAGGCTGAATATGATGCAGTGCGTGGTCTCTTAGCCGATGCCCTCTTTCATCGCATCCTCCATCTGCATGTTCGTTTGGATTCCCTACTTCTTGTCATGCAACTAAATGGTGTTTATCATGTGCATAACCCTGTGCTGTTTAGATGATATTTACGAGTGAAACTCTTGATACGTGAATTTGAAACCATAACTTTCAACCATGTACCTCGAGAACAAAATCACTATGTAGATAGTATTGCAAACCATGTTCTAGACTGGCATTTATCACACGCATTTCATACAAGACAATAACATTCATAATCATTAAAAAAGATGCATATCCATAATATGTGTTGCAAAACATGTGTTTAGAGTCCATCTACTCTGATACATATGACATGCCCATAGCATGTTACAAAAAACTCAAAACTGGGGGCACCACCTGCCCCTACATACACACTAGGGGTCACCACATGCCCCACACCTAATCACTATCTGGCGGATCCCAAGCCAGTGGCTCTGCCCCTGCAGCCTATAGATCACGTATCCCCTGACCGGCCATCGCCATGTGCCGCATGACACCTCGCCATTTCGAGGGTAGACCAATACATGGCTCTATGTACTGGTCGTCTAAGTCCTGCCACCCGCGCTCTGATACTCCGGTCAGCAACCTTTCGCATCTATGGCGGATGTCCTCCAGAAGGGCGGCCACATCCTCATTATGCACTGCTCTTGACCCACTTGGACCTGCAGCTCCAGATGCTGCCGGTCGTCCCATATATCCAGCCGGTTTTACCGAAGCTATATCTGCATAGCAAATGTACATGAATCAGTACCCTATATACTATTCAATAACTTTAACATGCCCATACAAGAATAGTAATCTGTCACTTACCATCGAGCCCCCATACTCAACCAGGCAGAAGTGGCAGGTCCAGATCTCCACAATAACTCATCCCACTATAGGGATAGTCGTCAATGTATAACGGCATCTGATCCCAATGGGCAAAAAACTCAGGTCGAAACACTCGTCCGACCGCCCCTCCTCCTCCTCTGCATAGTAGCCGCCCCCATCGACGCATCTTGGGCTCTCTCGGGCCCCCATCTGGGAGTTGTATACGAGGCCGCAAGGTCAGGATCTTCTCAAAGAAGAAGGCACACAATAAAGTCCCATATGAGCAATCGTGGTTCACTTGCCGCTTGCAGAGCAAAAACTGTCGCTTTAGCGACACTAGCATCATTTGGGCCCACCCATAGTAGGTCCCACTCAACACACTCTCCACAATCATCATCTGCCCCCCAGTGATGTGATGGAGCACTTGGTTGCCCAGGATGCGCAACATCGTTGCGGCCACTACACGGGTCTCTAGTCTCTCTAGATCCCCGATCGGCATCCGAGTCCCCTTGACTTGGAGACTCGGTCGACAATGTCGCTCCACAAACTCCATAATATGCTGCCCCCGCGGTAATACTGGCTGCGTGTTTCCCACCATCCCCAGTGGCAGGAGACCCGTAAGGAAATACACATCCTGGATTGTCAGTTCAATCATGTGCCCCTGCACTACTAAGACCTCATGCTCTGGATCCCAGTAACTGATAATCCGGGCCAACAAAGGCTCTGCCGCTCTCATCAAAGGGTTCTCCAAAAAATTTAGAACCCCAAACCTGGCCAACACACGACGGACGCCCTAATCTTCCTGGATCTCTGCCTGTAATGTACCCAGGTCTCTCTCTCTCCAGTTAACCCATATATCTGCCATATCTACACAAAAACATCATCTTTGTCAGCATACAAATTGCGAATACCATAACCAAACACAAAATCCCAACTCTCAGCCATAAAACAACACTAAAACCCCCTCATCTCCCAGGTCGCATTTTTCTTCCCATTTCTAGGACAAGTCATAGTTTTTGCCCTGAAATCTGCTTCCCAGGTCGCCCTTTTTGGCCCAAAAAGTGCGACCCAGCCGTAGAGATGAAGGAGGGTCTGTTACTGAGATTTTGGGCCCTAAACTGAACTTTCAATCCATCAAAATGAAAGAGTAAGGTTAGGCCTCTTACCTGCAACTGACAGATCTCGATTCCAACCGTCAGTTTGTCCGCTACGCTCACCGCAAGATTTAGGGCCTTCTCTCCTCTCTACATTCACCACAGCAACACTAGCAAATGAGTGAATTTGGAGGGAAAACTGCCTTATTAAAAGAGAACCTTTGTTTCTTCTTTCGCCTGCTGCGACCATACCGTAGCCCCGTTTGACAAACCGTCTACACCGTTGGAAAGCTCTCACCAAGCCCTCAAATGGGTATCTGTTAGTGTTTCGTTATTTGATACTTCACCAAGACACATTTTTTCCAAGAAGGGTCACTTCACCTCTCCTTAAAATCGCATTTCTTCACTTACAACACTTGTACTTGGGGCACCATTTTGCCTCCTTACTTGTCTTTGTTCGTGTCGATTTTCGTCATGAGTTCCCATCTTGTACTCATGTTTTCATGGTCCCCCATTGGGCCTTTACTGTGTGGCAGCACTATCAAGTCGCCCTTGTTTAGAGCATCAAAGTTGAGTCATCATCGCATTCATGGAGTCTATCCCGAGTCCCTTTGTACCCCGCTATAGCCCTCCATCCTTCATTGCTTGGTCTCTCTCTTGTGTCGCACATTATGGATTTCAGTCCCACTGTCTCCTATCCCTTATGATATTGCGTCAGTCGCTGCCATGTCATTCATGCCCTTTATGCTCTAACAAGGGAAGTCGTCCATCCGCTAATCAGTCCCTTCCATTTCACCATCATCATTAGTGTCATTCTGTCCGTCACTCTACTATTTTCTCTCATGCCTTAGTTGAAGATCTCTCATTGCCTCACTGATGGCGGACCTCCTTCTGTCGACATCAGCTCATTCATTCTAGAAGCCAGGTCTAGAGGGCGGTGTACCTTGGTTCCAGCTTCCACTCTTGTTCGGTGCCTCGGATCAGGCAAAGGGATCTCTCATTACCCTTTGACTTGATTGTTTCTCCACTCCAGCTCCTTTTAGCATGATCGAGATCCGTATGCTTGATGGTTTCGGAAGATGCAAACAGTTTTTACTATTGGTGACTCCCGGTGTGTGAGATGTCTCAACCCTCATGAGGGGGTGGCCCCGTAGGTAGCCCCCCACATTCCTGGATGAACTCTTCCTTGCAGCCTTCGATGCAGCTCCAGATATTTGATGATGTTGGCCTTAGCCACTTGCAGTGCCTCTTTGATTTGCATGTATCAGTCAGATTTTGTGAGCCCTTCCCAATTTACAGGGGGCATTTGGGTTGTATTTGTATCTCATGTACTCAGATATTATTGTATAAGTCCTGGCTGTTATCCCAGGCACAACATGTATGTGGGATTCCTCATTGTATTATTATCTAGCTCATGTTTATGCCGGTTGTACTTTATGGTTCGGTCCCTTGTTTACTGGACACACTATTCTTTTGTACTTTGTCTCGGCGGGCATAGGTATGCCTCCCCCGCCGCCTTTAGCACATGTACCCTCTCATAAAAAGAGACTTGTTGCACCTGTAAGTCTCGTCTCCTCAGGGTCTAGTTCTCCAGCACATTAGTCTACCTTACATTTCTCTCTCTGACTTCCCTTTTGATGTCTGGTGATTGAGTTCTTACAACGTACTTCGGTCATACGATTTGCTCCTAACACTTGCATGCTGGGGGGCAATCTGTTACACCATTTTTTGGTCATCTAACCTACTATCATTAGATGGACCCAAGTACACCATGTAAGACCAATTTTACCCTAAGTAAAATTGCTTTCACTATGTCAAATAACTTAATAAACCACATTTATTAGGTTGTTTATGGTCTAAACATGAAACCCCAAAAGGAAATATTAAACAAACCTATATTTGTTTGATTTTCCTCATGGAATAATTAATTAAACCATAATTTAATTATTATTCACAGTCATGTTTAACCCAAAAACAAAGAAATTAATTAGATAAACTCTTATTTATCTTATTATTTTCTAGGAATAATTATTTAAATCTTATTTAGATAATATTCCTTGTTAAATATGACCAAATCACCCACAAATAATTAAATAAATCATTATTTATTTGATTATCCTTCAACCACTTCCTTAAAAAGATAAATAAATCATTTATTTATTTATTATTAACAAATAAAAGGATTTGACCCAAGTCAAATACTTTTTCCCTCCAACAAATCTAATAAAATATTCCATAAAAGGTGGATCTAGATTTGGTTAACATTATTTTAATCATGCACCAAGATCTAGAATGACCCAATATTTTGTTATAAATAGGAGGGTTTTTCCTACCATTCTTCACCTTTTGTTGCCTATTAGATCACTCTGGATCTATACACTTGGTCACATTTTTCCACTATTTGCTGTGTGGCCTCCCTTTGAGTTCCATTCTTTGTCTGGGTTTTCTACACCTACAAGAGAGATAGATTCTAGATCTGAAGTGCTGAGGACTTCCAAGAACCCATCCCATTGAGGAGAATTCGATACGCCTTCTTGTTTTCCTCCCAGGTGCCCTTAATACAAAAATTCTTTCAAAAATTGTTCTTGTCTTGTGTATTGGTATATGGAGCAAACCCTTCTTTTCACTGCTTAATGTCTTTCTATGTATAGATCTAGTTTTTTGCAGCTCTTTTCTTGATCAACTAACTACAGATCTGAAGATATTGGCAGCCACATTTGTTGTTAGGGCTATTAGTTATGTGTAGCTAAAGTGGTCCTTTTTCGTACACTTCGACGAAGGATTCATACTAACAGCAAATGAATGACTTGAAACTTCAAGTAACATAACTTCAACACACAAAATTACAGCTTATTAATTTGGAACAGAAATATGATGTTTCAAAAATGACTGTTGATGACAAAACAAGAGAAGTCAAAAATTTGGAAAAATTGGTTAAAGCTTTGGAAAAGGATCTCACATTGGAGAAACCTTTAAGAGAAATAAATGACATTCTTTGGCATAATATTATCTAGTCAATAAAAGATATCTGGTCTTCAATTCAGATAATATACGAGCAGAATGATTTGGTCAAAGTAGCTCTGGATGAAGTTGAAGATACACGAGAAGAATTAGGAAATAGGCCTAAGGAAGCCAATTAGCTCATACAATTTCTAAACAACCAAACCAGACAACAACTTGCAGATATGGGTATTCAGGACAGAATTGGAACAATCTTGGAGATAAAAAGAGTTTTTACTAAAATAACTCTTATGAAAAATTTAGAACGAAGGTGCTTTGACATGCAAGGAGAAATCATTGCTTTCAGAGAAAGGTTTGATGTTTTATTGAATAAAGGATTGCCCGGCCCTATGGTTTCAGAAGATAAAATAATGGACCTGGAAAGTTATGTTGAGAAATTGGACAAACATGCTCACAATCAAGCCAGTTCCTCAACCATTTCATCAGAAGCAACATTACCTACAGGAAGGAATATTCATGACAGATTAGAGAATTTGTTTTATCTTGAACATGAAGTAAAACATTTGTTTCCAAATCAGCCTAATTTTTTCAGATATACCGAGGCTGATGAAACATTGAGGAAGCTTCAACGGACCAGAATAGCAGAAAATAAATGGTGGGAAGATCTATTGGACCTTTTGTAAAATTTATCCTTATATATGAAATTTTTCCTATTTACTACAGTATAAAGGATAAAGGGATAAACAAAGGTCAAAGAGTATCAGTTCAGTTAAAAGTGTATCAGTAAGAACAAAGAGTATCAATGAAGCAAGGCAGTTAGAACAAAATTACTGAAGAGGACAACAATGAACCAAAATATAGGTCATGCCTCCAACACATTCTCAAAAGGAGGAAACAGCACAACATCAGTTGCTTTTTGTCTTATCTATGAGACCATTTGTCTCTATTTTTATTGTAACTTATTTGTGAGTCACCCTAGATTACATCTCTTTTTTTTATGAGATATTTCTGATATTTTTTTGTATAAATAAGCCCTCAATCGGATTATTGAGGGTGGATTCTTATACTTTGATTTAACATTGAATATTTTGGAATAAAGAGCTTTGGAGAATTTTTTTTTGGCAAAACTGGACAAGGAATTGAGGCAGAAGACTTTTCTCAGGATTCATGTGTCAAATGAAGGATCAACAATTCATCTCTATCCCATGTTTTGAAGTTTTATATTTGTTTACAATATCATCTGTGTTTCATTATATTAATATTTAACGAAAAGGATTAAATCAGAAAGTACTTAGGTGTAATATGATTTCAGTCGTTATTATTATAAATTTTTTCTTCTAAACTGGTTTAAACAGCGAATTATTAATTGCTCCTGTTTGTCTAGTTCATACATATTTGGTTATTTAGTAAAGAATACTTAAATGATTTTTATTGATAATCAATCTATTTCTCTTCTCTTGAATGTGTTGAAAGATTCTTGATTGCCTTTCATCCGTTTGAATTCCATTCCATTCACTTTAGATCTATAATTGTTTCTAGTTTGATTATCTTGCCTTGATAAACCATCTTTTGTTTAAAAAACTTAAGCCAGTGCAGCTAATCCTTTGACTCCATTAGCCCAATGGACTGAAACTACTTGATCTTAATCTCAGCTAAAGAATTCCACCACCAAAATTCAAAAAAAACCTTTGAACTTTATAACCAGCCTAATATCTTCTTAAAACAAAGCTAAACTTGAAAGAGAGAGCCCTCTCTGGATACAGATTGGCTAGATTCTGTATCTAAAATATTGGTTTGTAGCTACTTCGGACACCTTTCCTCTTCCAACAACTTCAAGGAAAATCTGAGTGATAACATAGTGGCAACTCCACTGGGGACCTAAATCATTTTATTGTTACTATTGTTTGATTTATAAACTACAGACGGAGCCTAAAGATTAGCCGGGTAGCCTTTGAAATGATTTTGCTCTGCAATTGCATAGTAAATAAATGCTACTTCAGTCAATCTTCGGTTTACTTTATAGACTGAACTTTGGTTCTAGAGAATCAATCAGTTTCTCTAGTTCAATAAATCTTTGAGAAAATTTTAACCCAAAATCTTAAATTTCTTGAAGAGTTTGTCGAAGTTGTACTTTCATTTTATTTAAAACAAAAAACCAAAAATATAAATCATCCAGAAAACTGGCTTCAGAAAGGACTCATTATACCAGGTCAAATCCTAACCCTAACCCACCACTGATATTTGAGAATCCAAATCTGATTCCTAGAATTCTAAGAGGACAAGAGAGTCAAGAAAGCTCTGGGAGTTCTCGACCTCTTTTTAGATCAAACTCTTGTCCTGTGAAGTTTGTGTATCTTGAAGACGAACCATTTGATGAACATTTTGAAACTTCTTTATTCATAAATTTTTCTAAATTTGAGTTGTCCAATCTGGTTCCTGATCCATTATTTCTTGAAGATTTGCAATTTGAATTTTTCACTTCACAACTTGACAAACATCTACAAAATTCCATTCAATCTGAGCTGACCTTTGAAGAAACTTCAAATAATTCTGTGATCACCTCAACTTCCCCAAGTTCATCTACTTTTCCCCAAACTTCTCAAACACAAAGTACCTCTTCTTCCCCTCCACCCACTACTTCCAGACCATCATCACCTATTATTCCATTACACCTTCCGATGGCAAACAGATATGCTCCGTTAAGGTTGCCAGGCAACCCTGCTGCTTTGCCTCAAGACTATCAAAGTAAAATCACCCCTTTTGATGGTTCTGGTACTTATACTGCTCAAGAACATACCAAAAGGATGACAGATTACTTTGAATTTTATGAAATAGACGTTGATGATGTATGAATGAGAATTTGTTTCCAGAGTCTTACTGGAGAAGTCAGGACATGGTTTAGGGCTCTTATTCCAAACAGTGTTGCTGACTTACCAGCCCTTTATAGATTATTTTTAAATAGATGGGAAAAGAAGAAGGATCCTCTTTAAATCCTATCAGACTTTGGAAAATTGAAGAGAGGAACCAATGAAGTAGTGCAAGATTATATCATTAGATTCAACAAAGCTTACAATGCTGTTCCCCAAAACCTTAGACCTCCTCCGGATTTAGTATTGGTTAAATTTCCTGATGGGTTTGATTCTGACATAGCATATTCACTTAGGGAAAGAGCTCCTCAAACTCTAGAAGATATGAAAAGCATAGTTGTTAGTGTTGAAGCTAACCTGATAGAAAAATGAGCTAGAGCTAGAGCTGAAAGAAGGATGCCCATAAACAAAGAGCCTTCGACTTTTGAAAGAAATATGGATGCAATTATTAAAGGGATGGAAATACTGGGAGACATAGTAGAGACAATCGAAAGGAAGTCTTCTGGTGATGGTCAAAATGCTATTAGAAACCAAAAATTCAAAAGAAATCAAAACCAAAATACTGGAAAAAATGCTCCTGACCAAAACATCAGGCCACCATTCCAGGAAAATTTCGTTGAAGGTTCATCTTCTGAGGAACCAACCGAAGATGTTGAGATAAATAACTTGACTGAAAATAAGAATGAACCAGAAGTTTTCCTATCTCAGGATGATCAAGAAAATCATATTCTTGAAACATTTCAAACTCATTCAGGAGAAACTTTTGATTTTAAAGAAGGATATGACTCAGCAATTTATGAAGTTCATAAAAAATACAATTTGAGAATCAGACGGATTGACGTGCCAGAAAATAACAAACAGAAAGCTGTAAAACAAAACATCAAAGGTAAAACTAACACTTCTCTTGTACAAATTCTTTCTAGAGCAAGTCATAACCCCACTAACCCAATAATTCAAGATGTGTCTGATAATCAAATGAATAATAAACAACTTTCCAATACTTTTCCTCCTACAGGAAACGTAGAAGAACCAGCAAAATTTAATTCAGAAACAACTTCAACTCATAATCCCACTCCTGAAAAAGAGAAAAACACTGAAGACACAAAAAATAGAGAAAATCCAACTGTTCAAAACACTAGAGCTCAAACAGAAAAATATTTCAATCTAGAAGCTGAAATAGGAAAATTAAAGACAGATGTTCCATTGGCAGAATTAGCTAAACATGATGTCTATAGAAGTCAAATCAGCAGATCCCTTAACATTACTGGAATGGATGATTCAGTAAATGTTTTTGATGATCAACCCAAATTACTTTTTGGCCCTGAAGTAAATGGAAAACCAGAAAGTGGAGGAACTCATTCATTTTATGTGAGTTTGAATGTACATGACAAAATACTTCATAATGCCATGCTTGATTCTGGAGCGTCTCACAATTTAATGCCCAAGGCTGTGATGGAAAGATTAAACCTAGACATTACCAGACCATATAAAGATCTCTTTTCTTTTGATTCAAGTCAGGTAAGATGTTTAAGTTTGATTAAAGATTTGTGTGTTACTTTGGTGCAATACCCTGCGAAATCTATTCTGATGGATATAGTAGTAGCAGATATTCCTCCCAAATATGGTATGTTGTTGTCTGGATCTTGGGGCGCCAAACTCGGAGGATCTCTCCAATTGGATATGTCATATGCTACTATTTCAGTGTTCGGTCAACCTAAAAGACTATACAGAGAAACCTTGATGAAATATTTAGTCAGTAGTCAGGAGAAGCCTGAAAAATTCCCCGTCTACTCAGTACATTCTGATATGGACTCATTCATCCTTTATAATGCTGAATTTGACCTTCCTACTGAATTAGAAGCACCTGAAACAGAAACTGCAAATAAATCTACTGTTCAAATCGAATAAATTTCGGAAAACAAAGAAACGTCAGATATTCAAGAAATACCAGAAAAAACTAAAAAACCAGATCTCCCTGTTAAGAAAATTGTTAAAACAGTTGATGAAGATTATGAACATGAAATTCTTTGGCATTTAGAATTTGATGGTTCAGTAAATAAGTTAGGAGCTGGAGCTGGAATTTGGATACACAACATTAAAAATGATCATGCTGAAGGCCATGCTTCTAGATTGAACTTTAGATGCACTAATAATATGGCAGAATATGAGGCTCTTTTGCTAGGGCTTAAACATGTAAAAAAATTAGGATCAATTAGAGTATCAATCATAGGAGACTCTGATTTAATTATTCAACAGATCAATGGTGAATGTTCGACAAAAGACCCCATATTAAGAGAATACAGAGGAACAGTTGTGGAAATTCTTAATACTTTTCTACAGGCTCAGCTTGCCAAAATTCCTAGAAAACAAAATTTGCATGCTCATAGTCTTGCAATGTTCGTTAGCACGTTTAAATTACCTTTTGGACCTAATCATCAGTTCACAGCTGAGATTAGACATATACTTGCTATACCGGATAATCTTATGAATTGGCAAGTGTTTGTAAATAATAATCAGATAAATAATTTTTTGACCTTAGAAAATGAATTCTATAACAGTAGTATAGATGAAGACACAAAAATCAATGAATCTGATCAAATAGATGAATAAGAAACAGATATTTCAGAAGAGACTGCAATTCACATGCTTCACCCAACTAAATTTACCAAAAAAGATATGCAGGATCTAAAACAAATGGAAGTCGATGAGATTATAGAAGATGAATATGAAATTATTAATCTGAAAGATAATCATTTACCTAAAGGATTAAATCCTTTGGAAGATCTTTTTGACTCTAATGACATTCCACTGAAATCCAAAATGGAACCGTTAAAAGCTGATATTGAAGAATACAATTTGGGAACTGAAGGAAATCCTAAGATGGTTAAGTTATCTAAATCTCTGCTAGCGGATCAAAAATTAAATATGTTGAACTTTTAAAAGAGTTCCAGGATGTTTTTGCCTGGAGTTATGAAGATCTGAAATCATATGATACATCAATAATTGAACGTACAATACCTTTGAAACCAGATCAGAAACCATTTAAACAGAATCTTAGAAGAATCAATCCTGTGGTACTACCTTCAATTGAGAAAGAAATTAAAAGAATGTATGAAGCAGGAATAATTGCTCCTATTAGGTTTTCTGAATGGGTTTCTAATTTGGTGCCAACAAGGAAGAAGACTGGAGAGATTAGACTATGTGTTGATTTGAGAAATTTAAACAAAGTTTCTTTAAAAGATAACTATCCTTTACCTAAAATGGACCATATCTTACAAAGGGTAGTAGGCTCTTCAAGGATTTCTCTTCTGGATGGATTCTCAGGATACAACCAGATTCTGGTTCATCCTGATGATCAAGACAAAACAGCTTTTACAACACCATGGGGTACATTCAAATACGTTAAGATGCCTTTTGGACTCAAAAATGTAGGAGCGACCTTCCAAAGAGAAATGGACATTGCCTTTGCCAAAGAAATTCATGATTTTCTGGTCATATATCTAGATTATTTGACTATTTTTTCCAAGACAGATCAACAACATTTGGACCATCTTAGACAGGTGTTTATAAAATGCAGAAAGTATGGTATTTCTTTAAATCCGAAAAAATCATTGTTTGGTCTTGAAGAAGGTAAACTCCTAGGTCATATCATTTCAAAAGATGGCATCAGAATTGATCCTGAAAGAATAGAAGCCATATTGCAGATACCTCATCCCAGGAATATTAAAGAACTTCAAGCTTTCATAGGGAAGATCAATTTTTTGAGAAGGTTCATTTCTAGTTTAGCTGAATTACTTAGACTACTTACTAACATGTTAAGAAAGGATTCAAGTATTAAGTGGACAGTAGAAGCCAAGCAATAATTTGAAGAAATCAAAATGGCTTTGACCAGAACACCAGTTCTTACCAGTCCAAAATTTGATAGAGATTTCATAATTTTTTCATTTGCTTCTGAACATACAGTTGCAGCTGTTTTATTACAAAAGGATGATCAAGGATGTGAAAAACCTACAGCCTTTTTTAGTAAAGCACTTAGAGATGCATCATTAAAATAAAACATCATGGAGAAACAAGATTTTGCACTTGTGAAAGCAATTAAAGATTTCAGAATTTATATATTGTATTCTCATGTGATAGCTTATGTACCTAATGTTGTCGTTAAAGACATCTTAACTCGAGATGGAATTGAAGGCAAAAGAGGTAAATGGATAGCTACCATATTAGAATATGATATTGAAATAAGACCTACAAAACTCATAAAAGGACAAGGTTTGGCTCAACTCATGACTGAAACAAATTGCCAAGCCCTGAATATTAATGAACTGGATGACGAACAGGAGATGGCGACTCCACAAATCAGTCAGGCCTTTTTAGACTCACCTTGGTATGCTGATATCATTTATGTTTTGTTAAACCTGCAAGCTCCTCTAGGGTTATCCAGAATGAAACAAAGATTTTTGAAAATGACATCTTTAAAGTATTGTATTTTAGATAATGTTCTCTTTTGGAAGAATCATGATGTAATTCTATTAAATTTTTTATTAAAAGATGAAGCTGACAAGGTTCTCAATGAATTCCATGTAGGAGATTGTGGTGGACACCTCTACT
This sequence comes from Pinus albicaulis, assembly GCA_034641835.2. Classification (NCBI taxonomy): domain Eukaryota; kingdom Viridiplantae; phylum Streptophyta; class Pinopsida; order Pinales; family Pinaceae; genus Pinus; species Pinus albicaulis. The sequence continues at coordinate 178,201,513 of CM076572.1, read as the reverse complement.
GGAAGTCAAATGCAGATAAGATCTTAAGGGCTGGTTTTTATTGGCAAACCTTGTTTTCAGATGTAAAGAAATTTGTAACTGCTTGCCATAAGTGTCAGATCTTTGAAGGCAAGAGAAAATTATTACCCTTACCATTGAAACCAATTTCCACCGAGAAACCCTTTCAACAATGGGGCCTGGATTTTATTGGAGAAATCCATCCTCCTTCTTCTGGCCAACACAGATGGATCCTCACTGCCACAGATTACTTTACTAAATGGATTGAAGCAATCCCATCCAGACAAGCCAATGATTATGTAATCATAGGATTCTTAGAAACCAATATACTATCAATATTTGGTTGTCCTGAGAAAATTATAACTGATAATGCTGCTGCTTTCAAGTCTAAGAAAATTATTAGTTTCTGCAATAAATATCACATCAATTTAGGCCATTCCACAGCCTATTATCCTCAGGGTAATGGACTGGCTGAATCTTCCAATAAAAGTCTCATTAATATCATTAAAAAATTATTGGAAGAAAATAAGAAGAATTGGCATAAGAAACTTACCAATGCATTGTGGGCAGATGGAATTACTACCAAAAAATCAATTGGGACCAGTCCATATGAATTAGTTTATGGTATTGAGGCTATATTTCCATCATCTTTATGAGTTCCTGTAATGAAGTTACTTCAGGAGGCTCAAGTAGAACCAAATGATATTCAGAGAAGAATAAATCAAAAAATTCACTTGCAGCAGACCAGAGAAGAAGTGTATCAACGATCCCAATTTTTGCAGGAAAAATTAAAGAAGATGTTTGACAAAAGGACCAAAGCAAAAGATTTTCAATTGGAAGACAAAGTTTTAAGATGGGATTCCAGGAGGGAAGATAAAGGGAAACATGGGAAATTTGATTTCTTATAGAAAGGACCTTACATCATTCATGCCTTACAGGGAAATAACACATATTTTTTGAAGAATTTGGATGGTACAGAAGCTGAGGACGGACCAGTCAATGTTCGAATGTTAAAACACTAATTTGATCCTATTTACTAGGGTTTTCTGATTCTTTAACATGTACATAATATATCCTTTGTAATGCATCAGTTTGGAGTGGATAGTGACCTAATGGAGTTGAAGCCCGAAGAGAAGGCCCTAAGATTCAGAAGTTTTACTATCATATATATAATAAAGCAATAAGTAGGAGAAAATTTCATGGTTCAGTCAAAATCATTCTGAGGGTAGCTGATCTACTGTTCTTGACTTTTCACAAGGAAAAGCCATCCCCAAGTGGAGAAAATGTTAGATTCATATACCAATAGGTGTCATATTTCATGATTGACTTGATGGGCTCTGTAATATGTTCATACCTTTTTGTTGCAAAGGTTTTCCATATTATTCAAAAAATCAAAAAAATTTAAAAATGTAAAGAGGGTATACCCTAAAAGAAAAATCAAAGGGTGAAAAGAATAAAATGGTCAAAAAAGTGAAAGAAATGAAACCCAAACAAAAATAGCCAGGAAAGTGTGCAAGTCTAAATGCCACTACTATTTCATTTTTTGTAATAAGCTATTGTGTGCAGCTTGTCAAACTTTTGCCACAATTTATGAAGAGTCAAACTGTTTAAACTTGACTCATTCATTTTTCAATTTCATGTTTTAGAGATAGAGAATAAAATCTGACCAAACTGTTTAATCTTGGCAGATAAGTAGATAGGTAGAGTAAATAAAAGGAGCTCAATAGTTTAATCTCAGCCCTTGGATCTAATAAGGTTAGAATTAGATAGATTCCCATATGTAAAAGAAAAAGTGTGATAAGGGTTTGCCAATCTAAGTGCACCATAATAAAGAAGAAAAAATGGTAGATTAAAGTAGTTAGGGTAGGTAGATGATGTTGCAGAATTACATGTGATGATTAATTTCTTTAGATGTGTGAAATATTTTATTTTCATCACAAAGTGCAAAGGCAGACACTCCACTGGAAGAATTTCAAAGCAAGGCAAAGTCAAATTATTAACTTCCCTTCTCATTTTTCCCTAAACATTTCACTAATTTCCCCTAAGTGCTAAGGTATTTGAAAATTAAAGGGGCTCAAGGCATTTCCTTGACTTTTGGAGGGACCAGACCCTCGGCCCAATAATTGGAAAAAACCTAAGTACTCAAAATCATTCATCATCACACTCATTTACTTCAAAAAATTCTTTCCTACGTAAAATCCCATTTTACTTAGGAAAATCATGAGATATTTCATAAAAAACCCTCAAAATCACATTTTATCCTAAGTTTAAGTGATGAAGTGATTATAATACAATTTTCTTCTAAAAACTTCACTTTCTTAGTTATATTAATGTATTTTGAAGTTTACCTTGTCCCCTTGTCATATTAACATTGATTTTATTTATTAACTCCTTATAGAAATGACCTTATCCTATTATATATAATTCCTTTTATATAATATCCCAAAAACCCATGTATTATGATTTTAACCAAAGTATTTATTCCTTGCTCGTTCAAATAAAAAACCCATTTTATACCCCCTTTGGTTAAAATATATCATTATATGTTAATCCCACCCCCTATGGTAATTGGATTAATCTAATTCAATTATCATATAATAAAAATATGAAAAAACTTTAAAACATATAATATATGTGTTTTAAACAAAAATAAATCCGAAGTTTAATTCAAACCAAACTTCAAAATAACCCATTTCTATGTATATTTTCCCCTCGCCCGATCACGTTTCCGCTTTTTAAACAAAGGAATTAATTAATCCTCATGATTAATTAAGAACCTAACTCCGCCAATCAAAACGCTCCCGCTGTGATTAATCAATAATAAAATGCGTCGGGCCCGCGCCATTAAAACCCCGTCATCTCCCTGTCCCGTCAACCGTTCGATCGACCCGTTCAAGATTAACGGCTGTTGATAATTCCGCTGGCCATCCCCGATCCGAACAATAATGCGTGAAATGACGGTGATTTTCAAATAGTACCATGGCCACATGACATTCGTTCTGTGGAATCGCTGCCCATCCGCTCAATACCGCCTTCCCTCAAAAGTGGTGTGGAATAAATAGCTTACCACCTCCCCCCGATGACTCATATGTCGTACATACTGACGTCATTTATTAAAATAATAAAAAATTCACCACCCTTTTAACTTTGTGAATAAAACAAAAACCCGCGTCTTTTTCATCATTTTGTACGCAGAAAATGACTTCACCCTCCATGCAAAGAATTTCAAGAAATCAACTGTCAAGCGCCTTTAACTATACTTTGTTGAGGACTATTGCATACCAGTACTCCAGAGTTCATCCGCCTCAACCAGTACCTGTCCAAATTACTGTACATTCCCAAAAACAGGTATTTACCCTAATTTCCACTGAACTCCGTTAGAATCTTGGTTTTTGTTTAAAAAAATCTATACAGAAAACTCAAACAGGATTCTAAATTGGTTTCCTTGAGTTCCCAAAACCGCAATTGAATCCCCAAAACCTGAGATTGTGCCCATTTCTTCAAAAAACCCCGCAATTCATTTCTGAATCCACAAGAACCAGAAATGGAGATTCCCTTGGCTTTAAATGTCACCCCATTGAACGCCCCTCACAGAGACTTGGATTATTTATCATTAGTCGACAGAGATTTCCAAATTAAAGACCTGGTTTTTAGTGATAGTCCTCTTCGAACTTTTTGTCACTGCAGAGACAATTATTTGAATGGCTTGGATATGATTGGGTTATGGGAATCTAATCTTCCCAGGTACCTCTTTCCCTCTATCCATATTTTTCCTGAGATAATCCATTACTGTCATGCCAACTATGATCCTAACCAAACAGCAGTCTTATCCCCAAGTCAAGATGTCCTCTTCCCAATAATTGCTCAGTCTATCAATGAGATGCTACATTTTCAACCTGATCAAGCCCTCACTCCCCTGTCCATGGGAGAATTAATTGAGAAATCCACCAAACTATCCCATGAAGAATTAAGCCACATCTGTCAAACCTTTATGTTGCCTGATCATCAGCCGAAAGGCCCTCCCCCTTATGGGCATGCTTTTTTCACTGAGGAGGGTATACTTGTTTTGGATATGATATCCTTTATAATGGGCTTTAATAGCAGTGAATATGTTGGCCATTTAATTCTAGTATTGTTGTCTATTTTTACCCCTAGACAGCCTCCTACTGTCAAGTATGACTTTGCATCCTACATTGCAGACAAAATCCATGATCAATTCATGAGATTAGAGAATGAGAAAGTGTTCAAGTATTCTTCTGTCATTTACCATCTCATGCTCTATTACCAGTCAGAAAATTTCCCTTTCTATATCAAAAAGCTTGATGCCAAAGGGAATCCTAGATCTGTTATCTTTTGGTCAGCCACCACTCATAGTTCTCGAGATTATCCCTATTCCTATAATGAGTTCATTGATATTTTTATACACCCTGCAACCACCTTGTTGACAGGAGTTTCTCCTCCAAGGCTCAGCATTGAAATCAAGAAAACTTTACAGCTCTCAAAACAATATAAAGTTGGTGATTGGTACTTATACCAAAATCACACAGAAGTTAGAATATATGGATGTGAATTATGTCCATTCAAATTTCCAAAATATGTCCCCATGAGACTCTTTGCATTAGAGTATTTCAGGTAGATGAACAACTCTGATATAATTCATTTTTGTAATGTAAAGAAGAAGGCTCAACTTCGAATCAAAAGTCAATTAGGTCCCTTTATCTGTAAAACTCTAGGGATGCAGGGGAAGAAGCTAAAAAGATATTAGAAGACCATTTCAGATTACAAAAGAGTTTCTATTAGGTACCTTATGACCCATTCAGCTTCATTTGTGATAAAATAATGAAAAATAAATCAGCACCATACATGCATCAAAGAATCCCAGAGATTGAAAAATATGCTAATACAGATGAATGGATAGAAGGAACATTGATAGAGCAGGATAGTGAGCAGGTCAATGTAGACAATGTTATGAAAAATCTTGAAAAGATGCTTGACCTAGACTCTTTTGCATAGGTACCAAGATTAGAGGTTGGTCCTTCCTCAGCTGGAATTTTTCAGCAGAAGTTACAAGAAAACATTGCAGTATCATCTAAGGGAAAAGAGAAAGAGGTTGATATACAAGTTAAAGAAACATTCACTATGACAGAACAACCTCAAAATTCCAAGGGACATGATCAAGTACAGGTTTCTTCTGTTCAAACCAATCCAGTAGAAATGTCAATTTTGCAGACTCCATTAAATGTAGAAAAGGGCAAAAAGAGAGATGTTGAAGCTGCTACCCCTCTCACTGGATTTTCACAACAGCCTGAGGCCAAGAGACAGAAATTGAATACTCCTCCAGAAGTATAATCTATTGATGAAATCCTTGATAGTCAAGGACAAGAACAATTGGGCAGTCAACAAATAGGTACAGTTAGTGGAGCATCCACTACCTCACAAAGGAAAGAGCTACAAAAGCAACAGAGTGTTGAAATATCTTCTTTCAAAACACGAGTTAAAGATGCAGGAGATATAAAGAAGACATTTATCAATATAAAAGCCAGGAACGATCCTTTAAGAATCCAGGTTTATAATCAATATTTGAAGATGGCTCCTAAGAATCAAGAAAGATTGATGTCAGCTTATGAAATTCAGCAAGGCAAAATGATAATGAGTCACTTCAAACCCAAAGTGCAGCAACCTCAAACAGCTGCAGATTATATCAGAACAAATTTTGAAGTCTTAGCAAAGGATATTCATCCTTTAGATCAGATTGAGTTACATAAGCAGACTAGTGAAATGATCTATTCTACTTTGACTGATAAGGCAATGGCAGCTCACAGGTTACAGGATTCTTTGGAGAACACTAGTACACAATTGCAGCTTGAAAAGGCTTCTTCTCAAGCCAAAGACAACAGGATAAAAACATTGGAGGAAATAATTATTGGATTAGGTAACAATCCAAAGCATTTCAAAGGTATTGAAGCTCTAATCAAGAAAAAAGATGATGACATTGCAGCTTTGAGAAAGCAGTTGAAATTTCCAGCTTCAAGACATCCTCAAACTGAAGAAATAATAAAGAAGAATTCTGAAGAAGAAATGATGGACTTGCTTTTGAGGCTGAATGAGCAACTGACTGAAACAGAAAAAGAGCTTGAACAAGCATTAAAAGACAAGAATTCCAGTGTTCCAGTATCTACAGCAGAGGTTATCACAGGTACAACAAGTCAGCCAACAGGTCAACCAACAGAGCCATCACAGGTAAATACTTCAAATTTGAGTACAGAAGAACTAATAAAATCAATGAATGACTTGAAACTTCAAGTAACAGAACTTCAGCACACAAAGATACAGCTTATTAATTTGGAGCAGAAATATGATATTTCAAAAATGACTGTTGCTGACAAAACAAGAGAATTCAAAAATTTGGAAAAATTAGTTAAAGCTTTGGAAAGGGATCTCACATTGGAGAAACCTTTAAAAGAAATAAATGACATTCTTTTGGATAATATTATCCAGTCAATAAAAGATATATGGTCTTTAATTCAGATAATATACGAGCAGAATGATTTGGTCAAAGTAGCTCTGGATGAAGTTGAAAATACACGAGCAGAATTAGGAAATAGGCCTGAGGAAGCCAATCAGCTCATACAATTTCTAAACACCCAAACCAAACAACAACTTGCAGATATGGGTATTCAGGACAGAATTGAAACAATCTTAGAGATAAAAAGAGTTTTTACTAAAAGAACTCTTATGCAAAATTTAGAATGAAGGTGCTTTGACATGCAAGGAGAAATCATTGCTTTCAGAGAAAGGTTTGATGTTTTATTGAATAAAGGGTTGCCCAGCCCTATGGTTTCAGAAGATAAAATAATGGACTTGGAAATTTATGTTGAGAAATTGGACAAACATGCTCACAATCAAGCCAGTTCCTCAACCATTTCATCAGAAGCAACATTACCTACAGGAAGGAATCTTCATGACAGATTAGAGAATTTGTTTTATCTTGAACATGAAGTAAAACATTTGTTTCCAAATCAGCCTAATTTTTTCAGATATACCGAGGCTGATGAAACATTGAGGAAGCTTCAACGGACCAGAATAGCAGAAAATAAATGGTGGGAAGTTCTATTGGAACTTTTGTAAAATTTATCCTTATATATGAAATTTTGCGTATTTACTACATTATAAAGGATAAAGGGATAAACAAAGGTCAAAGAGTATCGGTTCAGTTAAAAGTGTATCAGTAAGAACAAAGAGTATCAGTGAAGCAAGGCAGTTAGAACAAAATTACTGAAGAGGACAACAATGAACCAAAATATAGGTCCTGCCTCCAGCACATTCTCAAAAGGAGGAAACAGCACAACATCAGTTGCTTTTTGTCTTATCTACGAGACTATTTGTCTCTATTTTTATTGTAACTTATTTGTGAGTCACCCTAGATTACATCTCTTTTTGTTATGAGATATTTCTGATAATTTTTTGTATAAATAAGCCCTCAATTGGATTATTGAGGGTGGATTCTTATACTTTGACATAACATTGAATATTTTGGAATAAAGAGCTTTGGAGAAATTTTTCGTGGCAAAACTGGACAAGGAATTGAGGCAGAAGACTTTTCTCAGGATTCATGTGTCAAATGAAGGATCAATAAGTCATCTCTATCCCATGTTTTTAAGTTTTATATTTGTTTACAATATCATCTATGTTTCATTATCTTAATATTTAACGAAAAGGATTAAATCAGAAAGTACTTAGGTGTAATCTGATTTCAGTCCTTATTATTCTAAATGTTTTCTTCTAAACTGGTTTAAACAACAAATTCTTAATTGCTCCTGTTTGTCTAGTTCATACATCTTTGGTTATTTAGTAAATAATACTTAACTGCTCTTTATTGATAATCAATCTATTTCTCTTCTCTTGAATGTGTTGAAAGATTCTTGATTGCCTTTCATCCGTTAGAATTCCATTCCATTCACTTTAGATCTATAATTGTTTCTAGTTTGATTATCTTGCCCTGATAAACCATCTTTTGTTTAAAAAATTTAAGCCAGTGCAGCCAATCCTTTGACTCCATTAGCCCAATGGACTGAAACTACTTGATCTTAATCTCAGCTAAAGAATTCCACCACCCAAATTCAAACAAAACCTCTGAACTTTATAACTCGCCTAATATCTTCTAAAAACAAAGCTAAACTTGAAAGAGAGAGCCCTCTATGGATACAGATTGGCTAGATTCTATATCTAAAAGATTGGTTTGTGGTTACCTCGGACACCTTTCCTCTTCCAACAACTTCAAGGAAAATGGAGTTTCCATAACCGAGCACCTCTCGGTTTTTTGTGAGTTTTGTGAGTATTACGTAGTTGACAATGAGGATCTGGCATGCGTGCTTTTCTCCCTCACTCTCGAAGGTCGTGCTGAGAAATGGTGGTTTAGATTGCAAGCAGCTTCCATCCATTTGTTCGAACAACTCGTCAGTGAATTACAACAAGCTTTTCATAGGTATGATTTTCAAAATGTATTAATGAAGTTAAATGAGATCAGAATGGAACCTCAAGAATCTATAGAGGATTTTTCTATCAGTTTTGTTAATTTTTGTCTTGAGTTCCCAGAAAGGGATGTCGATTGGACATATTTAATTGAACATTTCCAACACGTGGTTTTCGTTTCCCTAGAACAATTTCAATCGACAACCAAGCCTTATCCTAGTGACTCTATGATGATCTTCAAGTTGCCAGTTGTTTAGATTTCATCCCGAAATCTTTCGCACACTCTGTCAAATCGGAGCTTGAAAAGCATACTGGCCTAACATCTCTTCCTGTCAATGAAACCTATCTCAAATCCACTGAATGTTTTCCTTGGTATGATTCTAAATATCATTCTCATACTGATAATAAATTAAGTCTTGTCCCGGGCAAAGTTGATTTCCCCACAAAATCATTGGACCATGATGGGCATATTAAATCATTAACCTTTCCGGATGACGCTAATGTGTTAAATGGAATTGCATGTACAGTTGATACCCCCGCATATAAATCGTTTCATTCATTATTCCCTAATTTATTTCATGATTCTGCCACACTAGTACTTTCCTCAAGTCATTCGAAACGTACTTATACTGGTATTGGCGACAATCATAAGCACGTGGGTGGTGTTTAATAATCACATTATGAAATTTATGAGACTCTTATGCCTAATCTTTTTCATCCGCAATCTCTAAATAGCCAAAGGAGCGACCTCCTATTTTAGAAACTTCAAGACATTTATTTTATTGATTCATCCCAACTGTTAACTCTTGGGAAGCCTAACATGTTGGGTCCCCAACCTGATCAACTTGATGGATCTAGTGACCACTTATTATCTCAAAACATATTCACTCATGCCCTTGAGGACTTTCATTTGTATCTATTTGTCCACCATATGAAGCCACTTAAATTTGATGATCCGCTTTGTGAAGATTCAAGGACCCATCAGGAAATCGAAGCAATTCAACTTCTCCTAGTTGTTACCTCAAGTTCTTATGATCCTGATGAGACCCCTCAAACAAGTCCAACTAGGTTCCCTCGAATTAGGGTTTATGAATTGACAATTCCCTTGCATCACACTCCTCTTAGCATAGTCGCGCTGGATGTCAGCTCATCTGGGCAATCCTACCATTCAAGTGATGATTCTCTAAGCACATATTTCTATCCCCTAACAACTGATCTGCAACAACCGATATACCCTAAGTTATTCACTGGAAGGGAAACACTAGCCATTGTCTCTAATATTTCTAGTTGTTTCCTAGCCAATACCAGTTGCACTCAGGCGCAAGCATGTGATGTTTGGAAAACCTCTCTATTTCCTGAAAACATTTCTAGTTGTTGCCTAGCCAATACCAGTTGCACTTAGGTGCAAGCATGTGATGTTTGGAAAACCTTTCTATTTCCTGAAAATATTCCGGTCAATTCACCCCATCCTGGAAAATCTAAATAATATGACACATTAGATTTTCAATCTGTTAGTGCGAAAACATTTGGCCGAATTGATATAAATCCCACTGACATTTTTCCAATCACTACAATTGACGATCACATCCATTCACTAGTTAATCTCATGAAACCACCTAAGTTTGGAAGCCCCCCGCTCGAAGGCCTAGAGTTGGTCTAGGATGGTGAGGTATTTCAGCCTTCGCTGACAGTTACTTCGGATTCTCACATCCTCGGTGAAACCTAGGAACAATTTTGAACTAGGGTTTCTAAAATTAGGGTTTCTTCACTCAGATTCACGAGCACCCCCAAATCACCTGGCGGATGCTTATTTTTTCCATCCCATAAAATTGATCCTCCTCAACACCATGATGAGATTCCTGGTGGGTTTGACGAACCCTATCCAATCAATATACCTGCAAATAGGCAATTTCTTTCCCCATTTCCATCGAACCTAGGGTTGTGCCTGGATGGATGTGGGTCATTTATAAATAATTTTAGATTTCAAGTACTTATTTCTATGTATCAGGATGAAAGTGAAATTCAGCTAGCACAATCTATTCTGGCATGTTCTCTGGTAAGTAGCCACAACCTTCTTGCTATTGCACATGCTCTTCAGGTAAGTCTTGTTGTTGGTGCACGATTTTGTATGCTGGCTCTGATTGCGAACAATGTTGTTCTTGTAGGGCGGGAGCTAATGTGGTGGTTGCACTGGAAAGCTGATTTCACATAACTTGACCACCTCTTTGGTTAAACTAGGGTTTTAGGTTTAGGCTAGCTAGGAGCTGTTAATAAAATTTGTTATTTAGGTTTACATGTGTTTAAAATTATGCTTGTTGTATTTTCTTGCAATCAATAGTTTTTGCATTATAATTTCCCACTTATTGTTGCACTCATGTTTTTTTTAGTTTGCTTGTTGCTGCATTATATTCATTTAATCGCTGCATGTGCTTTGCCTTGTTTTTCACCTACAACTAGTTTCTCTTTCTCACACATGGCATCACATTGTGTCATAAGCCTCGTCTGCTGCATCACGTTGTGTGCCTTCTGCCTCGTAGCATTTGAACCAGTTGTTGATTTAACTGTGAAAGTTTCCATACCATTGCATGAGCCCCCCATTGAACTCTAGGCCTTGAATCCCTCAGTGCCTAGCCTGGCCTTTTTAATCCCTTTGCATGGGTTTAAAGCTCATTAGTTGCCTTCACCCTGCTACACGAATCGAAACCCTAACCCTATTGTTGTGTGGCATTGTGGTAGTCACCCCAAGAGGCAACTTCTCTTAGAACAAGTCATCAAGGTCACATTATCAGCTTTATTCTTGCGATTCTAAATTCATTATCTAGGGAGATATGAACCGGTTGCTTGTGGGGAACCCTTGCGAGTTTGAATGACCTCTACTTGTAACTTGAGCCGTGTGCCCATCATAGTCTTAAACATCTTAATGATCTATTTTGCACGTTTTTCCTGGGGTGGTAGGTAGGATATGAAGACTTGGCATGAGGGAAAACCTAAATAAAGATATCTTTTAGTTTCTGTCAAACAAGAAACAACCTCTCTTTCTAGTAAAATAAGTCGGGATCCCTCATCTGCCCATGAAAAATAACTGCCACGAGCACATGAAAGTAAGTGTTGCAAGCACATGAAAAAATAAGGGTAAAGGATTGAGAAATGCTTCCTGCGCAGAGAGGTAACGCAACAAATCCGCTGGGGTACTGACCAGCCTCACTGGCAGTGGAGCAACGTTTGTGATTTCTTGAAGTGACTCCGACGGGGCACTGTCCAGGCCTACTGGCAATGGAGCAACACCAGAAACTTATTTTAAAATTCTGAATATAATAAGCATGTTGCCTTTCTCTCTACATCATCAACCAGCCATTGGCATCCATGAACTTCCACTTTGATGCATTTTGACGAGACCTAGCTGAGGCATAAGGATTGGTCATATCTCAAAAGGTCAAAATAATACAAGGGTACCCTCAGAACTTGTTCGATATTCCCTTGCATCACTACCTAGACTCAGACTATTGTTGGGGTGCTGACAGAGATGCTGGATTCTACTAGTGGTTCGCCAATTTTTGTAGCCACTACAACACCACCCAAAATTTTGGGTATATTTAAAATTTTGGGGCCCCCTGCTCACTTAGTCATTAGGGTTTTGACCTGGCCTGTAGTCATTGAACCTTCTCACCTTCATGAAGAGATACTTTGGCCACAGCCATGCCATGTGTGGGAAGGGGGGGTCATCATGCATACTCTCGAATGGAAAATTTTCTTAGTACTAAGTATATCCATTAGAAGCCCTTTCACCTTGGATCATTTAGACATTCTTTTTGGGTACTTCACCAAGCTTATGTAAAGTAATTGAGGTCATCCTGTTCTCAAGGGTCGAGCTAGACATACAACCACACTTGTTGGAAATAAATTATTTATCCTGAGGGGTTGCAATGGCAATTTAATTTTTGATGATCTTTGGGTTTTTCGACCTGGACCCAGAACATTGGAAAAAAATTCAACAGAAAGTGTCATTTTCTCTACGGGCATACCACACTGCAACTCTTATAGGTGATCAAGACTTATGGGTTATAGGTGGAAGTAATCAAAGCAAAATGTTCGATGATGTTCACGAGCTTAACACGACCATTTTACAGTGGAATGGTCCAGTTATAAAGGGTTCTGTTGAAGTTAGATGCAAGGGAACTCATGCTATATTTTTTCACCCTTTAGAGAGAAGAACCATTGTGATTCATTAAGGTTATGGAGGTTATGGAAACAATGATCAAAACTGGTTGGGGCATCTTAATTTTCTTCATATAGGTAAGCAGATTCACTGGAGTTGAATGCATTGAATCCTGGTGGAAGAGTCCCATGTGGAAGAGGTTACCATTCCTTGACCACTACTAGAGCATATCCTGTTCTATTCGGGGCAAAGGTGATGCTGGAATCATCGAAGAAGATTGCTTGAGCATGTATGATGTAATGAGAAATAAATGGATCATTCCTGAAGTTCAAGGGGATGCCCCATTACCACGATCAAATCATGCAGCCACTTTGATGGATCCTTACTTAATTATTATGCATGGTGGTCACCATGGAGCGCTACGGTTAAGTGATACATGTATTTTACAGGTTCTCGTGTCCTCAGCTTCTAGCATATCAAATTTGTATTTGAAATGGAATATTTTTTAGAAGATAAAGACATCATTCAATACTAGGAAATCAGTTGGGGAGAGCACTCTCAGTCCTCAATCTGATTCTCCACAAGGCCGATCTGCTTATGGGTTGGTAGCACGAGATCATGCACTATATTTTTTTTGTAGGTTATTGTGGTTGGGGTCTGACTTTTAATGTTATATTCATCTTGCACAACTTTCCCAGTTTAACAGGTTCAAAGCAGCAAAAGTCTGACGCTCTTGTATCAAGTGATGCTCGGGCTCCTATCCGTATAACGAATAATTCTGATGAAGAGGGTGCACAGTGTTAGGGAAGCACAAAAGTGCAAAAGAAACAAAGTCACCAAGGTCACGAATCTCTATCATGGCTGTGAGAGGTTGGGCATAAGTTGAAGCAAAGGTTCCATGCAAGTCATTTAAGAAAAGAGAGATACCTTGTTCAATGGGGGATTATATTTTAATTAAAAGAGAGATCCCATCCCACATGCATACCAAATTCATAGTTAGAGGGCAAAGCAAGGATTCTAATGACCACACCTTACAAAATGTCTTGAAAGGTCATGGGCTAACGAAGGAATAAGTCTCTCTCCGTAAAATGCGCGTTATGGACCACCCAAAGACCCATGCGGCATGGAGCCCTAAAACATTTCCTGGCTTGTATACATATGCGTTGTGGAGACTTTTCGATTAGGAGGAAAAGAAGCCATATATATATAGCCTTGCACAATGACGAATTCGGTTTCTTGGAGGTGGAACCGAAGTGCACAATAGAAAGGAAGATATTTGAGACTGCGTGCTCCTTTTGCAAAGCGTATCTAATCGCAAGCTCGTGAGGGAAGGAGGAGCTTACCACGGAAGCAGGATACTAAAAAATTCAGGGAAGGAGCATTAAGAAACCTATCATCGACATACTATTGGCCCACTAACCCTTATCTTTCAAGGAAAATAAATCATTCTTTTTTGTTTCTAGGCCATCGAAATAATTATAATCCTCTGCAATGTGTTGCTTCAAGCATAGTCTCCACATCTTGCAAATCCAAGTGTTTTGATTTAGGACTTTGATGCACCGACATAATTACAAATTAACCCATATAATTTTATCTGTGGAAGGCCGGAGTTGATTTTTCTGTGCAATTTCCTATTGGAGATATAAAAGGGTCATGATGTAGCATAGGCATAGATCTGCAACAAATAACTTATGCACCTCATCAACCGCCCAAGGAACCATATTTCATGCATAAACGCCTATGCATTATTGCTGCGACTACGTTGAAGTCCGGTGCTCATTGACCATTCCATATGCGTTGGAGGCTCATAAGAGAAGGAGGAGCTTTAAACATGGGGAATGCACATGATCGCATCATAAAATTGCAATTTTTCAGTTCATGCGTTGATGAAAGACATGACCGCATCAAGAACGTGACCGATCGCTGGGTTACAAGACCAATGGAGTGAATGAGAATGCGACTGGGTTGGAGTTGTGACCCTGTGACCTATTGGAGGTCGCATCTCACATTAAGAGCACAATTGGGTTATCCCTCCCAGTCGTTGAGTCGCGAAACTATGAAGAAAATGAAAAATGCGACTTGGTTGTATTTGTGACCGTGTGACCTTTATGAGGTCGCATCTCATAGTAAGACACCAAGTCGCACTACTGCCAAGGTCGCAAGATTTTGCCTCAAGAAGGCAGCAGGAGTTGTGACCTCGTAATTTAACAATCCTGCAACCTATGAATTTCATGCTCTGCATGTACACACTGAGAGAGCCTTCCAATGGTGTCTGGGGAAGGAGCATGATGAGTGGCATCACCGTGCTTCCAAAAACATCAGAGGTGTCAACTTGCTGGCTCGTGGGAAAATTTCAAGGGTGTCATACTTTCCTTGCCAAATGTTCTTGATACAGGATTAAGAAGTCAATGTTTTGCTGTCGAATTTCGATACATGGTCACGAGGAAGGGTTGCAAGAAATCTTCTTGTTCCCTTATGCCCAAGTAATATTTATAGAATAGTTCTATTTCTGATAATGAGGATAGGGGCATCATTAACTTCAAATCTTGTGAGTTAAGATCTCCAAATGTCACCTGCGTTGACCAAATAAAAGCCCAATTTTGAAATACGTTGCATCACAGTGGGAGCTGAGTGCAATGTCAACATTAGACCACTGTGGTCATGGAAGAAGCGGTGTTTCATAAAATGTGTATATGTAATATGATTGTAATTAATGAAAATGCATCATCGGCTGCATAACAAAAGACAGTGGACAACTTAAAGATATACCTCCTTTATATGGCCATTGGATTCTTGTTTGGAGATATTCAACAACCTCAGCTGGTCTAGAACTTCAAGAGTCGAAGATGTGGAAGGACCCATCTCATCAAGGTCCCTCTCCTCATTCAGAAATTTTCATTATTTATTTTCACCACTACAACAAGTCATTTGGTGGACTTAACATGAAAATTATGTGCACTAAGCCCTCAATGAAGTGTGAGCAGCAATTCCGTGTCTGTACCCACATTTTATAAATTCATTTCTACATGGGGTGATGTTTAGAGGGGATGAAGGGGCATCATGTCTCATCAACTGACACACCCTTATGAAGTAGCAGCTACCAAAATAAGTTAAACTACGGATCCCAAAGGTTGGAGGTCGCGGATTACCTGAGGTCATAGGTCGCGGATTTCCTAGGGTCACGGATCGCAAATGGACCAAGTTGCAAACTAGCCCAATAGTCGGGAAGACCAAGAGTCAAGGGGGAAACTCAAGAGTCATCTCACCCTATATGTAAAAATTTGAGAAAAAGTAGGTGGACTTTTAGCTCGACAGTGAAAGCCAGTATGATAGAGGAATTGTTGGAGAGAGCTAAAGGCACTTAGCTCTTGGGATCAAGTAGGAAGAAGTGTAGCAAGGCTAGGGTTTTGCATCATGCTTTGAGATGAACAGCCCATGTTCCATTATTGGGTTTTAATGAGTTGTAAACATGTATTTGACGTTGCAGCAGCATTAATAATATATTCTCCTTCTCGGCAATGATTCACGTGCTTGTTTGTGGTGATAGTACTAGCTGTCTAGTGCTTCATTATGTTGTACATCTGCTTTCATGCACACCAATGGTTATGAAATATTTCTCAGTGGTTGTATGTATGCCTTCTTTTGGATTAGTGTTTATTTTTCCTTACCACGGCAGTAATCTATTGTGAACTACTTTGCAGTTAACTTCTTGTGTGTTTTCTTTCATGTATGTCTGACTGGTTTTTCGGTTCACTGATCCCAGTTACAGCGTATCCCTTTTTATTTTTGCTGCTTAGACTTGCTTGCATCTTTGTTTATGGTTCTTTAATATTGGGCTAATTTTACTTCGGTGATTGGTCATTTCATCCTCGCCTCTGCTCCATCATCTTCTCATCTGACAACCAAGAGTGGAAAAAATCATGGCGGTAGCCGGACCCACATATTGGATGGGGCTCCTATCCCAAACGTTGTGAGGTCTAATTGGGACCTTTCACTAGGGAGACCCCCTTGTTGTCGGCAGTAAAATTTTGCCCGTCAACACAAATGTTGCGCTGCTAGTTGCTGGGGCCGTTTGTACCTGAATCATACTGATTTGTAGTGTGTCCATCTTTAGTTGTGGAGATTAGAGCTCGACCTGAAGTGTGTCAACCGCAGCTTCCTATTTTTCTTCCATAGCCAACCATTTTTCTTCTACAACCAAAGTAATTGCATCTACGATTTTCTCGAGGCCCCCTTCTGTCAGTGTAACCGCTTCGTGACGTTCAGGTTGTTGGGAGCACTGCTTCTTCCATGGCCCCTTAGAAGGGTCACCTGTTTGCTTTTTTCCCCGAGGGGATTCAGCACCTCCCCCCTTCTGTCCTTCGGTACTGAGATCCTTCTGTGCATCCTTCTGTGTTGCTACTTCCACGCCCTTCCCCATACTTTTACTAGGCTGCGAACCCTTTTATGATGTGACTTCGGTGCCCTTCCCTGTGCTTTTGCTTGTTCCTCCAGTGTATTTGGTGATGGAAGGTCAGGTAACCTTCGTGGTTCTTATCCTTCAGTGCCCTTCGCACCTGTTTTGAAGCCTATATTCCAGTGAGGAGGCCACTGCGCAATTAATCGGTCAATTTCTTCATCAGCAGCCATATAGGGGAGCGAAGTCCATGTAGGATCCTTGCGGCATCGGATTTGGACATTATGCATAGTCACCTAGAATGCAGTGATGCCTTTATACTTATCGTAGATGGCTGGTGACAAGAGTGGCAAGGAGTTGATAGCTGCTGCGAGCCCACTCTTAAACAAAAACCAGAAGACTTAGTTGTCCTCGATGCGTTGTGCATCCTTAGAGTCCCACAAGTTCGCATATCGAGCCCCCTTGCACATGCCTGGGGTGAGCTCAGGGAGGATAGATTCCTTAGGTGCTTCCCAGGTGACCAACGCAATGAGAAGCAGCAACCAGGAATAACAAAATTATTGTCCCTGCTCCTGGGATTCACGGAAATTGGCCAAAAACTCGTTGCACAAGTATTGGGACCAATTCAACTAGACCCCTTTATCTCACCGGCCTACCAATTGAATTACATACACGGGGACAGAGGCCACCTAGAATTTTCACATTATCTTACATGCCAATAATAGGGTGCCCAACTACATAACAAGGTCACTGATGGATTTGATCATGAAGCCTTGTGTATTCCGCTCCACATGGTAGGTTTTGTGCATGTGTTCAGTTATCTCCCCTTCATAATTCTTACCAAAGTGCAGCAGAGGGTCCAACCCTTCCATGGGAAGGACAGTAATTCGATGAATGAGCGCAACATCGATGGGGATTCGATCTTGGATCTATAAGCAGCGATCATGGACCAGGGCGAGCAACTGACGTACCAGATGGTCCGTGATATTGCAGTGGCCAAAGTGCGGCATCCTTAGTAGGTTCAAGAACCCGAACCCTGCCAATCCACGTTCCCAACACATGGGGACAATATTTATCCCATCATCTTCATCTTTCAAGATATAATTCGAGTGCCAACTCAGGGAAGGCCTCCAAATTTTCCTAGTCATGATCATCAAATTTCACCTCATGGAGACTTCCAAAGGGTTCACCAATGATGGGGACCTCCCCCAGGGTCAGCAGCATCTACAAGTATGTGCGCAGGCCATCGAGACTCTTCGATGTGCGTGTGGAGGGTCTGTAGGGTCGAACAAAGGGTGGTAGCCAATTGATTGGTTTGGCTACCTGGGCCTCTTCCTAAGCAGGCAGAGGTCGCTTTGCTGGTTCGGGCGAACGTTCCTGAGGTGTTGTTCGCAGGGATTTTACATTTCGTGGGGTAGTATGGGGCTTCACCCCAACCCATTTCACATGTTTCCCCGACCCTTGTGCTTTTTATTTCCCTTTCTTATTTTCTTGAGTCGGCGTAGATATAACTTCCTCGGCTTATGGTTCGACTTCCACTACTTCCTCGGATTCTTGTTCCGTCGAGGTCACTAGTTCTGAAGCTTCAGCAAGATTAGTGGCTGATATTCTGGCACGAAAGATGAACTCTGGGTTGCTACTGTGAGAGGGTGTAGGCTGCTCAGACATGACAGGGACGCAATAGGCACAAAAACTCTTACAGCATAAAATTTTCAAGGTCAAACACACCAAGTACAAACTATTCAAGTGATACGGAACCCTTTTCCAATCTATCCCTCTCCTTTAATAGCCTTTGCGATCGACGAATGGTTGGGTAAACCTTATCCGGAACTTACCATCAAGTAAACGATAAAAAATCTGCCAAAATCGCCTCATTAAATGCCGATCGCCCACTCCTTTCAACAGTAACTTTTTCCTTTTAATTTTACTGTTCCAACAACTAGTTTTTGTACCTCCTATGTGCCCAGCACACCCCTGCGCTCCCAGCGTACCTCCTGTGTGCCCAACACACCCTTGTGCTCTGAGCACACGTCTGTGCTTCCAGCATGCCTTATGCACTCTGAACATGCTCATGTGCCCCCTGCGCACCCCTGCGGACTTCTGAATATTCGACCGCTTCTTGCGCATACCATGGTACATTCTGTGCTTACCTTCCCTTGTGGGCATACCCCACTTCATACAGCTACTCTATCCATATAGTCATTTGATCCGATATGGTTTGAGTCGGCTTCCATTGACATAGTCGGGTAGCATATTACCATATAGGGTGGCTAACCAAACAGCTTCGCCATCTATGATTTCTGTAACTATATAGGGCTCTAGCCAATGCTGTCGAAACTTCCCTAGGTGTTTCGAAAACTGGCTATAATATAGTAGGACTAGTTCACCCTCCACAAATGTTTTTTGTTGAATATGTCGATCATGCCATGCCTTATCCCGAGCCTTCTGAACTTGCTGATGGAAATTAGCAATCAAACGATCATCCTCAAAAGCCACAAGCTGCGCTAACTACTCTTCCATGATATTAGGTTCTGCCATGTTCGTAAAGGCTGCGATGTGCAAGCTAGGAACAATGTATTCCATTGGCATAATATCCTCCTTGCCATAAACCATCCTAAACGGTGTTTTCCCTATCAACTTATTACAGGTGGTTCGGTAGGCCCAAATAACAGATGGGATGCGCATGTTCCAGTCACTATGATCGGAATTACAGACCTTAGTCAGTGCATGCTCCAAAACTTAATTAAAACCTTTGACCACTTCATTTTCCTGGGGATGATATGGAGTTATTTTCGCATGATGGATTCGAAATTCTTCTGTTAAGGCCTGTATTGTTTCATTAACAAAATGCATACCTCTATCACTCATCAAGATCTTCCGACATCCAAATATGGTCAGAATCTGCTCAAAGATGAAGTGCGCAGTGGTATCTACAGTGCAATCCTTCACTGCTTGTGCTTCGGCCCACCTGGTTACATAATCAGTGGCAATAATAATGTAACGCGCACCTGTCTTATTTTCAGGTGGGTTGACAGGTCCTAGAAAATTGATGGTCCATTTTTCAAATGCTTGCAGGGTCATTTGCGGTTGAAGGGGAATTTCATCTCTGCGTGATGGCTTTCCTATTCATTGGCATGTATCGCAAGCCTTACAATAGTCGTGAGAGTCAGTATGCAGGGTAGGCCACCATAATCTAGCTCGTTGCTTTCCCTACGTAGTGACCTCCTGCTACCCCGTCGTGGGCTTCTACCAAGATAGCATGTCGTTCATGCTCCAAAATGTACCTTTGTAGCACTTCATCATCTCCCATCTTATATAGATGACCTGCGATAATGGTAAAATCTGCGGCACAGGTTACCAAATTTTTCTTCTGTTGTACCGAATACTCTGTAGGTGTCATGCCTGTAGTCATGAACTGAATGATGTTGGCGAAGTGCACATCCACTATCTTAATAGAAAACAGCTACATGTCAGGTAATCCTTCCTCCAGGTTGGTTAGTTCCTCGCCACTCTCAATTCAGGACAAGTGATCCAGCCCATCATTCAACTTCCCCGGCTTGACAATGATCTCATAGTCATATTCCTAAAACAGCAGAAGCCATCGACAAATTCCCCCCCCCCCCCCAACACAGGCTTATTCACCAATTATTTCAAATTCGAATGATCTGTAAACATTTTGAAGTATCCTCCTAATAGATAGTGTCGATACTTCTGTAATGCATAGACCATGGCCGATCCCTCCCACTCTGTGGTGGAGTAGTCGTGCTCTGCACCAGAGAGTTTCCTACTAGAAAATGCAACCGAGTGATCAATGTCTCCATCTCCAGGCTACCTAAGGATTGCTCCCAGGGCGATTCTTGATGCATCTACGTGAACCTAGAATACCTTCACCCAATCAGGAAAGATGAGAATAGGCACAGAGACCATCTTCACCTTGAGTAGCTCGAAGCTTTTCTAACATTTGTCATCCCAAAAAAATGAAACATCCTTCTTAAGCAGTTTTTCCATAGGTGGTGTGATCAACGTGTATCCTTGAATAAACTTCCTGTAGTAGCCTGTATGTCCAAGGATCGAATGCAAATATTTTTAGGTTTCAGGTAGTGCCAGATTTATGATAACTGTGACTTTCTCAGGGTCAACCATTAACCCCTGTCGACAAATGATATGTCCGAGAAAGATTCCAAAGGGTACGCAGAATATGCACTTCTTGATATTCAGATAAATATGTTGTTTTCTATAGGCATCCAACATCGTGCACAGGTTCGAAACGTGCTTCTTCACTAAGCCGAAGATAGTCCAATCATCAAAATAAACATCCAAAAATTTGTGTATGAACTCTTTGAACACCGTGACTACTACTCGTGAAAATATGGAAAGGGAATTCTTGAGTCCAAATGGCATGAACGTATACTGAAAGGATCCCCATTCCATAGTAAACATAGTTTTGATGTGATCTTCAGGTGTGATTTTGATCTGATGGTAGCCTGAGAACCCGTCAGTAAATGAGTACACTTCCTGCCCTCTTACACTATCCAGGCTTTCATCTGAGAACGACGTGGGAAAGGGATCCTGCACACAAGCATCATTCAATTTGCGCAAGTCCACACAGATTCATATTTCCCCCTTTGTCTTTTTCTCTTGCACCACCATCGAACTTACTCAGTCCAACTATTCGACTGGTTTGATAATACCTGTGGTGAGCATTTTATCAATTTCTTCCTTAACCTTTTGCTTATACTTAGGGTTCAGTTGATAAGGGCGCTACTTCACAGAGCACACTTCTAGTTTTAACATGATCCAAATGACCACTAGGTCCCCTGTGATCCCCTTAAGCTCTGAAAACTTCATTGGGAATAAGTCTTGATATTATGTGAGTAGTTCTGCAACTTTGCCTATGGTATCATCATCCCAATAATCCCCAATTTTAGCCAACTTAGGCTGCTCTTCCATGCCAATGTTGACTTCTCATAGCTTCAGAGGCTTTGTAACATCGACCATTTGCAGTGGGGGTCCAACAACAACACGCTCTCCCTCTGACTTCGAGATAAGGACATTGTGTGGGTCTTCATCGCATTCTTCGGTTGCCATGTTGCGGCATTTGACAATATCCTGCATCTTTGTTTCCCATGTGGGTGCCCCAAATGCTGCATAAGGGTGTGATTCATTAAATATGAAGGTACCTATATCCTGCAGAGCTTCTTCAAGCTCCTCCATACCCCCTGCTAACCCAAATGGTCCTACAAATTCATCCTTTAGCGTTTCCCAGTGGTGAGTGCGCTGATGTAGTTCTGCATCTAAGTACCATGCGGTGGGAATTAGTCCCAAGGCATGAATAAATAGATGAACCCATTCTTCTATAGTCCGGTCACACCATTTCTCCACCCAAGTGAACAAATGATCGCGCAGGTCCCCTGGCCCAAGGAATGTATTTAAACGCAAGTGAACCAGAGGTTCAAATCGCAGGATTATCATATCCCGACACTCTTACCAATCCTAGAAGGACCCTTTATGTGTATCCCACCATCTCGCAGGTGTTGCGTGCATGGCTAAATTAAGGGCCCATAACCTTCGCTCTCTTGGAACCTCAGCTTCAAATGTTCGCAAAAACTCCTTAGTACTGCCAGAACCATCAAAGTAGGGCAGTTCTCTTACCTCTTATGAGATGCATCATAAATCCTTTGTGGTCCTAAGACATCGCAGTGCAGATACATCATGTAACCAATTCTTCCCATTTTCCAAATCTCCGTCGGAGTTAAGGAAAAATTTGCTATCCTTTAACCAACAAAGTAATCCATATGCCGTGGGATTGATCCAATCTTCGTCCCGTGTAGTTAACTTATAAATATGACCTACATCCTCTTCTTCGCGCACTGGCTCTGTCTACCATTCTCCTTCTGCAGGGTCTAATGGTACTATCACCCACGTTCCTTAATTTTCAAACACCATGCTTCTTTTCTTCAAATTGATAATACCTCCCATATCTATCACCCAGCCCAATCCTAGGAGCATAGGATAGGATTCTGCATCTTCTACAATCTGAATGACCTCAAATTCATCTCGGACCTTAACTCCTGCGATGTCTAGCATGATCTTTGACAGTCTTCCCAACGGTATGATCTTCTGTTGATTAGCCATGCATAGCTAGATAGTGGACCATTCCAACTTAGGTTCTCCCATTCAGTTCCAAGTTTGCTTGGGCAGTATGTTCACATCTGATCCTAGGTCCAAAATAACCTGATCTATTTCATAATCACCAATTTGCGTTGTTAGCCGCATTTCCCTACCAGTGTGTTTCTTATGCTTGTATAGCTTGTGCACATCCTTAACTTCCAAAGGTGGATTATTTCTTTCTTCACAACTGTCTATTAAGGCTTCAAGGTTCTCTATGGCCTATTGGTTACGCAGCAGCTTCATACATGCCTATAAAAATGGTTTGACCTCATCATCTGCTTTGAGGTTTGTGGGGGCTTGAGAAGTAGATGCCTCAGCCTTAGAAAAGTCTTGGTGAGTTGTGACACAGGTTTCCTTTTCCTTATATAGGTACAAAACTTCTTTTTTGATGGTTGCCTTCTAGATAAGAGGCTCAGTCGCAGCTTTTTCCTCATCTCCCCCAGTGGCCATGCCACTGTGTGTTATGAAATTAATGTTTGGTCCTTCTTGTCAAGGTTCTACCTTAACCCACCATACATTCTGCGTAGGTGTCTGCTGCTTCTTTCCCTCAGTCCTTTCGTAGGTTCTGGATCTCCATGTGCATTGCCTCCAGTTTCCCTTGGATTTTTTATACTCCCAACTGGGTATTGTCTCTTGGCGCAACCTCCAACTTCATAGCAATTTCAAAGGCTTTTTCCTATGATTCAATGGCTTGCTGACCCATAGGTACGCACAAGTGAGGTAGTAACATATCAATGAACCATTCCTTGAGTTTTCTGTCATCATACAGAAATTACCCTTCCGTGATTACCTTCTTTAGCCACTGGTCAGCCTCCCATACCGATTCAGAGGGCCCTTGTTTAAAATAATTTAGGTCATTCACTATCTGAGAGTAGGATTTAGGCTTCTGAAACTGTTGTTTTAGGGCATTCTTAAGCTCTGGAATGGTTGCATTTGCATGCTGAGCTATGTATCCCATATACCAGTCCATGGCCCTTCCTTAAAATTTAAGGGACAGTTGCGCCCTTTTCACATCATCGTTGGCCACATTCTGCACAATCCATACCAACTCTACAACGAACTAGAAGAGATCCATATCTTCATCCCCTACGCCCTTGAAAGTAGGTAGCTTCATGTGCGAGGCCATTTCATCCTCTGAGCGAGGTGGAGGTACAGGTGAGTTCTTGCCCCTATGATGGCTTGAAGGTGGTGTAGTTGGAGGGCTATGCGCAGCCGAATCCCTTACTAGGATGTAGACAAATCTATCTCCTTCTTGATTAGTTCTGTAGTATTTATCACCTCATTTTGTACCATCGCTCTGATTGGAGCTCATTCACTCTATATGGCTGCACATAATGCTTTTTTCGCATAGCGAAATTTTGATTAATAAGGGCAGTGCTTTCAGGAACTTACCTCAGAACCCTTTGAAAACCCTCTGCTCCTATTCCTACCACTTTGATCTTCACATTCAGTCTTCTAGGAATAGAATATCTATATCTGGCATTCAGGCCGTTAGGTTTTACCTCCATGCAGCAACAGTCCCTTCAAGGATTGCACAATCCTTTTGGAGGAAGGAAGTTTCCACTATTTCAGTTGGAAATCTAGTGAGGTATCATATCCTCACATTGGATCTATTGTTCCCATCACTCAGGAGATTATTTGACATATCTAGCAGCAGGCTATTGAGCCTCCCTCTCTTACAGCAAAATATTTCTAAAGCTGTTGTTCGTCCAACAGCTATTTTTAGTGGAGGATATTGGAGGAGCTAGATCTTGAGCTTTTAGCCCAAGGATCTAGTAAAGGGATCATCCCTTTTTGCATAGATCTGATTGTGCATCATTGTAGCCATCATATCATCAGATTATGCAGCAGATCTGGATACCCAGTAGTATATTGGTGAAGCCTAAGAGGGTGGTTTTCTTAGATTGACATATCTGAGAAACCATTTCTGGGTTATCTTGGGTATCCATCATAGAGCCCGGATCTCTATTTCCAGTATCATTGGAGCTCCCATTCTGCCTAGATATAAATTTATATATTTTTGGTAGTTACAGTCCCAACATTTGCAGCAGGGACAATGCAATTTACCTTCCAGCAGTGCATTAGTTACGCAGTCCCTCTTCGGCGATCATTTTAGGGCCATTCTAGGCCATCTCTTTAGCTTGAGTGTCTCATATTTTGAGCATTTTTGTACTTGTTGTTCACCTCCCATATAATAAAATGGCTCAGCTATGTCTGTGCATTCTACTGTGTATTTATATTTATTGTTTACTTTTCCGCAGTTCTTATATTGTGTTTTAGTATTACTACATTCTCCCTTTTGGGATATTACAACAAAGGTGTATTATAGCATGTTCTCTTTCTCCATGTCCTTATTCATCATCCTGCCATGGTATGATAGTGTATTTTCATCTGTAATTCACTCATGAAAAGACTACATCACGTTGATAAACCCCTAGTCTATGATTTTTCATAATGATCTGCTAACTAATTATGAACTAGGTGACAAGGTGAGCGAGAGGCTTAGTGATTGCACAATTGTGCATCTCAGGTAGTTAAGGGTTGAGCTTGAGATTTTGCAATGTGGATATAAGGATGGGTTTGAGAAAATATATTGTGTAGTTAGGGAGCTCAAGGAGCCAGGATGAGTGCTTGTGCACTAATTTTTCCCACTCCATGGTTCTGGAACGCTAAGGAGGCTAATTGATTACACAATTGCATAGTTCAAGAGCTCATGGTTTAGGCTTGAGCCTTATGACTATACAATATGCAGTACTGACTGGTAAGGAGAGAGAAATTATGAAAATTTTGGTGTCATAGGTCGGGCTTAAGCATTGTGATTGCGCAGTGTGATGATTCCCTCCAATAGGTATATTACGAGGGTCATGATGCCATCCTATAACATTAAAATTATCTTTTTTCTCACATTTATTCACATTTTTTTTATATTATGCTTAGTGGGAAGATTAAAAGGTGTTTAGCATAGTATCTGGCATAATGTAGTTTAATTGTAGGAAAATGGGGCATTTTTTAGATACTTACTATGAAGGGGATTGAAGGAGACAACACAGAGAGAATATAGGGGGGTTTTCCATCTCCTTAACTCCCTGAATAAACCTATGATCATAACACTCTCTCTTATCAATTCAAATTCATTGGTAGCCAAGCCACTACTAGTGCAAGTGAAGCTAAAGAAGGACAGCATCCACCATTTTCGAGATGAAGGAGACAATCACTCCAGTTTTCAATGGAGATGCTAGCAGCTACCCTTTAGTATAAATTAACAAGAAGAATAGCTCATTAGGATTCAAATTAGGTGTAGCTACCGAGTTCAAGAGCTTGACACTGTCATTTTGAAATTTTATCTGATGTATAATAATTTTACTTTTTGATAATGAGAATTTGGTTATTAAGTTGCATCTTAGTTAGTTTCAGAGGGTTGTGATTCTTTGGTTTGGGCCCAAACGAATGGATTATTTCACTGTTGTGTATTTGTGTCTTGTTCTTAGCTTCTATTATTTCAAAACCTTCTTTAATTTTAGTAGATTTTTAGCCACAAAAATCTGCGACTAGAAGCTTCTCCACCACCTCTCTTGTGGGAGATTGGTTGGAAGGATTCATAGTCTTGGTTGAAAATATTATGTTTATGATTTCTTGAAATTATATGAATGCTATTTTCCCTACTGCATAGTTTCTTTCTATAGATTAGAAACTATTTTTGTGATTTGAATGGTGTTAGTAGCATAGAGTAGATGTTATTTAAATTCAACTCATATTTTCCATCATACTTATTATTAGTATATTAATGATCAATGGATGCATGTGTCTGATGTATTCCAGGGTTGTGATAATCTGCAGAGAAGGGAACCTCTTCCACCTCCATACTATACTTCTCCATCACCTCTTTTCATCTCTCAATCTTCTCTCCAAAACGTTTTTTTCACAGTCATTTTTCCTAGTAACTTTAGGGCACCATGGGCACTCATTCTAGTGCAATACATGCCTTTAATAGGTTCTGAACTTGGCCAAGAGGATTCCAAAGCCTTCCTTGACTCTCCCTAACCTTTATCCACTTCTTAATACCTTCAAGAAATTATATACACCCTAAAAAAACCCTCGAAAGCCCTCTTGTAGCATTACATGACTTCCTGTAGCAGCCTCCTTTAGCATGCATGTACCACCACTTTCTCTTACCAAATTTTCTCCCCACTTAAAATTTACATCAAGTAGAATGGATAATGACCTTTAGTTATGATTTCATGACCAAGAGAGTTTTCTATACCTCCCCAACCATTTCTTTTCCTCACTGCAAAAACAAAGTAGAATTGGTCTTTTAATTACAAGAAATTTACAAGTTCATTTTCTCATTTTTTTAACAAGTGTGAGTAGATAGATGACACATGAAATTTATATTATTTTGATGAATGATGCAACATAGAATAGTATTTTTTCTGCAAGTAGAATATTTTTCTTTCATGTTGATGAAAATATAGTTAACATCTACAAGTAGCAATTTTTCTTTCCTAGTTAAGATCCATTTTTAAATTACACTTTCATGAGTAAGGTTTCATTGTAGACAAGTAGGAGGGATGGTATTTGGAAAATATGACATAATATCATATTTTAATGTTGCATGAGTATAATCCCATCTATTTTTCATATAGCATTATCACCTCTAAGTTTGTATGAACCTCGGGTTGATAAATAGAATTTAGGAGCCCTTGGGAGTTGTAACACTCTTAGTGAAATACTAGGGCTCACCATAGTGCACAGCCTTGGGAGGCATAAACTATACATTTTGTAGTGCCAATAGGGGTAAGGTTGCAACTTGAGGGATGAGAATGCGCAATGCACAGTTCAGGAGGGTTGAATGAGGCTAAGTTGCTTCGTAAGGAATTTCTTTGGATTTGGCTAAATGTGGGATCGGTGAACGTGATGTGAACAATGATAAGACTTGAATATGATCACACACTTACAAAATTTGATGACAAACATAGGTCATCAAGGACAAGTAAACAACACACTTCCCTCAGTGTGACAACATCTGACAAGTGTGACACCAAAGATACCTTTGTGACGACACTTGGGAGAAAATGGTTAAAAATTTGGAAATGAATGTGGTAGATGTTTACATGGTACAATTAAATAATTTACACAAAGATAACCTCTTGATATCACCAAAATATGATTGTGAAATATGTGGTACTTAACATGAAAAAAGACGACACTTTCATTTTCTTGCAAAAGGGACCAAAACATTTGGAGAAAACACTTGTAAGAAGTCTTGATGCTTGCAAAAATGGTATGCAAGATCAAAGGAGGATATAAAATTGTGTGCAGGAAAAATTTTTGGATGGTATTGTAGCAAAGACAACAAAACTTACGAATTTTTAAAATATATCTAAGTGCTTTGAAGCACAGAGGCATTGGAGACACTGATATTTTTTCCTGCACATTATAAATGGCATTCTATGTGTGATCATTTGAGTTCTTATATTTAATTTGGTTATCTTGTATGAATCTTTGAGCTTAGCATCGTGTCTATGTTGAACGATTATAAATAATATAGGCATAGGCTGACCTTGAGTAGGGGCCCACTCAAGGTACATAAGTATACCAATATTTCTTCTCTGTTAATTTATAAGTATGTTTATAATTTATTTCTCATTTTATGGATCTTTTTTAATTTCCATTGCAAGTGTGTGTGTGGCTTTAATTTTTTAGTTAGCATAATATTTTACTTTTAGTCTATGTGAAACTTTCCTTCTCAGAATGTGTGAATGCATGGTTTTTTATAGTTCCCTGGATTAAGGTATTTGGTGGCATGCCATATTTGCAAGGGTTACAATAATACACATTGTAGAATCAAGTGTTGTAGAATTTACCAATTTACACTCGGTGACATTGAGATCACCCTTATAGAAATTGGGTGACTATAGTTCCACGTAAATTTGTTTTGTTGATATGTATATCCTGTCATTTGAACCCAAATCCTCATGCAGCTCTTCTAGGTCATCCCAATAAGTGTGAGGACATGCCACCTCTATATATAGCACTGAGGTCCTCGCAAGTCTACCAACCTCAGATGATAATAAAATAAATTATGTATCCTAAATTGATACCAAAACCATTAAGAATATTAATAAACCATCAAGAGGAATCGAAATATCAGGATCCCATATGATATGCAGTAGAGGCTAGAACAATATTTTCGACAACACATGACTCCTAGGATGCTCCTCCTCTCGAGATTCATTACCAAACCTTGTTAATGTTGAGTAGACACAATAGAGGAGGAATTTATCACAAGTTTCAAAGGTGTCGGGCCAATGTCCTATCCTCCAATGCATACAATGAACCCCTTTCCACAACATTAACTCAGCCAAAACTGAAATATAACTTGTAGAAATTTGTTGAATAATTATATTTATCCACCGAGATTATCATGATCACATATCAATTCGAATTCATATGCAACACATAATCTCTTCCACTCAGATCATCACACATGCAGAAATAAAAAAAAGCGGTATGCGATCAAAAGATCATCAAAACATCACACACATTACACAGTATATATGGGGAAAGCTTATAGCTGAAAACCCCTCAGCTATTTTGTATATTATAATGGAGAAAACATGTAACAAACTCATTACAATACTCCTCACAAGTACTCAGTACTATCTCAGATAAGCTACACACAAACTAGCTTGGTTTTGAACAAGTCACAGGTTCAAAACACATCCACTAATTGTCTGCCTCTATTGCCCAATCAAGGCTGGTCTAATGAGAGATCCAAGGTTAGAATCTCCTTGGCTTGACAGCGCAATCGTCATGGGAAATTCCTCCAAGTGTGGTGCAAAGCTCATGCACAACTGATGTCACAACTGATAGCTATCTCAACCCTTTCATCTACCTCTTTCACTGGTCTCCACTGAACTGTCCATGCACTGTAGTGAACTGATGTGTTCTTGAGTTGAATAATGAGTTAATAATTTAGTGAATTAAATAATATTTAATTCACTCCACTCATTACTATTTGATTAGCTAGTTAAACTAATCTCAACTAGTTCAACTAAGTTAAACCGAACACAACTCCACCAACTGTCTCATCAACTCCACCAAACTTCTGCCACTAAAGTCCTAACTATAGTCAACCATGCATGAGCTCACCAAACCCCTAGGAATAGCCTAATTCCTTTGTCAGATGCATGAGCCACTTCTGTAGCTCGAACTGAAGTGCTCCAAGAGAGTAAACTGAAGTTTAGAGTCCAAATATTATTAAGGGTAAATAATATTTGACTTTTCTATTTTTAGGATAGGCAGTCTAAAAATAGAATTCGACCTAAATGTCTAAAAATAGAGGTCCATCTATTTTTACCAACATGACCAATACTCCAAGAATAACATACTGCAACCCCTGGACCATGCTCCATATGTCTAAAAATAGACATAGTCTAAAAATAGACTTTGCGCCAAAAATAGCCTGCGGGCCCACTTAGTGAAGGCGACTTCATTTCACTAAGCTCCATCATCTTGCCGCATTTTCAACACTCCCTCTCAGCAAGATATGGATTATCTACAACCCCTATCCTACCTCTGTGGAATTCGAACTTGCTCCTGGTGAGCGCCTTCGTCAAGATGTCAGCATCCTGATCCTCCGTGGGAACATATGAAAGCATCATGATTCTCCGCTGAACACAATCTCTGATATGATGGTACCCGATGTCGATGTGTTTGGATCTATCATGAAATACTATATTAGATGAGAGCTTGATGCAGCTCTGGTTATCACAATAAATCACTGTAGGCTCCAAATGCAACTCGAACAATCCAACGAGGATCTTCCTCATCCAAATAGCCTCGCATGCAGCCAAGCTAGCTGCCATGTACTCGGCTCTGCTGAACTGAGTGCCACGGATCTCTGCGTCCTGCTGTACCAGGAAACTGTTGTCGACCCAATGCTGAAAACTCCTCTAGATGTGCTCTTTCGGTCTGTTGGG
This sequence comes from Pinus albicaulis, assembly GCA_034641835.2. Lineage (NCBI taxonomy): Eukaryota > Viridiplantae > Streptophyta > Pinopsida > Pinales > Pinaceae > Pinus > Pinus albicaulis. Next base: position 178,170,339 of record CM076572.1, on the reverse strand, counting down.
CTCCCTGCCCAATCTGCATCAGTGAAGCCGGAAAGCTTCGCTCCATCCTCCTGTCTGTACCATAGACCATATCCCGATGTGCCACTAAGATAATGTAATACATGCTTGCCTGCCTTCCAAAAGAGCTTGGTAGGCTTAACCATAGCTTGCGAAAGCTGGTTAACAGCATAGCATATATCGGGTCGTGTATTGACCATATACATAAGCGACCCCACCAACTGTCGATAGACAGTGGCATCCACTACCTCCGCTGAAGTAGCATCCTCCTTCCTCCAACCACCAGGAAGAGGAGTGTCAACAGGCTTGCAGCCTTGCATGTTGAACCTCTCCAGAATCTCCCGGGCATACTTGCCCCGAGAAACAAACAGTCCTCCGCTGCGCTGCCAAATCTCCAATCCCAGGAAATAATGAAGGATGCCCAAGTCCTTCATCTCAAACTCTCGTGCAAGATCCTCCTTGCATGAAAGTATCAACTGCTCATCGCCCGTCAAAATTAGATCATCTACATACAGTACGATGATCAACAGCTTCCCCTCCACCACAATCTGGTACAGGTTAGGATCCGCCTCACTCTTGGAGAATCCAAGCTCGGTGAAGTAGCTGTCTATCCGAGTGTACCAAGCACGAGGTGCTTGCTTCAGCCCGTACAGTGCTCTCTTGAGTCGGCACACATGCGACTCACTGCTGAAGATCTCAAAACCTTCAGGCTGCTCTATGTACACTTCTTCCTCAATAACTCCATTGAGGAACGCAGTCTTCACATCCATCTGATGAATGTGCCACCCCATCTGCGCTGAGAGAGCAAGGATCGCCCGTATGGAAGAGTACCTTGCGACAGGTGCAAAAGTCTCCTCATAGTCAATCCCCTCGATCTGTGAGAAGCCACGGGCGACAAATCTCGCCTTGTACTTCTCCACACTCCCGTCAGCCGCCTGCTTCACCTTGTAGATCCATCGCGAACCTACAACTGATTTCCCAACCGGTATTGGGACAATCTCCCATGCACTGTTCCTGATGATCGAATCATATTCTTCGATCATGGCATCAACCCATGCGGGTTCCTCCACAGCTTCCTCAAAAGAGGATGGCTCCATCACGACACATTGACTCACAAGAGCCATGTATCTAGTGTACCGATCTGGTGACTGCCTCTGTCTGCGCTGTGCTGTAGGTGGTCCTACAACCTTCTCTGCATCTCGAGCCAGTCGCTCAGCTTCTGTAGTGCGCATGCGCCCTCTGATGGTTGGCGCTACATGGGTGGTTTATTCCACCTCCTGAACTTCCTCTTGTGGCTGATCCACATCAGGAAGCTCCTCCTTAGGAACTAACAGCTCCTCATCTGCATGCAAGTGTAGCTCCCTCTCAAGCGAACACTGCATGGCTTTCTCCTCCTGAAATTTTATATCCCGTCGCACAACAGTCTTTCGACTGTCTGACAAATACACCCGATAATTGTGAGGTGTATCAGTGTACCCCACAAATATTCCAACCTCAGCAGTTGGATCCAGCTTCCTTCTCGCATCCTTCGTCACATGCATGTAGACGGGAGAACCAAAAATCCGCAAATGGGAAATATCAGGCCTCTTGCCAGAATAAGCCTCCTCCGGTGTACTCATGCCAAGAACCTTGTGAGGACAACGGTTCTGCACATACACTGCTGTATTGCATGCCTTATCCCACAAGTGAAGGGGTAGGCCCTGATCATGCAACATCGCCCCGTGCAGCACCCACGATCGTTCTGTTCTTCCGCTCAGCCACCCCGTTCTGCTGTGGGTTATGGGGTGCGATGAGCTCTCTCAGAATCCCTTCTGCGCTGCAGAACTCCTTGAATTCAGCCGAGATGAATTCACCACCGTTATCACTCCTTAGAGCAATCACCTTCTTCCCCGACTCCTTCTCGACCAGTGCTTTAAACTCACAGAACTTCGCGAATGTATCGCTCTTCTTCGACATGAAGAAGATCCAGCACTTTCGAGAGAAATCATCAACAAAGATCACATAATACTTGTGCTTTGCTATCGAAGCAACTGAGAAAGGACCACACACGTCTGTGTGAACTCTCTCAAGGATCGTCGTGGCGCGACTATCCTTCTCGTGAAAGGTGGCTTTCACATACTTCCCTAAAGTACACCCCTTGCACTAATCTGACTGCGCAAGAGTGCCCTTGGGAAGCCCAGTAGAAATCTGCTGTAGGATCTTCAAAGCTCCATGGTGAAGGTGGCCCAATCTCCTGTGCCACAGTTCGCCCTTATCATCAGCTCTGCTTATCACTTCTTGCATGCCATTAACTGTAACCATCTACTGCCTGGCCAAATAGGGTTGGGCTAACCCCTATCTTCCGGGTTTCTCCAGTAGTCTTACTGTGCAGGAAAGCTTTTCCTTCGCTGAAGACCACATCATACCCCTTGTCTTCCAACATCACCACAGAGATCATATTCTTCATCAATCCTGGAACATGCAAAACTTCCTTCAATACAAAGGGTTTACCAGACTCCCTCTCAAAGGAAATGGTGCCGATACCGGTCGCACTGTATCTACCATCATCGCCCATCTCGATGTGCACTCCAAGATCTTTCCTCAGTTGAAAACGAGATCTCGATCTCGGTCATGTGCCCCGACGCACCACCTCCAGATGTTGCCAGTCCACTTCACACACTTGAAACCAAGCATGTGATGTCAGTGAAAAATCCAGTTCGAATTGAGAAGCCAATGCCTCTCCCGCTGCAGATCCAGCAGCCTTCTTATTTTTCTTCTTCTGTGGACAATTTGTGGCATAGTGTCCATGCTGGTGACAGTGAAAACACTTCACCTTGGACATGTCTTGCTTCTTACCTTTCGCACCAGACTGAGAAGCCTTCTTGCTCTTCCCCTTCTTTGCTTTGGCAACCAAAGCGCAATTTTCTTCATCAGATACCTTGGGATGAAGATCCATCCCTGGTAGTCCTCCTTATCTCCTCCTGCATGAGATCCACCCAAAGGCGCTCCCATCCCGGCAACTTCTCTCGACCATTGACACTATCTTGATATGAATTCCAAGCCTTCGGAAGACCAAGGAGAGCCAGTTCCACCATGTCCTCATCTTCGACAGTCACCCCCACACTTCCCAGCTCATCTCTGCATTGAGTGAACTTCATGAGGTATTTGGTGATACTGTCGCCTTTCTCCATCTTGATGTTTCTGAGCTTATCCTTGAGCACCAGCTTCCTTTGGTCGCTCTTACTCTGGAATAGATCTGTCAACGCTTTCCACATTAAATATGGAGAAGCTTTTCCATGCAGGCTGGATACAATATGATCCTTGACGCCCTCCAACAGAATCCTTCGACATTTCGCCATCTTCTTTTGCCAAGCCTCGACTTCAGCAGGATCAGTGGAATTTTGGACATCCGTATCTACGAACTCCTTCAGTCCATTATCTTCTAATATTGCCTCCATGTGATCCTTCCATGAAAAATAATTTGAACTACCTTCAAGAGCATATTCGAGTCGCAAACCGTTGAAAGACATTTTCAACTCCGGCACCAAGAACACAAACTGCTGCAAAATTCGAATTCCAAGCTCAAAGCTCAACCGCTCTTGATCTGTGAGAAAAAATTATTTCTAGCACAGAGATCAACTGCAGGGGCATTTACTGGATGTATCACCTTTCAAAGGAAAGGATGGATCCAGAGGCTACCTAGCCCGCTTGCAGACTCTGTCTACCGAAATAAGTTTGTAATCACTATGATGATCAATCTCCGCTTCAATTTCTCCGATACCATGTAGAAATTTGCTGAATAATGATATTTATCCACCAATATTATCCTGATCACATATCAATTCGAGTTCATATGCAACACATAATCTCTTCCACTCAGATCATCACACATGCGGAAATAAAAACAAGCGGTATGCGATCAAAATATCATCAAAACATCACACACATTACACAGTATATATGGGGAAAGCTTATAGCTGAAAACCCCTCAGCTATTGTGTATATTATAATGGAGAAAACATGTAACAAACTCAGTACAATACTCCTCACAAGTACTCGTTATCTCGCATGGGGTTACATTAACAAAATCAGTTTGGTTTTCGGAAATGTCAAGGTTCAAAGTACATCCACCAATTTCCCGCCCCACAGCAATCAAGGCTAGCCCAATTGTTTTTCCAAGGTTCTAATCTCCTTGGCTTGACAAACGCCGCAATCATCATGGGCATCCCTCCAAGTGTGGTGAAAATGTCATGCACAACCGATGTCACAACTGATAGCTATCTCAACCCTTTCATCTACCTCTTTCACTGTCTCCACTTCAACCGTCCATGCAATCGTAGTGAACCGATGTGTTCTTGAGTTGAATAATGAGTTATTAATTAGTGAATTAAATAATATTTAATTCACTCCACTCATTACTAGTTGATTAGCTAGTTAAACTAATCACAACTAGTTCAACTAAGTTAAACCGAACACAACTCCACCAACTGTCCCATCAACTCCACCAAACTTCTGCCACTGAAGTCCTAACTGAAGTCAACCATGCATGAGCTCACCAAACCCTAGGAATAGCGTAATTCCTCTGTCAGATGCATGGGCCACATCCGTAGCTCCAACTGAAGTGCTCCAAGAGAGTAAACTGAAGTTTAGAGTCCAAATATTATTAAGGGTAAATAATATTTGACTTTTCTATTTTTAGGATATGTAGTCTAAAAATAGACTTCGACCTAAATGTCTAAAAATAGAGGTCCATATATTTTTACCAACATGACCAATACTCCAAGAATAACATACTGCAAACCCTGGACCATGCTCCATATGTCTAAAAATAGACATAGTCTAAAAATAGACTTTGCGCCAAAAATAGCCTGCGGGCCCACTTAGTGAAGGCGACTTCATTTCACTAAGCTCCATCATCTTGCTGCATTTTCAACATAACTTTAACTTTCCTTATCATTAAGTTGATTTTCATTTACAGGCTCTCGTGAAGGGTAGAGGTTTGCCACACCACCACTTCCTTAATCATCATTAGATTTGGTGGGATCATGATCACCATCTCATATGCCCTCTTTTTGCCCCTCATCCACCCCATCAAAATTTCTAAAAGTAATATAATAGAGATGTAAAAAAAGTAAAACAATATGGTAAATTGTTTATATTTTAAACTTTAATGGCCTTATTAATATCAATAAAACACTTTGAAAATGTTAATAATATAAACAAAACAATATTATAAAACCTTATTTACATTAACCATTAAAAAATTAATTTTCTCACTCTTCAATTTTATATTTAAATTTATAATTTTTTATTTTATTTATAAATTAAATTTTGTAGGTCACACTGCCTTAAAAAAAGCAAAGCCAATTATAGAAATATATAAAAATCTTAAATCTTAAATTTGGTTCACATATTAGTAACATTCATGATATATCAGTAACACTACATAAACAATATTTATCACTTTGAATGAAAACATAGTAATCATTGGTTCAAAACCATGATTATGAGTCAAGATGCATGGCCCAAAAAAATTAAATAGTTATTGCTTATGATGCGTTGGTCAATTGATCTATTTTATTTTTTGGTAAAGTAAAAAAAAAACACACAAACTAAACTAGAAAAAGCATTCCAAAAATATCCCCAAAAGTTAACCCTGTTAGCCACTGATAAATTCTGTCATACCAAAAAGTGGCTAATTTTTTTCTTCAAAAACTCCAAGATATAATTCCCCTTTCAGAACCTATCATCCTTGAATTTTTTATGAAGATAACTAATTCTTTAGTCAATCTTCACTGTTTTTTCCCTTATAAAACTAAAAAATATGTTGTTTGCCTGAAGAAAAAGACTGCTGAAGAACCCCATTTTTCATCATTTTTTACCCATTATTTCCTCCGCAAAAATCCCTCCATAAGCCTCATTTACCCTTCAAAAATTCACTCCAACACCCTTTTTAAACCATTTGGTCCTATTTCAATTGGTTTAAAATTTCCTTTTTCCCCTACCGGAACCCTCCAATTGGCTTAAAAACCCTGTTTTTTAGCCTAAAAACACTCTTTTCTGCATATATAGAACTTTAGCCCCTGAGGGCTTAAATCCTATAAACCTCCACTTCATAAGACCCTAGCCCCGCAATTGGGCGCTTAAAGGACTTAAAAACATTTTCATAAACCTTAATTCCTTTGTATTTCCAAAAAAACTAACTTTCCTTTATTATTTCATAAAACCCGATGAAGTGATTCGGAGAAAATCTTGACCGTCAATCTAGAACCGACCAACGATCATCGGCCAATCGCATCACAAATTTTCTTTCATCCATTCCCTTTCTCTCCTTCTATTTCGATCCTGTGATTTAATCTGAGCCGTTGAAACCCACAAGAACCAACATCCCAGATTTCATCTCGCCCCGCCATAGCCCTTCGACATTAAAACCCACCAATTCAATCCTGGCCGTTGATCTCTCCTAGATCTAACGGCCCGCGCTTAATCACATCGGTTCTTTTTGTTATATTTTCCCCCTTTCCCTCCTTCGATTGCAATCTTAAGATTCAATCTGGACCGTCGAATCCACAAGAACTGACGTCCCAGATTAATCGCCCTCCACCATCACCCTCCGACGTTAAAAACCACCGATTCATCATGATCGTCCATTCTTGAGATCCAACGGTCCAGATAAAAACCACCCACCTTCTTCCGCCCATGCAACTTACCTTATTGCACTCTCGTCTCCACCGTTGGATCTACTCGCCTTTCATGCGACAGCTGGGATCCCATATTGCATGATTTTAAGCCCGAAAGTTAATTTCTAAAAATTACATGATATAGGCGGTTTCTAAAAGACACGTGTAGGCCAGAGACCCATATTGCATTCACTTGGGAAAGTTTTGAAACCACTCCAATGCCGAGCGAATACCACCGGTTTTTTTTCACCAAACCACCTTTCCAATTTGTGTTTGCATTTCCTCATTTAATCTCTGCCATCCATCTTTTTAAATCCAACAGCTCGGATTATTTCCTGATCCCAAGCCGTCACCCTTCCCCTTTGCTCCAAAGAAACTTATCGAGCAATCTCCGCCGTTAGATGACCTAATCTAACGGTTCTCATTCAAAGTTGTGCCCGAATTCCATTTTAACCCTTTTTCGCCTCCGATAAAGGTTTTCCCCCATTCTTATTACATTTTCCTCCATTCTGCTATAATATTACCCCATCCGCATTATAATTTCCCTGATTAATCTCAGCCATTGATCAATCTAGATCAATGGCTCGGACTTAATCTGATCATCATTTTAATCCAACTGCCTCCCCATCAATCCCAACAAGAAATCCTGACCGTTGGTTGCTTTCATCCAACGACTATGATATATTCCCACACCGAGAGCAGCCTAAACCTATCCTTCACGGATTTTCTTAAACTTTTCTCGTTTTTTGTAGGTTTTCAAGGTTTCTCAATTGTTTTAAAAGAAAATTAAAGGCCGGGGATGACGATCCCCCAAGCCACTATCAAAGAAGCACATGAATATACATGGTTCGAACAGCCATTTCTACCATGTCTCATGAAAATTGGTGATATTATAAAAACCCTTCGCGCACCTGTAACATAGCCAAGAAACACAGTCAGAGACCATTTATTGAAGAAAAATCAGCATTGAAGACAGGAGATTAAAGAGTATCAGGTTTTAAAAGTTCAAATCAGATTTTTTAAGAGGATTAAGGCATAAACTCAGAAAAACAAATGCCTGATCCGTAGTCAGCAGAGTATGAAGACCCGAAGATGAAGATTAAGTCTAATTAGACCTAAAAACATAGATCAAAGATAGATTAAAGGTGTTTTAGGAAAAACAAAGGAAAATATCAGTCCAAGTACACCTCAGAGCCACGTCAAAGGGGCTAATTGAATCCCCCAGCTACCAAAGAGCCACCTGCATCCTCAAAGCAATCAAAGAAGGCCTACTTATTGCCAAAGCAGAAGATATTTGTTTAAAGACATTTGAATAGTTTTTTCAAAGAAAAGAAGATATTTTAAACTGTTAGTGAAGTTATTGTAAAGGATAAATAGGCCTCGAAGTCAATATTTTTACCCATTAAGCATTAAAAAGAATAAACAGAGTAAATGAAACAGAGTTGTAAATGAAATGCATTCCTGCCTTAAGCCTTGCATAGTTTTCGAGGCTAGGAGTTGAATTTAGTGTAGAATTTATTGCATTTCAATCCTAAACTCTTCCACCTCATCATTTCTTCTATAAATACTTCTGAAGAAGATGAGATATAGGTTGGTTGATTGCTCACTAGTTGTAATACTGAAACTCTCTGAAATAATACATAGTCTGTCCGAAGTTGAGGAAGAAATTGAACTCTTGGAAGCTTGATGACGTTGTTGCATGCTTGTTCTTGAGAAGGCTTTATCATTGGATCCATGAGCTTGGCTGTTGGTGAAGTATTCTGAACGGTTTTGATGTTTTCTCCTGTTTTCATTTTCTTCCATAAATTCTTACTACAGTAGGATGAAATTTTTAGGCTAAGAAATGACTCCTAGAAGCACCTTAGACCTGTTTATCCTTCACTGTTTTATGTTTTCTTCTACTGAGGTATTTTAGAGTCCTCAATCTCTCTCTTTATTCCTCATGCTTGTTTATTTCTCTAATTGTTCTAATAGTTGGTTTCAACATGATTTATGGTTTTCCCTGCATGTCTGCTGCTGCTTGAAAGTTGTTATCGAAGTCTCCCTTTGAAGTACCATTGGCTTAAGTTAGCCAAGGAGGTTTGTTTTGATCATGCCCTTTGTCCTTGCTTGAACAATTGTTTTAAAGGTCTTTATAGTTGTGATCATAGATGTTTTTAGGTGTTCCCTCTTCTATGACTGCAATTATTAGTGAATCTTTTATGTTTTCTAAATCATTTGAAATAAAATCTTTGAGGAAATAGGATGTGCTCTCGAATCTTATATTTTGTTTTGAAAGTTTTCTTAAAATAATTATTTTCTTAAAGAGTGTTTGTAGAATGTATGGTTAGCCTTGTCTATCAAATATCTCTTTACTGTTCAATTTATGTTTTCAAGTTCCCTTTGTTGAGAATTCAATTTCTCTTTCCAAATCATTGATGTCCATCTCATTCACAAAACCAAAGGATCCTGTGGCCAAGTTAGATTTTCCCTTTTATATCCCATATCCATTGATAAGTTTGTTATTACCTCTTCTTGACTCCATTGCCTAATGAATCGGAAATTTCACCTTTCTATCTATCTTTCCTAGACCTTTCATGTTCTGCTATGTCCTTCAACCAATCAAACAAACAAACAAACATTTACACTTAATAACTAGTCTAAAACCAATACTTAAAGAACACAAGATAAACCTTTGCAAAACAAATAATTTGAGAGATCCCTCTCTAAGAACGGGAGGACTAGATCCTGCAACTCTAAAGATTGGTTTTGATGTTGCCTTGTCTTTTTATTTGCCAATCTATCAAAACATGGGACGCCAACATAATGGCGATCACGGTGGGACGTTTCTAAGTTAGTGACAAACTAAGTACACCTTAGGACTCCAGAAAATCCCTTAGTCTTTCAAACAACCATAGAAACTCAGAAAAACCCAAAAATATTTCAGATTGGCTTCCTAATAAACATGGTGGTGGAACCATTCAATATTTTACCTTCATAAAGGATAAAAAATTTCCACCTGGCGACTCCACTAGCCCCAGTAGGCCTATTACCCATATAGCTCTCCAGATTTCCTTAAGATTGTGTTAACCAATTTCGAGGAAGTTTAGAAGCCTAGTCCCATACTAGATAAGACATTGTGAGAGGCAATACTTTCAAAAAACAGTCCCAAAAAACTTCATCCTTTCTCATTTTTGAAAATCAATCTGGCTTCACCTAGGATCAACACTAGATCTCATCTAGACCCTAATCCTCCTACAATAGTTGACAATCCAGAGAGAATTCTGTGGCAGACTTCAAAATCTAGAAAATCAACTGCTGATAGGAGCCTCTTAAGAACAAAATCTGTCCCTGAAAACCTTGTTGTCTTAGAGGATTTACACTTTGATTTACATCATACAAAGAACATCTTTAGAACCAAATCTCATGGTGATTTGAACCAAACTGATCTTGACATTGTAGATTTGCAACAAAGCTTTAGTAGAGAAGCCTCGCCTTCCACTCCTCCTGATTCACAACTTCTTCACCACTTTAGCCTTTTCCATAACAAATTTGTTCAAAACTAGTTTGCTGGCCCAAGTGTTTCTTCCACTCCAATCCATACTACCATTATTCAAAACACCCCATTTCAGCTCACTTTCACTCTTGTAAATCCACCCTTCTTTCCAGCCATGGAAACATGGTATGCCCCATTAGTGTTACCGCAACCTTTGCTTCCCTTACTAAATGAGTACCAATCCAAAATTCCTCATTTCACTACAAAAGAGTCTACAACAGCTCAACATCATGTAGATAGGATGGAAGATGCATTCAATTACATAGAAATAGAGGAGGAAACCATTAAGATGAGGATCTTTGCCCAAATTTTAGGAGGAGATTTAAAGAAATGGTTTAAAAACTTACCTCCTAACAGCATCAATGATCTCCCCGCTTTGCATCAAAAGTTCATCAAAAAATGGGAACTCAAAAAGAACCCTCTCCAAATACTAGCAGAGTATAGCAACCTTAAAATAAATCAAGGAGAGAGCGTTCATGACTATTCCACTAGGTTTAACAGTGTTTACAATGCTCTTCCATCTCACATGAAACCTCCCCAAGGCATGGCCTTAGTAAGATACCCTGAAGGTTTTGATGTTGAAATGGCTTATCAGCTAAGAGAGAGAGATTACTTAACTCTAAAGGACATGTAGAAAGGAGCTGTGAGTGTGGAAGCAAACATAATTGAGAAAATAAATAGATTGAGATCAGAAAAGAGGGTAACTTATAAAGATGACATTGCACCCTCAACCTCAACTTCTAACACTAAAATTGATAACCTAGTGAAGGTAATGGAGAGGATGCTTGAAAAGATCAATTTGAATGATATAGTGCCACCAAGAGAACCTAAAAACAACCAAAATAGAAATAAAAATCAGAATTATAGAAGAGAAAACAATCAAGACAAGCAAAAAGAAAATGACCAACAGATTAGACCTCCCTTCCAACAAAACTATGTAGATCAATATGAGGAAGATAGGGAGATTGAAAGGTTGGGAGAAGGTCATTTGAACTTGATTGGATCAGGCAGTGGGGATGATGTTTTCCTCATTGAATAAGAACAAGGTTTCTTCTCCTTTGATCAAAATACAAACACCTATGAAAATTATGATGATTATATATTGGGGTTTGAAAATGCGATCATGGAGGTACACAAACAATATGATATTAGGAGCAAAGGGAACATAGACAATTCAAAAGATAAGAACACTAGCACTATTGTCAAGAAAAACATAGAAATTCAGCTTAAGAAGATAGCAGAGAAACCCAACATTTTGGCTAAGAAAACAAATTCAAACAAAGACAAAAGCAGCCAGCCAAATGTTGAACAAAGCACCCCTAGCACTTCAGCTAGTGGTCCTAACAAAACTGTCCCAATTACCAGTCCAAACAAGGTTCAGCAAATCAAAATTGTTGAAAGGAATTCAATTGAAAAGACAAATGTAAATATGACCAAATCAATTGTTCCTTTCAGCCTTGAGGGAGAGATTGCAAAGACAAAGATTACCATCCCTCTAGTTGAACTAGTAACCCAATAAGTGTACAAAAACCAAGTTTTAAAAGCTTTGAACTTAGGAAGTGATACTGGCACATTAAACTTGACAGATGACAAGCTTGAGTTGTTGTTTGGTCTAGAAGTTAAAGGAAAATACCAAGAAGGAGTTGTCCCTCCCTTCTATGTTAGTTTGAACATACATGAGAAAATTTTACACAATGCCATGTTAGACTCTAGAGCTTCACATAATCTAATTCCCAAGGTAGTAATGGAAAGCTTAGGCTTAGAAATTACTAAACCATACAAGTATTTGTATTCCTTTGACTCTAGTAGAGTCAAATGCTTGGGTTTAATCAAATATTTATGTGTTAACTTATCACAGATCCCTGCTAAGAGTATAGTAATGGACATAGTTGTAGCTGACATTCCCCCTAAGTATGGCATGCTCTTACCAAGATCATGGGGATCCAAAATTTAGGGAAGCCTTCAAATGGACATGTCTTGTGCCACCATCCCTGTTTTTAACCAAAACATAATATTATACAGAGAATCCCACATGAATTACATGGTGAGCAACATAGATAAACCAAATAACTCTCCAATCTATTCTATTCAGTCAAGCTTAGATTCCTTTATCTTGTACAATGAAGATGAAATCACTCAGAAAGAAAAGGAAAACCAAGAGCAAATCAGTTCACCAGAACAATCAAACCTTCCCTCAAATCAAATTCAAAACATTGAAATTCAATAGCAACAAGAGAATGAAAATGAGGCTGATATACTTTGGATAATAAACTTTGATGGATCTTGTAATAAAACTAGTGCAGGGGAAGGTATATGGATTCAAAATACAAATCAGAGATTTTCATATAAACTAGATTTTCCGTGCATTAACAATATCGTTGAATACGAAGCACTTCTCCTTGGCTTACAATTTCTTAAACAATTAGAAGCCCAAAGGATATCAATCTTAGGAGATTCCGAACTCTTCATAAGAAAAATCAAAGGAGAATACTCAGGTAGAAACCCAAGACTTAGAGAGTATCGAAAAGCTGCACTAGATTTATTAAAAACCTTTGAAAGGTATGAACTCAATTTCATTCCAAGAGCACAAAATCATCTAGCAAATGAACTTTCTTTCAATGCCAGCAACTGCCAAATACTTGAGATAAATGAACAGCTTAGTGTAAAGGTGAAACACAGGCCTGCAGTGCCTGATAATGAGGACCACTGGAAAGTGTTTGATTATGACAAACACATAGATGATTTCCTAAAATCAGAAAACGATTTTGACATACCAACATTAGAAACCAACCATAAAAAAAATTGTTTGTATATTGAAGAAATCCCAGAAGTTGAAATGAAATATTCTACAGATATAAATCAATTTGAGAATCCTTTTGAAGCAGAATTAATTGACTGTGCAGACTAGAAAGACTTGGAAGTTTTATAGTGCAAAAATGATACAATTCCAAGGGGTCTCACACCTTTAGAACACCTTTTTGATTTTAATGATGTAGCCAAAGAACCTAGAATGGAGCCTATGGAAACAGATGTAGAAGAACATAACATAGGCAGCCTAGCAGAACCCAAGATGATTAAACTATCCAACACTCTCCCAACTCACATAAAATTGCAATACATAGAGTTTTTCAAAGAGTTTAAAGATGTTTTTGATTGGGGATACAAAGATCTGAAATCTTATGATACTAGCATTATTCAGCACAAGATTCCTTTGAAGGAAAATCAAAATCCTTTTAAACAAAAAATAAGGAGGATAAACCCTGTTTTATTACCTTTGGTTAAGGCATAAATTGAAAAGATGCATGATGCTGGGATTATAGTACCAATTAGGTATTCAGAGTGGGTATCAAACTTAGTTTCTGTTAAGAAAAAGATAGGGGAAATTAGGCTCTGTATTGACTTTAGAAATTTAAATAGAGCCTCCCTAAAGGACAACTACCCCTTACCCAAGATGGACCATATACTTCAAAGGTTATTTGGGTCAAAAATAATATCACTATTGGATGGGTTCTTGGGTTACAATCAGATGTTAGAGTTCCCAAGTGATCAACTCAAAATTGCTTTTACTACACCTTGGGGCACCTTTATGTATGTCAAAATGCCATTTGGATTGATGAATGTAGGGGCCACCCTTCAAAGGGCCATGGACATAGCCTTCTCTGAAGATATTGGATATTTTGTAATCATTTACCTTGATGACATAACTGTTTTCTCATAAACCAATGAAGAACATTTGATTCACTTGAGAAAATTTTTTGAGAAGTGTAGGAAATTTGGCTTATCTTTGAATCCCAAGAAGACACTCTTTGGTCTCCAAGAAGGAAAAATTCTTGGCCATATAATTTAAGAAGAGGGAATCAAAATAGACCCTAAAAGGATAGATGGCATATTGCAAATCAGCCATCCAAGAAGCCTCAAAGAATTACAATCTTTCATTGGAAAGATTAATTTTTTGAGGAGGTTTATGCCCAAACTTGCTGAGCTATTAAAAAACATTACAAACATGCTTAGGAAAGAGGTAGGAGTGAAATGGACTTTACAAGTTAAACAATCATTTGAACAAGTTAAACAAGCTCTCACTCAAACACCAGTCTTAATTAGTCCAGAGTTCACCAAAGATTTTTATATCTTTTCTTTTACATCTGAGCATACAATAGCTGCAGTATTACTTCAAAAGAATGACTTGGGGCAAGAACAACCAATATCCTTCTTTAGTAGGGCCTTAAGAGATTCTCCTCTCAAATATAACATCATGGAGAAGCAAGCCTTAGCATTAGTGAAAGCATTAAAAGACTTCAGAGTCTATATTTTACACTCTTACATAATTTCTTTTCTTCCACGTACTATTTTCAAGGACATTCTAAGTCAAGACCCTGATGGTAAAAGGGGAAAATGGATTGCAACTATTCTTGAATATGACTTAGAAATCAGGCCCACCAAACTAGTCAAAGGGCAAGGATTAGCAAAACTTATGGCTAAGTCTAACTTCCAAGAACTAGATATGAACATGGTAGATGTGTTGGAAGAAATAGAAGAATCTACTGCTCCTTTCATTGAAGAAACATTTTTGAATTATCCTTGGTATGCTGACATTATTTATGTGCTTTTATATTTAAATGCCCCTCCTTCTTTGACTAAAACTAAAGCTAGATTTTTGAAACAAAAAGCTTTAAGTTATTTCATCTTAGATGGGGTATTGTATTGGAAAAATGCTATTGGAATTTTGCTTATATGTTTACTTGAAGATGATGCAGGAAAAATCATGCATGAGCTGCATGAAGGAGAATGTGGAGGACACCTCTACTGGAAGACCACAATAAAAAAAATTCTTAGATATGGTCACTATTGTCCCACCCTTTTCCCAGACACTCAGAATTTAGTCATGTCTTGCCATAAGTGTCAAATTTTGGATGGCAAGAGAAAACTCCTTCTCTTACCTTTACATCCTATCATTGTTGAGGCACCCTTTCAACAATGGGGCTTGGACTTCATTAGGGAAATTCACCCATCTTCATCAGCCCAACATAAGTGGATCCTCACAGCCACTGACTTCTTTACCAAGTGGATAGAAGTTGTACCCTCTAGGAATGCTACTGAATCTGTCATTATCAAGTTCCTTGAAACAAATATCCTATCTAGATTTGGATGTCCTAGAAAAATCATAACAGATAATGCTGCTACCTTTAAATCTAAAAAAATGGTTGATTTTTGTCACAAATACCACATCACCTTGGGCCACTCTACTGCCTACTATCCCCAAGGAAATGGATTAGCTGAATCCTCCAACAAGAGCCTCATCATTATCATCAAGAAGTTGTTGGAGAAGAATCAGAAATCATGGCACAGTAAGTTGGTTCATGCCTTATGGGATGATACATTAACTACCAAAAAGTCAATAAAAATGTCCCCCTATCAGCTGTTCTATGGCATGGATGCAGTCTTCCCCACCTCATTAGGAGTTCCAGTCATGAAACTCCTTCAAGAAGTGTAGATTGAATAGAATGATATGCAGAGAAGAATCAACCAAACAATTCATTTACAACAGCCTAGAGAAGAAGTCTATGAAAGAAGACAGTTATTCCAAGAAAATATCAAGAAAGTCTTTGATAAAAGGACTAAGGCAAACAATTTCCAAGTTGGAAATGTTTTCCTTAAGTGGGATTCAAGAAGGGAAGAGAAGGGAAAACATGGCAAGTTTGAGAACTTATGGAAAGGACCCTATATTATTCATGCTGAAAGGGGTCACAATGCATTTTTCTTGAAAGAATTGAATGGAGAAGATATGTATGGAGGTCCTGTCAATGGCAGGATGCTAAAGCATTACTTCTACCAAGAGTCGTGAGTTTAAAAGCATTTTATTTTTCATTGTAAATATCATAGTTTGAACATTGCATTCAAAGTTAGAAAAATAAAAATACAAAAACAATAGAAAAAGAAAAGAGGGCAGATTGTAAAACAAGAAAGGTACAACCCTATACCAAAAGGAGAAACAAAGTCTGAAAGTGTGCAAGCTCAAATGCCACTCCTAAAAAACATACTCCTAGTTAGTCATACAACCTAATCATGACTAATTAGTTTTAAATTTTTTGTTGATAGGTTAGTGAATAGATCAGTGAAACAACATAATCTTGGCTTATCATTAAGGTAGATTAGGTTAGAAGAAAGAAGGTTCAAACATGTTCAAAACCTGAACTTTTGATAGTGAAAGAGAACTGGTTCAAACAAACTCAAAACTTGAACCAATATGAGAGAAAGGACAGCTCAAATAAATTCAAAATCAGAGCTGAAGAGATAGTGAAGGAAGTTTTAATTTTTCAGATCTAAGCCTTCACATTTTGTTTTAATTTTTTTGCAAAATAATAGTCTATGTGCAGCTTGTTTTTATGCCATATATGAGCAACAAGTTAGACTATTCAATCCTGGCTTGTTTGCCTTCTAATTTCTGTTTTTGAATTTAGAAAATAAAAGTCTATCAGACAGTTTAATCCTGACAGATAGTAGTTAGGTAGAGAAGCTTATGAACTCAACTGTTTAAACTGAGTTCATGCAAGAATAAGATTAGACTTAGATTAGTTTTTGTTTTTCAAAAGAATAAAATGTTGTTGAAGAGAGTTTTCCAGTTTAAATGCACTCTGAAAAGAAGAAAAAAATGTTAGGATCATTAGGAATGGGTAGGTAGACATGTTGTTTTGACATAATTCCATTGTTTTAAATTTACTGCAGAGATCATAAAAAAGAGAGGTTGTTGCCCAATGGATTAAAGCACTAGTTTAATGAAAGCCGGAGATCTGCAGCTAAGGTTCTATACACCTACAGAACCAACTGTCTTCCCCAAGTGGAGCCACTGTTAGCCACTGATAAATTCTGTCATACCAAAAAGTGGCTAATTTTGTTCTTCAAAAACTCCAAGAGATAATTCCCCTTTGAGAACCTATCATCCTTGAAGTTTTTATAAAGATAACTAATTCTTTAGTTAATCTTCAGTGTTGTTTCCTTATAAACCTGAAAAATCTGTTATTTGCCTGAAGAAAAAGACTGCTGAAAAACCCCATTTTTCATCATTTTTTACCCCTTCTTTCCTCCGCAAAAATCCCTCCGTAAGCCTCATTTACCCTTCAAAAATTCACTCCAACACCCTTTTTAAACCATTTGGTCCTCTTTCAATTGATTTAAAATTTCCTTTTTCTCCTACTGGAACCCTCCAATTGGCTTAAAAACCCTATTTTTTAGCCTAAAAACACTCTTTTCTGCATATATAGAAATTTAGCCCCCGAGGGCTTAACTCCTATAAACCTCCGCTTCATAAGACCCTAGCCCAGCAATCGGGCACTTAAAGGACTTAAAAACCTTTGCATAAACCTTACTTTCCTTCGTATTTCCGAAAAAACTGACTTTCCTTCATTATTTCATAAAACCCAACGAAGCGATTCGGAGAAAATCCTAACCGTCAATCTAGAACCAATTAATGATCATCAGCCAATCGCATCACAAATTTTATTTTTGTCCATTCCCTTTCTCTCCTCTGATTTCAATCCTGCGATTTAATCTGAGCCATTAAAATCCACAAGAACCAATGGCCCATATTTAATCGTGCCCCACTATAGCCCTCCGACATTAAAACCCTCTTATTCAATCCTGGCCATTGATCTCTCCTTAATCTAACGGCCCGCGCTTAATCGCATCAGCGCTTCTCGTTATTTTGTTCCCCTTTCCCTCCTCCGATTTCAATCTTGCGATTCAATCTGGACCATCGAATCCACAAGAACCGACGACCTAGATTAATCTCCCTCTTCCATGACCCACCGACGTTAAAAACCACCGATTCATCCTGATCGTCCATTCCTGAGATCCGACGGTCCAGATAAAAACTGCCCACCTTCTTCCACCCGCGCAAATTTCTTTATCGCGCTCGCATCTCCACCGTTGGATCTATGCACTTTTCATCTGACGGCTGGGATCACATATCGCATGATTTTAAGCCCAAAAGTGAATTCCTAAAAATTACACGATATGGGCGGTATCTAAAAGACACGTGTCGGCCACAGACCCATATCGTGTTCTTTTGGGAAAGTTTTGAAACCACTCCAATGCCATGCGAATACCACCAGCTATTTTTCGCCAAACCAATTTTCTCCTTTTTATTTGCATTTTCTCATTTAATCTCCACCATCCATCTTTTTTAATCCAACGGCTAAGATTATTTCCTAATCCCAAGTCGTCACCCTTCCCCTTTGCTCCAAAGAAACTTATCGAGCAATCTCCACTGTCAAATGACCTAATCTAATGGTTCTCGTTCAAAGTTGCGCCCAAACTCCATTTTAACCCTTTATCTCCTCCGATAAAGGTTTTCTCCCATTCTTATTACATTTTTCTATAATATTACCCCATCCACATTATAATTTCCCTGATTAATCTCAGCCGTTGATTAATCTAGATCAATGGCCTGGACTTAATCTGATCATCATTTTAATCCAAATGCCTCCCCATCAACCCCAAAAAGAAATCTTGACCATTGGTTTCTTTCATCCAACGGCTATGATATATTCCCACACCTAGAGCAGCCTAAACCTATCCTTCACAGATTTTCTTAAACTTTTCTCGTTTTGTGCAAGTTTTCAAGGTTTCTCAACTGTTTTAAAATAAAATGAAAGCCCGGGGATGACGATCCCCCAGGCCACTATCAATTAAGCACATGAATATACAGGGTTCGAACAACCATTTTTACCATGTCTCATGAACATTGGTGATATTATAAAAACCCTTCGCGCACCTGTAACACAGCCAAGAAACACAGTCAGAGACCATTTATTGAAGAAAATCAGCATTGAAGACATGATATTAAAGAGTATCATGTTTTAAAAGTTCAAATCAGAGTTTTTAAGAGGATTAAGGCATAAACTCAAAAAATCAAATGCCTGATCCACAGTCAGCAGAGTATGAAGACCTGAAGATGAAGATTAAGCCTAATTAGACCTAAAAATATAGATCAAAGACAAATTAAAGGTGTTTTAGGAAAAAAAAAGGAAAATATCAGTCCAAGTACACCTCAGAGCCACATCAAAGGCTAATTGAATCCCCCAGCTACCAAAGAGCCACCTTCAGCCTCAAAGCAATCAAAGAAGGCCTACTTATTGCCGAAGCAGAAGATATTTGTTTAAATACATCTGAATAGTTATTTCAAATAAAAGAAGATATTTTAAATTGTCAGTGAAGTTACTGTAAAGGATAAATAGGCCTCGAAGTCAATATTTTTACCCATTAAGCGTTAAAAAACATAAATAGAGTAAATGAAATGGAGTTGTAAATGAAATGCATTCCTGCCTTAAGCCTTGCATAGTTTTCGAGGCTAGGAGTTGCATTTAGTGTAGAATTTATTGCATTTCAATCCTAAACTCTTCCACCTCCTCATTTATTCTATAAATACTTCTGAGGAAGATGAGATACAGGTTGGTTGATTGCTCACTAGTTGTAATACTGAAACTCTCTAAAATAATACATATTCTGTCCAAAGTTGAGGAAGAAATTGAAGTCTTGGAAGCTTGATGATGTTGTTGCATGCTTCTTCCTGAGAAGGCTCTATCATTGGATCTATGAACTTGGCTATTAGTGAAGTATTCTGAACTTTTTTGATGTTTTCTCCTATTTTCATTTTGTTCAATAAATTCTTACTATAGTAGGATGAAATTTTTAGGCTAAGAAATGACTCCTAGAAGCACCTTAGACCTATTTATCCTTCACTGTTTTATGTTTTCTTATGCTGAGGTATTTTAGAGTCTTCAATCTCTCTCTTTAGTCCTCATGCTTGTTTATTTCTCTAATAGTTCTAATAGTTGGTTTCAACATGATTTATGGTTTTCCCTGCGTGTCTGCTGCCACTTGAAAGTTGTTATTGAAGTCTCCCTTTGAAGTACCATTGTCTTAAGTTAGGCAAGGAGGTATGTTTTGATCATGCCCTTTGTCCTTGCTTAAACGATTGTATTAAAGGTCTTTATAGTTGTGATCATAAATTTTTTTAGGTGTTCCCTCTTCTATGACTGCAATTATCAGTGAATCTTTTATGTTTTCTAAATCATTTGAAATAAAATCTTTGAGGAAATAGGATGTGCTCCCGAATCTTAGATTTTGTTTTGAAAGTTGTCTTAAAATCATTATTTGCTTAAAGAGTGTTTGTAGAATTTATGGTTAGCCCTGTCTATCAAATATCTCTTTACTGTTCAAGTTATGTTTTCAAGTTCCCTTTGTTGAGAATTCAATTTCTCTTTCCAAATCATTGATGTCCATCTCATTCAAAAAACCAAAGGATCTTGTGGCCAAGTTAGATTTTCCCTTTGATATCCCATATCCATTGATAAGTTTGTTATGACCTCTTCTTGACTCCATTGCCCAATGAATCAGACATTTCCCCTTTCTATCTATATTTCCTAGACCTTTCATGTTTTGTTTTTTCCTTCAAACAATCAAACAAACAAACAAACATTTGCACTTAATAACTATTCTAAAACCAATACTTAAAGCACACAAGATAAACCTTTGCAAAACAAATAATTTGAGAGATCCCTCTCTGAGAACAGGAGGACTAGATCTTGTAACTCTAAAGATTGGTTTTGATGTTGCCTTGTCTTTTGATTTTCCAATCTATCAAAACACAGAACACCAACAAACCCTAAATACTATTCCAAATATGCCTAAATGTTTGGGAGAGGAAATTTAAAGCTAGAGTAAAATGATGGTCAAAAATTAAAATAACATGGTAAAGAGTTTATATTTTAAATTTCAGTGGCTCTATGAATATCTATAAACGCTTTGAAATTCTAATAACCTAAACGAAAAATTATTATAAACCTTTATTTACATTAACAATTGAAAATATATTTGTTTCACTTTTGAAATTTATATTTAAATTTTTATAAATTTCTCACATGTTACAATGCAACCAATAAAACATACTCAATTATAAAATCATATAAAAAATGTTTAACCTCAATTTTTTTCAGGTATTGGTATCATTCTTCATATATTTGTAACACTACATAATTAGTCATTATCAATTCCAATGCAAACATAGTGCTCATTGATTCAAAACTCGATTATGAGCTTATGTGTGTTGTCAAAAAAAATTAAATAATAAATAGCTATTTCTTATGATGCATTGCTCAAATTAATTTATTTTATTTTCAGATAAAGTGAAACAACACATAAAAACTAAACTCAAAACACCATTCCACAAATATACCCAAAAGTTAACCTTAAATCTTATTCTAAATATGCTTAAAGATCTAGCAAAACAGGTTTAAAAGGAGAGTAAAAATATGATGACAAAGTAAAAAAATGTTATAACTACTTTATATTTTAAAATCTAATGGCTCTATTAATATCTTTAAAACTCTTTCAAAACATTAATAACCTAAACAAAACAATATTATAAAATATTATTTACATTAATAATTAAAATATATTTTTCTTACTTATCAATTTTATATTTTAATTTATAATTTGTTATTTATAAATGTTTTGCAAGTTACACTTTATCCAATAGAACTCGTTGAATTATAAAAGCATATAATTGTCTTCAAAAATTGGTAACATTTTTCATAAATGATACATTTGATGCATTATTGAAGTAGATTTTTTTTCTCGTATAATGTGAAACCACATACAAAATAAACCCACAAATATGCCTAAAGGTGATTCCTAAACCCTATTCCAAATATGTTCAAATATTTGGAAGAAAAATTTTAAAAGGAAAATAAAAACATGGTGGAAGAGTAAAATAATGTGGTAAATAGTATATTTTAAATTTTAATGTTTCTATTAATGTCTATAAAACTATTTTAAAACATTAATAGCCTATATAAAAAAATATTATAAAATCATTTATATATTAATAATTGAAAATATAATTGTCTCACTTTGTCTCGATGATGAACCACATTAATTGATTGGAAAAGTTGGCAGGAAGAAATCCTAATGTGATGAATCGAGAATCTCTAAACAACTGTCCTCATAGAAGCAACAATTTTCAAAGTTTTCTCACTCTTGAATTTTAAATTTATAATTGTTTTTGTAGGCTACAGTGGAGGCAATAGAACTAAGACAATTATAAAAGCATATAAAAATACAAAAAAATATATATTCTGTGAGAATATTCATGGGGCCTTCACTCGGAGAGAAATACCATACCACGTGCATTCATAGGAGAAATACAATACCAAGTGCATTCATATTGGGGGATATATATTGAGGAAAAAATGAAAGTTAAAAGTTATTTTTAAAGTTATTTTCCAATATGTTTTCAAATTAAGGGTATTGTTTAGTAAGTCATGTGCATTCATATTGGGGGTATATATTGAGGAAAAGATGAAAATCAATGAAAAAATTTAAAGTTAGGTTGGTATTGTTACGGGGTTAAATAAAGTGATTTTTTAATTTATTTTCCAATATGTTTTCAAATTATGGGTATTGTTTAGTATGTCACAAACACACGTGTTATATGATATATTCATTGAGTAAAGCCCCTGTGAATATTATTCATATACAGGTATCACTACAAAATTAAGCATTATCATTTTGAATGAAAATAGTGTAATCATTTATTTAAAACCTCATTATGAGCTTGGATGGATGGTTCAAAAAATTAAAAGGCTATTGCCTACTATGAATTGTTTAAGTTGATTCATAATGAAGACTGACGTATCAATTGCTTGAACCCAGAATTTTTCATCCAATTTTGAGTCCTTCAACATTGTTCTACCCATTTCCTGTACGGTTGTGTTCTTTCTTTCAGCAACTCCATTTTGCTGAGGTGTTCGTGTTGTTGAAAATTGCCTTTTTATTCCATTTTTGTCACAGTATTGCTGAAATAATTTGGAAGTGATTTCTCCACCATTATCTGATCTTGAACACTTTATTTTCAAATCAGTTTCATTTTCAACCAACTCCTTGTAGATATTAAAGCACTCAAATGCTTCAAATTTTTTCTTTAGGAAACTGACGGCTGTCATCCTGGTATAGTCATCTATCATTAACATGAAATATAATTCTCCGTCTAAGCCTTTTGTTCTCACAGGACCACATAGATCAGTATGTATCAATTCCAATGGATGTGATGCAAAGTGTTATTTTGTTTTAAATTGGAATTTTGTCTACTTTCCATGCCGACATGCCTCACATAGTGTGTTGGAAGGTTTTGAGATTTTTGGCATTTCTCGTACTGCTTCCTTTTTGCTTATCCTGACAAGATTGTCAAAGTTTATGTGACCCATTCGTTTGTGCCATAACCAAATTTCATCTTCTTTAGCTAGTAGACATGCTTTAGTTGCTTCATCCAGAACATATATGTCGTTTGGAGCTCGACTTGTTGTAGCCACAATTTTACCATACCTGCCTTTCCTGATTTCATATTTTGTGGAGTTGAATAGCATTGTGTGTCCTTGATCACACATTTGTCCAACACTGAGCAGATTGTGATTCATGTTTTCGACCAATAGAACATTCTTGGCTATAACATCTTTGCTTCCGAGAGTGACGGTACCCGATCCTATAACATTTGAAGATCCATCATTTCCAAAGGATATGGTTCCATCCTTCTTCTCTTTCAGAGATACAAATTTCCTTCTATCTCCAGTCATATGCGTTGAGCAACCGCTGTCAACATACCACACATCTTTATTTTTTTTAGCCTTGAGAGCGAGAGCACAATTATCAGTCATCTTCTTCTTCCATGTTCGTTCATTTTGTGGCTTCGAAGATTCTTTTGGAGGATTTTCAAGTCTGCAGTCTTTGGCTATGTGTCCAATGTTCTGACATTTGTAACATTCCATATTATTTCTTAAATGTTAAAATCTATTGATGTTTCTTTGAGCCCTGGGAGGTTCATATTTGAAGGATCTCCTGGAGTTGTATTGGCTCCTAGGGTACGTGCAACATTCTACAGCTTTATGACCAAATTTTCCACATGAATAACAATAGCCATGAAAAATATGTTGGTACTTGGAAGGAAATCTTCATCGAGGAATCGTCTTCCATGGATGTTCTTGCGAATCTTGTCCAATGAATTCTACATGTATGTCAGATCTCATAGGTTCATTGTATTTTGTTGTAGAAGTTCCTACTTCTTCTTTGTAACCGAGGCCAGTTTTTTCGTTGTAAGATCGTTGATTGTTGATGAGTTCTTCAAATGCCCTTGAGATGTTGGCATAGTTTTGGACATTTTTTCCCTTCTTCACTTCCTTACACAACGAGACTACTTCGGCTTCTAATGCTTCCCTTTCTTGGTTTCTTTCTTCCAAAAGTTCTTTTGAAGTGACTCTTCAATACATTTGTGTCCTTCAACTTCAATTTTGAGACCTTGAACTTGTTCTTCAAGAGTATTGGAACGGATCTTCTCTCGCTTAAGCTATTTTAATAAGCTTGATTTCCCTCCTCATAAAATTATTCTATGGTAAACCCTTCTTCTTCATTGTTTGATACTTCTTGTTTATCGTGCTTCTCTTGTTTATCGTGCTTGGCCATAAACAATAATCTCTCACTGGATTCTTCTTCATTGTCACTGTTTTCATCGGATGATGAGCTATCTTCTTTAGAGGGAAAATTCCTTTTGAATCCTTTCTTTTTGCCTTGCTTGTTAAATTTCTTAAATCCTTTCTTTCCTTTTGAGTTGCCATCACTTATGTTCAGACATTTTGCTATGAAATGCCCAACCTCACCATAGTGGAGTCATATCAATGGAATTTTACCTATGAATTTTCCCTTACCAATTTTTAGTTTTCTCATAAAGTAAGCATATTCTCCATCTGAAATACCTTCTTCATCATCTTCCTTTCAGAATTGGTAGGTGCATACTACTTCAATTGAAGGTTGTTTGTCCTGCTGGTTTTCTTAGATGCAACGAATGCAGTTTCTAGATGCGAAGTACCCTTTTCTTCATCAAGTCTCATTTCATATGCTATGAGAACTCCTTGTAATTTCTCTTTTCTAAGTTTTTCTAGATTTTCACTGTATTCTAAGACCGATACCTTTGGGTTGAATCTCCCTGGTAATGTTCTAAGAATCTTTCTTATAATAGTCTTCTCGTCAACTAGCTCTCCCAATCCTTCCAGAGTATTGGTTATTTCATCAATGTATTAGAAGTTTGCAACAATGTTGCAATATTCTTTCATTCTGAGCTGCTCAAATTTTTCTCTATAGATTTGAAGCTTTTCTTCTTTGAAATTTGAGTCACCTGCATATATATTCTCAAGCTTGTTCCATACATCTTTGGAAGTTTTACAATCCAACACCTTATGATAAGCATATTCAATAAGTCCACTGAAAATAATATTCTTTGCTTTTACATCATTTACCAAATTATTCTTACCTTGTTCATATGCGGTTGATGTAAATCCATTTTGAACTGTGTCCCATACTTCGTAACCTTGTGCCAAGAGATAAACCTCCATTATTCATTTCCAGAGTGAATAATTATTTTTGGTCAGAATAGAGGTACACCATTCTTGGTATGCTCCATGACCTCTTCCAGCCGTTAAACTACGATTGAAGGAACCAAGCCTGATACCAATTGTTGGAACATCGAGAGGGGTGTGGGGGTGAATCCTAAGATTCTTCTTTCAATTGGTGACATTATTTAATCTTCAAGCAGACATTGCTTGTACAATGATAGCAGTAAACAAGAGGAACACAAATGCACACATTTTTTAAGGTGGAAACCCACTTCGGGACAAAACCACCTAATGCTTTTCTAATAATTCTTTAATATTCAACTCCAATTGAAAATAAAGCTCCAACTTCCTAGAATCTAGAAAAGCATTCTTCTCCAGCTCCCACTGGATGGACGCTCCAATGCTCGAGATTCTTCAGTAGTCAACCGAACGGATGCCCCAACACCCAATGAGCTACAACTCACCCTAGCACCACCCTACCACCCTATAGAAGAATAAAAGAAGAATGGACTCCTGTACTAGGGAAATTGTCCAATTTACAATGATATAGAATGATGTAGAACAAGAAGATATACTAGACCATAACCCCAACTTTGACACAACCACCTAATGATGATCCTAGACCTCCCAACACTACCTCTTCAACCCTTTTCAGATAGACACTAGTACAATTTTTACAATAATGTATTTATAATGACTTAGTACAATGATACCTTTACAATGATTGTATGCAGTGCTGCCCACTTGAAGACTTCATATGATGAAATTCTTGTTGTTGTTATGCACCTTGGTTGCTGCTCTTGTCATGCTACCTTCTGATGCACCTTGCTTTGCTTTGCTACCATAGAAAGTCTGGTCCTTTGCAACCCTTGACAACACATGATCTAGCTTTTTCTTGCCTTCTAGAAGCTCGATATTGAATCGAGTGTATCTATGTTATTTCAAATCCTCAATATCTGATTTTCGGTCCTGTAGTAGTCCTCTGAGTCATCTTTCTAATGCCACAGGTCTGACCCAATTTGGATTCTAAAAGGGAGATTTATACCCAATCTCTCACAATTCCCTAATTATGGATTGTTTCAGCAGAGCGAACTTGTATGGTGTGTCACGTGTCATTGTTTCTTCATTCGGCTATGAAATTGATAGAGAGAACACTACAGTCTGTGCAATATCTGTCACTTTTAACATAATTCCAATCCGATACTAAGAGAGAGAGTTATGACAATTTTACCAAGGTCACTTCTTTGAGATTAATTTCAGGAACCTGGAAAAATCCTGACTTCCACAGATCATATCTCCAAAAATATTGCGCACCTTGATCTGAAATTTTTACAGCAACTTCCTCAAGATTTTGGCTTCACGTCATAAAAATTTCAGCTTCTAAACCTCCGTATAAAAAATGTTAGAGCGAAAATTCCACTATGACCTGTTTCAGATGGCGAAATCCCTTGCATAAGGAGGAAACGAGGATCACAATTTATATAAATTATTAGGTTGAGAGGGGCTTCAACAAGTGAACGTGGGAGGGATTTTAGGAGCTTAAAAAATATTAATTATGACTTTTCAATGACCCATGCCCCAACCCCATGGGGTTTTAGCCCACAAACTAAGGGTACAAACTTCAAACATGAATATCTCTCAAACCATGAAGAATTACATGGCGTGCCATATATCAATGGAAACATATCGATAAGTAGAAACCATCAAAAGCATTATTGACCCAGAATATATGAATTTGGTAGGTCAAAATTGCCATGAAATATTGGGTTAGCCCCTGGTGCTGCTTGGGTTGACATCAATGACAACCGCTGATCAACAGAATATGCAGAAGTAAAGATGGAGATATGCAGAGTTGATAACCAGGTAAATCAACATATTGTTTTCATGTTCTGTGAGGGTATTGTGGTCTGCTTTCAAGTTGTGTTTTGATAAAATGTTCATTTGGAGCTAGTTGAGGTAGGAGCCTCCTATGGGTGGTACCAGCATAAAACCCATGGGAGTTGGAACTTCCTTGCATGTTGTAGCTTATTGCCTCCTGTAGGTTGGAGCCTATAGAAAATCAAGTGCAATAAGGAGTAGGAGCTTGCCTTTGCATCACAACAATAATAAAATCATGGTTTTCTCCCTTATGGGTTTCCACTTATATCTGGTGTCCATATGAATTATTATTATGTGTTGATGTGGTTTATTAGTCCGCTTATTACTTGTTGTTCACATATTCAGTTTTTTTATCATAATTTGTTAATATGCTCATGTAATGTTTGAAATTGATGATATTAATGAAAATAATATTAATGTCCATAAATGGACTAAAATGATTCACCCCCCTCTTAGTTTAGTCAAGGTTTCATCAATTGGTATCAAAGACAAGTTCCTTCTGTATAATCCTAACAACTTGAAGGTTGGTCTGGTTGAGTCATGGACTATCAAAATGTACTCGTGTTGAGTGCAAAAGCTTTCCTGATTGGAGAGATAAGGTTGAAACAGATTTATTTGCTTATGGACCTGGTGTATGGAAGCATGTATTCGACAGCTACTACAAAGACTCTCCCTCTTTGCAAGAACAATAGTGGAATTCCAAGGAAAAATGCGTAATGTATAACAGTCTTCATAACAAGGACCTTGATACATTAATGGATTTAACTTCTACAAAATAAATATGGAATAGATTTCATCTCATGCATGAAGGAGACACTAGTGGCCACATTATTGAGAAGAAGAAGAAAAACCCCTTTCAAAAGGAAAAGGTTCAATCAAATGAGGTACCTGCTAGTGTGAATGGACGTGATTTTCATGACACAGTTGAATAAAAAGCCAAAGTTGACCTTGTTTTGACTAAAATAGGAAGATTTAAGAATGAAAACAAAGATTTGAATAAATTAGTGCAGATATGTCATGAGAGAAAGCATCAGTACAAGGAATAAATTGTTAATCTAAGGACCCAACTTGAAGAGGCAAGGATAACAGAAGATACAATGAATATTGGGCTAAGGGAGAGAGAGGTAGAATGTGAAATATTAGAATATGAGATTATTTCAGTTAGAAGAGAGTTAGTTGGAAAGAATATGTTGTGTAAGATGTTAGAAGAGGATGTTTTATTCATAAAGAACCTAGAAAAAAATAGCCATAAAGGATAATGGAGTAGCCCTAAAACTACCTACAGGAGAATAAGCCAGCTACAACAGGATTTGTAAAGAAGCTAGCACAAACAGGAAGCAAAACCAAGAACAAAAGAAGGAAACAAAGAATGTCCATTTTGCAAGAATGCAACTTTCTCATAGAGAGGAGGTTAGAAGGACTATAAGATTTCAAAGGAGGAAATATGTCTCATGCTTCTATTTCCATGAACTCAGACATGTAGTGGCAAAATTTAATACCAATGAAATCAATACTAGTCAACACAAGGTGCATAAGACAATAAGTTCCATCATGTAAACAAAAAAAGAAGACTCTCATCGACTAGGTACACTAACTACTTTTTTGGTTATTTCTATCTATGCAATGAATTTGGTCATAAAGCATTTGAATGAAAATTATACACAAAGAAAGGCGTGAACTCAAGAAGGAGCAAACCATTTCATGCATTTCTTAGTGATAAAAAATGGTATATGTGTAATAACCTTTTCCATAAGGCCAAAGACTGCAAGCTATCACATGCCCTAAAGAAGCCCAGAAAAAATATGTACACTACAAGAAAACCAAAAAATGTGACAAAATGAAATAAAGACAATAGAAAAAAGCCTACTAAAGTTTGGAAGAGGAAAAACAAAGAAAAACTAGTGACCTAGCTTGATCTCAGGGAGTGTTTCTTAGGAAAGCAAAAGATGAATTTGTTGAATATTTGAGCAACACCATCTCAGGGGGAGAACAGTTCCATTAATACTCATTGGAGACAAGAAAAACAAATAAATCACGTGTGGGCATAGATGGTTTCTCTTGCAATTTGGAATAAGATGCACTACATATAATTGGGAAATCATCCCTCTTCATAAAGGGAGATAAATCTATTGTACTTGACAAAATTAAGAACTGAAATTGCAGGAAGGGAATTTGAGACAATATTGAGAGACTTTGTGTGGACCATCCAAAAAATTCAATACTATGTTAGAACAATACCATTTCAAGGAGAAAGTAATCCCTATAATGAATTGAAATATACACGACTGTTATTGTTGATAACATTCACTTAAAAATAGGACCATTGGAAGAGACCTTAATTTGCATCCCTATCTTGGAATAAAAAAAGAAAAAAAATCATCATGGGTCTATTCAGAGAAACTATGACAGACCATTTTGTCTGCATAAAGAAATAATATGTGAATGGAGAATATCTACTGAATCATTAACAATATTACAACATAAGATAACAAATTTGTGTAAAGTTGCAAAAACAATAGAAGTTTAAAATCAATATTCTAAAGTTTAATAGGAGATAGAGGAAGCATCCAGGAATAATCTCCTATAAATTACACATAAATGATCCTCTGGAAGCATTAAATTAACTAGAAATAAGGGGATGGAAACCTCATTGTGTCACGAGTGAAATATTCCAACTATCATTACGAAAATATTATGACATGACTTCATATAGTTGGACTGCACGAATATATGGACCAAACTAGTTATTGTTTCAAAGAATCAAAGGCTCAAATGAGAGCTAAACTTGGAGAAATTCAGATTTCTCATTCTAACTAGTTGTGGATCATTCATGTTGCACCCTTCAAATTTTTTAAGCAGTTGTTTTCAGCCTTTGGAAATATGATGTATGTTATCTAGTGTTGAGGGGTTATAATTTTACATATATTGGCCATCAGCTACCTAGTTCGAGGGACGGAGAAGTAAATAATGCACACGATGAGTAAATAATGCATACGAGATCATGTCTGATGAAAAAAAAACCTATGACATGTTGCATAATTTTTTCATATGAGGATCTGCCCCTAATAAGTGAATGTGTAGATAGTGCTCGACGTGTAACCAATGCAAACTTGAATGATGAAGGAGAATTGGAAAATTAGGGTTCCCATCTAAAATATCTTCGCATTTATTACAACAGCGGGTGCATTATGGGTAGAACATACAGAGAAGACCAGCTGAGAGGCACATTACTTGTCAAAGAGAAGAGTTATTAATGGTATATTGATGCAGTACAGAAGGGTGTAGAATGGTGCAGTGGTGCAGTTGTCAGCATATATCAAGTGGAGAAGCGTTATTTCTTTTAAGCATATGGCTTTGATGCAGGGTTATAATTTATCATTAATGTATTGCCTTTGCAGCAGCGAATTGAAAATACCTGACATATTGGAGATAACTATAATCATTTTTGGAACAATAAATGATCTTGGATGTAGACGTTGAAATAAAATCACAGGAATGATCATATTAAATGCATAGGAGAGCATTATTTTCATTGATTGTTTGAGACATCTTGGGCGACAACATTATTTTTATTATAATCATCCTTTGGGTATCTATTAATATTAATGGGAGCAAGGTTAATCACATTTTTTGAATATCATGACAATAATAATATGGGGCTTCGAACTTGCGGAGAGCGTTGTGTTTGTATCAAACAGGAGGTGTTGATATATATACTTTGACAACAAGTTCATTGTGACAACAAGTTTATTGTAACAGTGTGTTAGTATATTGGTTGAATGAATGTAGTTATTTTTGCATATTTTTTATGCAAATAAATGATCTAATCTGAGTCCCTTTGCACACTTCATAAGTTTTGGAACAACCGTGTATGCATGCCTGAATATCGTTTCGCAAAAGTGCTATCGTGTCGCAAGGATATATTGTTTTGCAGGGACGCTATCACTTTGCATGCATGAAGATCGTTTTTCATGGATGTATCATTTTGTAGGCATGAATATCGTGTAAGCATGCATGAATATCATTTTGAAGATTGCTATCGTTTTTGCAGATATGTAATATTTTTTTATTTTGCATTAACATTATAAGGTTGCCATGCATTATATGTCAGTATCATTGAGAACGTTATGGTATGATGGATGAATACCACGCGTCAGGTTTCCATATTCAGCTGAAAGTACAAAACATATGTGGCTCTAGGGTTTTATGCCCTAACGATGCTAGAAATGAAGAGTTCATGTGTTAGTATGTATATTCTCAAGTTTGGCCTCGAGCCGAAGATTTCTTGCTATGTAATCGAGGATAAACCAAACAACGAATAAACTTCTCCTCTTGTTCTTCACAGATGTCCCCTCCATCTTTAATGTAAAATATATTGGGAGCTCGACCTTGTCATGTTTTCCACCCACATGCTGCTTAGCCCTGTTATCTTACATTAAGTACCATGGGAGTAGTCATTTCACGCATTTTCTAGAATCACACGGGTGGGATTTCCCATGATATTAACGCATATGTTGTTCAGATAGGCTGTTAATTATCTGACACCACTATCTCTCTTTGTTTGGAAGAAGTCCATTTTTACCATTGCTCCCAAGGAATATCACAATGGGGATCTCGTTGCTTCTTTTCCCAATCTAAGAAATCATTGGTTTTTATGCCATATACTTATCGGAGAAGCTGAAATTGAATTAGAATTTGATGTTGATTGACTACAATGGAAGGTAGGAGATTCAAGAAGGAGGCCTAGTTTTACCAGTGCAGTGTTGAGGAGATATGGCAGCCCCATACTAAGCAATTACACCCAAGGGCCTTTGCCCGCCAAATGGGTGGTCCTCAGGATCTCATTCGGCACCTGTAGCTCTATGCAATGTTGGAAGCACATGATGGTTGTGTAAATATTGTACAGTTCAATCCAACTGGAAATGTAATTGTGTCAAGGCATGATGATAAACAGATCATATTTTGGGATTGGGATGCTAAAACCAACATATTTAGTTTTCTGTCTCGTCATGAAAGTAATGTATTTCAAGCCAGGATTATGAATTCATGGATGATCGTAGTGTTGTTACATGTGCTGACGATGGACAGGTAAGTCATGCCCAAATCCTGGAAAATGGTAAGGTTGAGACAAAACGACTAGCAAAGCATCGGGGGCGTACTCATAAACTTGCAATAGAGGCTAGAAGTCCCCATTTCTTTTACAATTGTAGTGAATATGGAGTTGTCCAGCATTTTGATTTCTGAAGCCACATTGCAACCAAGCTTTTTACTTGCCATACCTTTGTGGGGAACAAGTCATAGTCCATCGAACGGGTGCGACTAAATGCAATAGTGATATACAGCGTTTTTTTCTTCTCAAAAAATATTTGAGAAATCCATATTGTTTTTCGATTACTAGCTTTGATGAATATGATCGTGTTTATGACATCAAAATCAGAAATCCATATTATTTTTTGATTAGTGGCTCTGATGAATATGCTCGTGTTTATGACATCAAAATCTATCATCAGGATTCTTCGACAAATCATGATTTCCCTGTAGATTTCTTCTCACCTCAACATCTGATTGACAATGACCATGTTCACATTACTGGTCTAGCTTATTCTAACGAAGCGGAGTTACTTGTCTCTTACAATGATGAACTTATTTACTTGTTTAAGAAGGAAATGGGTCTGGGCCCAAACTCAAAATCGGTGTCAGTTGAGGTGAGGAATGAATTAGAAGCCCCACAAGTTTATAAGGGACATCGAAATTCACAAACTGTGAAGGCTGTAAATTTATTTGGCCGGGTATATATATATATATATATTATGGAGTTTTTCTATCTTCATCATTATACAAGTGCACTGCAATTATTATTTGGATGGTATCAACTTACTATGTATATACATTCAATTGAGATGATTTACAAAGTGTTCTCCCAACAAAAATTATATACCAGGCACAATAGTCATTTTTGAAGCAGTATTGATCTTCGAGCAACACTCATTCACACTACAAGAAATTTGTAACCCCCTAGTCATTGATGTCAAAGAGGGAGGTAATTAGAGGAAGGGACACTTCTTAGAATGAAAAGGGGAGGACAAATGTGTTGCAATCAATGACAAAAGGGGAGATTGTTCGAAATATTTTCATTAATGGCAAAGGAGCAAATCAGGATCAACAAAGGTATACAGGAGTAGCAAAACAAAAGTGCAGTGAAGAGGCACCAAATAAGTAATGGAGCAACATATATATTGATGGTTTGGTAGAAAATTTATGTTGGCATGCTCATTGAGCTGAATTTTTGTAATGCAAAGGCAAGACTTCAAGGAAAAAACATTATTATTTGATGTTGGCATTAATTTCATGAATTTAATCATTACATGTGGATGAAATTAATATTGGATTATTTATGCATTTTTTGGTCTAATATTCAAGATATGAAGTGTGTGGAAACGAATGATTGGAAGGAAAATATTCAAGCCTATTCAGTTCACATTCCTCTATAGAATATAGAAGGCCATCAAATTATCTCTATAAATGATGTCATTTTGGTGTTCATTAAGAGGTTAGAGAGCTAGAGAATGTGAGAGAGATGATTGAGATATTATGCACATATGGAGCTCATGTGAAGCAAATTTGAAGGGAGAAGAGGAAAAAGTAAAGGTGGAGATATGTAAAGTTGATAACCAAGTAAATCATCATATTGTTTTCATGTTGTGTGAGGGGATTGTGGTCTCCTTTCAAGTTTTGTCTTGATAAAATGTTCAGTTGGAGCTAGTTGAGGTAGGAGCCTCTTTTGGGTTGTAGCCTGCAAAAAACACACTGGAGTTGGAGCTTCCTTGGATGTTGTAGCTTGCAGAAATTTGAGGTAGCAGACTCCTGTAGGTTGGAGCCTACAAAAAATCATATGCAATAAGGAGTAGGATCTTGTCTTTGTATCACAACAATAATAAAATCTTGGTTTTCTCCCTTATGGGTTTCCACTTATATCTGGTGTCTATATGCATTATTATTATGTGTTGATGTGGTATATTAGTCTGCTTATTAGTTGTTGTTCACATATTCAATTTGTTGATCATTATTTCTTAAGATGCTCATGTAATGTTTGAAATTGATGAGATTAATGAAAAGAATATTAATGTCCATCAATGGACTAAAGTGATTGACCTCCCTCATAGTTTAGTCCAAGGGTTCCTCAATGTATATTAAATTATTTTAAGCAAATTATAAATAATATATTTAAGTCAAAATTATAGTACTTAACCCTAACCTATGGTTATAAATTATATATTGTAATAAGTTTTATGTGTATTAAATTAGTTCAAGAATATTATAATTAAAATAAAAATAAAAATTACAATTAAACGTTTGTGTGTTTGTGTGTGTGTGTATATATATATATATATATATATATTGTGTATCTTTGTCATATGTAATGTGATACACAACATGTTGACATACTTACATTACACCTAATGTGTAATTCCTACACATATCTCCTATCCTAGAGGATAAAGCACCTCATTACACTATTAAAAAAAATACAATAAAATAAGGAAATAAAATTATTAGTTATTAATAGTTATTAATAATTAAACCAATTTAGATCCATTTTAATTGGGGATCTATAAAAATTTGATAGAGAAATTTACACTCTGAGAGATTTGAACCTTCTTATCACTTAATACATCCATAATTAAGATGAATCTATAGTTTATTCATTTTTACTCTACAATATTAATTATTATTTTAATTATATATGGAAATAAAAAAATTTATTTGTTAATTAATTAATTAATTTAAAATTTAAAATTTTACACATTATTAATAAATAATTTAATTTCTTGGGTCGAAAGGAGCGGGAGGGGTGTTTCATAACTTTGAGGGAAAAAACATAATAGAGCTTACCTGGGGAATTGGAACGAAAACAAACAATCAGACTGAAGCAATGGCTCTCTGGAAATTGCTAGAGCTAGCTCTAAGGCATAACATTAAAGCTATGCATGCAATTGGAGACTCAGCTTGGGCAATCAAGAACATTCTAGCCCTGCAAAAAGGCACAATGAAGCATAAGCCTAGGATCTGGTGTCGTATAGAAATTCTTCTCCCCCATTTTGAAATCCTAACTTGTTGGCATGTGAAGTGAGTTTTAAACAGAATGGCGAACAAACAAGAAAATCAGGGAGTGGTGTTACCCCCAAGCCACTTCAGGTTAGGCGGAGCAATGGAGACCCACAACCTTCCCTACTGACAATGGAAATAAATCCCAATAGGACCAAGGGAAACCGTCACAAGGCTCAAGAGCTCTTGAACACCCAAGGCATATGTTGTAGCTACCACTCACCTGCCATCATTCAAAGCGCATCGCCTTAGCATGACACATGGTGGAGCTGGCTCACCCGTGATGCAGCCACCCAACACGCGGATGACGGTAAAGCAAGACACATCAATTCGGCGGAGGATAGAAACACATGCGCTATGGATATGGAGAATATTGACACTGTGAATCGGCTTCAAACACAAGCATGCAAGAGTGAGTTGGTTTACATAGCAATGAATTTTCTTGACTGAGGCAGGCCGAGAGTTTATGACATGCTAACCCTGCGAAATAAGACACTGAATGGCTTCCCTCTCAATCAGAACCATTCCTCCATCACGCAGAGGGGTGAAACCGGTAGAGCCCCATTCTAGAGTGGGAGCCTTCAAGTCAGGAAACGTTTCTGTGTGGAGCTCAAGAGTGAAATTGGAAAATATCTTCTGCTCTGTTTTTAGGAGCATAAGGAGGGTAATGCTAACATTATCACAAGATACTTGGGTGCATGCAACATTGGAATTCGTCGCCACAACAATTGGAAGGAAATGGACCCTTTGAAGCAGAATATGGACTCCCCCTCATAATTGTCCACAACAATGGAAGAGATCTGCAATCAGTAGGACACTCAATTGGCCCACCTACACATCAATTTCAACAACTTGTTATTCAATATTAGAGACAAAGACAAAACCATCATAGGAAGGATGATGTTGTAGGATAATAGGATCATAGAGAAGGAAAAATGTATGACCTAGCTAAGGAGTGAGTTTCAAAATCTCCTTCAGTAGGTGGACCAAGATGACAAAGACAAGCAGACCCAAAACCTTCTGGCAACAATTGACTCGCATACCTAGACTAGAATGGACCTGAGCATCAGTGAGCCTAGTAGCTAGCATCAACATCGAACAACCAAAGCATAAGGGAATTGTCCCTACATCCCGTGTTATAATCATTTTCGTTAAGTTTCTTTTGATGCAATGTTTTGCAATTTTTCTTATAAGGGTATTTCATAAGGTCTATATCATATTTAGAAAGTTTTGAACTCCCTCATTTGCTAGTAAATACAATTTTGAAGCTATTGTGGGCATCATTTTTATAATAAACTCTATAAATGAAAGAATGAATAAACTTATAAGATTTACCAATCCAACAACTTTGAATTTTAATATAAAAACTATATCCTTTCTTATTTAAAAAAATAATAATAAATTATTTTTTAATGACTTTTATATTTTCACTCATTAAATTATTTTGATTATAGATTTTGTGTATTTTCATATATGTTAAAGTTGTTTAGATAGTAAAGAAATTGAATTTATTGAAACTTATTAAATAAAAAATAAAAAAATAAATAAAAAATAAAAATAAATAAATAAATAAAAATAAAAATAAAAAATATTTTAATGACCAA
The DNA here is from genome assembly GCA_034641835.2 of Pinus albicaulis. NCBI lineage: Eukaryota > Viridiplantae > Streptophyta > Pinopsida > Pinales > Pinaceae > Pinus > Pinus albicaulis. The sequence continues at coordinate 178,133,123 of CM076572.1, read as the reverse complement.
AATCTATCTTAATCGATATAAATTTATGTTGTTATACGCACTTTCTATTTGTCTAGTATCAGGTAGCTCACTCTAAAAATACATCAATGGTTACCCAACTAATGACCAAAATGAAATCAAAACTTACCTCTATAGTCCAGCATGACCTTGATGTGTAAGTATGTCGGAAGTCAAAATAACAAAAACTAAAGAAACTTTTAAAAATAAAATCTCAATAATGTCGGCTTAAACAATAATTTAGAAAACCATATAAAAAACAATTAAAAATTAATTTAAAAATAAGTTTATCAAAATATGAAGAGGTTTACGAACAATAAAAAAAGATATGGTAAATAAATAAAAATATAAATAAATTAGAGGTATGGTAAATAAATTAAAGACCTATGGGCCAAATACCATGGGACAAATACCATGGGCCAAATACCATATTTGTAAAAGAGGTATGGTTAATAAATAAATATAAAAGTGGTATAAAGGAGTAAGGTAAAAAAATAAAAATATAGATAAAAAAACTTTCAAAAAAATCACATCATTATTATGGATGTGATTTTTCCAAAAGTTTTTTTATCTATATTATGGATCACAAAAGTCTTAGATCTAACAAAATAAAAATATATCAAATAGGATTAGAAATCAACATCTAATTATATACGAAGTCTATGGCCTAAATACCATGGACTAAATTATTATTAATAGCATGCAAATAAACATTATTGCACCCAGAGGCACATTCTACAGCCCAGTATGACCCTGATGTGTAAGTATGTCGGAAGCCAAAATAACAAAACTAAAGAAACTTTTAAAAATTAAATCTCAATAATGTCCGCTTAAACAATAATTTAGAAAACCATATAAAAAAACAATTAAAAATTCATTAAAAAATAATTTTATCAAAATATGAAGAGGTTTATGAACACTAAAAAAAGATATGGTAAATAAATAAAAATATAAATAAATTAGAGGTATGGTAAATAAACTAAAGGCCTATGGGCCAAATACCATGGGACAAATACCATGGGCCAAATACCATATTTATAAAAGAGGTTTGGTTAATAAATAAATATAAAAGTGGTATAAAGAGGTAAGGTAAATAAATAAAAATATAGATAAAAAAACTTCAGAAAAATCACATCATTATTATGAATGTGATTTTTCCAAAAGTTCTTTTATCTATATTATGGATCACAAAAGTCTTAGATCTAACAAAATAAAAATATATCAAATAGGATTAGAAATCAACATCTAATTATATATGAATTCTATGGCCCAAATACCATGGACTAAATTATTATTAATAGCATACAAAAAAACATTATTGCACTCAGAGGCACATTCTATAGCCCAGTATGACCCTGATGTGTAAGTATGTTGGAAGCCAAAATAACAAAAACTAAAGAAACTTTTAAAAATAAAATCTCAATAATGTCGGCTTAAACAATAATTTAAAAAACCATATAAAAAAAAAATTAAAAATTCATTAAAAAATAATTTTATCAAAATATGAAGAGGTTTACGAACATTAAAAAAAGATATGGTAAATAAATAAAAATATAAATAAATTAGAGGTATGGTAAATAAACTAAAGGCCTATGGGCCAAATACCATGGGACAAATACCATGGGCCAAATACCATATTTATAAAAGAGGTATGGTTAATAATTTAATATAAAAGTGGTATAAAGAGGTAAGGTAAATAAATAAAAATATAAATAAAAATACTTTCAAAAAAATCACATCATTATTATGGATGTGATTTTTCCAAAAGTTCTTTTATCTATATTATGGATCACAAAAGTCTTAGATCTAACAAAATAAAAATATATCAAATAGGATTAGAAATCAACATCTAATTATATATGAAGTCTATGACCCAAATACCATGGACTAAATTATTATTAATAGCATGAAAAAAAACATTATTAACCCTACAACCCATTATGATCCCGATGTGTAAATATGTCGGAAGCCAAAATAAAATAAAAAAACTAAAAAAAATAAAAATATAATCTAAATAATGTCGGCTTAAAAATAACTTAGAAAACCATATAAATAAGCAATTATAAATAAATTTAAACAATATCAATTTAAAATATGAAGAGCTTTAAAAACACTCAAAAAAGAGATATAGTAAATAAATAAAAATATAAATAAACTAGAGGTATGGTAAATAAATAAAACCTCTTTTTCTACTTTCTCCGGAGGTATGGTAAATAAATAAAACTTCTTTTTATATTTAATCCATAAACCTCTTTGTATTTACAAAAACCCAAAAAAGAAGTTTTATTTAGAGTAATCTTATGGGTCAAATACCATGAGACAGATTATTATTAATACCATGGGCCAAATACCACGGGCCCAATACTATATTTATAAAAGAGGTATAAAAAGGTAAGATAAATAAATAAACCAAATTAATAATAATAACACAAATTTGATATTTATTTATTTATTCAGGGTTAATAATGTTTTTTTCTGCATGCTATTATTATTAATTTGGAGGGGGGAGAGAGGGAAGAATATTTATTGAAATAGATGCATTGATTTCAGTGTAGATGGTGATTTCTAATCCTATTTGATTTCTTGAACTAGATACGTTGATTTTAGTGTAGATTTTGTTTTCTAATGATATTTGATTACTTGCACTATATGTATTGATTTCAATGTAGATGATTTCTATTCCTATTTGATTTCTTTCACTAAATTCATTGATTTCAATGTAGATGGTTATTTTTAATCTTATTTGATTGCTTGCACTAGATGCAATAATTTCAATGTAGATGTTGATTCCTAAATATATTTGATTGCTTACACTAGATGCATTGATTTCAACATATCTGATTTCTAATCCTATTTTATTGTTTTCACTAAATGGATTGATTTCAGTGTAGATGGTGGTTTATAATCACATTTGATTGCTAATTATTGATAAAACTAGCTAAAACCACACATATATTATAAAAAAATGGTGTATGTGTAAACACACTCACACACAAATTGCATTCAGATCACTCTATTAAATAGAGTTTCTAAGATCCAACTTATTCCTAATTTAGAGAGAGTGGTTGAGAGAATTTCTCAATCATCACAAACCAATTTCTAGAATATGGAATGTAAGCATTAACTCCAACATCCCCCCTTAATGATTACATTACATGAATTTATTGAATTCACTCATAAATAACAAAATAATCAAGCTTATCAGTAGATGCTCCATCAAGTTTCCTCATAACCCTCAGAAAGGTGTAGTTGGCAAGTTGGATTCCCGAGTTCGCTTCCTCAACTCCCGAAGTCAATTACTGGACATCATCCCAATCTGTTGCATAACCTCATTAGAAGACCACTTCCATGTCTACCATTAATGAAGGATCCTTCCCTAGATCCGCAACTACCATACTATCTGGAAAACCATCCATATTGAGCCTTACTGCCAGTTGATCTCTTCAAACACAATTGATTACTTATTTGCAATAGCTGAACTCCTAGTCATTCTACGGACGAGCTCCCATCCACCAAAATACATGGGTTCTAACCGTTGTACTCGCCAATTATCTAGGAAAGTTGTCTAGATACAGAATGTATCTAGAATTAGTTTTGCAAAATAACTTTTTTTTATCTAGTTTAAAATTCATCACTTAATTTACAAACAAATTATAATACTACTTAAATCACAAAGATTTCAACATGTCAGATTTAACCATAAAACTCAGACATCAACTTCACTGATCTTCAGCTACAATTGGGCATATTTCTTACGTGACTCCACTCCAAAAAAAAAACATGAACATGATCAGGTCCATTGTATTAGTCCATCGTTCTGACAGATACTGAATCGTGAGGATTGGGATCATGACGTATTTGACTTATACCTGGTATATCCTTCAGAAGTACAAAGCATTAAATGGCAATAGATGATGCCCCGCTATTTTCTGAGTAAAGAATTATAATTTCGAATAAACATGGCCAGTCTGATTGGTCCATATGATCATATCAAATCATGGAATAAAATGATGTGTTCTCTTATACACTTGTTGAAAGGATGACACAAATAAACTACTTTTCCCAAATGCAAGATGAAAATCCTTTCCAGTAAGCGGCAATTGATCCTCTGCTCGCACTAAAATCTGCTGTATTAGCTCTTATTTCTTCCACATCCACATTTTTTTAGCTATAAGATTACACAGGGCAAACAAAAGCATAACAACAATGGTGGTAGCCATGGAGGCTAGATAAAAACGCACATACAGATTCTGCAAAATGTTGCAGATATTGAAGTTGGAAGCAGTAGAAAAGGAGAAGCATGGAATAGGCGAACAGGACATAAATAATCCACAACAACATTTTATCAATCAGCCCATTCTGTTTCAATACATGATCCAGATCAGACATTTGATGAGCTTTCACATAAATTCAAGCACCCAGTAGTCTCTTCGTCTTCTCCAATTGACCCATGAATGAATCCGAATGAAGGAATTTTACTTTCACAAATAATAAATCTTCTGGTTAGAAGAAGCTCAGTCTGTTATTTTCCAACAACTACGCAGGCAGGTTTTTACGACTTACTTCGATCCACTGAACACCCAACATCAAACTCTTTGATCTAGATTACTCCACACAGATTGCACGTTTACAGCAATAGCAAAATTCTTCTGGCGATGCAGTAATCTCAAACTTCACACAACAAACACTCCAACAAATATTTATTCACAGAAAATTAGCAACACAGCTCTCACATCTTTCTAGGTACTCCTATGAGAGATTAAACCCAGCCAAGCTCTGATACCATGATAAAACTAGCTAAAAGCACAAATATATTATACACAAATGGTGTATGTGTAAACACACTCACACACATATTACATTCAGATCACTCTATTAAATAGAGTTTCTGAGATCCAACTTATTCCTAATTTAGAGAGAGTGGTTGAAAGAATTTCTCAACCATCACAAACCAATTTCTAAAATATGGAATGTAAGCATTAACTCCAACAATTATATCAATTAGATAATTAATAAAAGTAATAACAATCAAAATATTAATATATTATTATATTATTGAGAATTTATCACTTAAAAAATAAAACTAAAAATTTTCAAAACTCTTAATATTGTCCATTTTATCATATTCACTTAAAAAAAAAATTCATATTATTAAATCTAATTCATATAACAATCTTATAATTTTTTTTATTAAAAGTAAATAACAATCAAAATATTAATGTATTATTATAATATTGAGAATTTATCACTTAAAAATAAAACTATAAAATTTTAAAGCTCTTAATATTGTCCATTTTATCACATACACTTAAAAAAATATTTTCAACTTATTAAATCTAATTCATATAACAATGTTATAATTCTTTTTATTAAAAAAAATTGAAAATTCTAAAACCACATTCCAAAGTAAAAAAGCCTATCAACATAATTAAAATGAAATTGATTTCAACAAGAAGTCAATGACAATGAATAAATCTTAAGCCATGGAATATTAAATGTGATGGTGCAATATATGTCTTACATTTAATATCTTATAGCTTAAAATTTATGGCTTTCTAAAGTCAATATCATGATATGCTTAAATTTTGCTTAGCTTTGGTTTGAAGTTGTCTATCTAGACAACAGTCAGTAAAATTCAAAAAATGACGTAGTTTCAGTATTTGAAATCCATTTTTGAGAGTAGAAATAAATTCAACATTATCAAAAATCCTTAAGACACACACAACACTGAAATTTAACAACTTTAAACAAGATTAGATATTTTCAAAATCTCTACTCGGTCATTCTGTTACTTTTTTAGACTACGGCGTTTTGGTTTTGCGTGAAAAGTTACGTTGCAACAGACTTTCCCATCAGAAAACAAATACAAGTATTAAATGGAAAATTCAATTTGAAATGAGTGCACGCGAATCAAGGAGTGACCTTTTGACTTTCCCTTTTTTTATAAATTTGCTACCATGCTATATTCGAATAGGCGCATGATCCGTATTAAATAGATTTCATCATCCTACGTAAACTGAGAAACGGGCCTCCTGAGCAAAGGGCAAATGTACTCTCAACGTTTGTCTCCACCATATCTTACGGCGCCTATTAAGCACCGGACAAACAGAAACCCTAGCGACAGTATGAACAGATCGACACAACGAAATTCCATGGTTTCAACGAACACATAATTGCCTAAGCATGGCAGAATTACTCCATCAATTATTTTATATAACAGATTTGGAAATAATTGCAGTAGTGATTTTCTATGCCGGTCGTTAGGTCTTGCGCAACTCCAACTATCCCTGTCGTCTGTCCTCTGTCCTTTTGGATTAGCCAGCCACAGTTGCGATTTCCTTAATATTTATCCAGATAGAGATAACAGGGCCCCGCGACTTTTTGCATTGTTGAAATGTGAAGTGCTTCCCACGACATTACAAGAAAAGGAAAAACGGATATGTTCACTTTCTCATCCTCCCTATTCGTACTGTTTGTAACAGTCTCTTAATTTTTCAACTCTCCGGCATTCATTTCTTAATTCAGTACCTTCCGAAATGAAAGCGCTCCAATCAGATATTTTGGGATTCCCCATGTGCTTATTATGTGCTACACGATAAATTGCTCCTGTCCGGACCAAAGATGCTTCCTGCCATACCCACTACTTTACTTTACTTCGTTTCAGTGCCCCTGATCCTACGCAATCTCCAGTTGTAAATGACAACAAACCAATAAGGGTTATTAATGAGCAGGGTAGTATATGTCTTTATATTGGATTTGTCTTTATTGAGATTTTTTGTGTTTGAGCTTTGAAGAAAATTTTGAGTGAAATTTTGATTTGTGTTATTTAAACTAGTTTTTTAATTGTAAATGGATTCAACACACTAGTATTCCGAAAATTTTTGAAGTGAAATATTGATTTATGTTATTTAAATTGGTTTTTTTCAACTTTAAAATCTAAAAATTCATCAGAAAAACTTCCGAAAATATAATACTAAATACAACCGTTTTGGTAATTGCTTAAATCCATAAATCACATACTACTGGTTAGATTTGTATTTACTTAAATCCAAAAAGTCTCATATATTATATTGGTAGGGCAATTAGGCCAATTAGACCAATTAATAACTTTATAGCATTGTATATATTCAGCCAATTAATAACTATAGCATTGTATATATTCAGAGGATTAATAATCTTATAGCATTGTGTATATTGATAATCACAAATAACTGACCTACCATTAGGTAGTTAATGCGTCTAGGCTATATATGATAGAATTTTAATATAACCATGTGTTTCATTAAAAAAAAAAATGAGTGGAGGAATTCTGCGCATGCTGTACGGCCTCGAAAGCGGTTACATTCGGATCATTCTCAACAGCACAACGCAGTACATTATTAACTTTAACAGAAGATCCGATTTGATTGACAAATTGCATATCGTATTAACTTAATATTCTGGGTAGCAAGTCGATTTCTTCAACTGATCAGACCCTCTAGCCATAATCTGAGTACCTGTAATACTGTGTTTTGTCGGAGGCGCAGCGTGATAGTGTTTGTTATTACCCATTGCAGAAGCTTTCGTGGGCTCCATCGAACTAGTTGAGTAATTTGCTCCATTGAAAAACAATACCACGACACAATTAGTATCTATCACGATGCCTTTATTCGCAACCATAAATGGATCGAAATCCTCCCAGGGAAACCGTCCCATGTGAACTGAAAATTGAGAGGTCCTTTTTCACCTTTCAAGTAGTGCGTCTTTTTCAAGCTTTTATACTATTGACTGATTGAGAAAACATTCTTTTCTAGAGTCAAGTATGTATGAAAGTGGTTCATGACTACTGACGTGTGTTATGTACTACTTACGAATTATGTGCCAAATCTGGAAGGCACATAATTTTTTCATATGTTATCCACATGCTTAACATGCGAGGAAATTGACGAGTAACAAGTGCTCTATGTGCTCTATGTTAAATTGGTTTATATTGGAGAAGTTAAAATATACATAATGAATAGTTAAATTTAATATGGTTAAGCACATTTTTTTTAGGGAAGGAGCTTCAACATGATATCTATTCAATTAATGATGTGACATAGTTGCTGCTCAATAGCTCTCGTTTTTTTTTTTTTTCAGAGGAAAAAAAACGCTATTTTATATTAAAATATAAAGTAGTACATGATCATAAAAATCTCAACTGTATACTCAGTGAGATACCATACAAAATAATCCAACTACACAGACTCATTAATAGATAGAATGAGTCAAATAAGTGGATCAATATACCTATCTAGGGGCAATGTACCTTCCCCTAATAATATAAGCTCCCTATGTGTACTGGGCATCATTCCATACCATATCAAGTGAGCAAGACAGGCGATCATAACACTAATTAATACATACCGATGACCTTGCAATCATGTTGACCAGCATTATACCTTGTATCAATCTCTGATACTTCAATACATACATATCAGAATCGCTCATCAACAGAAATGATGAAATCCCATTTCTGGTCATCATCATGCGCCTGTAACTGTTATATGAAATGATAATTTAGACAGGAGCATCCAAAATCCCCATCACGCTCACATGTCATCATCAGGCTCGCTTGTTGCTGTATACTGGCTCGCTTGTCGAAGACCATGACCATGGTATGATACAAACAAAATATACCGCCGATAAGTGTGGTCGACACAGGTATTCCGTGGATGGTGTGCAGCCCCTGGTGAACCATATGCGGATCAAATGTACCATTGAGACCCCCTAGCCTGTAGCTTTCAATGATGATAATATCTGCCTGTATGATACCAATACCCACGTAGATACCTTGTAAACTATGTAAAAACATAAGCAGCAAAAAAGGCAAAATACAAATTAACCCTATGGGATGGGGATCGAATATGCCCCAACCAGCCGGCCCTCTTTAAAATGTGACACCTCCATATTGCCAAAACCAGCAGTCAATCCCCTCTTTGATAATTTATCTGCCCTGGAATTGTTTTCACGATATATATGATTGATGGGCGGGCAACCCAATCTCTGCCATAAACCCTGAGTCCTCTCTATAGTAGAGGTTGTACTATGGCGAGTCAAAGAACATGGAAGAAGCATGGTGTTATCACTCTATAATTTGTAAGATTGGCAAGAACAAACGACAGAGGACAACATCAAACCGCTTTGGAGGACCTAGCCTTCCTAGACTCAGAGAGGGCTCTCTCTGTTTTATGGTTTAACTTAATAAATATAAGTGTCGATATTAGGCTAGTTATAGAAATTATGAGGATTGTTTGTTTGATTGATTAATCAAGTTGACAGATAGAGTCATGGAAACTGCTAATTCATAAGGCTATGGAGTCATAAAAGGTCAATTGTGCATGAAATTTTCAAGGACATTCATTGTGGCAAGCTAACTATGTGCACTTGATCTTACTCGTAGTGCAAATATGAGATGGGAGAAAGTAGTGGGTTCAAAAATAGCTAAAGAGAAGTTAATAATTCTTTAACTAAACTTCAAAGGAAAACATTTAGATAGAAAACACAAACAGAATTAAGGTGCTCTCTCAGCAAATCTTAATCTAAATTTTATGTTTTGCAATCAGAGAAATTGATGCACAACATGAAAAGACAGAGGAAAAACATTAACATAGAGGAAAGAACATCACCATTCACATAGCTCAAGAATCCCGTGAACAGTCTCTTATTATTGATGCCCAGCTCAAACAGTTACAATGTTCTAATACTTCTTACAATGCAAGTTTCAGCAGGGTAGAATTTTCCAACCCCTAATACTGCTAAGGCATGCAGTATTTATCTAAAGACTAAGTTGGTTTCCCTACTTTACTCAGTAGCCTTTCATTGATTACAGTTTAGCAAAAAATGGACAAGTGTGGCCATGCAAGGCCTGATCAGAAATCTTTGACAAAAACGCCGCATGCAGAATTAATTTTGGGCAGCTCTTCAGGGATCCAAACACTTCGATGGCTCTTCGTAAGATCAAACAATAAGCTTGGAGGTAGTTGTGATGGTCACGAAGAGGTAACCAATGGTGGCTCTGACATATGGCCCTGCTTTTTAGAAAATTGGCGTTTGGTAATTAAATCTGGTGCAGCGCTAGTTACTTTTCATTATTTGGGTGATTATGCTGATGTGTTTTGTATGAATGCCCTTTTCCTGACTCGACCTCCTTTCTTGCACACCTTGTCAAGGCTTATTTTATTACAAGTCCTTTTGTCGTGTTTTTCCTTATTTCTTCATAAGATGGCGCACAAACCTCATAAGCCCGGATTTGGAGGGATGGTGGTTGGTGGACGTGGACAGATGATGGAGGACATGGTGCGGCGGCATTGGCAATGGTCACAGGGTGAAAACGGTTTGGAGGACGCAGAAAAAGCTTTTCGGAGGGGGCCTCAAGTGGTAAGCGGTGACGGAGAGGGGGTGCGAAATTGTGAGGGTGTGACATGTGGTGGAGTGGGTGGTAATGGATACCGCCCATTTCAGACCCCTACTATCATGCTTAGCTCCTTTTCTTCACAAAAAAATGTACAAACGTCATATGCCCGGACTTGAAATCTTTTAGATTTCACCTTGGAACCACATCGCATCCGCGCCAACATCGCACTTCACATTTCATTGTCTTTAAATTTTTCTTTAACAGTTATCTTTTGAAACTTGCGATGCGTGCACTGCGATAAGTGATTGGGTCCCACCCACATCGCATATCGCGCTTTGGCGATTCTAAAAATTACCTCTCGCGGTTATCCTTTAAAATTTGTGATTTGTGATCGGGCCCCACTGCATCGCACATCGCACTTCAGCGGTTTTAACATTGAACCCTTCGCATTTATCTTGTAAAACTTGTGATGTGCGATTTCGATCGGGTCCCACCTGGCATTGCACATAGCACTTTAGCGATTTTAACACTTACCTTTGCAAGTTATCTCTTAAGATTTGCGATTACGATTAGGTCCCACCTAGCATTGCACATTGCCCTTCGTGTTCCAAAGATTTTACGTTATAATCTCCTTTTCTTCTTCCGATGCAATTTAACATAGAAAAGGCTCTGCATACGGATTTTAAATCCTTTGGATTTTTCCTTTCAAACTACATCGCATCCGGGCCTCCTTATTGCACTTTGCAACCTTGAACATTTAATAATAACTTATCCTATGTGATTTATGATGTGTGGTATGCAATTTAATCTCTGTCATTTGTCAATGCTCAGATCCAACGATCCTCATTGCTCCTTTGTTGTGGTTTGCTGACTTTGTTTCTTAGGTTGTTCCCATTCGCTTTCTTAGGTGTTCGTAGAATACTTGACATGTTAACTACTTTGTCGACGACTCGACGTTCACGACTTGCCCACATTCACGACTCGACCCAAACATGCATGAGTTGACCCAATCATGTTCATGACTCTGCCCAGCATGTTCGCAACTCTGCCTTTGTTTCTTTTCTGCCTTAACTACTTCTCTGTTGCCTTTGCTTCCTTTGATTCTAATGTTTCTCCTCTCTGCTCCTTTGTCTTCGCTAGTGGTCTAATGCTGCTCCTTTCCTCTCTACTACTTCTCTACTTCTCTTTTATGTTTTCCTTACTGCATTATTGCCTGATCTGCTCCTTTGCTTTAATGATAGTTTTTGTGCTGCTGATTTGTGTTCCTTTTCCATCACTTATTAGCAAAATTTTCCCCTTCTACTGAAATGAAAGGCACGTAGATTATTTTGAGGCTCTTGAAAATCACGATTTCCCATTTTTCCTGAAAATAAATGATAGCCATGGAATATTATTTTCAAAAATGGCAAATCTAAGCAATAATCAGTCACCTAGTGATACTGTGAAATACAAGAGTCTAATAGTGGCTCTAACTAGGGATGGAAGCTCCTTCAGGAGGTATCAAGAACATCGTAGACTAGTAGCCTAATCCATTGGTTTGATCCCACAACATGTATATTGATCTGTCAGACAACTTAGTGACTGGAAACTAGCTTATTTTTCCTCCTGACTTTGACTGATAAAAATAGACCACATGCTTGGCCAACGAGCTTATTGGCATACTCAAATCTGAACTGAAACTACAATTGAACCATCTAACGCAAACCATCAAACTTAATGTTGTAGCTCCTAGAGATAGCCCTAAGTTGCAAAATACTAGTGCCTAAGACATCTTAAACTCAGAGTTTAATTGTGAACAATTGTAGAAATGCCTCTGACGGAATATGTAATAAGAAAACAAAGGTTTTGGTCGTTCGTGGATAGAGAATACCTTGGAGTCGATTCATGTGAATTCCCTATACTGTGAGAGGGCTCAAGAGGTTGCGAGAAACTTTAAAAATATGTAGAAATAATGAGCAGAAACTTTAAAAATATGTAGAGGCATCGATAGATAACTAAGAAGGAACCCACAAGAGACAGGCATAAGAGATTTAAGAATCTAACTCCTATGAACTCAGAGGAAACGTGTATGAATGAAATATGGACAACAACATAGGTTCGTGGAGCGCGAATTAAGGGAGTGCAACAAACTTAACACCTGAGTGTTAGACAGACACGAATTCATGAATAAAATTTGTAGACTACCAACAGCTACATTACACGAATCATCATAGAAGCATAGCATGAAAGACGATTACACATGAAAGGAGATTATTGATAACAGAAGGAAACATATACATACTACTCATTGTTTCATCTGGAATCTAAATATCAGCTCTGTATTCATATTAAGTTTAAACAACTCTCCTAAATATGACTCTCGGATCACAGGGAGCATAATCATACAAAACGACCGCAAAATTCTTCAAAATTCTAGAACCTTTCTTTCATATTAGAACTCACTACATATAGATTTCTCCTCAAGGGTTTACAACCGAATATTCTGTCATGATTAACCCACACAGGTGAAACCAAAATATCCTAACAAACTATTAGAGCATGCTTCAATCAATCACTCCTGCAACAGAAAAATCAAAACAGAATTGGGCAAGATCACGATTTTACCAGCAAAACATCACTGTCTAGTAGTAAAAATAAGCAAAACAGTTAACCACGGAGGCTAAATTCCAAAATCTTCAAAGTGGTGGGCGGTTTAGACTTCATCGTGTAATTCCATATGTTGTTCAACATCCTCCACTCTCTAACTCTCATGACTTCCACTCGGCATTGCGAAAAGGTCAGTTGCAATGTGTACACTGAACTCTTTAGTAGGGAGCTCTTGGAGGGATTGCATAAAATGTGACCGCATGCTCCACCAATGAAAGAATCGTGTTGTATTTGAAAATCGAGATCCAGATTTCGGAGGGGGTCTCAAGTGGTAAGCGGTATCGAAGAGGGGGGGGGGGTGCAAAATGATGAGAGGAAGGCATGTGGAGGAGTGAGTGGTAATGAAAACCACCTATTTCGGACACCCCACCCGCCCCATATTTAAAGTTTGAAGGCCAAGGGGGTCCGAAATGTGTCAAGGACCATCGAATGCATTGGGGTGGAGTGGAAGTGATGGAGAGATTATGGGAGGCTTAACGGTAATGGGATGTGTGCTAATGAATAGGAATGGTAGGAGTAATGGAATGAGAATGATAGTGAAGCAATGGTGTATTTGCGGTGAGAGGAGTATTGTGGTGGAGCGAAACCGCATCGCAATCACAAATATTTACCATGGAGCAGTAGAGATAAACTATAAACAATGTGAAGTGTGAAGCACGAGGTGAAAGGAGGTGACGTGGAGGAAGGTGGGACCCAATCGCTGCCCACAAATCGCAACTCTTAACACTAAAAAATGGAGGTAAAATTTAAAGGATACGAAGTGAGAAGCATGGGGAGGAGGTGAGTGACGTGGTAGGGGAAAGTGGGGCTGACTGCATTGCAAATAATAGATCTTAGCATTTTGTTATAAACAGTGGGGGGTTAAAATCTAAAACTTGCAAAGTGCGGGAGAGGGACCCACTTGCATTACACATCACAAAATTTAGCATTTGGGGAGTACGATAAACTCTTAAAACTGTGAAGTGCAATTTGCGCTAAATGGGGGATGATATGTCGGGGAGTGGTGGAGCCCACTGCAATCGGTGGGGTTACAATATGTGATATGCATTGGAAACCACTGTGCAGTGGGAGATGGAGCTTCTATGGTGGATCCAACCGCATCAAAACTTAAACAAAAAACTTTGCGAGCGCTTAAGAGGTAAGTTGTAAATTGTGTGATATGCGACGTACGACGTGCTAGACGTTGCAAAGTGCGAAAAGGTGAAAGGTTAGGAAAATTCATAATACAAGGGTTTTCATGCGGATTTGGGTGATGTATGAAGGTTGGATGGGTCCCACCAAGTCGCATCAGCGATAAGAAAAGCTTCACTAAGTATTAAGATGTAAATATTAAAACTTGCGGGGAGCAGTGTACGATGCAGGAAGGTAAGGAAGGGGTTAGGTGTGGTCTTATGCCATGTATGTTATATATATACCTCAAGTGGCCTAAGGTGGGGGGCGTAGTTGCAAATGAAGAAATGTATCATGGGACCATTAAAACTTATCAGCTACACTTTCCCCTTTTTGCTGAACTGAAATGTAGATTAGTTCCTTTGAAGCTCTTTGACAGTCAGGATTTGCCTTCCTTTCCTTCTCCACTTTCTATGCAGTCACAGGCCAACTTTGGCTCCATCTCGGGACAAAGTGTTGTTCTTCAGCACATTGAGAACCTGCAGACCTGAATCCCTATGCTTTTGATTAGAACTGGATCATGGACCAGAATGATAGCTCAAAATTCAAAGTTATAAGAAGAGTTTCAAATATGAACGACCAGAAAGTTCTCGTTGCTGCGATTCTAGTGCTGTGAACGGTTCACAAAATAGAGGTCGTATGCAAAAGTTATTCAGGTTTGAAGTATCCACTAAACTCCAAAATTCAGTTGACCAAGTTTGACTTTATAATTTGGGAAAAATTTAAAAAGAATATTCTTTGGAATATTCCAAATAATATTCCCCTGGAATATTCCATTCGAGCCTATTACATTTTGACAAGTGGCAATCTTCTATTGGTTGTTTGGTTGACTTTGGGAATTTTTTTCCAATCTTTGGGCACCACATAGCCTGCCTGGAGGCCACCACGTGGCCCCAGGCCAAGAAGTAGGTTTGGCGTATTACAAAATTTTGTTGAGGCTTCAAGGTTTCAAACCCAAAACCTCATGCGAAATAGTGCACCGCTCTACCGTTGGGTCACGTGGATGGTTCTTATAAACCATTGGCCGCAAGTAGTATTTAATGTTTCAATTTGAAACGGGCAGAAAATTAAAGGGGATAGCCCCTTAGGGCTAGCCTGACCCCTCCACATGACTCCATCCGAGAACCTTGGCCTAAGGCCTTAAACAGCGGGGCGAAAATAGTTAGTCAAACTACCATGTGACCACTCCAAATAACTTAATGCAAACACTTGAGTTGATAAGTCGCGGTTTTGCCGACGACTAGGGTGGCGATCCATGTGACCTGTCACCCTGGCATTTAATATAACTATTTATGGTTCTTCAATTTTATGGAGCACCACCAATTCTAGTGGGAACTAGAAATTTTGTCGAAGTTAACTAGAGTTCCTCCAGTTTTGGAGGAGGATTTTGGGGGACACTGGGAAAAAAATTGTTTTTGCCATAACTTTCTCAATTTTCGACCAAACAAGATGAAATTTTAGTCAATTTTGGGTCTCTTTGACCTTATAAAGACTCTAGGATAGGTTTCAGGTCGAATGGAGGTTATCATCAATAACTTTTTCTTTAGGGAAGATGAAAGAGCCATCAGGGCCACCATGAGACAAATTCAGTTTGAGGCCTAGCCAGGGGAGCTAGAGTCCTTTTCCAGAGTTCCAATAGTCTAAATTGGATAATTCAGATGTTTTGAATCTGATGAGATGGTTTTTAGAGCCTGTAGAGAACACTTGAAGGCCGAAAATCTTCTGTAAATTTTCAAGGGTCATGAGTGCCAACTTTTTCCAGCAGCAGTGCAGGGCTTAGAAAGAGTTGTTTGAGACAAGTTATAGTGAACCAATGGTCATTAATAATTGAAAACATCATTATGAATCTATTTATAGAGGTTTTAGTAAGTTTTAAAGACTTTTACAGGTCGAAAAATTAGCAAAGATGCTTTCCTTAACCCAAGTGCCATGGGGTGCCGATAGGTGATTGAGGCAAAACCGGAGCAGTCGGAGGCTATTTTTTATGAACCAAAAATATATATTGACTATTTCAGTCATTTTGGAACCAATGGAAGTATTTTTAGAACATCTTGAGAACTTCTAGAGCTCGAAAAGTGGATGTGAAGTTCTGGCCAGCCCTAAGCAAATCGTGGAGGATAGCCTATTTTGGGGATGCAATGCTCGATTTGAGAAATTTATCAGTTGATATTTGATGTTTGATGTATGTTGGATACATAAGTAGTGTTTTTAGAGACAGAAACAAAATTTTGATGGATTTTGTGCCATTTGAAAGCTTAGAGTAGCTTAGTGCACCGATAGAAGGAATCATGTCAACAAGAGCCTAAAGCTGTTTAAAAAGTTTGGACAACCATTTGAGGGATATTTATGGTATTTTCAGTGCTTTGGATCATTTTTATATTCATTGGAATTAAATATTTACTTGTAAAAAAAAACTTACCATAATCCCAAAGAGCTGAGTCATGATGACAAAGCTCAAAGGAGACATAGCCCACGAGATTAAAATTACTGTTGTGTTTGAATGATTATTTGCTACATTATGTTGTTGTCATACATGTTAAATTACAGCAAGAAAAAATGAAGTTAAGACACATAAACAGTAAAAATTCATACACCACTTTCAAGTAAATAATTCCGCAAAATTTTCAAGTACAAGCTAGATCATTTTTATTTAAACTAAGTGGTAGGTTCTTAAAATACATACAAGTTATCTAGACCATTTTCAGATCAGGTTGGTATCGAAGCATAGTTTCTTGCTTGACATAGCACTTGGTTGCTTGATTGTATAGCTTGAAAGGTGTTTAAACAGTGTAAAATATTAACCGTTTTACTGTTTGCAAACTGATTGTTGTTTGAGTTTGCTTGAGATTTGGGGATATCTAGTGATTATCTAAGTCTTGGAGAGAACAAAAAGGAAGATAGAGTTGAAGGCTTCTTCCTTACCCCAAAGTACCTTATGGTCATCATTGGAACACAAACCCTCTTGATGATTGTTTGTTAAGAAGCTCTTGGAGTTTGTTTGTTGTTTGGCTGCTTGAATAAGAGTTTGTCTTTACAGCCATTTGGTTAAAAAGCTTGTCATTTTTTTTGAAAGATTTGAGAACTTTTTTGAAGTTCCTTCTTTTCATTGACATCATAATGACAGCTTCTACAAGTGAAGTTTCCTCCTTCACAAGATTCTTGGATGATGATATGAAGTGTGACTTTATTATATTGAAGGACATGGTGCAAATTTTGTTTGAGGATAAACGAGAAAGAACTGAACTTTGTGAACAGTTGTTTTCCATGAAGGAAGAGAAGGAAGAAATTCTTCAAATATTTCATGATATGGAGAGGCAACTCCATCAATCCCAAGGGGCTTTGACCAAGAAAATGCATGAGGAAAAGGTAATCCATTCTAATTTGTCTTCAGCTCCCTCATTAGAAAAATGTGTTGGTTATTTCGAGAAGCACACAAGAGGTATAGGGTCCAAATTAATGAAAAAAA
Source organism: Pinus albicaulis (assembly GCA_034641835.2). Taxonomy (NCBI): domain Eukaryota; kingdom Viridiplantae; phylum Streptophyta; class Pinopsida; order Pinales; family Pinaceae; genus Pinus; species Pinus albicaulis. The sequence continues at coordinate 178,115,469 of CM076572.1, read as the reverse complement.
TGGGCTATGAAGGCAAAGGTCTAGGAAAGTATGCACAAGGCATGGTTGACCCTGTTTTTGTTGAGGAACGACCCAAGAATCTTGGCCTTGGTTATGTGAAATTTAATCGCCAAGACTCCAAAGCCATGAAGGCATGTGAGGCTAATTTAAAGAGAACCTTTATTCCAAGTTCTAAGATGAAAATATGTCAAATTTGTTTCAAAGATGACTTCCATTGCTTTAAGCCTTCGTTGCAGCAAGAAGAGGGTAGGCATGTAGCTTATGGTGAGCATGCATGTTCAAACAGTTTTCAAGACAAGAATGATGATGTTAGTCTGGAAATGAATTTTGTAGCCTATACTAATTCATCTTCTCATGAAGACAAAAAAGATGAACATTCAAAGCAGTACAAGAGGTATAAATATTCTCATAATCAATTTCATTGTGTTTCTGCAAAGCATGATAATTTTTCATGCTTAAACGGAAGAAAAATTTTCTGTACATATTGTGGTGGATTTAACCATGTTGTTTCGAGATGCTGGATGAGAAAGAAAGCATATAGGAAGTAGATGAGGAAAAGAAAACTTTCAAAGAAGGTGCATAATTTTTGCACATATTACCAAAAGAAGGGACATGTTGTCTCTCATTTTTGGACTTTGCATCCAACTAGTCGTCCAAAGCACATGTATCAAGAGGACAGAAAAATTGGTGCAAGTGGAACTACGGATTAAATTATTGATGTGAAAATGGAAGATTCACATGAGGAAGAGTTGCAGCAGCAAAAGTCGCCATGGAGGTGGCTTGGTAAGAAGTGGATGGACTTCTTGGTACAGTAAGACGTACTCATTTTTTACATATGCAAATTTTGATTGTATAAATGTATTTTATGTTGTAATCTCTCGTTTGTTTAAGCCACCTTAGATCATTGATCAAGGAAGCAATGTACAGTTTACTTCTGCAAATTTCTCGCCAGAAATTTTCTGAGTGAAGTGTAAGAAAGACAACTCTTCATAGGAGGACAAGTGCATTGAGGAAGGGAAGTGTGAATTACTTTCTAGTTATGGTTCAAAGTCACTAGCCATGTAAGGCAAGTGTTTGGAGGCTGAAGAGAAGAGGGTGCAATATTCTTATTCACTATATAGATTAGTTTTAGTATTCCAGAGATATTTTGGGGTCCAAAAGCTTCTCATTTGGGAGGTGTGATTAGAACTAGATCATGGACTAGAATGATAGCTCAAAATTCAAAGTTCTCAGAAGAGTTTCAAATATGAACGAAAAGAAAGGTCTCATCGTTACGATTCTGGTGCCATGAACGGTTTGCAAAATGGAGGTCATTTGAAAAAGTTATTTAGGTTTGAAGTCTCGAGTAAACTCAAAAATTCAGTCGACCAAGTTTGAATTTATAATTTGGGAAAAATTTTAAAAAGAATATTCTTTGGAATATTCTTTAGAATATTCCATTCGGGCCTATTACATTTTGACAAGTGGCAATGTTCTATTGGTTGTTTGGTTGACTTTGAGAATTTTTGGCCAATCTTTGGGCACCGCATGGCCTGCCCAAAGGTCGCCACGTGGCCCCAGGCCAAGAAGCAAGTTTGGCATATTACAAAATTTTGTTGAGGCTTCAAGGTTTCAAACTCGGAACCTCATGTGAAACAGTGCACCGCTCTACTATTGGGCCACGTGGATGGTTCTTATAAACCATTGGCCGCAAGTAGTATTTAATGTTTCAATTTGAAACGAGAGGAAAATTAAAGGGGCTAGCCTGACCCCTCCACATGACTCCTACTGAGAACCTTGGCCTAAGGCCTTAAATAGTGGGGTGAAAACAGTTATTCAAACTACCATGTGACCACTCCAAATAACTTAATGTGAACAGTTGGGTGAATAAGCTGTGGTTTCGCCGGCGACTAGGGTGGCGGTCCATGTGACCTGTCACCCCCGAATTTAATATAACTATTTACGGTTCCACCATTTTATGGAGCGCCACCAATTCCGGAGGGAACTACCAATTTTTTTGAAGTTAACTGGAATTCCTCCAGTTTTGGAGAAGGATTTTGGGGGATACTAGGCAAAAAATTGTTTTTGCAATAACTTTCTCAATTTTTGACCAAAAAAGATGAAATTTCAGTAAATTTTGGGTCTCTTCAACCTTATGAAGACTTCAGGACATTTTTTAGGTCAATTGGAGGCAATATTCAACATATTTTTCTTCAGGGAAGATGAAAAAGCCATCAGGGCCACCATGAGACAAATTCAGTTCGAGGCCTAGCCAGGGGAGCTAGAGTCCTTTTCCAGAGTTCCAATAGTATAAATTGGATAATTAAGATGTTTTGAATCTGATGAGATGGTTTTTAGAGCCTGTAGAGAATTTTTGAAGGCAGAAAAGCTTCGGTAAAGTTCCAGGGGTCATGAGTGCCAGTTTTTTCCAGCAGTAGTGCAGGGCTTAGAAAGAGTTGTTTGAGACCATTTGTAGTAAACCAGTGGTCATTATTAACTGAAAACATCATTATAAATCTATATACATAGGTTTCAGCAAGTTTTAAAGACTTTTAGTGGTCTAAAACTCAACAGAGAAGTTTTCCTTGACCCTAGTGCTAGGGGGTGCCGATAGGTGATTGAGGCGAAACCGGAGCAGCCAGAGGCTATTTTTGATGAACCAAAACTCTATATTGACTATTTCAGTAACTTTGGAACAAATGGAAGTGGTTTAAAAACATTTTTATAACTTCTAGATCTCTAATAGCTTATGTGAAGTTCTGGGCAGCCCTGGGAAAACGTGGAGGATAGGCTATTTTGCGGATGCAGTGGGAAGATTTGAGAAATTTATCAGTTGATATTTGATGTATGATGTATGTTGGATACAATAGTAGTGTTTTCAGTGACAGAAATAGAATTATGAGGGAGTTTGTGCCATTTAAAAGCTCAAAGTAGCTTAGTGCACCGACAGAAGGAATCATGTCAACAAGAGCCTAAAGCTATTTACAAAGTTCAAACAACCATTTGAGGGATATTTATGGTATTTTCAGTCCTTTGGATCATTTTTGTATTCATTGGAATTAAGTATTTACTTGTAAAAAAAACTTACCATAATCCCAAAGAGCTGAGTCATGATGACAAAGCTCAAATGAGATGTAGCCCACGCGATTTCGGGTGAACTCCTAGATTAAAATTGTTGTTGTGTTTGAATGATTATTTGTTGCATTATGTTGCTGTCATACATGTTAAATTATAGCAAGAAAAAATGAAGTTAAGACACATAAACAGTAAAAATTCAGACACCACTTTCAAGTAAATAATTCCGCAAAATTGTCAAGTACAAGCTAGATCATTTTTATTTAAACTGAGTGGTAGGTTCTTGAAATACATACAAGTTATCCAGACCATTTTAAGATCAGCTTTATTGGGAACTTAGAGTCGCAAATGAACAATGATGTATACAAATTTTTATACCAATGGTCAAGTGGACACAAAATGGAAGATGAAATAGGGGATGATATAAAAGATGAAATGGAAAATGAAAACAATGGATGAAACAAAATGGAAATAGTGGAAGATGATATGGAAGATGAAATGGGTTAAATGCAAACAAAATGGAGTATAGTGGGATGATACATATAGTGAAATGATTTATACATTGAGCTAGATTAGCCCTCATCAGTGATGAAAGTAAAACTTGAGGAATTGCCCATTTACGGGTGCTTCAAGTATGTCTCCTTCTAAGTTCTCCAAGGCTAACTACCACCCTGAATGGACCAAACTAGAGGGGGTCGAACTGCCCATGTTTCCCTTTTTCTACTTGCCTGATATCCCATTGCAGCACCAAATCCCCAACTTGGATTTCTCTATCTTTAGCTATTTGGTCAAATAAGACTTTAATTTTTTCTTGGTACTCTACTAGTCTGAGGTTTACCTATTTCCGGGTTTCCTTCAACTCCACCAACTGATTCATTCTTTGCATAAGGTCATTTGGCTCCTCCTCACTTTATTGTAATAATCAAGCCACAGGTAAGGCGAGCTGAATTGGGAAGACCACGACTCTGCCATAAACCAGCTCATAAGGGGAATTTCCTGTGGATCTTTTAGTCATGATGCGATTTGCACAGAGTGCGAACTTGAGCTGAGAATCCCAGTTCTTTTGATTTTCATTGATGGTGTTCTTCAAAATCCTCACCAGTGTTCTGTTAGATGATTATGCCAACCCATTTCCATGTGGGTAGTATGTCATGGAGTGACCCAACATGATGTTGTAGTGCTGATAAAAATTTACAAATTTAGCTGACGTGAAAGCGTGGGCATTATCTGTAATGATTTTAGCTAGGAATTCAAACCTAGCTATTATGTTCTCCTCAAGGAACTTGATCACCACTTAATCTGTAGCATTTCTTGCGGGCAAAAATTCTATCCATTTGGTGAAGTAATCTGTAGTAGTGAGGATCCATCGATGTTGATTGCTAGAGGCCGGATGGATCTCTCCTATGAAATAAATTCCCCACTTCTTGAAAGGTTCTTCAACATGTATTGGGATAAACGAGAGAGGTGCATACCTTTACTTTTCAACAAATGTCTGAAACTTATCGCAGGCTCAGACATGAGCATGTACATCACCAAACAGTTTAGGCCATAAGAAACCTACCCTCAGAATCTTGTGTGCAGTGGATCGCCAACTATAATGTCCACCGCATATTCCTTCATGGATTTCGGTCATCACTTGGTCAACTTCTTGTTCTGTTAAACACAATATTAGGAACACCGTTGGGTCCTTCCAATAAAGTCGCCCATTTGCCACGATACAATTTTGAGACTTCAGTCTTAAGGTGTGGTACTTGGCCTTATCATAGTTAGGATGACATTTCGGTGTTAAAAGATATTCCACTATATATTTATACCATGGGGAGAGAAGGTACTTCACATGTGTTTTTTGAGTGGAATATTCTATGCCTTGATGTGCACCCATGTCCTCCTGTGCCTCTCCTCCTGTCATAGACAGATTTATCCCCAGAGCTTGATAGTTGGATTTAGACAAGATTTTGGCCAACCCTTGGCCTTTAATGAGCTTGATAGGTTTTATCTCCAGTTCATACTCCTGAATCTTGGCTATCCACTTGCCCCTTCTTCCTTAACTGTCCCCCTATACTAATATATCCTTCACTGCTGTTGTGGGAACATAGATGGTTATGGTAGACTGTAACACATACACCCAGAATGAATTTAGAGATTTTACTAGGGCATAAGCTTGCTTCTCTAGGATATCGTATTTCAGCTTGGTGTCTCGCGGGATTTGGTTGAAGAATGCAATGGGTTGCTCATGTCCATCGTAATTTTTCTGTAAAGGTATTGCAGCTATTGTGTGAGGATATGCGAAAGATAAAATCATGAATGACCTCCCATAATCTCGACTGGCCAACATTGGAGCTTCTGCAAAGGCCTGTTTGATCTCGATGAAGGAGTCCCTGTCTTTAGGAGACCATCTAACTTCATTGTTCTTCTTCAGCATCCCAGTGATGTTTCAGATAATCTCGACGTGGTTGGAAATGAACCTTCTGAGGAAATTTATTCTCCCCAAGAACACCTGTACTTCATTTTTGTTTCTTGGTATGGGAATTCCATTTATCACCTCTACCCACTTTGAGTCGATCTTCACTCCCTCCTTAGTTACTATGTGCCCCAAAAACTTTCCTTCCTCTAAGGAAAACATGGATTTTTGAGGATTCAGAGACAAGCCATACCTATGGAATTTTTCAAAGGTTCGTCAAAGGTGCTCTATGTGTTCAACATCACTCTTTGAAAATATGATGATGCCGTCCACATAAATCACCACAAACTTGTCTTGCTACCCTATGAAATCAATTTCCATCGCACGCTGGAATATAACACAACATTTATCAGGCCAAAGGGCAATCAAGCATACATGAAGGTTCCCCAAGGCATGGTGAACGTCATCCTCTTTTGATCTTCGAGGAGCACCGCCACCTGATTATATCCTGAGAAGCCTTCCGTCATGGACATGCGAGAGGATCCCACGACCTTTTTAAGGATGTGGTCCATATTTGGGAGCGGATATTTATCCTTGAGTGAGGATTTGTTCAGATTGTGGAAGTCCACGCAAAGTCTAATTTCACCATTCTTCTTTTTTAAAGGCACCAGGTTCACCACCCATTTGGAGTATCTTAAAGGGACAAAGATCTCGGCCTGTAACAACTTCTTTATTTCCTTCTCGATATCTAGGAGGATAAGGGGTTGATCTGTCTGAGCTTCTACTTATGAGGCTTCATGTATTCTTTCGGAGGTATTTTTTGTTGTATAATATCTACATCAAAATTATTTAGATCCTGGTATGACCAGGAAAAGAGATCTTTATATGATTGGAATAGACTGAGATACTGACCTTGGTATTCTTCAGGAAACCATTTTGACCAATTCACTACTTTTGGATCTTCTTCTGTCCCGATATTCACGTCCCTATCAAGCTCGTCAAGGGTCATTTTTCTAGGATTTACTGAGACTTCATTCTTGTCAAATAATCTCTCGAATGGCACGAACCCCCTGGGGATGACATTTCCCTTTAATTGCAGAACAGGGTGTCTAGCCAATGTCTCTTCCCACCTAATTTTTTGCTATTCACTGTCATCCTTAGGACTGAATCGATCACCATATTTGAAAATTTTCCTACCGTTTCCATGAAACATTGGACCTTATCTTCATCTTCGAAGACTTACCTATGCTTTATGTTGTTTAGAATTGAAGGGCAGTATCGCAATTCAACCTCATATCTTAGCAAAGGATTCTGTGGGGGGTGGAAATTACTAGCATCCACATCTAGTGAGTCGTCCATTCTATTCTTATCCCTTGGTGTGAACTAAATATTAAATTTAGAAAAGAAGTTCTCAACTAAATCCCATACATCGTTCCTGTAGGCTATAAGCTGCGAGTGTTTATTTTGGCATTGGTTCCTAACTTGTCTCACTACAAGCTCTGAATCTCCAAACACCTTGAGGTTTTGTATGTTCATATTCTGTGCTGTCTGCAACCCCAACAATAGTGCTTCATATTCAGCCACATTATTTGTGGCTTTGAATTGCATCTTAAAGGAGAGGGGAACCAAGCATCCTTCCGGTGATATCAAGAGTACCCCAGCCCCATTCCATTCTCGTGAGTTAGCTCCATCGAAATGCAAGGTCCATATCAAGTTTTCCTCTCTACTCATAGGATTCTTCTATAGTAGAGGACAAATCTCTATTTCTTGTAGGAAATTTTCATCCTACTCAAGCATAAAATAAGAGAATTCGCCCTCCTTACTATATACCGGAGAATTTGTGGAAAAATTAGCTTTGGTGATCATCTTCACGAATATGGATTCACTGTATAACCTTCTTTCCTCCCCACCAAATACTAGAATAGTGGCATAAGTGAGGTCTAGTTTTATGGACCCTCCAATCTTGGATCCCTAGTGTTAGCCACCTATAAATTTTTTGGCAAGCAAACAGGTGGCTAAATATTTTTCTGAGACTTCAAGAGATACATTTCCTCCAAAATATCTCATTCTTGAAGCCTCTGTGTGCCCTTTACCTTTGATAAGATCTTCATTGCTATTTCCATCAAAAAATCTTCACTGTCTGTGAATAAATTATGCTCAGAAAGGCCTCCATTTTCCCCTTTGTATCCCTGCAAAATTCTCCATTTTAACCCTTTCTTCCCTTTCTCAAATTTCCCCTTTGACCCTCAAAATCCCTTCCTAAGCCTACTAAATCATCCCATATCCCCTTTAAACCTTACAAACACCCTTTGTTTGGCTTAAAAATCCCTTTTTTCCTTCTACTGAAAACGCTTTTAAGCCTCAAAAACCCTCTTTTGGCTTAAAAATCATCCATTTTACATATAACAGGATTAGCCCCTTTTCGGCCCAGCCCCTAACCACTTCCCCTCCATGCAAATAAGCGCTAAGACCAAGCGGTAAGGCATAAGGTGCTTATCGCAATCGAAAGGATGGTCGAGAGCGTATTTCTATGTTAAAATGAATATCTCTGATGTGAGGAAGATTTTGTTCTATGGGTCTCGAGAGCAATATCCACCGTCGATCTATACAGATCTGACGGTTCACGCAAAAATTATCTCGCGCCCATAGCATCCCTTTGTAAACCTCCAATAGCCATCTCCACCGTTGATTCCCCTTTGATCCAACGGCCATCGCAGTGCCGCTCCAATCGCCAATCAGAAATTTTAAAATGTGCACTTTCTATCTCCCTGATTGGCCGATCCCTGATTGGATCCTGGCCGTTGAATCCAAAAGAACCAATGACCAGGATTTGATCTCACTCCGCCCCATGTTTCTTGATTGGCCACCTCTGATCCAATCACAGCCATCGATCTCCCGCTGATCCGATGGTCCATATGCAATCACTTCATGAGACCATCGGAGTTTTGGCCCCTGCCTCCTCCGATTCTGATTGAATAGTAGCCATCCATACTATTTGATCCAATGGCCCGGATTACTCCCGCACATTTATATGGCCCTTTTACCTCTACCTCATCTTCAAATATTCACCGTTGATCCCCTAGGATCCAACAGTCAGGAATCCTCCCAACCACTAACCAACTCCTCTGCTTTTGCTTTCCCTCTGTAGATCTCGACCATCCATTGCGCTGATTGGATGACTCACAGTCAAACTGCCTTTGATCGGCCCCCACCTTACTGACCGCACATCTCCTCGTATCGCGCTCCTCCTCCCACCGTTAGATCTCATGGTCCTAGATCCAATGGCCAGCATAAATATCGCGCAACTTTGGCATCTGAAGTTTAACAGTTGAAATTCACGTGATATGGGCAGTTTTATTTCGCCACGTGTCAAGCGACGAATCATATCGCGTGATTTTGGGAAAATTTCAAAAACCACCTTTTTCCGTGCGAAAGCAGCGATTTTTATCCTAAAAACCACTTCCCCACTTTTGTTCCTAAAATTCTATCTAAGGATTATGATTGTTCATCTGTACAGATCAACGGCCCTCATTACATTGCATTCTCCATTCACATTTTCTCATCGCGCTACCATGGATTTTCATCGGATCATCTCAACCGTTGATCTCCTCATGAGATCTAACAGTCTATGTTAAATCACCCTCCGCCCATGCCGGGTCCCACCATCTAAAGCCCCATTTCATTTCATTTCATTTTCATGCATTTCCTTTGTTTTCTGTCCAAAGGTCGAAATCGAATGATTTACATTAAAAACCTTTGTGATCTGCTTACATTGAAACCTTTATGTTTTACATTAAAGGTTTATTGCATATTGCCTAACCTCCTAAAGTAATTCCATAAGTCAATCACCACCGTCAATCAACACCTCCAGATCTGATCGAACAGTTCTAAAGAATTCCGCCACCAAACCTCCATCAGATCATATTTTCACCGTTTCCTTGCATTTCTCAGCCGTTTTTCACTGCATCCACCACATTCATTACTACTGCTCTGCCATTTTCACAATCCTCCATAGGGTCCATCCCCCTCCCACGTGGATTTTTTAACATTGTTTGTGTTTTTGCAAGGAATATAGACAATGAAAACCGTTCTGTTCTACATAGTCACTGTTAGTGACACAATAGCGCCGATGAAGTTTTATCAGAGCCAGGATTTGCGGAGAAGACTCCTGAGGGGGTTTAAACACATATTTCATCCAAATCAAGGGTAATAACTTTGGGTGAAACCTCCAACACCATTAAACCTTCAAATTCACAGACAGTGACAGTCAATGAAGTGGCAAAGAGTATCAATAATGGATTAAAGAGTTCTAAAGCGTGTAATTGAAGATTTTAAGCCTTAATTCAATGTTTAAAGGGCGAATGTACCAGATCGAAGACCTTATGATTAAAAAAGAAGGCCTAATGAGGCCTAAAGCACAAAAAACAATATTGTCAGTGTCTCACATTAGCAGAAGCTTTTTCTCATGAAAGGACAGTTTCCCATATTGTTTTTATTCTACATCGAGCTTCGAAGAAGATCTACACTCTGACAGAAAGTCCTAAAATGTTGCCAGAGAATTTGTTATGCAGTATGGCAGACCTGAAAGTCATTTATCTGCCTTTTTCTTACCACCAGAGTACTACAGAGTACTACAGCCTAAAGTACATCAAATAAAATACCCAGAATTACTACCAGCCTGTCGAAGACCACTCTTTCATCCAAAGAGTACTAAAGATTAATACATAGATATTAAGATAGAATGGGACTCGAGCCCCTTTCTTCTTCATCTGTTTTAATGTTTCATTCAATATTTCATCTACCTCCTCTGCCCCTCTTTCAGCTATAAGAACTCAAGAAAAACACATTGTAAATTTTGTTGTTGATTGTTGATCGGATATCTGTGAATTGTAAGTTGTTTCTCTTGAGATATAGTTATGTGTGTAAAGTTGTAATATAGGCTGAGGAAGATAATTTCAGACTGAATATCAAGCTATTGGACAACATTTTATATGACTGGTGTTTCTCTTTAATATGACAAGCAAATTTCTTTGGATCCTGATTTAAAGCAGCGGTGATGTTTTCTACCTTTGTCTCTATTTTCCTTCTGTAATTCATTACATTTCATTTCACTGGTAAGAATCAGAAATCTGGCTTAGGATATACCCTCGCATGGTACCCTAATGCTCCTGCTCTTATTATCTTGGATGTTTTCTACAAATTGTGCTATCTGAGAACTTATTCAAGATAATTTAGCCAGTGTAGTAGCTGTTATTCATTGCTAACTGATGTGTGAATTTATGAATCTGTTCTTTGATGTTCTTGTGGGTTTTAATTGAAAGAATTGGGATACCGGGAGTTTAGAATGTTGATTTTGTCTCACTAGGGTATTTTTCAATCAATTGAACCTTTCTAAGTTCCCTTAAGTTTAATGTCGAAGCATTGAAATTTCAAGGCCTTTCTCTGATCTCAGGCTTCACCTTTGTGTTTAAATCTTAAGTGTTCTTTTTTGTCTAAAGAGTTAACCTTTTAGGGGGTAGATCATAGGTGTTTAATGGCATGCCCTATCCCTAGATCTAATTCCTAAGTGGTCACCTCAGAGGTTTCCTTGTCATTCACCTTCATTCCTTATCATTTCATACCACACTATCATCTTTAAAATATCCTCTATTTTAGATGACTAGCCCAATTGAAAGCCTTGGATACTGAATAGCAAGTAAACCCTTTCATGACTCCATTTCCCAATAGTCTCGAGTGTTCCCTGAAGTATCTCTCCTTTGCCTAGAATCCTCTTTTCTCACGAATATCTTATATTGAACCCTTCCTTCATGTTTCCTAACAAACAAACAAACAAAACAAACCTTGTGCCACACAACTAGCTTAATACCTTGAAACTGAACCTCAAAGACATATACCCTTACCTTGATATATAGATCCTTCTCTGGACCCAGGAGGGCTAGATCCTGAGGTCCCAAAGTGGTTTTGATGTTGTCTTATCTTTTGGTAGAGCCAAACTTGCCAAAACATAGGAAACCCAACATAATGGCGACTCCACTGGGGAAGCTTTGAGTAAAATACACCTTTAAAACACTTCTAAGAACTCAAAGAAGACCATAGTAGCCTTAGTTTGGTGGTTAATCACTGTGGTGGATAGTATACCTTCTTGAAACATTCTAAACCTTCCACCTGGCGACTCCATAGTTACTTAATGATTAAAGACTCCACTGGTGATCAGTAGGCCTGCTGATTATCTTGGTTTCACAAGACTCCACTGGGAGACCAGAGTTCATAACAACATCAGCCATATTAGAATAACAAGTAGGATTAAGCTTCTTGGTTTGAAGACAACATACTGGCTTCAAGAACCATTCATACTAGAGCTTATCCTAACCCAAACCCACCTGAAATAGTTGACAATCCTGATAGCATTCTTAGGAAATCTCCTACACCTAGGAAGCCAACTATTTCCAAACACATCCATAGAGCTAACTCTTCACCAGAAGACTTTACAGCTCTATCAGACACTCATTTTGACCTAGACTTACCAAGCAGTTTACCTAGAACTAGGTCATTTAGTGCTCTAGACCAGTCCAACCTTGAGCTTCTTGGTTCACCATCTCATAGTGGTCGACATATCAGGGATAGAGAGACCCATCCATATACACCTCCGGATATTCATTTCATTCAAAACTTGGAGCTCTATCACCCTAAATCAGCTCAACAGAGTGTTGTTGTTCCTAGTATTCCTATCATCCACATACCTGCTGCTCAAGCCAATCCTTTACCCCCTCAGAACATCGTCATGGAAACCTGGTATGCACCTCTAGTGTTACCATAGCCCCTAGTGCCTTTACCCAATGATTATCAGTAAAAAATCCCACATTTCACTGCAAAAGAGTCTACCACGGCTCAACACCATGTAGATAGGATGGAAGATTCCTTTGACTATATGGAGATAGATGATGAGACAGTCAAGATGAGAATCTTTTCCCAGAGTTTAGGGGGTGATGTGAAGAAGTGGTTTAAAGGCCTACCTCCTAATAGTATCCATGATCTTCACTCTTTATATCAATCCTTCATAAACAAATGGTAAGTCAAGACCAACCCTCTCCAAATATTAGCAGAATACAAGAATCTTAAAAGAAACGTAGGGGAGAGTGTCCATGACTATTCTACAAGGTCTAACAGTGTTTACAACACTCTTCCCCCACATATGAAACCTCCCCAAGGAATGGCTTTAATGAAATATCTGGAAGGCTTTGATGCTGACATGGCCTACTAGCTTAGGGAGAGAGATTACAACACATTGGAAGATATGCAAAAATGAGCAGTGAGTGTAGAGGCTAACCTGATTGAAAAGAGAGCCAGAATGAGGTCTGAGAAAAAGGTAACATATAGGGATGACACATCAAATTCCACATCTGATCCCAAGTATGACAGTCTAGCCAAAAACATGGAAAGGCTAGAGAAAATGATGGAAAAAATGGTTGTCACAGTCAGCAACCAGAACAAAAACCAAAATCATAACCAAAACCAGAACTTTAGGAGAAACAACCCTCCTAATAGACAGAGAGACTCTGATCAAAAATTCATACCCCCATTCCAAGAGAACTTCCTTGATGAGGATGAGGGGATAATAGAAGAGTCTGAGGGAACCACAATAAACATGTTGGAAATAGACAGCTCAATCCACAACTATTCCACAGAAGACAATCATTCCACCTACTCACATTTGGATGAGGAAAGGTTAGAATCTGAGGATTATAGGCTAGGATTTGAAAATTCCATCATGCAGGTCAGAGAACAGTATGAACTTAGAAGCAAGAAGAACTTAGACACTTCCAAACCAAAAGCTTCTGAGATTACCATTAAGAAAAGGCCTAAGAAAACTCTTAAGGTGACTACTGAAAGCAACAAATCAGCAGCTGAGAGTTCTGGGAATAACAAATAAAAAGACAGCCAAAATACTGATAAACAAAGTCAACAAACTAGCAGCACTAGCATTGCAGCTAACGCTCATGATAAAACAGCCACAAGCACTATACATAGTGAGAATCAGCACACTGATTCTGCCACTAAATTAGTGGCTAACAAAACAGAGTTGAGTCTCACAAAGATTCAATCTCCCTTCAATTTGGAGAGTGAGATTTCTAATATTAAAATCTCTGTCCCACTCTCTCAGCTGGCCACTCAGGATATATATAAAGGTCAAATTTTGAAAGATTTAAATCTAGGTGAAAACAGTGACATTGTCAATCTAAGTGATGACCAACCAGCCCTTCTGTTTGGTCCAAATATAGAAGGGAAGTTTCAGGAAGGGGTAGTACCTCCTTTTTATATCAGCCTCAATATCCATGACAAGATCCTTCACAACACAATGCATGACTCTGGGGCATCACACAACCTAATGCCTAAGGTAGTTATGGAGAGGTTAGGCCTAGAGATAACCCATCCTTATAAAGATTTATATTCATTTCACTCTAGCAGAGTGAAGTGCCTTGGCCTAATCAAAGACCTTTGTGTGAACCTGACCCAGATTCTAGCAAAATGCATGGTTATGGACGTTCTAGTGGCAGATGTGCCACCTAAGTATGGCATGTTGTTGTCTAGGTCATGGGGAACCAAGCTTAAAGGTACAATGCATATGGGTGGGTCATATGCCACAATCCCTATCTTTAACCAGCTTAGGAGACTGTATAGAGAGGCACAAATGAAGTTCATGGTTAGCAGCCCTGAAAAGACTGAAAATTCATCTTTGTACTCTGTACACACAGATCTTGACTCCTTTATCCTTTGCAATGATGAATAAATAGACAAGCCAAAGCCAGAAGATAGAGATGCAAACAATAGGGTAGAGCCCATAGATTTTAACAGAATGGCCACTCTAGACTTAGAATAAAACGAAGAAGAAACCTTTGGATAGTGCATTGAATCAGAAACTCAGAGTGAACAAGAAGAAGATTACAAACAACTGACTAGTCATCTCTCTGAACTCCATAAACATCATGAAGAACAAAACCCTCCACACCACGATGTAGACCCCATATTACAACATAACAATGAAACCAACGTTAGGGAGGAAAATGATGATAAACTTGAAAATGATCCCTTATGGAGAATGAATTTCGATGGGTCTTGCACTAGAAAGACTGCAGGAGTGGGAGTGTGGTTACATAACACTGAGAGTGACTATGCTGAGAGTCATGCCTTCAATCTGAACTTCAAATGTAAAAACAATATCGCAGAGTATGAGGTTCTCATCCTAGGCTTGAATTTATTGAAAAAACTAGGAGCCCGAAGGATAGCTGTACATGGAGACTCTGAGTTAATCATAAAACAAGTGAACGGAGAGTATACAGCTAAACACCCTAGATTGAGAGCATACAGAAATGATGCTATGGATTTACTGAAAACTTTTGTAGAGTATGAACTGATGTTCATTCCTAAGAGTCAGAACATAATTGTGAATGGATTAGCCTTCATAGCTAGTTCATATCATAGGTCTCCTAGTGACAAAAAAATCATCATTCAGAAAAAATACAGACCTGCAGTGCCTGATAATGAGAAATATTGGTAGGTCTTTGAGGGCGACAAGCAGATAGAGGATTTCTTGATTGGCAGGAATGAGTTTGAATTCTCTAATTCAGACTCTAAATCCGATGAAATTTACCTGATTGAAGAGGCCCCCGACGAAGAAAGATCACCACATAACGTAGAAATAAACACTTTAACTAAACAACTTGGAAATCAAACCGAATAATATAAGAACGCCGAGAAAGAGGAAATAGAGGTGCTGCAGTCAAAAGATAAGAATATACCCAAAGGACTGGCACCTTTAAAGGACCTGTTTGATTTTGACAACGTAGAGAAGAAACCCACTATAGAACACTCAGACTCAGATGTCGAGGAATGCAACATAGGCACTAAAGATAAGCCTAAGATGATAAATTTGGCTAAGTCCTTGCCTGCAGACATGAAAAAGAAATATATTGACTTATTTAAAGAGTTCATCGATGTGATTTCCTGGAGCTACGAGGACTTAAAGGCCTATGATACAGACATTATACAGCACAAAATCCCTTTGAAAGAAAACCAAAAACCCTTCAGACAAAAACATCGCAAAATTAACCCGAAACAAGTACCTCTAGTCAAAAAGGAAATCAAGAAGATGTACAAGGCAGGAATTATAGTGCCTGTGAGGTTCTCCAAATGGGTTTCCAACCTTGTAGCTGTGAGAAAGAAGACAGGTGAGATCAGACTGTGCATTGATTTCAGGAACCTTAACAGAGCCTCACTTAAAGACAATTACCCCTTACCAAAGATGGAACACATCCTACAGAGGGTGGTTGGCTCAAAAAGGATCTCCCCGTTAGATGGTTTTTTAGGCTATAACCAAGTTTTAGTACTCCCAGAAGACCAGCTCAAGACAACTTTCACCACTCCATGGGGCACTTTTATGTACGTAAAAATGCCTTTTGGACTAATGAACGCTGGTGCGACCTTCTAATGAGCAATGGACATAGCCTTTTCGGAGGAAATAGGGCACTTCATTGTCAGTTATCTTGATGACATAAGAGTCTATTCCAAGACTGATGAAGAGCACCTAAAACATCTAAGAAGAGTTTTTGAACAATGTAGAAGGTTCATCCTATCTTTAAATCCCAAGAAGACTGTATTTGGGCTTCCCTTCTCCTTGGCCATATTATATCAGAGAAGGGAATTAAAATAGACCCGCAAAGAGTTGAGGGAATACTGCAGATTACCCACCCAAGAAACATAAAAGAGTTACAATCCTTTATTGGGAAAATTAACTTCTTAAGGAGTTTTATTCCCAACTTAGTGGAGCACCTCAGGGATATGACAAACATGCTGAAAAAAGGTGTAGGGGTTAAGTGGACTGTAGAGGCTAAAAAATCTTTTGAATTAGTTAAACTTGCACTCACTCGAGCACCTGTACTAATTATCCCAGATTTCTCAAAATATTTCCTGATATTTTCCATTGCCTCCGAGCATACAGTGGCTACAGTTCTGCGGCAGAAAAATTCAGAGGGAATGGAACAGCCTATTGCTTTCTTCAGCAAGGCTCTGAGGGATGCACCCTTGAAATATAACATAATGGAAAAATAGGCCTATGCCTTGGTAAAGGCCTTGAAAGACTTTAGGGTGTATATTATGCATTCTCACATCATTGCCTAAGTGCCAAACATAGTGATAAAAGACATTTTGTCCCAAGATCCTGATGGAAAGAGGGGAAAATAGATTGCTGTAATACTATAGTATGACCTGGAAATAAAACCCACAAACCTGATCAAAGGTCAGGGCCTAGCTAAACTAATGGCTGAGTCTAACTTGCAGGCCCTTGACATAAACATGGTAGATGCCTTGGATGAACATGAAGGATTTCCTGATCCTACTGTTGAAGAACAATTTCAAAAATCTCCTTGGTATTCTGATATCCTGTATGTGCTCACAAACCTCAATGCCCTTCTTGATTTATCAAAGACTAAGGCCAGATTCCTAAAGTTAAAAGACAGAAACTATTGCACACTGAATGAATGTTTATACTGGAAAAATGCAAATGGTTTATTACATAAATGTTTTCCTGAAACTGAAGCAGAGAGGGTTAAACAGGAGTTCCATGCAGGAGAGTGTGGAGGCCATTTAAACTGGAAAGCCACTACTAACAAAATACTCAGAGCTGGCTATTACTAGCCTACACTTTTCAATGACATCCACAAAATGATAATTTCCTACCATAAGTGCTAGATTTTTTAGGGCAAAAGAAAGCTCCTCCCTTTACCATTACAACCCATTACTGTTGAGGCTCCCTTTCAACAATGGGGCCTAGATTTCATAGGGGAGATATACCCTGCATATTCTGCACAACACAAGTGGATCCTTACAGCCACATACTTTTTCACAAAATGGATAGAGGCCATCCCTTCTAGGAATTCCACAGATTATGTTATCATTAAGTTCCTAGAAGACCACATCCTCTCTAGATCTAGCTACCCTAGAAAGATAATCATTGATAATGTTGCTATTTTTGGATCCAATAAAATGATTGATTTTTGTCACAAGTATCAGATAGCACTCGGTCATTCAACTGCTTATTACCCACAAGGTAATGGGTTAGCTTAATCATCAAACAAGATCTTGGTGACCATCATCAAAAAACTACTTAAAGAGAATAAGAAGTCATGGCATAACAAGTTAGTGCATGCTTTGTGGGCTGACACGATAACCACAAAGAAATCCATTGGAATGTCACCATATCAGCTTTTTTATGGAACAGAGGCAGTGTTTCCTACCAGCCTAGGGGTACTAGTTATTAAACTAGTTCAAGAGATTCAGATAGAAGAAGACAGTATGGTGGGGAGGATAAATCAAACAATACATCTCCAACAAACAAGAGAAGAAGTTTATAACAGAGCTCTGAAAGTGCGGGAAAATATAAATAATTTGTTTGATAAGAGAACAAAAGCTTGTGACTTCAAAATTGGAGATAAAGTTCTAAAGTGGGACTCTAGGAGAGAAGACAAAGGAAAGCATGGAAAATTTGACAGTTTGTGGCAGGGTCCTTTCATCATCCAATCCACCATTGGTCTGAATGCTTTTTTCCTGCAAGAGCTAGATGGTACAGGTCTATTTGGGGGTCCTATCAATGGCAGGATGCTCAAGCATTACTACTGCTGATTCCCAGTTTACAGTTTTCATTCCCATTGTAAATACCATTGCTGTGTTTTTTTTTCAAAGAAAAAGAGAAAATGTTTCAAAAAAAAAAAAGAGAGACAGGTTCAGACATGCTCAAAACTTGAACCTCTGAAGTGCAAATATTGGCTCTAACATGATCAAAACCTGAGCCAAAAGAAGTAAAGAAGCTGGTTCTAATGTGCTCAAAATCTGAACCAAAAAAGAAGAAAGAAGAAGGTGACTGTAACAAGCTCAAAACTTGAGTCACAAAGAAAAGAAGGATGCTTCATAGTTTCCAAAATTTCAAGCCTTCAAGATTTTGTTTTCAATTTTCTACATTTTAGTTCATGTGAAACTGTCTTTATGCCATGAATCCATGGCAAACCAAACTGTCTAATCCTGGTTTGACTGCTTTTAAATTTCTGGTGTAGAATGTAGAGAAGAAATCTACTAGACAATTTAATCATAGCAGATATTAGATTAGGTAGAGAAGCTATGAGACTAACTATTTAATATGGTCTCATGGAAGAATAAGGGTAGAATTAGACTAGTGTGTTTTCTGCTTTCAATAAAAAAATGATGAAGAAGGTCTGCAAATTCAAATGCACCTCGAAGAAAAATTGTTAGGACTGTAGGATGGGTAGGTAGATTGTTTGGGGAATGTTTTCTGCTGATTAATATCCATCATGTGTGTAACAGCTGAATCAAAGAAGAAAAAATGGTTCAAATATCAGGCATCTGGCCTACTTCCCAAAGAATATTTCTAAAGTTCTTGACACCTTCAAGAAGATGCCATCCCCATGTGGAGCCATTGTTAGCCACCTATAAATTTTTTGGCAAGCAAACAGGTGGCTAAATATTTTTCTGAGCCTTCAAGAGATACATTTCCTCTGAAAATATCTCATTCCTGAAGCCTCTGTGTGCCCTTTACCTTTGATAAGATCTTCACTGTTGTTTCCATCAAAAAAGCCTCACTGTATGTGAATAAATTATGCTCAGAAAGGCCTCCATTTGCCCCTTTGTATCCTTGCAAAATTCCCCATTTTAACCCTTTATTCCATTTCTCAAATTTCCCCTTTGACCCTAAAAATCCCTTCCTAAGCGTACTAAATCATCTTGTCTCCCCTTTAAAGCCTACAAACACCCTCTTTTTGGCTTAAAATCCCCTTTTTTCCTTCTATCAAAAACCCTTTTAAGCCTCAAAAACCCTCTTTTGGCCTAAAAATCATCCATTTTACATATAACAGACTTAGCCCCTTTTCAGCCCAGCCCTTAACCACTTCCCCTCCATGCAACTAAGCACTAAGACCAAGTGCTAAGGCATAAGGCACTTATCGCAATCAGAAGGATGGTCGAAAGCACATTTCTGTGTTAAAATGAAAATCTCCGATGCGAGGAAGATTTTGTTCTATGGGTCTCGGGAGAAATATCGACCGTCGATCTATACATATATGATAGTCCACACAAAACTTACCATGTGCCCATAGCATCCCTTTGTAAACCTCTGTTGGCCATCTCCACTGTTGATTCCCCTTTGATCCAACGGTCATCACAGCACCGCTCCAATCGCCAATCGGAAATTTTAAAATGTGCACTTTCTGTCTCCCCGATTGGCTGATCCCCGATTGGATCTTGGTTGTTGAATCCACAAGAACCAATGGCCAGGATTTGATCTCACTCCGCCCCGTGTTTCCCGATTGACTACCTCCGATCCCATCACAGCAGTCGATCTCCCGCCAATCTCGCGGTCCATATGCAATCGCTTCATGATCCCATAGGAGTTTTGGCCCCTGCCTCCTCCAATTTCAATTGAATAGTAGCCATCCATCCTATTTGATCCGATGGCCAAGATTACTCCCGCGCATTATATGGCGCTTTTGCCTTCGCCTCATCTTCAAATCTCCACCGTTGATCCCCTGGGATCCAAGGGTCAAGAATCCTCCTAACCACTAACCAACTCCTCCGATTTTGATTTCCCTTTGCAGATCTTGACCATTCATCATGCTGATCTAACAGCTCACAGTAAAACCACCTTTGATTGGCCCCCACCTTACCGACCGTGCATCTCCTCGTATCGCGGTCCTCCTCCCACCGCCAGATCTCATGGTCCCAGATCCAACAACCAGCATCAATATCGCGCAACTTTGGCGTCTGAAGTTTAACAGTTGAAACTCACGCGATATGGGTGGTTTTATTTCGCCACGTGTCAAGCGGTGGACCATATCGTATGATTTTGGGAAAATTTCCAAAACTACCTTTTGCCGCAAGAAAGCAGCCGTTTTTATCCTAAAAACCACTTCCCCACTTCTGTTCCCGAAAGTCTATCTAAGTGTTGGGGTTCCCATGTTTTGGCCAGATTGGCAAGACCAAAAGATGAGACAACATTAGAACCACTTTGGGGCCCTAGGATCTAGCCCTCCTGGACCTGGAGAGGGATCTCTCCAATATAGAGAAAAGAATGGTATATCTTTGAAGCTCAAAATGAGATGTTAGGCTAGGTATGAAGCATAAAGGGGGGTTTAAAATGATTTGGTTGGTTGGTTGCTGGGTTGGTCATGAGATCATAACCTGAGAAAGTGATGGGAGAAAGGAAAAAAATAGCAGGATGTTTCAGCAAAGAGGATAGGTCAAGAAAGTGCCATCCATTGGGCTATGGAGTCATGAAAGGTGATTACATGCAACAACTAGCCAAAGCTTTCAGAGGGCAAGTCATCTAATACTAAAGGATATTTTAGATTAGATGGTGGGATGGAACATTAAGGAAAGAAAGTGAGAGAAGGAAAGCAACCTAATTTCTATCTATAGATCAGGTCATAGGTCATTTAACTCCAGAATTGCTTGGACATACTCATAGGCAACTCTCAAAGGAGAGACAAAGGGGCAACTTATAGATCAGACTAGAGGTCATTTAACTCCAGATCAGCTTTAGCATGCTCCAAGGGAAAACCGAGATAAGTTTAACAGAGATATCTTAGAGAGGCCAGCTGGTCGCACAAGGATCCTAGTGGACAGGGCTAATTCTAATCCCCAGTGTTCCCAAATCTTCCAGCTCAAACCCAAAAAGAACATCTAAAGACAGATTCATTTAATTCATACATCAGCTAGCAGCATAAGGAACTACTACACTGGTTAAATTAACTGAAAACAATCCTTAGATAACACATTTATAAGAAAACATAGAAGGCAAGGAGAGCAGAAGCATAGGGTACCTAACAAGGGTAAATCGTATACTATATTTCTGATGCAAGCCAACAGAAAATGAACATTATGAAAATGTAATAAACATAGTTAGAAAAAAATCACCAATAGTAATAGACCAGGATCCTATGAAATGTGCTTTGATTAATTGATGCAAAACCAGTCACATACACTAAGCTCAATGGCTGTTACAATCCCAACTTATCCTCCCAGCCTACTACAATACAAACTACTTTGCTACTTTCTCCCAGAACTGTTCTAACAATCAAAACTGAATCCCTCTAACTACAATGGTAGCAGCTGAAAAACAACCTTTTACAATATGTTCTCGGGAATTCTTATAGGAGAAAAGAATAACAGGAGTAGATGTAAACTTAAATGCAGCATTAAAACTCTGAAGCAGTAGGAGGGCCGAGGCTCATTCTGTATAAATTCTGATCATTCATTTTTGGCACTCTGTGGATGAAAGAGTGGTCCTTATCAGACTTCTATTTACTCCAAGTATGTCTCTGACGTACTTTGGCTACAGGACTCTATGGTACCATTGGTGAATAAATAGAAGATAAATGAATGACTGAGAAGTCTGCCATACTTATGAAACAAATGCTCTGGTAGCTTCGAACTATTTTTAGGGTGGAAATTTCTTTAGGAACACAGTGTATAATAAAAGTTGTATGGGTGCTCTGTCATTTTTTAGGAAAAAAAATTCTGCTGATGTAGAAACCCTAATATGCTGATTTTCATGTTGTACCTTCTACGCAATCCATGGGTCTTCAATCTGATTCTTTACCTTTAAATCTCTGAACATAAGGCTTATATATCTTCATTTGCGTGCCTTAATTTCTCTGCTGCTTAATTTAAATCTCTGACTGTGAAATCTATGTGTTAATGGCGTTGGGACATTTTCACAGAGTAATACCCTGGTCTTTTAATGCAAGTCCTGTCGTAGGACCTCCTCGGGTTTTCCTCATGATTTTTGCCTCTGCACACGGTCTTTTCCTGTGTTTTCTATCACTGTGACAGTGGGTACAAATCATGGCGGCTTTCACCACCTCAAAACCCTGCAAAACAGAAAACTTTTCATGAAATCCATGAATGGGGGGTAATGGATGCAGTGCGAATGATGAAAATGGCCGAACAATGCAGAGGAATGATGGAGGGAAGCCTTGGTGAAGGTTGGCGGAGCGCAAAGGAAATTTAAATGAAAAACCTTAACAAACTCGACTTTTGAACAAATATATGCAATGGGATGGGTGGATGTACAGTGGATACACGTAGGGGTGATGTGGCGGGATCGAGCGATGGCGGGGTGGTCAACGACAGGGCAATTAAATCTGGACCATCCAATCTCGGCGGCGATCGATGGTGGAAAGTACGTCGGAGGGCGATGGACTATAGACCAGGGGTACGGCTGCCATGGGTTAACTCGCACGCAACTCTGTGGAACGACGACTGTTGGATCAATTGCCCCAGATCGGACGGTGCACGTGCATATCGCTACGCATCTGCGGGCGAACTTTAATGCGCGATGGGGTAGTGGTTTTGAAATAGTGTCAGAGCCACGTGTCGAATGCTGAGTGGAATCGCTGGCCTATCGAAAAATACCGCCCTCCACCCAAAGGCGGTGTGATAGAAACCGGATGGTTTTTGAATAGTACGTGGGGACCACCGGGGCGAGTAGACTCCGAACCGTCAGATCTGCAGGTAAATAGACAGCGATGGCGCGATCGGGGTGATGAACAGGATGAACAATGGACGTTGTGGGAGCCGCGATCATCGTCCGATCTATACAGATCGATGGTTGAAACTGCGTCCGATATCCATTTGCAGTAAGCGCCTTTCGGGCCAGCGCTCGGTTTCAGCACCCAGGTCTCGTGGAGAAAAGGCTGAGGGGCTAGCGGAAAGGGGCTAAGGCCTAATGTAAGTTTCAAAGTGGGTTTTTTTCCCATTTTAAATGAAATTAAAGGCCAAAAGGGGTAACGATGAAGGGAAGAAGGGGTTATTAAACCACACCAGGAATGTGTGTATGGTTTAAGAGGGGCATGGGGATGATTTAGAAGGTTTAGGGGGAAAATCTGGGGTTAAGAAAGGGGAACTTTGATAAAGGGAAAAAGGATGAAATGGAGAATTCTGCAGGAGTACAAGGGGAAAATTAAAGCCTTTTGGAGCACCATTTTTTGTAATCAGAGAGGCTTAATAATGGGAATCAACAGAGGGGATTTTACCAAAGGAAAAAGGCACAAGGAGACTTCAAGGATGATGTGTTTTCAGAGGAAATGCATTCCTTGAAGGCTCAAAAACATTTTAGCCCCCTGTTTTCTTGTCAAAAATTTATAGGGGGCTAACAGTGGCTCCACATGGGGATGGCTTCTTCTTGAAGGAGTCAAGAATTCAGAAAATAAATCTTTGGTGTAGGCTAGATGCCTGATGCTTGGCACATCCCTTTCTATCTTTATATCAGCTGCCACAAATCATGAAGACATCATATCAGCAGTAAAAATTCTCCCAAACAACTACCTACCTAGACTATAGTCCTGACATTTTTTTCTTCTGGGTGCATTTGGACTTGCAGACCCTTTACACCATTTATTTTTTACAAACAGGAAAATAAACCTATTCTACTTAAACCCTTATTACTCCGTGAGACCAGATCAGACTGTTGGCCTCATAAATTTCTCTACCTACACTATTATCTGCTAGGATTAAACTGTCTAGCAGATTTATTCTCTACATTCTATAACAGCAATTGAAAAACAACCAAGTTAGGATTAGACTGTCTGACTTGCTGTACTTTGCAGACATTAAAACGACTAACTACATGCTCACAGGCTGAGATTTATTGAGCTTTTCCTACCTACCCTAATCTAACTGGAATATTTACAAGTCTAGCTTACAAACCTTGTCTTCCAATGCAACCAGTCCATCAAATGATCCCATGACTGGTCTCTCTTGCTCAACTCCTTGAGCAGGCTGGATAGGCAGGGCAGATCAAACTTTTTTTGTTCCATAATAGCAGCTTTGAAAATTTTTCTTTCTGTTTGCAACATGCTGCTGAACAAGACCCTTGATCCTTCTTCAAATGTGTGCAGGAAATGTACATAAGGATCATGAAATGATACTTAGTTATGAATATCTGGCAAGCAGGCTTCAACCAAGATCTCTTCTTCTTCCACTGGATGGAGAATAAGACCCCCTTGAGAAAGAGAATCTCCCTCATCTTCTTCATTTTCTGAACTGGAGGACTCATCATATATGGCAGTGTTATCCTTCTGGAGCTTTGATATATTCTGCTCGGAGGTGCTGAGCTCTATGAAAAGGTCTATGTATACTTGAGCAGGGGCTTGTTCCATTGCTTCCTCCTTTTCAAAAGAAGGCTCATTGCTTTCAGCTTGCTCAAGAATCTCTTCTTTGCTATCCTCCTCCTCTTCTGAAAGGAAAGGCTGCTGGTTTCTAGTCTTACTGATGATCTGTAGTAGAGAAGAATGGAGATTCAAAGGATCTCCATCTACTATTATGCTATCATAGCTCTCCCCATCAGTATCATAGATAGGCTGAATGGTTTCATTACTTCTCTGAAATTGCTGGCTTTGATCTTCCTCCCATGAATCTAAGGATGATGGTCCTAGAAGCTCGGCTTCCCTTTGAAAACATTCATCATCAAACAGATCATAAATAGGAAAATCATAAGTGTAAGTAATGTCATCCACCAGACCTTCTGGATTTTTAGTGGGTCTTTCTTCGTCCTAATCCCCAAAGGAGCTTTCTGGATCTGTATCGTCAAACTCATAAGATGAATGAGAAAGAGTGTGTGTTTTATAAAATATCTCTAGGGTGGGCTGCTGATTTAATATCTGATCAATCTCCTCTTCTGTCAAAAGATGGGTCTCCCTCTCATCATGGACAGAAGAACAACAATCCACTTTCTCTTGTATTAGCTGATTTGGAGGCTGGCTGTTTTCTTGAGCCTCTTCTTCCACATCAAATTCTGCCTCCTCTATGTTGTCTGTTGTTTCCTCGAAGCAGCATTCCCTATTAGCCTTTGCTATTAGGTCCTAATTTTCTCTAGTCAGTGTAATACGAGACCTAGGTAAGCAATCAAGCAGTTCTCGATCACTTTCCTCTTCATCTTCTATAGATTCTTGAGCATCATACATGTCTTGCTCATCTTCTGGGTCCTGAGTCTATTCTTGTTCTGGGAGATGCATGGGATATTCTAAATAATCCTCATTTACATTCAGATTAGCCATATACATCTCTAGCACTTTACCAAATGTTTCTGTTAATTCATATAATTGATCATAAAAAGCATCATACTTTGCATCCTTGCCCATGTTTGGATTCATGCTTTTGCAAAGAAGGCTACTGCTTCTTCTCAACCAGTTCAGTGTCCTCCACCAGTGGAGTCATTAGGTCTTCTAGGTGTTATGGAGTGTGGAGTCACCAGGTGGATGTATATGAATGCTTGAAGCAGGATGTTGTCCACCATCAGCAATTGAATGCCAATCTAACCAAAGATCTTGGGTTTTTGAGTGCCTAAGAATGTTTAACGTGAAATGCACTCATTCCCCAGCGGAGTTGCCATTATGTTGGGGTTCCCATGTTTTGGCCAGATTGGCAAGACCAAAAAATGAGACAACATCAGAACCACTTTGGGGCCCTAGGATCTAGCCCTCCTAGACCCGGAGAGGGATCTCTCAAATATAGAGAAAAGAATGGTATATCTTTGAAGCTCAAAATGAGATGTTAGGCTAGGTATGAAGCACAAAGGGGGGTTTAAAATGATTTGGTTGGTTGGTTGCTGGGTTGGTCATGATACCATAGACTGAGAAAGTGATGGGAGAAAGGAACAAAACAACAGGATGTTTCAGCAAAGAGGATAGGTCAAGAAAGTGCCATCCATTGGGCTATGGAGTCATGAAAGGTGATTACATGCAACAACTAGCCAAAGCTTTCAGAGGGCAAGTCATCTAATACTAAAGGATCTTTTAGATTATATGGTGGGATGGAACATTAAGGAAAGAAAGTGAGAGAAGGAAAGCAACCTAATTTCTGTCTATAGATCAGGTCAGAGGTCATTTAACTCCAGAATTGCTTGGACATACTCATAGGAAACTTTCAAAGGAGAGACAAAGGGGCAGCTTATAGATCGGACCAGAGGTCATTTAAATCTAGGTCAGCTTTAGCATGCTCCAAGGGAAAAAAGAGATAATTTTAACAGAGAGATCTTAGAAAGGCCAGCTAGTCGCACAAGGATCCTGGTGGACAGGGCTAACTCTAATCCCCAGTGTTCCCAAATCTTCCAACTTAAACCCAACAAGAACATCTAACGACAGATTCATTTAATTCATGCATCAGCTAGAAGCATAAGGAACTACTACACTGGTTAAATTAACTGAAAACAACCCTTAGATAACAAATTTATAAGAAAACATAGAAGGCAAGGAGAGCAGAAGCATAGGGTACCTAACAAGGGTAAATCCTATACCATATTTCTGATGCAAGCCAGCAGAAAATGAACATTATGAAAATGTAATAAACAGAGTTAGAAAAACATCACCAATAGTAATAGACCAGGATCCTGTGAAATGTGCTTTGATTAATTGATGCAAAGCCAGTCACATACACTGAGCTCAATGGCTGTTACAGTCCCAACTTATCCTCCCAGCCTACTACAATACAAACTACTCTGCTACTTTCTCCCAGAACTGTTCTAACAATCAAAACTGAATCCCTCTAACTACAACGGCAGCAGCCGAACAACAACCTTTTACAATATGTTCTTGGGAATTATTATAGGAGAAAAGAATAACAGGAGTAGATGTAAACTTAAATGCAGCATTACAACTCTAAAGCAGCAGGAGGGCCGAGGCTCATTCTGTATAAATTCTGAGCATTCATTTCTGGTGCTCTGTGGATGAAAGAGTGGTCCATATCAGACTTCTATTTACTCCAGGTATGTCTCTGACGTACTTTGGCTGCAGGACTCTGTGGTACCATTGGTGAATAAACAGAAGATAAATGGATGACTCAGAAGTCTGCCATACTTATGAAACAAATGCTCTAGTAGCTTTGGACTGTTGTTAGGGTGGAAATCTCTTTAGGAACATGGTGTATAATAAAAGTTGTATGGGTGCTCCGTCCTTTTTTAGGAAAAAACATTCTACTGATGTAGAAACCCTGATACAGTGATTTTCGTGTTGTACCTTCTGCGCGATCCATGGGTCTTCAATCTGATTCTTTACCTTTAAATCTCTGAACATAAGGCTTATATATCTTCATTTGCGTGCCTTAAGCTCTCTGCTACTTAATTTAAATCTCTGACTGTGAAATCTGTGTGTTAATGGCGCTGGGACATTTTCACAGAGTAGTACCCTGGTCTTTTAATGCAAGTCTTGTCGTAGGACCTCCTCGAGTTTTCCTCATGATTTCTGCCTCTGCACACGGTCTTTTCCTGTGTTTTCTGTCACTGTGACAGTGGGTGAAAATCATGGCGGCTTTCACCACCTCAAAACCCTGCAAAACAGAAAACTTGTCATGAAATCCATGAATGGGGGGTAATGGATGCAATGCGGATGATGAAAATGGTCGAAAAATGCAGAGGAATGATGGAGGGAAGCCTTGGTGAAGGTTGGCGGAGCGTAGAGGAAATTTAAATGAAAAACCTTAAAAAACTCGACTTTTGAACAAATATGTGCAATTGGATGGGTGGATGTACAGTGGATACACGTGGCGAGACCGAGCGATGGCGGGGTGGTCAACGACGGGGCAATTAAATCTGAACCATCTGATCTCGGCAGCGATCGATGGTGGAAAGTACGTCGGAGGGTGATGGACTGTGGGCCAGGGGTACGACTGCCATGGCTTAACTCATGCGCAGCTCTGTGGAACGACGACCGTTGGATCAACCGCCCCAGATCAGATGGTGCACATGCATATCGCTACGCATTCGTGGACGAACGTTAATGTGCAATGGGGTAGTGGTTTTGAAATAGTGTCGGAGCCACGTGTCGAATGCTGAGTGGAATCACTGGCATATCGGAAAATACCGCTCTCCTTCCAAAGGTGGTGCAATAGAAATCAGATGGTTTTTGAATAGTACATGGGGACCACCGGGGCGAGTAGACTCTGAACCGCCAGACCTGTGGGTAAATAGACGGTGATGGCGCGATCGGGGCGATGAATGGGATGAAAAATGGACGTTATGGGAGTCGCGATCGTCATCCGATCTATACAGATCGACGGTTGAAACTGCGTCCAATATCCATTTGTGGTAAGCGCCTTTTAGGCCAGCGCTTGGTTTCAGCGCCCAGGTCTCGTGGAGAAAAGGCTGAGGGGTTAGCAGAAAGGGGCTAAGGCCTAATGTAAGTTGCAAAGTGGGTTTTTTGCCCATTTTCAATGAAATTAAAGGCCAAAAGGGGTAACGATGAAGGGAAGGAGGGGTTATTAAACCACACCAAAGATGTGTGTATGGTTTAAGAGGGGCATGGAGATGATTTAGAAGGTTTAGGGGGAAAATCTGGGGGTAAGAAAGGGGAAATTTGACAAAGGGAAAAAGGATGAAATGGAGAATTCTGCAGGAGTACAAGGGGAAAATTAAAGCCTTTTGGAGCACCATTTTTTGTAATCAGAGAGGCTTAATAATGGGAATCAACAGAGGGGATTTTACCAAAGGACAAAGGCACAAGGAGACTTCAAGGATGATGTGTTTTTAGAGGAAATGCATTCCTTGAAGGCTCAAAAACATTTTAGCCCCCTGTTTTCTTGTCAAAAATTTATAGGGGGCTAACACTAAGGATTATGACCGTTGATTTGTACAGATCAACGACCCTCATTACATCGTGTTCTCCATTCACATTTTCTCATCGCGCTACCATGGATTTTCATCGGATCATCTCAGCCATTGATCTCCTCCTGAGATCTAATGGTCTATGTTAAATCACCCTCCGCCCATGCCGGGTCCCACCATCTAAAGCCCCATTTCATTGCATTTTCATGCATTTCCTTGGTTTTCCATCCGAATGTCAAAACCGAATGATCTACATTAGAAACCTTTGTGATCTACTTACATTGAAACATGTATGTTTTACATTAAAGGTTTATTGCATATCTCCTAACCTCCTAAAGTCATTCTGTAAGTCAATCACCACCATCGATCAACACCTCCAGATCTGATCGAACGTTTCCAAGGCATTCCGCTACCAAACCTCCATCAGATCAGATTTTCATCGTTTCACTGCATTTCTCAGCCATTTTTCACTGCATCCACCACATTCATCACTACTACGCTGCCATTTCCATGATCCTCCATAGCGTCCATCCCCCTCCTGCATGGATTTTTTAACATTGTTTGTGTTTTTGCAGGGAATATAGACGGTGAAAACCGTACTATTCTACACAGTCACTGTTAGTGACACAGTAGCGCCAATGAAGTTTTATCAGAGCTAGGATCTGCGGAGAAGACTCCTGAGGAGGTTTAAACACATATTTCATCCAAATCAGGGGTATTAACTCTAGGCGAAACCTCCAGCACCATTAAACCTGCAAATTCACAGACAGAGACAGTAAATGAAGCGGCAAAGAGTATCGGTAATGGATTAAAGAGTTTTAAAGCCTGTAATTGAATATTTTAAGCCTTAATTCAATGTTTAAAAGGTGAATGTACCAGATCGAAGACCTTATGATTAACATAGAAGACCTAATGAGGCCTAAAGCACAGAAAACAATATTTTCAGTGTCTCACATTAGCAAAAGGTTTTTCCCATGAAAGGACAGTTTCCCATACTATTTGTATTCTACATCGAGCTCCGGAGAAGATCTACAAACTGAAAAAAAGTCCTAAAACGCTGCCAGAGCATTTTTTATGCAATATGGCAGACTTGAAAGTCATTTATCTACCTTTTTCTTAGCACCAAAGTACTACATAGTACTACAGCCTAAAGTACATAAAAGAACATACCCAGAATTACTACCAGCCTGTCGAAGACCACTCTTTCATCCAAAGAGTATTGAAGATTAATACATAGATATTAAGACAGAATGGGCCTCGAGCCCCCTTCTTCTTCATCTGTTTTAATGTTTCATTCAATATTTCATCTACCTCCTCTGCCCCTCTTTCAACTATAAGAACTCAAGAAAAACACATTGTAAAGGTTGTTGTTGGTTGTTGATCGAATATCTGTGAATTGTAAGTTGTTTCTCTTGAGATATAGTTATGTGTGTAAAGTTGTAATATACACTGAGGAAGATGATTTCAGACTGAATATCAAGCTGTTGGAAAATGTTGTATATGACCAGTGTTGATCTTTAATATTACAAGCACATTTCTTTGGATCCTGATTTAAAGCAATGGTGATGCTTTCTACCTTTGTCTCTGTTTTCCTTCTGTAATTCATTACATTTCATTTCTCTGGTAAGAATCAGAAATCTGGCTTAGGATATAAACTTGCATGGTACCCTAATGCTCCTGCTCTTATTATCTTGGATGTTTTCTACTGATTGTGCTATCTGAGAACTTATTCAAGATAAGTTAACCAGTGTAGTAGTTGTTATTCACTGCTAGCTGATGTGTAAATTTATGAATATGTTCTTTGATGTTATTGTCTAGTTTTAATTGGAAGAATTGAGATACTGGGAGTTTAGAATGAGGATTCTATCTGACTAGGGTTTTTTCAATCAATTGAGCCTTTCTAAGTTCCCTTAAGTTGGATGCTGAAGAATTGAAAGTTCAAAGCCTTTCTCTGATCTCAGGTTTCACCTTTGTGTTTAAATATTTAACGTTACCTTTTTCTAAAAAGTTAGCCTTTTAGGAGTTGGATCATAGGTGTTTAATGGCATGCCCTGTACCTAGATCTGATTCCTAACTGGCCACCTTGGAGGTTTCCTTGTCATTCACCTTCTTTCTTTATCATTTCATACAACACTATCATCTTTAAGATCCTATGCTTTAGATGACTAGCCCAATTGAAAGCCTTGTATACTGAATAGAAAGTAAACCCTTTTATGACTCCATTGCCCAATGGTCTCGAGTGTTCTCTAAATTATCCTCCTTTGCCTAAATTCTCTTTGCTCACCCTTTGTCTTATATTGAACGCTTCCTTCATGTTTCCCAACAACAAAACAAACAAACAAAACAAACAACAAACCTTGTGGCTATAACTAGCCTAATATCTTAAACTAAGCTTCAAAGACATATACCCTTGCCTTCTAGAGAGATCCCTCTCTAGACCCGGGAGGGCTAGATCCTGAGGTCCCAAAGTGGTTTTGATGTTGTCTTATCTTTCGGTATTGCCAAAATTGCCAAAACATAGGAACTCCAACACCCAAGATCTGGACAAAAAAATTCCAAACGGAGCTAGGATATCAGCTACAATAATTTCCATCGCCACTCTTTTGGCAAAAATATGGGCCAAGATTACAGCCAGATCTTTTATCATACCCAAGCACTTTACACTCTTAGAATCAGAAGAATATAGATATTTAAAAGGTCTCATAATCTGCAATCCCAACTGATCCATGACGGATAATGGCAATAGATTATGTGAAGCCCCTGAATCTGGCATGCAGTTGTGTAGTAACAGGTCATGCATAACTAGATACACATAGAACGGGGGTGTGGATGAGTCCAAATATTCAACATGAGGTCCAACGAATACCATGGGTATTTCCTCTTGGAGATTGAGGCTATCAGAGAGAGGGCATATGCCATGGGGAAGCATGAATTGGGACACTTGGGCTTTGTATGAAGGTTACTGTAGGAGTTCGATTAGGGGAACCAGGATCTTGACCTTCTCTAGTTCTTTATGGAGGTTAAAGGCTATGGGATAATTTTCTACAAGGAATTATTTGGACTGCTCCTTAGGGTGGTCAAGCAGGTTCAAGGTTACAGATGATGACTTCTAGTTTGTGGGAGGATCAAAGCCCTACTTTGTGGAAGTGGACGTAGTGGCTTTATGACGTGGAGATGCTTCTAAAGGAATTTTCCCCTTACTGGAAGAACTAGAAGGGGTTTGTTCTCTTGGTATTGATTCTTCATTTTGTTATTGCACTCAGGTTCTCTTCCTAGAGGACCTGAGATCATACTTCTTGTAAAGCTAAGCTTGCATAAAATCCACAAACTGGCTCTAGTAATCATCAATATCCTAATCCTCTGGGGGGCCTCCCTTCTCTTCTAGATCTTCTTGCAGGGTGATTTCACCTTCTTAATCCTCCGAGTAAGTGATGAATTGATCTTCTTGGTTGTCTATGACTTCCTCGGCTTGTCCCTCCATTTCCCCTTCCAGGTATAGAGGTGGTTGGATGTGATCTTGCTGCTCCTTCCTTTCCCGCCGCAACAACTATAGAGGGGGCTTCTTGTACTGGCGATTAAACCCACATTTTATAATTTGGTTAGGATGAGGAGAGGGATTATTAGCCTCTAATTCAAGCTTCACTAGCTTATTCAAGAGGTTCTTGATCATCTTATTCAGTTCTTCAATTCTGTACTCGTGTGACTCCCTCTCCTGGTTAGAAGTAGAAGCCTCCTCCCTACTCTTTCTTCTGGCTTCATGCTCTGTCTTCCCTTTGAATACCAATAGTAGAAAATTTTTCCTCCACCTCTAGTGCATCAGTCTGGATCTAATCTAGAGATGTGGACTTTCTTTCTCTTAGAGTGAACCGAAACTCAGGTTCGAAAGCTCCTGTGAAAACCACCTTAGTAGTTTCTTAGGGAGGTTTTATCTCGGCAGGGAGATTGTTGTAAAGCTTATTGAACCTCTTTATGAATTATTTTACATACATGTTGTGTCTATTTTTAAGAGCATTGAACTCTGTGAGGACATATCCATGGTTCCTCTTCTCTCCCAATTTTAGTGTGAAGAAATTTTCGATTTCTTCCCAAGTGGTTGCTGCATTATTAGCAAGATATTTGAACCACTTTTGATCCTCTCCATCCAAGGATTGGATGAAAAGCCTCAACACCACATCCAGGTGCTCCACATTCACATTCTCAGCGAAGGCGCAAAAGTCTTGAATATGTTTATGCACATAAGTGCTATCTTCCCCGGTGAACCGAGGCAAGAGGTTTAGGTAATATTGAGGCATGTCATGCAATACTTGAGGTAAAGACAATGGAGCATATTTGTTGAGGAGAAAGCTAGTTACAACCATGAGGGGCAGTGGTGGTAAGTTCTGAGGATGATTTGGTTGTGGTACAACTGGTATATTTAGGGTAGAGGTTTGGATATTTATTTGTAATGAACTTTGGAGCGTTGTAACTTCTTTGAGTTCCTCAACCTCTAGAGTAGGGTGCAAGGGAGGAAAATAATTATCAATGGATTCAACTTTGTCTTTTATGTCTAAACTGGCTAAAGCATCAATTTCTGGAGGATACTCAAGTACACAGACTGTGGATCCAGGAATATAGATATAAGCTTTCTGAGAAGAGGGAGGTGAATCTTCTAGATAAAATGAGGGCAGGTCAGCCTGGATGGGCTGCTTCTCCCTTTAGATTCTATTAAATATAATCTTTTTGGGATCAGATATAGAAGGGGTTCTCTAATGAGAAGTATCTGATCAAGTATGAGGCCTGGTGTAAGCTAGGATTACACTTGAACTAAACTTTAATAACAGTGGAGTCACCAAGGCGAGGGCTATGCAACTCTCAACCCTTCATGCTCACCTGATTAAAGGGTGAAGGTAATGTCGTATCCTCAAGAAAATATTTCCTAGTTCTTCCTGACAATGATGAAAAAATATGTTGTAGCTCTTAAAGACAACCCTGAGTTGAAAACACCACTACCTAGGACATCTTGAAATCGGAGTTTAATTGTGAACAATTGTATAAATGCCTATGTTGGAATATGGAATAAGAGAACAAAGGTTTTGGTGGTTCATGGACAAAGAAGACCATGGAGTCGATTCATGTGAATTCCCTATACTGTGAGAGGGCTTAAGAGGCTGCAAGGCTTGATGGATTTTAAATGGGACAAGTATAAAACAATGAGAAGAAACTTTAAAAATATGCAGAGGTGTTGAGAGAGAACTAAGAAGGAACCCACGAGAGACAGACTTTAGATATTTAAGAATCTCTCTCCTATGAACTCACAGGAAATGTATATGAATGAAATATGGACAATAGAAAAGGTTCATGGAGCACGAATTAAGGGAGTGCAACCAGATTAGAAAATGACTGTTAACACCTGAGCATTAGACAGAGAGGAATTAATGAATAAAATTTGTAGACTACTCACAACTACATTACACGAACCATCATAGAAGCATAGCATGAAATACGATTACACATGAAAGGATATTGTTTATAATAGAAGGAAACATATACATACTACTCATTGCTTCATCTGGAATCCAAATATTAGAAATTTATTCATATTAAGTTTAAACAACTCTCCCAAATATGTGTCTCAGAGCACAAGGAGCACAATCATACAAAACTACAACAAAATTCTTCAAAATTCTAGAACCTTTCTTTCATCTTAGAAATCATTACAAATAGAGTTCTCCTCGAGGGTTTACAACTGAATATTTTGTCAAGATCAAACCACAGAGGTGAAACCAAAATATCCTAACAAACTATCAGAGTGTGCTTCAAGCAATCTCTCCTGCAACAAAAAAAATCAAAGTAGAATTGGGTAAAATCAGGATTTTACCAGCAAAACATCACTATCTAAAAATAAAAATAAGCAAAACAATTAGCCACGGAGGCAAAATTCTAGAATCTTAAAAGGGGTGGTGAGAAGTGGCATGCGGTTTAGACTTCATCATGTAATTACATCTGCTATTCTGCATCCTCCACTCTCTGACTCTCATGATTTCCACTTGTCGTTGTAGAACGGTTAGTTGCGCTGTGTACATTGAACTCTTTAGTAGGGAGCTCTTGGAGGGACTGCATAAATTGTGACCACGAGCTCCACCAATGAAAGACTCATGTTGTATTCGAAAATCGGGATCCAAAATTCGTAGGGGGTGTGAAATGATGAGAGGAGGTCACGTGGAAGAGTGGGTGGTAATGAAAACCACCTATTTCAGACACCCCCCCCCCCATAGTTAAAGTTTGAAGGCTGGGGGGGTCTGAAATGTGTCAAGGACTGTTAGATGCATTGGGGTGGAGTGAAAGTGACAAAGTGATTGTGGAAGGCTTAGCGGTAATGGGATGTGTGCCAATGAATAGGAATGGCAGGAGTAATGGAATGGGAATGATAGTGAAGGAATGGCGTATTTGCGGTGAGAGGAGCATTGTGGTGGGGAAAAACCACATATAAATAAAAAATCTTTAGCATGGTGCAGCAAAGATAAATTCTAAATAGTGCGAAGTGCAAAGCATGGGGAGAAAGGAGGTGATATGGAGGAAGGTGGGACCCGACCGCTGCCCGCAGATCGCAACTCTTAACACTAAATAACAGAGGTAAAATTTAAAGAATATGAAGTGTGAAGTGTGGGGAGGAAGTGAGTGACGTGGTAGGGGAAATTGGGGCTGACTACATCGCAAATCGTAGATCTTAGCATTTTGTTATAAACATCAGGGGGTTAAAATCTAAAACTTGCAAAGTGCGGGGAGAGGGACCTGCCTGCATCACACATCGCAAAATTTAGAATTTGGGGAGTAGGGTAAACTCTAAAAACTATGAAGTGTAGTTTGCGCTGAATGGGGGATGATGTCTCGGGGAGTGGTGGAGCCCACTGAAACTCGCAGGGTTACGATATGTGATATTCATTGGAAATGAATGTTAAGTGGTGGGAGGAGTTGCTACGATGGGGCAAACAACATCACAACTTAAAAAAAAAAAATTGTGAGCACTTAAGTGATAAGTTGTAAACTGTGTGATATGTGATGTGTGACGCACTAGATGATGCAAAGAAAAAAAGGGCGAAAGGTAAGGAAAAAGCAGAGTACAAGGGTTTGCATGCAGATTTGGGTGATGTATCAAGGTTGGATCGGTCCCACCAAGTCACATCAGTAGCAAGATAAGTTTCGGTAAGTCTTAATATGTAAATATTAAAACTTGCAGGGAGCAGTGTGTGATGCGGGAAGGTAAGAAAGGGGTTAGATGCGGTCTTATGCCATGTATGTTATATATATACCTCAAGTGGCCTAAGGTGGGGGGTGTAAATGCAAATGAAGAAATGTACCACGGGACCATTTAACCTTATTAGCTACAATTTCCCCTTTCTGCTTAACTGAAATGTAGATTGGTTCCTTTGAAGCTCTTTGACAGTAAGGATTTGCCTTCCTTTCTCCTTCTCCACTTTGTGTGCAGTCACAGGCCAACACTGAAAATATTGTTGTACCCAAAAAATATGAATGCTGAAATCTAAACTATGCTGAAACTAAAAAATGGAAGCAATATTAAACTAACACTGAGAAAATTCTCAAGGTACTGAGCTTATTTGCACACCTACCTACACTAATCGAACTTGGAGATGATATATACACTAAGTGAACTCTTTTTTACAATGCAACCAATCAAGTAAATGACTACATGATTGATTCTTGTTCACTTTTTTGAGTAGGCGAACAAAAAAAAAGGGCCACTCCCATCTTACTTGCCTTTGAACAGCAGTGCTCAAAATTTTTCTAAAACTCTACAATGAACCATTCTTGGCATAGCATACTCCTTATTTAGATGATTCTAAGAAAAAAATGAAAGGATCTTGGAACAATACCTAGCCCTGAGGATTTAAATAACAAACTTCATGTAGTAATTTATTAATATTAATGTATTACTGGATCCTCTTGATCTCACAATATTTATCTTCTTGAAAAATACATAATCCTTCCACTAATTAAACTTGTGGAAATTTAAGACTCAATTGCAAACACATGTGAATAAATTCAGTCGCACATAACATAGCTGTTTAACGGGAAATTTTAAAGCTAAAAACCCCAACTATCATATTATGTATACCAATGGAATCATGTAATAATCTCATAAAAATCTTAGTACATCAAGCTCTCAGTACAATCAACAATCATTACACACTGTCAAGCAGAAATTTGCATATCTATGCACCAATTTCTTGCCTCCTCACAACCTGCCTCCACTGCGCAATCCCTGCTGAAGAATTCAAATCTACCTTACCTTGATTGCACAATCCTCATTGGCAACTCGAATGTGTGTCAGATGCATTGAATGCGTCACTATAGTCACAACGGATAGTCCAACTCACCCTTTCACCTATCTCTCCACTGGGTCTCTACTGGAACTGACATGCACTGTAGTTAACTGTTGTTTCTGTTTAGTTGTTAGTGATTTATTAGTTGTGAATTAATTAACTAATTAATTCACTTAACTCTCACTAGTGTATATTTCAGTTAGACTAGATACAACTAGCTCAACTGAGTTTAACTCCATTAACTAAGTTAAACTAAATAACAAATCCATAAACTACTCTTGCAACTCTGTCATAAGTTTGCCACTTTAGTTCTAACTGATTCCTCATGCATGAGCCACCAATAAATCCTAGGAATTGCATAATTCCTTTAGCCCACTGATTTGAAAAATATGTATACTGAAATAAAGTGCTCCAAGAGAATAAGTTGATGTTTATTGTCGGATTATTATTAAGAGCTAATAATAATCGACATGCATCTATTTTAAGATCGACGATATATAAATAGACTTCGCCCAATATTATAAAAATAGAATTTCATCTCTTTCCCACATTTGACAAACCATCTACAAATATCATCCTACAACTTATAGAATATGCTCACCATGTCTAAAAATAGACATACACCTAAAAACAGCCTGCAGGCCCCACTTAGTGAAGGTGATTAATTTTCACTAATCTCACCATCTTGTTGAATCTCAACACTCCCTCTCAACAAGATATGGATTATCTTTAACCCCGATCCTACCTCTATGGTATTCGAATTTGCTCCTACCGAGCACCTTCGTCAGAATGTTTGCATCCTGATCTTCCATAGGAATGTACTGAAGCAACATGATCTTCCGCTGCAAAAAATCTCTGATATGATGATACCGAATGTCAATATGTTTAGATCTATCATGAAACATAGGATTAATCAAGAGTTTAATGCAACTCTGATTATCACAATGTATCACTGTAGGATCTAAATGTGAACCGAACAATCCAACCAGGATCTTCCTCATCTAGATAGCCTCACATGTAGCTTGAATTGCTGCCATGTATTCTGCTTCCACTGTACTGAGTGCCACAGAGCTTTGTTTCCTATTGTACCAAGAAAATGTTGTAGATCTGATATTGAAAACCCCTCCTAATGTGCTCTTTCTGTCCGTTGGGCTGCCTACCCAATCTGCATCCATGAAGCTATGCAAATTCACCTCATCCGTATGTCTGTACCATAAGCCATACTCAGATGTGCCCCGGAGATACCTCAGGACATGCTTTCCTACCTTCCAAAAGATCTTGGTAGGCTTAACCATCGCTTGTGAAAGCTGGTTCACCGCATAGAATATGTCTGGTCTTGTATTAACTAAATACATGAGTGAGCCTACCAACTATCGATAAATAATGGCATCCACTACCTCTGCTGATGTAGCATCCTCTTTCCTCCAATTTCCTAGAAGAGGAGTATCAATAGGCTTGTAGCCTTGGATATGAAACTTCTCAAGTATCTCCTGAGCATACTTGCCGTGAGACACAAATAGTTCACCTTCTGGCTGCCATATTTCCAATCCAAGGAAATAATGAAGGAGGCCCAAATCCTTCATCTCAAACTCCTTTGCAAGATTTTCCTTGCATGAGTGTATAAAATTCTCATCACCCGTTAGTATTAAATCATCAACATAAAGAACAATGATTAAAATCTTACCCTCCACCACAATTTGGTACAGGTTTGCATCCGCCTTACTCTCGGTGAAGCCAAGTCCAGTGAAATAGCTATCAATCCATGTGTACCAAGCACATGGTGCTTGCTTCAACCCATACATCGCTCTTTTGAGTCTGCACACATGCGACCCGCTATTGAAGATATCAAATCCTTCAGGCTGCTCAATGTACACGTCTTCCTCAATGATCCCATTAAGGACCGCAGTCTTCAAATCCATCTGATGAATGTGCCAACCCATCTGCGCTGAGAGAGAAATGATGGTCCTTATGGAAGAATACCATGTGATAGTTGCAAAGGTTTCTTCATAATCAATCCCCTCGATCTGTGAGAAGCCCTAGGCAACAAATATTGCCTTGTACTTCTCAACACTCCCATCAACAACTTGCTTTACCTTGTAGATCCATCTTGATCCTACAACTAATTTACCCACCAGCCTTGGAACAATCTCCCAAGCACAGTTTCTGACAATGGATTCATACTCTTCCACCATGGCATCTACCCATGTGGGCTCCTACACTGCTTCTTCAAAATAAGATGGCTCTCTCACGATACACTTTCTCATGAGAGCCATGTATCCAATAAATCATTCAGGTGACTATCTCTGTCTACGTTGTGATGTAGGGACTCCTACATTCTGTGCCACATCAAGCTTCAGTCTCTCAACTTCTGTGGTAAGCTTTCTTCCTGTTCTGATTTTTGGTTCTACATGAGTGGACTCCTCCACTCCATGAGTCTCCTCCTATGGCTGATCCACATCTACAGCCTCATCTTTGGGAACAAGAAGTTCCTCCTCTGCATGCAAGTGTAGCTCCCTCTCAAGTGACAACTTCATAGCTTTCAACTCGTTGAATTTTATATCCCGTCGCACCACAGTCATTCGATTGTTTGGAAAATACACACGATAATTATGGGGTGTTTCTGTGTACCCCACAAATATCCCAACTTCTGCAGTCTACTACAGCTTCTTCCTGGCGTTCTTTGTCACATGAATGGAAACATATGAGCCAAAAATCTTCAAATGAGAAATATCAGGCTTCTTACCAATAAAAGCTTCTTTAGGTGCCAATTACTCTATGAGGACAACGGTTTTGCACATAAACCGCGGTGTTGCATGCTTCCACCCACAAGTGCATCGGTAGGCCCTAGTCATGCAACATAGCTCATGCAACACCCATGATCATTATATTCTTCCTCTCCACGACCCCATTCTACTGTGGTTTATGAGGCGCTATGAGTTCTCTTTGAATTCCTTATTTTCTATAGAAGTATTTGAATTCGTTTGAGATATATTCACCACTATTATCACTACGTAGAGCCTTCACTTGCTTCGCTGACTCCTTCTCCACCAATGCTTTAAACTCACAGAACTTTGAGAATGTTTCGCTCTTCTTCTGCATGAAGAAGATCCAACATCTACGAGAATAGTCATCAACATATATAACATAATACTAGTGTTTTGTTGTTGAAGAAATCGAGAAAGGTCCACACACATCTGTGTGAATTCTCTCCAGGATCACCGAAGCATGGTTCTCCTACTCATGAAAGGTGGTATTCACAAACTTACCCATAGTACATCCCTTGCACTGATCTGACAATACAAGAGTACCCTTGGGAAGTCTAGTAGAAATCTGCTGCAAAATCTTCAAAGCACCATGGTGAAGATGGCCCAATCTCTTGTGCCATAATTCACCCTCATCCCGGCTCACCACTTCTTCTCCTTTTCCCATCATTGTGATGAAGCCATCTACCTCCAGCTTGTAGAAATTCTTAACTCGGATCCCTATCCTCTTGGTTTGACCCATTTTTTTATGTCGCAGGAAATATTTTCCCTCACTGAAAACAACGTCATAGCCTCTGTCTTCCAACATTGTGACCGAGACCGGGTTCTTCTTTAGACCTAGAACATGCATAACATCTTTCAATGAAAATGGTTTACCTGACTCCCTCTCAAAGGTAACGGTTCCAATGCTGGTCGCACTGTATCTTCCATCGTCGCCCATCTCTATATGCATTTGAAGATCCTTCTCCTCCAAGTCACTAAAAAACTCCTTATCTCTCGTCATATGGAAAGATGCACCACTATCAAGATACCACACCGATCCCATTGACCTTGAAACCAAGCATGAGATCAAAGAGAAAAAAAGTTCAAATTACGAGGCTAAGGGCTCTCCAGCTGTAGCTCCAGCAACCTTCTTGTTCTTCTTTTTTTGTGGGCAGTTAGTGGCAAGATGCCCATGTTTGTGACAGTGAAAACACTTCACTTTAGACAAATCCAGCTTCTTGCCTTTAGCCTTGGATTTTGGATGGGATTTCTTCCCCTTTACTTACCTTTCTTTGGCAGCCAAAGCGCAATTCTCTTCATCATCATTCTTTGATTAAGAGCCATCCCTGGTACTTCGCCTTATCTCTGCCTGCACAAGATCCGACCAAAGTCGCTCCCAACCCAACAGTTTCTCCCGTTCATTGACAGAGTCTTCGTAGATATGAAAAATCTTTGGAAGTCCAAGGAGAGCCAAGATCACCAAGTCATCATCATCAAAAGTAATCCCCACACTTCCCATTTCATCCCTACAATGGACAAAATTCAGGAGATATTTTGGAATATTGTCGCCCTTCCCCATTTTTATTTTTCTGAGCTTATATTTTAGCGCCAACTTCCTCTGGTCGTTGCTGCTTTAGAAAATATCTGTCAAAGCCTTCCACATTGCAAATGGAGTGGCTTTCCCGTGAAGGCTTTACACAATATTGTCCTTCACACCTTCCAATAGAATTATTCTTGTCTTTTCTACCTTCTTTTGCCATGCATCAAGTCCTGTAGCATCGCTAGAAGCAGGCTTAGGAACATCGCTATTGATGAACTCCTTCAGTCCATTATCTTCCAGCACCACCTCCATCCTATCCTTCCATGATATGTAATTAAAGCTTCCCTCAAGGGCATTCTCCAATTGCAACCCATTGAAAGACATTTCAATGAATACTAAACTGTCACACCAAGAAATTTTTGCAGCAAATTCGAATTGTCCACCAGCACAAAAATCAATAATTATTGAAAATTGCAACCTCCAGTAATCAAAACTGCTTCGATACCATGTATAAATTTATTAATACTAATGTATTACTGGATCCTACTGATCTCACAATATTTATCTTCTTGCAAAATATAGAATCCTTCCACTAATTAAACTTGCGGAAATTTAAAACTCAATTGCAAACACATGTGAATAAATTCAGTGGCACATAACACAATTGTTTGACGGGAAAGCTTAAAGATAAAAACCCCAAATATCATATTATTTATATCAATGGAATCATGTAATAATCTCATACAAAGCTTAGTACATCAAGCTCTCAATACAATCAACAATCATTACACACTGTCATGCAAAAATTTGCATATCTATGCACTAATTTCTTGCCTCCTAACAACCTACCTCCACTGCGCAATCCCTGCTAAAGAATACCCCTGAATGAATTTGAATATACCTTGCCTTGACTGTGTAATCCTCATTGGAAACTCCAATGTGTGTTAAATGCATTGAATGCATCACTATAGTCACAATGGATAGTCCATCTCACCCTTTCACCTATCTCTCCACTGGGTCTCCACTGGAACTGACATGCACTGTAGTTAATTGTTGTTTTTGTTCAGTTGTTAGTGATTTATTAGTTGTGAATTAATTAACTAATTCATTCAATTAACTCTCACTAGTGTATCTTTCAGTTAGACTAGATGCAACTAGCTCAACTGAGTTTAACTCCATCAACTGAGTTAAACTGAATAACAACTCCATAAACTACTCTTCCAACTCTTTCATAACTTTGCCACTTCAGTTCTAACTATGTCCTCATGCATGAGCCACCAATAAACCCTAGGAATTGTGTAATTCCTTCAGCCCACTGATTTTCCAAATCTGTATACTAAAATAAAGTGCTCGAAGAGAATAAGTTGATGTTTATTGTCAGATTATTATTAAGAGCTAATAATAATCGACATGCATCTATTTTTAGATCGACGATATATAAGTATAATTCGCCCAATATTCTAAAAACATAATTTCATCTATTTTCCACATTTGACCAACCATCTATAAATAGCATCCTGCAACTTATAGAATATGCTCACCATGTCTAAAATAGACATACATCTAAAAATAGCCTGCGGGCCCCACTTAGTGAAGGTGCTTAATTTTCACTAAGCTCATCATCTTGTTGAATCTCAACACTCCCTCTCAACAAGATAGGGATTATCTTTCACCTCGATCCTACCTCTATGGCATTCGAATTTTCTCCTGCTGAGTGCCTTCGTTAGAATGTCTGCATCCTAATCTTCCATAGGAATGTACTGAAGCAACATGATCTTCCACTGCACACAATCTTTGATACGATGATACCGGATATCAATATGTTTAGATCTATCATGAAACATAGCATTAATCGAGAGTTTAATGCAACTCTGATTATCATAATG
Organism: Pinus albicaulis; assembly: GCA_034641835.2. NCBI lineage: Eukaryota > Viridiplantae > Streptophyta > Pinopsida > Pinales > Pinaceae > Pinus > Pinus albicaulis. The sequence continues at coordinate 178,071,867 of CM076572.1, read as the reverse complement.
TATCACTGTAGGATCTAAATGTGAACCAAACAAACTGACCAGGATCTTCCTCATCCAGATAGCCTCACTTGCAGCGTGAATTGCTGCCATGTATTATGCTTTCGCTGAACTGAGTGGCATGGATCTTTTTTTCCTGTTGTACCAAGAAACTACTATAGATCCAATACTGAAAACCCAATTTAATGTGCTCTTTCTGTCCGTTGGGCTACCTGCCCAATCTGCATCCGTGAAGCCATGCAACTTCACCTCATCCATCTGTCTTTACCATAAGACATTCTTAGATGTGCCCCTAAGATACCTGAGGACATGCTTTCCTGCCTTCCAAAAGAACTTGGTAGGCTTAACCATCACTTGTGAAAACTGGTTCACCACATAGCATATGTCTGGGCTTGTATTAACTAAATACATGAGTGAACCCGCCAACTATCGATAAACAGTGGCATCCACTACCTCTACCGATGTAGCGTCCTCTTTCCTCCAATTTATTCGAAGAGGAGTATCAATAGGCTTGCAGCCTTGCATGTGAAACTTCTCAAGTATCTCCCGAGCATACTTTCCTTGAGACATAAAAAATTCACCTTCTAGCTGCCATATTTCCAATCCAAGGAAATAATGAAGGAGGCCCAAATCCTTCATCTCAAACTCCTTTGCAAGATCTGCCTTGCATGAGTGTATCAACTGCTCATCACCCATTAGTATTAAGTCATCAACATAAAGAACAATGATTAAAAGCTTACCCTCCACCACAATTTGGTACAGGTTTGCATCCGCCTCACTCTTGGTGAAGCCAAGCCCAGTGAAATAACTATTGATCCGTGTGTACGAAGCATGTGGTGCTTGCTTTAGCCCATACAATGCTCTTTTGAGTCTGCACACATGTGACTCGCTGCTGAAGATCTCAAATCCTTCAGGCTTTTCAATGTACACCTATTCCTCAATGATCCCATTAAGGAACACAGTCTTTACATCCATCTGATGAATGTGCCAACCCATCTACACTGAGAGAGCAAGGATGGTCCTTACGGAAGAATACTGTGCGACAAGTGCAAAGGTTTCTTCAAAATCAATCCCCTCGATCTGTGAGAAACCCCAGGCAACAAATATTTCCTTATACTTCTCGATGCTCCCATCAGCAACTTGCTTTACCTTGTAGATCCATCTTGATCCTATAACTGATTTACCCGTCGGCCTTGGAACAATCTCCCAAGCATTGTTTCTGACAATGGAGTCATACTCTTTCACCATGGCATCTACCCATGTGGGCTCCTGCACTACTTCTTCAAAATAAGATGGCTTTGTCACGATACACTTTCTCATGACATTAGTAAAAAATGATGAAATTAATGACTAGGTGACTAAAATGTTAGTCACCACCATTATTTCAAGTGAATTACTACTAAATTTGAGCAATTTTATGTGACCGAACTAAAAATGACTAACTTAAATGACTAATTTAGTCTTGGAATAAAATATACGACTAGATAATAAATGACAAAACTAAAAGCGACTAACTTAAACGACTAATTTAGTCTTGGAATAAAATATACGACTAGATAATAAGTGACTAAACTAAAATAGACTAACTTAAATGACTAATTTAGTCTAGGAATAAAATATATGACTAGATAATAAGTGACTAAAGTAAAAGAAACTAACTTAAATCACTAATTTAGTCTAGGATTAAAATATATGACTAGATAATAAGTGACAAAATTAATAATGATTAATTTAAATGACTATTATAGTCCAAGAATAAAAATATGGCCAAATAACAAGTACAAAAAGTAGATGTATTAGTCATTTATGTCAGTAATTTTTAATTGTGTCACTCCATATACAAAAAATTGCAATTTTAGTACCAAAGTGTTACATTTCACTATAGGTGTCTCTGAATCCATTTGTAGTGTTAAAATTTAGAGACAAAGGGGTCTCTGAATTTAAAGTGTTAAAATTATGAATACCCTTTTTTCTCTAAAGTTTAACAATGCAGATGGATTCATCTACAATTAACATAATTGCATGTATCATCTATCAATTTTATACTAATGCCTTCATTATAATTTTAGTATGTTGAGATTGCAACAAGATGATGAGCTTAGTGGAAAGGAGTCGCCTTCACTAAGTGGGCCCACAGGCTATTTTTGGCGCAAAGTCTATTTTTAAAGTATGTCTATTTTTAGAAATATGGATCATGTTCTATGAGTTGCAGGATGCTATTTGTGGATGGTTGGTCAAGTCGGAAAAAAATATATGGACTTCTATTTTTAGACATATTGGGCGGAATCTGTTTTAGATTTCCAGTCTAAAAATAGATATGTCAAATATTATTAGCTCTTAATAATATTTGGATTATAAACATTATCTTATTCTCTTGGAGCACTTCAGTTAAGTGCATAGATGTGGCACAGGAGCTGACAAAAGGAATTACACTATTCCTGAGGGTTAAGTGGAGCTATTGCATGGATACTTCAGTTAGAACTCATGTGACAGAGTTTGGTGGAGTTGATTGAGGAAGTTAGTGGAGTTGTATTCAGTTTAACTAATCTAAACATAGTTGAGTTATTTGTATCTAGTTTAACTGATTGATAAAATTAGTGAGAGTGGTGTGAATTAATTATTAATTAATTCACTAATTATAAACTCATTAATCAACTAAAGAATGCATCAGTTAACTTCGGTGCATGGACAATTTCAGTGGAGACCAGTGCAGAAATAGGTGAAAGAGCAGGTTAACTATCAGTTGTGACTATACTGTTGCTATTTGCAACACACAGATAGGTGGAGAAGCCCATGAGGATTGAAAAGTACAATCCAGGTGGTTTATGTATTTAATGAAGCCGTCCCATAGCATTGAAAACACAATAGAGGCTGGCTATCAAGTGGAAAAAGATTGGAGCATGTGTTTTGCTAGATCTAGTTTGATAATGTGTAGAAATGAGAGGTTGTGCTGAGAGCTTGTGAGGAGCTTTTGTACAATGATAGTTACATGATCTCCATGAAATATAATATACAAATAGTTGGGGGTTTTCAGTTTTAAGCTTTCCCATTAAATATTGTGTTCATATGTGTGATTTTTTGTGGTTTTAATGTATGCATGCAATTGATTTTATTTCCGCATGTAATGATCAACGGTAGAAGAGATTTTGTATTGTGCATGAAGCTAAAATAGTGTGTGATCAGGAGAATCTCGGTGAATAATATATCAGTTATTCAAATTTCTACATGGTATCGGAGCATTATTGATCATTGGAGCAATTGCAAAACATTGAAGCGGTTGAGTTTTGTGCTGGTGGAATTCGAATTTGCAGCAGTGTTTTCTTGGTGTCGAAGTTGAAATGTCTTTCAACGGATTGTGGTTGGAGTATGCCCTTGAGGGTAGCTCGAATTATATTTCATGGAAGGACAGGATGGAGGCAGTGCTGGATGACAATGGGTTGAAGGAGTTCATAGATGTAGAAATTCCAAAGCCTACTTCTATTGATGCTGCCGTACTTGACGCATGGCAAAAGAAGACATCAAAGTGTCGAAGGATTCTATTGGAAGGTGTGAAGGATCACATAGTATCCAGCCTTCATGGTAAGGCTTCTCCATTCTTGATGTGGAAAGCTTTGACAGATTTATTCCAAAGCAAGAGCGACCAGAGGAAGTTGGCGCTCAAGGATAAACTCAGAAACATAAAGATGGAGAAAGGCGATAGTATGCCCAAGTACCTCACGAAGTTCATCCAATGCAGGGATGAGCTGGGAAGTGTGGGGGTGACTGTAGATGATGAGGACTTGGTGAGCTTGGCTCTCCTTGGGCTTCCAAAGAGTTGGCACTCCTATCAGGACTCTGTCAATGGTCGGGAGAAATTTCCAGGATGGGAGCGACTTTGGTCGGATCTTGTGCAAGAGGAGATAAGGCGAAGTACCAGGGACGGATCTTCATCAAAGAACTCTGAAGAAGAGAATTGCACTTTGGCTGCCAAAGCAAAGAAGGGGAAGAGCAAGAAAGCTTCTCAATCTGGTGCGAAAGGCAAGAAGCAGGACATGTCCAAGGTGAAGTGCTTTCACTGTCACCAACATGGAGATTACGCCACTAATTTTCCACAGAAGAAGAAAAATAAGCAGGCTGCTGGAATTGCAGCTGGAGAGGCCTTAGCCTTGCATTTTGAGCTGGATTTTTCGCTGATCGCATGCTTGGTTTCAAGTGTGATGGGTTTAGTGTGGTTTCTAGATAGTGGTGCGTCTTTTCACATGACAGGAGATCGAGATTTGTTTACTGATCTGGATGAGAAAGATCTTGGAGTGCACATCAAGATGGGCGATGATGGTAGATACAGTGTGACCGGTATTGGTACCATTTTCTTTGAGAGGGATTTTGGTAAACCCTTCATATTGAAGGAAGTGATGCATGTTCCAGGATTGAAGAAGAATCTTATCTCTGTGGCGATGTTAGAAGACAAGGGATATGATATTGTCTTTAGCGAGGGAAAGGCTTTCCTGCGCAGTAAGGCAATTGGTGAGACCCGGAGGATAGGGGTTCGAGTTCAGAACCTTTATCAATTGTAGGGAGATGGCTGCGTAGCAATGGCAGGCAAGGAAAAAGGAGTGGTGAGCTGGGATGATGGTGAGTTGTGGCACCAGAGATTGGGCCACCTTCACCATGGAGCTTTGAAGATACTATAGCAGATTTCTACTGGGCTTCCTAAAGGCACTCTTGCGCAGTCAGATCAGTGCAAGGGATGTACCTTGGGAAAATTTGTGAAAGCCACCTTTCACGAGAAGGATAGTCGTGCCACGACGATCTCGAGAGAATTCACACGTACATGTGGACCTTCTCAAAGAGGCCTTCAGCCAAACAGCCAATGTATTATGTGATATTTGTCGATGATTTTTCTCGTAAGTGCTGGATATTCTTCCATGCGTAAGAAGAGCGAAACATTCCAAAGTTCCGTGAGTTCAAGGCACTGCTGAGAAAGAATCAAGGAAGGTGGGAAGGTTCTTAGAGCGACAATGGTGGTGAATTTCATCTCCTGCGAATTCAAGGACTTTTCAGCGCAGAAGGAATTCGAAGAGAGCTCATAGCACCTCATAACCCACAGCAGAATGGGGTTGCTGAGCGGAAGAACAAAACGATCGTGGGTGTTGCACGGGCAATGTTGCATGAACAGGGCCTACCCATACACTTGTGGGCTGAGGCATGCCATATTGCAATATATGTGTAGAACCGTTGTCCTCACAGGATACTTGGCATGAGTACACCCGAGGAGGAATTTTCTGGTAAGAGGCCTGATATTTCCCATTTGAGAATTTTTGGTTCACCTATATACATTCATGTGACGAAGGATGCTAGGAAGAAGCTGGAGCCGACTGCGGAGGTTGGGATATTTGTGGGGTACACTGATACGCCCCACAACTATCATGTGTATTTTCCAGACAATCGCAAGACTGTTGTGCGACGGGATATCAAATTTCATGAGGAGAAAGCCATGAAGTGTTCGCTTGAGAGGGAGCCACACTTCGCATGCGTATGAGGAGCTATTAGTTCCTAAGGATGAGTCTCAGGATGTGGATCAACCACAATATGAGGTTCATGGAGTGGAAGAGACCACTCATGCAGCGCCAACCATCAGAGGGCGGAAGTGCACTACAGAAGCTGAGCGACTGGCTCAAGATGCAGAGAAGGTTGTAGGACCACCTACATCACAGCGCAGACAGAGACAGTCACCGGACTGGTACACTGGATACATGGCTCTTGTGAGAAAGTGTATCATGACGGAGCCATCCTCTTTCGAGGAAGCTGTGGAGGATCCCGCATGGGTAGATGCCATGGTGGAAGAGTATGATTCGATTGTCAGAAACAGTGCATGGGAGGTTGTCCCAAGGCCGGAAGGGAAATCAGTGGTGGGTTCGAGATGGATCTACAAAGTGAAGCAAGCAACTGACGGGAGTGTGGAGAAGTACAAGGAAAGATTTGTTGCCTGAGGCTTCTCACAGATTGAGGGGATCGATTATGAGGAAACCTTTGCACCTGTCGCAAGGTATTCTTCCATATGGACGATTCTTGCTCTCTTAGCGTAGATGGGGTGGCACATTCATCAGATGGATGTGAAGACTGTGTTCCTCAACGGAGTGATTGAGGAGGAGGTGTACATAGAGCAGCCTGAAGGTTTCAATATCTTCAGCAGCAAGTCGCATGTGTGCAGGCTCAAAAGAGCATTGTATGGGTTGAAACAAGCACCTCGTACTTGGTACACACGGATAGACAGTTATTTCACCGGACTTGGATTCTCCAAGAGTGAGGTGGATCCAAACCTATACCAGATTGTGGTGGAGGGTGAGTTGCTGATCATTGTACTTTATGTAGATGATTTGATTCTGACAGGTGATGAACTGTTGATACACTCATGCAAGGATGATCTTGAAAAGGAGTTTGAGATGAAGGACTTGGGCCTCCTTCATTATTTCCTGGGATTGGAAATTTGGCACTTTGTGCTGGTGGACCTGCTTTTTTCTCGCATAAGTATGCCCTGAGATATCAGAGAAGTTCAAGCTGCATGGCCGCAAGCCTCGTTGATACTCCGCTAATTTATGTACCTAAATTAACACAATTATTTCTTATCAATCCGGGTTTTTTATGCTTTGAGGCAAGTTCACTATATGTGAAGATCAGATGTAATCAAACCTTGAAAGATAAGTTATTCAAAAGCTGAAAGTAATACATCCTATAATTCTAATTCAATTAGTTTAAAAAGAGGAAGAATATTGAAATGGTTCTCGACTCAAGAAGTCCACTTTCACCTCAATTACCACTTAATGAATCAGAGATTAAAACCAAGAGCTTAAGATGGATAAATTATTAATGAAAGAAACTCTTAACTTAAGAGACACATAAGGTATTCCATCATAATTCATTCATCTCAATATCAAAATCTCAATAAGAAACTACTTGCATACAAACAAAGGAAACTAGTTTTAATTCATCATTTTAGTAGAAGAGATGCTCAACTTGAACACCTGTTTTTCCAACTCGATAAAGTGATGAATAAGCTATGAACTAATGAAATCAATCATTATGCATGAACCATGAAGCAATCTGAAATAAAGCTTTGAAAAACCAGTTCTACAATAACCAGATTACAAGGAAATAAAACTAGTTAACAAGGAAGTGTACTTAGCTTGGAATGGGGGCCCTTCCACCCTTGCCTTGCACACTTGAGAGGTGATCTCAGAAGCTTAAATTAAGTTACACATCCATAGCATTGAACAGCAAAATAATAATAACACAAGTCTTCAAATTAGCTCCTCAATCCAAAGGTGTCACAGCATAAAAGTATATTAAGTTAATACATAAGCCATCAAAGTTTTGGCTTTAAATAAGAAGTCTCATGAAACAAACTGATCTATATTCACTCCAACAAACCCATCTACTCTCATCCACCTATCTAAGTCGAATTCATTATTCTTATCCCAAGAAATATGACCAATCCCATAGAATCTCAAAACTGCCCTATTTCTATGGGATTTCTGAATGACTAGTCATGGTTGACTAGCACCAAATGGGCCTAATAAAGCTTGTTCTGTTCGAACTAAGCATAGCTGGCTTAATCCTAGTTCCCAATCTGTCCATCCATGCATTCAATTCGTGCCCAAGTGTCCTGCAACCACATCAACCATAGAGCTATTACGGGAATTTCTGAATCTGCCAATTTTGCACTAAAAACCAAACTTTCATAAAAACTTTAGAAATTGAAAAATTAAAATTAAATACCTGAATGGATATCAAATATACATCAAAATGGAATAAATTAAGGGAAAATGGATGGGAAATAGATGGATTAGTAAGTTTCTTTGAGCAAAAATAAGACCAAAACTAAGGCCCAACATCTCTCCCTTGCTTATCATCAAGCATGTCCCCATGCTTGTTTATTTCTCTTTGACCTTCTTCTCTCTGTAGTAGATGTTGTACCTGTAGATGCTTCCTGTTGTGCTACCCTGGCCAAACAATCCAAACCTGTGTCATGTCTTTCCCTGAACAAAGCTGCTTTGACCTTCTGTTTTTCATACTTTGCCTGCCACATATTCTTTTCCTTTAACCACTTAAATGCTTGCTTAGAAAGTAGATTATTTTTCCGTTTCAGTCTCCCCAATTCTTCTTTTAATTTTTCATTTGCCTTAACCAATTTAGCATTATCTTTCTTATTTTCCTTGTTTTCCTCTTTTAATTGTTTCTCCACAATTTTGCTAATTTCCAATTGGTCAGTTAAGTCCCTGATTCTTCCAACATTGATTTCTTTTTCAAAATCTTGTGTTGTTTTCATTAGTGATGCTGCTGCTGCATCATCATATGAAGAATCCTCCTCAAATACTTCTTGTGCAATGTCATTTTCTTCTTGTTGTCTTGGGAAATATGTTTCTTCTTCCTTGTCTAAGTTAATGGGACTTTTATTCCTAAATCTTCTAGGAATAGACATAACAGATGTTTCATTTTCCTGCATGGCCATGTTATTCTGCTGTTTAGCTCTTGTTCTGGGATACAAGGGTGAGTTCATCAATCCTCTGTTTTCCTGCTCTGTTTTATCCTGTACTTCCTTAATCTGTTCAATGAACTAATTTTTAGACATGAACTCTCTCCATACTATGCCCCGTGACCTCACCTGATACTCAACTAGGATTTTGATCAATCCTTGATGGTAAATCTGTCCTGCTTTAGGCCTGTGTTCATGTTTTACTGTTTCAATCATTCTCAAGAGGCTCCTATATAGGAAGTAAGGCAAGTTAATCCTATCCTCTCCCTTAATATGTTGTAGAAGTCTGACATGATACAAGTGGGCAACGCTATATCCTCTATCACAAGTCAAAAACTTCTGGATGACCAAAACTAACTCACCCCATGGTTCATTGAACCATTCCCTGGGTATCCATTTTGTTCTATCAAAAGTCCCTTTCCGGTTCTTCTCAAGAAAGAAAGTCCAAGCTTTCTCCTTGAAGTGCAGGCCTTTGTAATACTTTTCACCTATCATGGGTAGATCTAAAGCTTGGGAAAGATATTCCTGGGTTACAGGAATAATGACATCTCCTACCCATGTCTGGTCTTGACTGAAGTTATTTATAAAGTCCCTGGTTATCTGTTCAGAGTGGCCATCAAATTTTTGTAAAAAGCTTATCATCCCTGCTTGGTAAAGTTTTTCTATAGTTTCCTTCCCCCCGCTCTCTATCTGAAATTTTGGCTCTACTCTGACTGACATTGTTTCTGAAAACCAATGAATGAATGCCTCTGCTGTTACTAATTTCATCTTGACAATAAAAATATAACTATTGTTCATTTTCAAAACGAAATTTTTAAAGCAAAGAAGCTTACCTTCCTCCTCTCAACAATTTAACTCTGATTTCCTTAACCTCTGTTTACTCTTTTCTCTGCAGCAGCACTGTTTTAGTTCCCTGTTCAAGCAAGCAAACACCTGTATACCCCTGTCAATATGCTAATCTCTATTCTTGAAAACAAAATACATATGCAAACAATGTTCCATGTATGCTCATCGCCTTATACTGTTGCCAAAATCAAACCATAGGTTCACTGTGTATGTACAATCAAGAAAAATAAGGAGTGTTTTGACTACAGCGCATGCATATGGCTCTCGGCCTCAAAACACAAATGATAAAAAAAAACACGCGCATTTAAATTGAGTTTTAAATGGCTCGGCAATCGAACTCCCTTTGGCAACCAAAAATCGCACATGGCATGGCTCGTTCGGCCCTTAGAAACTTCAATCCCCTGTTTCGGTTAAAACAAAAACAAAAACGCGCAAGCAGCAAGGGTTCATAACAGAGACATATGGCGTTAGGGATTGACTGTTGTTGAAATGTTAATGGAATCAGCGCGCAACACAATAAAGTGTGCAATCAAAACAAAGCGCAGTGCGCATTCAACCAACAACGCGCACAATTCAATCAACAAATACCGCCATGCAGCATAAACACGCCATAACAATCATATTTCGGTGCCTCCTCTGTTCATAGACTTCGTTATGAACACGGCACATCGTTAAAACTCCACATATAATGCCAGACCCTAACGTGTTATCCATGCAATGAATTCACATTTAAATGTTGCGCGATTCACTAGTAGTTTATGCCATGATTTACGCAGTGAATCAACTGATTTAGTGCTGTGGTTTCGGCATTACCTGTTGTCAACGAGCGCTTGAGGAATATCCGGTGCTCCAAATCCCTGTTCAACCGTTCAATTGACTGGTGGCAAGAGCAGAGTAACATAACCATTAATAACAGATAGTTCACAACGTATACTTCCACTGTTTGCCGAGCTTAAACAATTATTCCATTACCTGATTGAATCCCAAAAATCGGTGATCACTGATCATTAAAACCGGGATGATTTTCCTTCTTAAATTCGCCTAAACTCGCTTCACCCTTCTTTTCACTAGTTTGCAGCTTCAAACACCATCTCTCTGAGCTATTTGGCAATGAGGACTGAGGTTTAAACAATCAAAAACTCGGTCGATTCATGACCGTTTCATGGGTGTACTGTGCGCCTCTTCGTTCATTGGTGTTACAATGCGTGGTTGGTATGGCCGTCCTGTTTGACCAGTCACCCGACTGTGTCATGAAGATGGCCAAATCATTGTTTTATTTTGAATGGTATGCGTATAACATTATTACCACCGTCGTGTGCGTGCAATGATATTCCGGCATTGTTCGTATTGCAATGAGTGTGTGCAATTACCATTTGACAATACCCCGCCGCAATACTTATATGCACAGTCGTGCCATATAGTTTTCGCGCGGCCGTCCACCATTTCTTATATCATATGCGCCCTTTCCTAAGTTTATACCATATGCCTTCACTTATATCATATATCATATATTTTATACCATTATATCATATGCGCTTTGGGTTATGATATATATATATATGACTATGGCGCATGCATACCATTTGGACTATGGTATATATTTACTTTGATTTCCATATAGCGCATGATTTTTGTTTGGATTATATAGCATATCTTTATAATTTTAAAATGACCATCTTGGGTCATATTTAAAATTATCACCATTACTAATGCTTGAGTTGTATGTGCAGGTTGAAAAGTTGTCCCAGTTTGGTCTTTTAAGCTCTTAAAGAAAAATACTTAGGGGTTAATGAAATGAATATGTATGGAAATGAAATGGAATATGATGTATAAGGATTATAGGGTATGTATAGGGAATATAGGATATGAAATGATAATGAATATCCTCAGGTACTAATTTTGACTTAACAAAAACTAAAAATTTCTAAGAAAAATTTGAATTTTCAAGCACAAAATGACTATACATATACTCCCCTGGATGATGTCTGTACAAGTGGAATGAAATCAATTGATCAGATGTTGTAGATGGATCAAAAAGTAAACTTTATTGTTGCTCCTTGTTCTTCATGCTCTGGTTCTTGAATTGTTAGTCAGGTCCCTTTGTAATGATTCTTTGTTTCAGGTCCCTCTGCACTGCTTACAGAATATGCACATGTTGTTTTGACATTGGCAGGTCTTTCAGGTCCCTCTGTAATGATTTCTTATTTCAGGTCCCTCTGTTGACAATGCAAGTTCCTTCTATACTTCAGCTTTCCAGCTAAAGATCTGATGCAAGTCTCCCCTTTGTTTAAGATGTGACTTGTCCTCAAGTCAGTTGTTGGTGGAGAGTACCTGTATTGAAATTATGTGAGAACAGTAGAACAAGAATAAGGAATTCATAGAGTCCAAGTTGCCCCGGTTTTCCCCTATGAATTCATGTTTGCTGAGTGCCAGTTGCCTGGTTTTCACTAGCAAACAAATTATTATTATTATTATTATTATTATTATTATTATTATTATTATTATTATTTTATTTTTATTTTTTTTTATTTTTTTTATGTTTTTTTTTTTTTTTTTTTATGTGTTTGTTTTTTTTTATTCAACTACAAGACTGGAAGATGGCTGAGCCTGGTGTGCCATGACTTCCAGTTCTGTATCTTCTATCAGTTGTTTCATAAATGCTTCTTTACTGATAGGCCTATTATAAACTTTGAGCCTATGTCCATTCACTATAAAGGAGGTGGAGTCCTGGTCGATTGTCTTGATTTTGACTGCTCCATTGTCAAAGATTTCGTCAATTTCATATGGGCCTAGCCAGTGTGTTGTGAAATTTGCTTTGAAGTCTTTGAATTTGGAGTCAAAAAGTAATGCCCGGTCTCCCTTGCGAAATGTCTTTGTTTTGATATATCTGTCGTGCCACTTCATTCTTTGTTGTTGCACCAATGTAGTATGTTCTATGGCTTGTTGACGATGCTCATCCAACTGATTCAGTTCCATGATCCGCTGCTGTTGTGCTTCTGTCAGGTCTAGTCCTAATTCAGCTACTAGTCTGTATGTTTGTATTTGAAACTCCATAGGCAATAAGGCCTCTTTTCCATATACTAACTGGTATGGACTAAAACCAGTTGTATTCTTCCATGTAATTCTATAGGCCCATAGTGCATATTGTAATTTTTCAGACCAATCTTTTCTGTTCAGCTGTACTGTTTTTGTCATGATATTTTCTAGGACTTTATTTGTTGATTCAACCTGCCCATTTGCTTGAGGATGATATGGTGTAGATTTCCTATGTTTGATCTTGTATTTCTCTATTAGATCTCGTACCAGCTTTGATGTAAATTGTGTTCCTTGATCTGTTACAATTTGTCTAGGTACTCCATATCTGACAAAGATTTCTTCAAAAAGAAAGGTGACCACTGTATCTTCTGTTGCTCTATTCACTGCTTTAGCCTCTGCCCACTTGGTTACATAATCTGTACATACTAAGATGTACTTATTTCCATTTGATGGTGGATTGATGGGTCCAACAAAGTCAAGTGCCCATTGCTCAAATGGTTCTATGAGGACCTGTGGCTTCAGCGGCATCTCATCTGCTGTGATTGGTCTCCCTGTTCTCTGGCAACTGTCACATTGCTTGACATATTTCTTAGAGTCTCTGAAGATGGATGGCCAGTAGTAGCCCAGTTGTAGCACCTTATATGCTGTTCGTTTATCTGCAAAATGGCCACCACATTGTTCATCGTGACATGCTCTTAGAATGTCTAATATTTCATCTTCTCGCACACATTTTCTAATTATCAAATCTGAACCAGTATAAAATAAATCACCATTTACCCAACTATACCTAGAGCTTTCTCTAACAATTTTGTGTCTTTGCTTTTTAGTGAATTGAGTTGGAAACTTTCCAGAAGATAAATAGTTTGCAATGTCCGCAAACCATGGTGTTCTTACTGTGATGGCAAACAGGTGTTCATCGGGAAAGTTATCTGCAACCAGATTTGGATCATTGGGTGAATGTATGCGGGACAGAAAGTCAGCCACTTGATTTTCCTTGCCTGGCCGGTCTTGTATTGTGATATTAAATTCTTGCAATAATAGTAACCATCTTGTTATTCTTCCATTGGTGATGGGTTTATTCATCAAGTATTTGATTGCTGAATGATTTGTATGAATGAAAACTTGATATCCTGTTATATAATGTCTGAATTTGTTTACTGCATGTATAACGGCTAACATTTCTTTCTCTGTGACTGTGTAGTTCAATTCTGCAGGTGTTAGATTCTTGCTTATAAAATATATTGCATAATTGAACAAGTTCTCTTTCTGTCCAAGAGAGGCACCTATCGCAGTATCAGATGCATCAGTTGATATATGAAATGGCAAAGACCAGTTTGGCCCACGGAGAATGGGTGCAATTGATAATTTCTCTTTCAGATTTTGAAATGCATTTTGACAGTCATTTGTCCAGTGAAATTCAATATCTTTTGCTAATAGTTTAAACAGAGGTTGGGCTATTTTACTGAAGTTTTCAATGAATCGTCTATAATAGCCTGCATAGCCTAAGAAACTTCTTACCTCTTTCCGTGTTGTAGGAGGCATTAAGTTTACTAGGACTTGGATTTTTGCTGGATCCACTTTAATTCCTGAAGCAGAAATATGGTGTCCCAGAACTATTCCTTCTGTCAACATCATATAACATTTCTCATTGCTTAATGACAAATTTGTTTCAATGCATCGTTTTAGAACTTTCTCAAGGTTATTTAGGCAATCATTATATGTGTTTCCATAAACTGTAAAGTCATCCATATAAACCTCTACACATTCATGAATTAGATCAGCGAAGATTGCAAGCACTGCTCGTTGAAAAGTTGCAGGTGCATTACATAAACCGAATGGCAAAACATTATATGCATAGGTTCCCCATGGGCAAGTGAATGTTGTCTTGTCTTGGTCTTCTGTTGCTATTCTTATCTGGTTGTATCCGCTAAACCCATCCAAGAAGGAGAAATTTTTTTTTCCAGCTAATGAGTCTAACACTTGATCAATGAATGGTAGAGGAAAATGATCTTTTAATGTAGCTTTGTTTAGTTCTCGATAATCCACACATACCCTCCACTTTCCATTTTTCTTTGGTACAATAACCAGTGGAGAAACCCATTGACTATCTGAAATAGGATAGATGAATCCAACATTTAACAATTTTTGCAGTTCCTCTTTCACTATTTCTTTCATCATGGGATTCATTCGTCTTTGAGGTTGTCTTATAGGTTTGAGTTGATCATCTGTATAGATGTGGTGGACACATGTGCTAGGATGGATTCCTTGCATGTCAGTATAATCCCAGGCAAAAGCTTTTGAATATTTCTGTAATAATGCAATTACCTCTTGCTCTTGTGCTGATTGCAACTCGTTTCCAATGTTTAAATGTTTTCCAGGATTTACCTCAATTGTTTTTATTGTTGGATTGGAGATTGTGTTTACAAGAAAGATGTCTATAAAAGATTTCCGCAAAGTTTGAACAGTACAAGTTTCCTGAAAGCATTGATTCAAAAGGTTACTTGCAGCTTCATATTGGACTTCTCTAAGCTGCTCTGAAATACTTGGTTCTGAAATGAAAAGATCCATTAAGTCTTCATTCTCTTATTCTTCTCTTAAATCAAAGAATTGATTTATACTTAAAACTGATTTAGTTTGTTGTTTTTCTTGATCTTCAAGCACTGATTCTAAAGAAGTTGATTGTGCAGGTGAATAAAGAGCAATGTGTTTCCTTTCATCTCCATGTGAAATAATCATGCTTCCTGATCTGCATCCTATAAAGGCATCAGCGGTAGCTAACCATGGTCTGCCTAAGATTAGAGGATGTCCTCCCAAATTTGTTTTTGGTTGCAAAATAAGGAAGTCAACAGGATACTCCCATGAATCCAAAGAGACTATGATATCTTCCAATATCCCTTCAGGAACAACTTTAGATCTGTCTGCTAGTTCTAATATTGTAGAGGTTGATCTAATGTTGTTCAAATGCAAAGTTTTCATTGTCTCCATTGTCATTACATTTATAGCTGCTCCCAAGTCTATTAATGTGTTTGGTACTGAGAAATTATTTATTGATATAGTAACCATAGGGATACCGGGATCAATATATTTTTCTACTATGGTTTGTGTAGACATGAGGCTTGCTAGTTTACCAATGACTTGGATTGTAGTAGGATCCTTCTTCTTTTTCTGTGATTTCTTAATGCACAATTCCTTTATTGTTTTAGCATATATTGGTATTTCTTTAATTGCCTTCAACAAAGGAATTTTTACATAAGCATTTTTTAACTCATCTAAAATATCAAATTCGGGAAGGGTTATTTCTTTTTGTTGTTCCACTAACCTTTCAAGATAAGGTGGTGTTTGTGTTGTAATGTTTGTTCCTTTCTGAATTTGTATCTTAGTTTGTGATGTTTCAGGTGATTCTCCTTGTTCAGTTGGTTCTTCTATGATTGGAGGAGAATCCTTTTTAAGTACTTTTCCAGACCTTAGATGGACTTCATTAAGAGGAAGAATTGAATATGTGGGAAAACATGCTGCTTCCTCTATAGTGTATGCAGCTTTGTCCACCTTATTATTCGGATTTGCCATTGGTTGGGCTGGTAATTGAGTTGGTCTGGGTTGATTTGTGGGTAGCTGTAACTGTTGTGGTTGGGTCAACAACGGTGGAGGATTCTGCTGTGGAGATGGGATGGATTGTGGATATGCAGAATGTTGTTGTTGAAATGGTATGGATTGTGGATATTGAGGATATTGTGGATATGTAAATGGTTTTTGGTATTGTTGCTGGTATTGTTGTTGATACTGTTGAGGTGGCTGGTTTCCATAACCATATCCTCTCCAACCTTGTGCAGGTTGTTGTGGATATTGTTGTGGAGGCCAAGCTTGCCATGGCATTGGAGGGGTCCAAGGATTTTGAGGTGGATAGAGGTAATTTTGTTGAGGGAATTGTTGTTGATTTTGTTGAGGCATCCTAGGTTGCCATGGTCTTCGTGGTGCTACATAATAAAAACATTCTATTCCTGGCACTTCTTCCATTGAATTCATTTGTAATTCTTTCAATCTTAGACAATTTTCTGTGGAATGATTTTCTGTACAAAGACCACAAACCTGAACACTATCCAAAGGACATTCTCTCAATGGATGTTTCTTTCTACATTTGGGACAAAAGATTGCTAGAGCTTGTTCTTGTTCTTCTTTCTTCTTGTTTGCCTTTAGCACATCTACTTGTGTCCCTAATGTACTCAAGAGATCTGTTTTGAAGTTTTCCAATAAGCTTCCTATTTCATCTCTTGTTATCCCTCCTGCAGCTGACTTTGCTGCTTTTGAACTTACTTCTCTTCTTCCTGTTTTTTCTCTTCCTCTAGAATATTTTTGACATAAGTCAACAATTTCTTCGAATGGTAGGTTTGAAATGTCTCCTTTACCCATCACATTCAAGATGTCAAGGTATTCATCCCTTATACCCTTGAGAAAGATTGTTCGAATGGTTTCTTGATTTAGAGAGTGTTGTTTAGATTTCCGTAGATTATATAAAAATCTTTCCAAATATTCTTCTAAACTTTCATCTTCTTGTTGTGTCATTCTGAAAATATCTTCCTTTGAATCTCTAGATCTACAATAAGCTTGATATTTTTTTAAGGAAGACTGATCTCATATCATCCCAAGAAGCTATTGTTTGTTCTCCTAAACCCATAAACCATTTCAAAGCTGCTGCTTTTAATGTTGTAGGGAAAAGACGAAGTTTATGAATGTCATCAGTGTATCCATATGTTCTACATAGAATATCAAATTCAAACATAAATGCATCAGGATCTTCCGTGGACATTCCATAAAAATTTGGCAATACAGAAGGTGGAATATTTTTCATTTTCACTTCTTCTCCTAATATTTCACTTGTGTCTATTATTGGAAAGCCAAAGGTAGTCTCTTGATCATTACCATCTTCTTGTCTTTTCCGATCGTTTTCTATTTTTCTATCATTTTCTTGTTTTGCCTCCTCCTCTCTCTTTCTTCTCCATTCTATTTGTTGTCTTTCATATGCATCTCGTTGTTCAGGAGTAAGAATAACGGATCCATGTCCCTCTTCTGCCATTGGTTGATTTGTTTCAATTTTAAGTGGAGTTTCAGGTTGCTGGAAGATAGGAGGATTTATGGATGGAAAGAAAGATTGTTTTCCTTTGATAATTTCTTTTTGTTTTCCAGAATTTGAAGATTGTTTTTGCTTTGCTTCCCAAGCTAACAAAGTTTGCCTCTCAATCAAAGTTAATCTTTGTCCACTTCTTTGTTTTTCTGCCAATTCCTCAATTATTGGATTACTAGTAACTGGGGTGTTTGATGATCCTATCTCTATTTGTGGGGGGTTTTTAATAAATCTACCTTGAGGATCTCTATATCTAGGCATAAAGAAACATAACTAAAAAAAATGTAACTAATGTTTTTGTTGTTTTGAAATTTATCTTTCTATTGACTATGCCGATATTTGCCTCCCCGGCAACGACGCCAAAATGTTGAGCTAATTTATGTACCTAAATTAACACAATTATTTCTTATCAATCCGGGTTGTTTATGCTTTGAGGCAAGTTCACTATATGTGAAGATCAGATGTAATCAAACCTTGAAAGATAAGTTATTCAAAAGCTAAAAGTAATACATCCTATAATTCTAATTCAATTAGTTTAAAAAGAGGAAGAATATTGAAATGGTTCTTGACTCAAGAAGTCCACTTTCACCTCAATTACCACTTAATGAATCAGAGATTAAAACCAAGAACTTAAGATGGATAAATTATTAATGAAAGAAACTCTTAACTTAAGAGACACATAAGGTATTCCATCATAATTCATTCATCTCAATATCAAAATCTCAATAAGAAATTACTTGCATACAAACAAAGGAAACTAGTTTTAATTCATCATTTTAGTAGAAGGGATGCTCAACTTGAACACCTGTTTTTCCAACTCGATAAAGTGATGAATAAGCTATGAACTAATGAAATCAATCATTATGCATGAACCATGAAGCAATCTGAAATAAAGCTTTGAAAAACCAGTTCTACAATAACCAGATTACAAGGAAATAAAACTAGTTAACAAGGAAGTGTACTTAGCTTGGAATGGGGGCCCTTCCACCCTTGCCTTGCACACTTGAGAGGTGATCTCAGAAGCTTAAATTCAGTTACACATCCATAGCATTGAACAGCAAAATAATAATAACACAAGTCTTCAAATTAGCTCCTCAATCCAAAGGTGTCACAGCATAAAAGTATATTAAGTTAATACATAAGCCATCAAAGTTTTGGCTTTAAATAAGAAGTCTCATGAAAAAAACTGATCTATATTCACTCAAACAAACCCATCTACTCTCATCCACCTATCTAAGTCGAATTCATTACTCTTATCCCAAGAAATATGACCAATCCCATAGAATCTCAAAATTGCCCTATTTCTATGGGATTTCTGAATGACTAGTCATGATTGACTAGCACCAAATGGGCCTAATAAAGCTTGTTCTGTTCGAACTAAGCATAGCTAGCTTAATCCTAGTTCCCAAGCTGTCCATCCATGCATTCAATTCGTGCCCAAGTGTCCTGCAACCACATCAACCATAGAGCTATTACGGGAATTTCTGAATCTGCCAATTTTGCACTAAAAACCAAACTTTCATAAAAAATTTAGAAATTGAAAAATTAAAATTAAATACCTGAATGGATATCAAATATACATCAAAATGGAATAAATGAAGGAAAAATGGATGGGAAATAGATGTATTAGTAAGTTTCTTTGAGCAAAAATAAGACCAAAA